>CM031239.1:124959400-125645649 GCA_018340775.1 Taxus wallichiana var. yunnanensis
TTTAAATCAATGAGAAAACCATATGTAATTCTTGTTTAACAAATGCCATCCTTTAAACAATGGAGGAGACATAAACTAGTCAACATGGAGGTTTTAATATTAAAGGAGAGTAGATAAAAATCCCTCTCCTCGTGAATCTTAAACTCAAAATATATAACAATTGTTAATAGGAATTTTATAGACAATAGCGATTTTCTAAATGCTTGTTATTTCACATATAAACCGTAATATTGCATATATCAAGTAGGTTCAAGTAAATGACATACCATTTTTGGATTATGTGTCTTATGTTGAAAAAACCCATAATTAGTTTATGGTTTCTACATACTAATCTAGGTCCTAAAGCATACTAATGTATACATGATTCCTAAACAAGAAAACTAGTGGTTGAAAACTCCTTTTGGCATTTTGGTTGCTTTATCTCTTACACTTTACTGGCCTTACACATCTTACAACTCTACTAACACTTAACTGATTTATCTTTTAATTGCCTCGGACACTAGCTCCCGAGCTTAGGAAAGAAGTGCCCAGCGTTCCTATCCCTTCGAGGTGCCATTGTCCCTCTCTTCCTTATTCTTACTCTTTTGGGTCCTTTTCACTTCTTGGTCACCTTTTAACACTTTGGGTCAACCTTTCAATTGTCAATTACGAAATTCAAACAAGGGAATCATATATATACTTAGTTACTTCTTCTAAATCAAGGGCCAAGCATCATAAATATTATCTATCACCACCTAATCTTGCACAAAGGCACAAGAGCACTACAAAGCATACATCTAACACATCCATACAAGGGACAAGGGTTGCATTGGTTTGCATACACAGCATAGGAGGGGAGTTCATTCTATTCCATCACACACATTTTGTATATTTGGTACAATCTAGATCTAGCCCACTATTATCATGCAACTTACATAAGGGCAACCTAGGACACGAAACACACACAAAGAACTACATGGAGTCTGAGATGTAGTGCAACACTCAATTGCAATTTCACTCTTTGGGTGATCGTCAGGGTCATTCGACTCCAAATTATTTATTTTTTAAAATTAAATTTGATGTGGTTTGTGGAAATGTAGAGATAGTCATTTGTTTTTTAGGTTATAGGTGCAATATGTGATCTAACAGAAAAACCAAAATGACAAAGAGTGAGTAGAAGAGAAGATCCTCCAATCCGAGAAAGACCGGACTCCAAAAATAGGAATAGACATAAGCACCCAGATTAGTCACTAGTGCTCGAGGAACTCTAATCCTCCAACACACACTTCTAACCTACACATTCTTAGGGTTCTTAATCCTCATCAAGCCTTTACGACTTAACACTGCTCCCATCATGTTCTAGTAGATATATAGTATAGATCATTCCTAGGTTGCATGGAATCAACTAAGTCATCATCCCTCTCTCATTTGCTTAGGGTTTTACATTGTTGAATGCTTATTGCTTGTGCATATTGTACATAATTATCATAATATCATTTGTTACAGTAGTTACTCTAAAATAATATTTAATACAAATTATATTAAATCATTTGGTGAACCCCAACTCATGATTGACCATTTAGATTCTTATTTTACCTATTCTATTAGATTTTTCTTTTCTTAACCGCAAACCCTAGCTACATCAAGTTTCATATTTCCATCCATTGTATATCATACATTTGATCTGCATAGGTCTTCCTAGGGTTTCATCCTTATTCCTATCCTTTGGGTCACTTTCTAGGGCTCTTATTTCACAAATTACATTTTCTTTCATATCACGGCCTTTAAAGTTCCTCAAGTCTCCTTGGCCCAATTACTTCAAAAGAACCCAATTTGCAAAGATGCTTTCAAAAAATCCCTACACACAATGTACCTCCTTTTGATACGCCATTTTTACAAGTGCAATTTTCATTCATATCTCTAACTACCCTATTAGTCCTGATAAGACAATTAATCAATTCCTCTTTGAGTCAATTAAATATTTACCTTTTCTTTCAAGATAAATTTCAAGCTATTGAAACCATGATTACATCTCTCACCACTAAAATCCAACATCTCAAGGATGCTTCTCATGCCCATGCTAGTTCTTATTCTACACCTCATCTTGATCTCATGTGATTAACTAAAATTAACTAATCTGGGTAGCTAAGGGATAGTTAATCTAATCTAGAAGGACATATAACGCAAAGAAATAAATATACTATGACAACATGTAAATAAAATAAATGAAGTAAACTAATGAAACCAAAACCCTAATGTGTAAGGAGGGAAAGGAAATAACTCAACTGATAATTGGTGATTGGACTATGTCACAGATGCACAAAAATCGAAAGCGAGAATGAATATGCAAGAGTTTTGAAAAGGACAGATCTGAATGTTGTGTCTAGGCTCAGGGCGCTTACGGGCACTCTAGCGATGGAATTTTGGCACCACGGTTTGGGAAACACGTGTGGAATTGGTGCTCACAGGGTTGGAAGGTGATCTAAAGCTTTGAATTCCTATTGCATCAATTTTTTTGTCAGACCGTGTTGAATGCTCCAAATATTCCAAGAGGAGGAAATAACCTGCAAAGAGACCAAAAGGAAGTATCAAAACCCTAAAAAAATATGCGAGAATGAATGAATCGAGACTAACTTAGTGTTGCACTACATTTCAAACCCAGATGTAGTTGTGTGTGTGTGTGTACATGTCGTGCCCTAGGTGCTCTTGTGCAGTCACACTTTGTGAAATAGCGAGAAATAGCTAAATGTAGAAAATGTAGTAGAATGTGTGCATGGAATAGAATAGAATCCCTCCCCCTATGAAGTGTGATGTAGACTTCCTAGCTTGTGCCTTGATGATGGAGCTATGTGGATGCAAATGCAATAGATGGATGCAACTCTAGATGAGTGATAGTAGTGTATGATGCTAGGTCCCTCATTATGGTCTCATAACTTTATATTTATAGGTTTCTCTTGCTCTAATTTTGTAATTAACCCCGAAAAGGCCGACCACATGAAAGATAAATATGAAAAATGGCTAGAAGAGACCCAAAAAGTGGTGGGAAAGTGCTAGAAGGATCGGGGTGCCCCGGTGGGACTAGGGCACCCATGGGTGCCCCAATACTAAATTTGGGCACCCCAGCTATGACTAAAATTACGTGGATGTGCAAAAATGGCTGGGCATATGGGTGCAATAGGTCGAAATTATGAAATAAAATAAATAAGATGGCCAAAGGGATGGGGTTAATTAGTAATTTCTTCACTCAAGAACCTTCTAAATAGTAGTATGAGACCAAGATAAATAAATGTCTAAAGTGCATGATTTTGCGACTATATTTTTCCCCACTTTATGTTGGTGAGCGGAAAGCTTGGTAACATAAAATAGTTAGATATACGTACTGATGTCCATGAAGAGTGTAGTAGAAACACAATAAATGACTAGAAAAAACGTGGAATGATAAAAGTATGGAGGAATGTGGAAACTATAGATAAAAAATGCACAAAGAAAAAAGTGATGAGAGTGAACCTAGGGCGGAGCACTTGTGTGTAGCTACTGTGTGTGTAGTATACCTGCATGGTTAGTAAAGCATGTGTGATGTCGCAGAATGTGTTGTTGTCACTTGTTGTTGCCCCATTTTATTGCTTGTTTCTCATATGGTTGGACCTACAAGGAGAAAATGATCAAGTAGTCAAATATGTATGTATGTAAGTGTAAAAATGCTATGTAAAAGATGCATGTGTATGAAAGTATGTAAAATACGTAAATGTAAATGGAAAATGTAAATGTAAATGTAAATGAAACATGTGCACCTGATCCATGTCGAGAAAGAGTGTAGAAGGATATCCTGTACTACGAGTTTTTTGGGTGATCTCATGCCACCTTGGCTGAAGAAGTGTAGGGAGGAAATGCTTTGTGTCCTCCAAGCTCTAACCGCTTCTGAAATGTGTGTAGATATATATATATATATATATATATATATTGTGGGTTTTTTTAGGTGATTTGATGCTACTGTGACAAATTAGTGTAGAGACACACACCCATTGTAACTTCCCAAGCCTATAAAATCTTCCCGAAATGCTAAGGGCACCATATCCTATAGAATCTGATGTGTATGGGGTTCGTAGATTGGTTTGAACGCATTCGTAGAGAAAATGAACCATGCTTCGGTGTAGAATTTTTGTGTTAGTAAAAATCCCCAAATTATGCCCACCTCTTTGGGGGCACATGCGATATCACCGATAGGAGACATGCAACCCCAAAACAAGGCCAACCGTATGTACACTTTGAAAAGTGCTTGGTAGAAATCAAGGAACACACAAACAACAAGGCTAGCCAAAGAAAATTGTAAATAAACAATGCATACATATAGAAAAGATGCGTAAGCTACATAACAATGTAGTAAATGTAAACACACAAGAAATCCCGTAAGCCACAAAAAGTGGGCTGTAAACATGAGACATCACTCGATGTCGTAAGACATGAAAATCCATCATGACCGCAAACAACAAGTAAGTGTGCATACAAACAAGGTAAAGCCATCATAGAATGGAAAACAATGGTAGATAAGTACAAACAAACAAATAAGTAGTAATGTAAACATGTAATCCTACAAAACAAGTGCTACACATGGAACACTGTTAGCATGTTAGAGTAATAACCAATATGTAAAAACATGAATAACCAAGAAATGTAAAGTGCTTAAGTACAAAATGAAGCAATAACACCTAAAAGAGATGAATGTGGATTCCCACAACGATCAATATAGGAAGGGTATAAGGTGAGCATCCATTCCATGTGTAGGAGTCCTATATCTATGATCACACTAAGAAAAGGCATGAACACACATGTGTGGATGATATAGATAATGACATATAAGAAATCAATATAACATGTGTAGTAAAGTGATAATGTAAAACACTAGTAAACAAGAGTAAATGCCCCCACAACAATGTAATATGATGTGGATGGATGGAATGGAATGCAAAGGGAAATTATAGGATATGCGTGCCCCCAAGTGAATGGAAGTGTATGTAATAAGATTCATTTTTTTCCCCTCAATATCAAAATGAACCGTAAATGAGAGTGCATCATCGGGAAATGGTCGAGTAGTGTTTGTTGTGTCTAGTGCGCTGTGATGAGTGTGTAAGTGTGGTGATGAAATGTGACATATAGAAAGGATGTGTGTGAACCTTATAGCCTAAGCATATATCATGGTTGGATGTATGAATGTGTGATGATTTAGCCTAAGCGTATATCACTATATGATGAAAGAACGAGTGATGATTTAGCACTAAGCGTATATCACTATATGATAAATGAACAAGTGATGATTTAGCCCTAAGTATATATCACTATAAGATGAATGGTAAAGAGTGGTGATGTAACCTAAGGTGTATACCACTACAAGATGATATAATGGAGGTGGTGATCTAGCCTAAAGCGTATACCACTACTAGATAGAAAGAGTGAGTGATGATTTAGCCTAAAGCGTATGTCACTAGCCTAAGAATGTTGTATGATGAAATGTCGCATGGTGGTGTAAGGTCCATTTGATTTGTAAACCCTCGAAAATCGAGTATGGACCGAGGAACTAAAGTGCATCATAGGGTGGTGAGTGCAACGCGTAGAAAACAATGTAATATGTGTAATGATGAAATGACCATGTGGTGTATAGAATATGTAAAGACGCAGTGTATAGAATGTGATGCTAAATGTGTAGAATGTGTAAAATGTAATGTAACGCTAGAATCATATGTAATGTAACCTAGGATAGTATGTAGAATAGTAGAAATGCGTAGTGTATGATGTGACTATTCACGTGGATACCCTAAAAATGTATGTAATTTGTAGGATGAATAACATATTATCTTAGACGCGTAGATGATAGAAATATTGGAAAATTAGAAATGTGTGATGGATGAATGCGTAAATGTCAAAAGGTTGTAGACAAAATGTAAAATGTGTGGTGTATGATGTGTGAATATGTGTGATGAAATGTAATGTATAATGTCTATAGTGTAGTGTGTGGGGTTCAAGTGTAATGGTAATCCCTCAATAGTCAAGTGTGAACCGAAGCACAAGAGTATGTCATCGGGTAATGACATGTTAAAATGTGTAATGAGTATGCCTATGAATGATAATGCAAAGATGAAAGAGATGCACCTATGTTAATAGGAGGAGGAGATTGTGTTAGATGTCATGCCCCCAAAGTATGTAAGTGATGGAAGTCTAGTCAAAAGACACTAAGTGGATCCACATAAGGAGTAGTTTCCTTAACAAAAGTGATGGGATGTTGAGGTGGTAATGTCGCAGACAACTTGAGTGGAGGGGTATTTTCTTTAACAAGATTAGAAAACGAAAGTGGAGTAAGATGGAAAAAATTGAATGGTGGCATCTTTAGCGGTAATTTTATTTTTGAAGAAGGCATATGAGAAATGGTGGCATGATTCTCATTAAGTGGAGAAGAAGAAACATCAGAAATAGGAGAATCATGTGATGGAACTATAGTATTTGTCTGACTAGGAGGAGAATCATTATGCACATGTGAGTGACCATCAATATCAAACATGTAATGAATAAGAGAATTATCTAGAACTTCCTAAGAAATATTGGGAGGCTCACTAGTAGCCGCATAACATGGTTGAGTAGGGGGTGAACTAATTTCAATAGGTGGTTAAATTTTTGACTTGGGGATACCGTAGGTGATTGCTTAGGTGGATCATGACTAACCAAAGAAAGAGTATCCTTAGGAGCCCATGTGGATGTAACCTTTAGAGAGGATGATGTAACATGACATTGGGAAATGAATGAGATAAACCCTTGACGCTCAAGATGTTTGAATCTACATTATAAAACATATAAATCGTTGTCGTATGTCCATTGATTCGATGATAATTACAATATGGACGACCCTGATACTTTGTTAGTTGATAAGGAGGATAGTAATGAGTAGGTGGAAAAGTGATCAATTGATGATTAAGGAGGTGAGTAAGAATGTCATGTGGCATAGTATTATGTTCAAATATAAGAGGACAGGAAATGTCTTGTCTTGAGGTTCAACTAGATGACATGTAGTGGTTGTAGATTACATACGAGATTTAAAAGGAACAAAAACATGCGATTGTGAAGCATCCTTAAGATATTGAATTTCAGATCTAAGATATGTGATGGTTGATTCCATATAATTAATTTTTTCATATAGAGCTTGATTGAATCTAATAGGGGTTGAGTAGATGGAGGATCACTAGAATTAGAGTCGTCAGATAAATGATCAAATATAGAACTGATTTGGTGTGGTGGCGTATTATCATCCAGATACATGCAATCTAGTTGTTTTTGTAAAACAACCCGATAATGAATATATCTCTTATGTAAAGTAGATAAAGAGACTTGAGAAACTTTGAGAGCCATGATAGAAAAGATAAGAAAATCCATAGAATGAAGGTGGAGTTGAAGGTCGGGTTCACCAAAATGATTAACTAAAATTAACTAACAGGGTAGCTAAGGGATAGTTAATCTAATCTAGAATGAAATATAATGCATTAAATAAATATACTATGACAACATGTAAATGAAATAAAATAATGAAACCAAAACCCTAATGTGCAAGCAGGGAAAGGAAAGAACTCAATTGATAACTGGTGACTATCGGACTATGTCACAGTGATGCAAAAATAATTAGAAAGCACAAAAAATATGTAGGAGTACCGAAAAGGAAATATTTGGATGTCGTGTCCTGGATTGGGACACCTAGAATAGGAGTGGGGTGCCTACGAGCGCTTTGACAAGGAATCTGGGCACCATAGTCTAGGAAACATGTGCGGAACGGTGCTCACAGGGGTTGGAAGGTGATCTAAAGCTCGACTTCTGTCGCATCAATTTTTTTGTATTGCGTTGAATGGTCCAAATATTCCAAGAGGAAGAAATAACCAAGAAGAGACCAAAAGAAGTATCAAAACCCTAAAAAAGATGCGAGAATGAATTGGTCGACTGACCTCAACTACCACAAAGAGTGAGCTTACTAAACCGAAACCTTACCGCACTACATTTTAGATCCATATGTAGTTATGGTGTGTGTGTGTGTGTGTGTTGCATGTGTGCATGCATGTCCTAATCTAGGTGCTCTTATGTTAGTCACACTTTGTGAAATAGTGAACAATAGCTAAATGTATAAAATGTAGTAGAATGTGTGCATGTAATAGAATAAAATCCCTCCCCTTTGAAGTGTGACGCAGACTTCCTAGCTTGTGCCTTGGTGATGGAGCTATGTGGATGTAAGTGCAATAGATGGATGCAAATATAGGTGAGTGATAGTAGTGTATGATGCTACGTCCCTCATTATGGTCTCATAACTTTATATTTATAGGGTTCTATTGCTCTAATTTCATAATTAAACCCAAAAGGATGACCACAAGATAGATAAACATGAAAAATGGATAGAAGAGGCCCAAAAAGTGGATGAAAAATAATAGAAGGATTAGGGAACCCCAGTGGGGACCGAGGTGCCTATGGGTGCTCCAATACTAAATTTGGGCACCCCATCTATGACTAAAATTATGCGGGATGTGTAACACCTTGGACAAACTGTTATATTTCTCTTTGCATTACAAGCATTGGCATGTGATTTTCTTGAATAAGGTGTGTTTCCTTGATTGTTGAAAATCATGCTTGTTATGGATAAATCATTTCCACTCTTGGATTCATTGGACTGAAATGTTATGGCTTGCAAGAATCCACTTTCACTTCTTATTGATAAGCTGCAATCTAATTTTGTGAGTTGCAAACTTATCTCTTTTGACTGACTCATCCTTGGATCAATTTCAGTGATCCAAGGGATGTTTTAAATCTTCTTAATAGACTAAATGGAAAAATTGACATTCAATAGTTTGAAAGGCATAGTGGACTGAACTTTTGTATTTTGTAAATTTTATGGTCTTGTGTGAAAGTGCCTTCATTCGGCTATATGTTTGCGCTTGGGTCTCTGGGATTGATCTCCGCAGACATTTTTGGTGTAAACAAGAAATAGTCTGCTTCAAGACTATGAAGGGGATCGGAACCCTAAAACTAAAGGACTATCCTAACAAGTATCCTAAACTAGGTAAGAGTGCCTACTTCCTATCTACATCTATTCATTTGGGTTGTAATCTAACCTAAGCTTCTTATTATATTGTGTTGGGGGGGTGACCTAACCTAAGCTCTTGTGCTAAATGGATATGGGAAGGGGAGATTACTATAGTAATTCTTAGATATGCTAACCTAATGCCTAATACTATATGGAGGTGAATTTAATCTAGCCTAAGGTGGAAACTACCTAAGGAAATGTTTTAAGACCTAAGGTGATTAATTGTTGGACTAACCTAAGTTTTGGGAAATCTAGCCTAAACTATTTGAAAGGGGCCTAAGGTTGCATGTCACTATGGCAATGGTTCTAATGGATTTGATTTGATTTGATTTGGTATTAAATGCTTGGAGGTACTGCCACTTGGCAAGGGCTAGTTAAACTTTAGTGGGGCTTACGTGGAGGCTTCACTAAGTATGGAATTGCATGTTGATTTGGAATTGGTACTCGCTAGTTTTGGGAGGCGGTGGTAAGGAGAGATAAGCGGGAGAATTAGGAGTTATGGCATTAATGAATCTTGATTTTTGTGTGAAAACCATCTTGGAAACATGGGAGGCGGGTTTGTGAGAGGTTGTTTGGTTTTGCATGCCTCGTGAATTTTGCTCTGCATGGAGCTATCTGGTTCTTCAAACCAGCAGTTTGAATTCTTCTTCTTCTTGGCTATTTTTGGTTTCTCTGGTCTATTTTCGATCAAGGGAATGTATAAGAGGCATTGGAAGAATTTTTTTGGTTGTTGATCTGTCGTGGAGAAGAAAAAGGGTTGGAAACTTGGTTGGAAGTATCCTTCAAATTGGTAGAGGCACTATCAGGCATGATAGGCTCTACCCATTAAGATTTCTTGCTTTCTTCTAAATGATTCATTAAAAAAATTCTGCTCTCATGAGATTTATACTTGCATGATTTGTCTAGTTAATTACTTGCATGTTTTCATGAAATCTCTGTGGTTTTTGGAATGTAAATCCATTGCTAGTAATGGTAGTTTTTGGGAAACCTTCTCTGTGCTAGTTTAATGGTGATATTCATGCGAACTTATTTTTGGAGCTCTGTAACTTGTAATCGTGGCTAGTGTTGACTGAACTGGCATTCATTGCCTTATGTTTCATTCTAAACTATTATTTTGAGCCTGTGTTTGTTGATTTTGTAGTAGAGCTTCTTGGTTGTTCTGAACTGGCATTTGTTGCTTACATGGTTCTGAATCTCTATTATAGTCTTGTGTTTCGTTTGAGCTGGCACTGGAATTTGTATTGTATTGAACTATTGTTGAAGCTCTGTGATTGACACTGTACTCATTTTCAGTTCTTACGAATGCTGAACTTGTAGTCGAGTTGTTGAGTTTTGTTCTATACATGTACTCTGAGCTAGAAGTTTCATTCTTATTTAAGGAATTGAAAATGCTTGGACTCTTATTAGAGCATTGGTGTTTTTTTCTAAGCTTGTATTTTAGGGCTTCGTATTTCATTATAGGCTCGTATTTGAACTTGTGTTTTTCTGAGCTAGTGTTAGAGCCTTGTGAAGTTCTGAAATTATGTTTAAAGCTCGTGTTTGACACTTTGTAGAGGTATTCCAAGATGTGCATGTTTTGAACCTATGTTGGGATCGATATGTTTGATTCTATACTTATATTTTGAGCTGGAGTTTTGTTTTGGTCAGAAGTAGACCGTGTAACCTCTTTTGAGATCTCCTTTGTTTAGCTTCTTGAGAGGGAATGGTTGTATTACATCTATCTTTTAGACTGTATTGTGTTCTTGAACTTGACAGGCGTGTGAATTTGAAGTGTATCCTATTCTTCTCTGCCCTGAGCTGAACCCGTGTCTTGTGGAAAGCTTGATGGTTTTGTTCATAGTAATAAATGGACTAGAACTATGTCCTGTTGTGGGTTTGGTTGATCTTTAGTTCATTTGGAATAAGTCGTTAACAATTTTTAGAGACTTCTGGAAGTACAATAGTTACTCTCCTTCTTGTTATTGATGTTGAAACAAATACTTCCCTGTCATAAGATTTTAACTAGAACTCGAGAGGCTTGTGGTGATTTTGTTTCAGTTGAGTTGGAAGTAAGTTTGGGACAATACTTTTCTTAAACATATTATTTAGTTTTCTTTACTCTCTTCTGATCTTTTATTTGATTCTTGGGTTTTAATAGAATGTTGAATCTAAAACCTAGTATACTGAGTGTTGTATGAAAGGATACAATATCACTGTTCAGAATGCTTTGTAATATTGTTCTTATTTGGGGATCACGGACTACTTACTCATTGCATCAAGCTATTGAAGCCTTGTAATAGGATGTCAATATTTTGTATTCGTGAGATGTATTGATCCTTGTGTATCCTTCACTGTTGTGGATTTCTATTCCTTGATGGGTTCATTGAATGAATCTCTGGGTTTTAGAAAGAGAAATGAATATGATCTCTTGGGGACAGTATATTGTTAGGGACTGTACTGTGTATTTCGTTCTGAGATTTGAATTTGAACTTGAGCTTGGTGAATGGAAATAGGAAACCAGTTTGTAAGTTTTGTAATGGAATTTTGCAGTGTGCATTCTTTGATTGTGTGCGTTCGGTTTTGTGTTCTCTTTTGGGAACTAGTTAAAGAACTTCTAAGTTTGATTTAGATAAGGGAATTCATTTCATAGTATCAATGAAATGAATTATGGATTGGGTCCTTTTCTATTTGGGATCCTTTTTCTGTTGATTGTATAAGATCATTGACTGAGCTTCTCTTTAATTGATTCTCTTCTGAGATGGAAACTTCTTGTGGATTGGTTAAGAGATTTATTTGTTTGAGTATAGCTTGGATTTGTGGAAAGTTTGGTTTCAGATCCTTGAATTATATCTTCTAATAGGAATAAGTTAGTAAGACTTTCAGTTAGACTGTTTTGATTTCTATTCTTCTTGGATGGATTCGGGATTCTTGTTTAGAAGTTGTCTCTTATTTATGGAATCCTTATATTGATATCCTTGAACTGAAGCAATTAGATGAGTTCTAAACCTATTTCTATCTTTCAGATGATGAAGTGTGTAAGGAGTAGTATGTATTGATTCTTCTTCTTTGCTTAAGTTGTAGGATGAATCATCCTAATATGAGCTAGGCTGAAAGTAACTTCTTTTGCTGCTTAGAAAAGATAAATGTGTATTTCTATTCTTATGGAATTATGAAACAATTGGATGACAAGACTTGTTGACTATTTTAAAGTAATTGATAGGATCAATTAAACCATATGATATAAATGTAGGTTATATTATGCTCTTTTCTTAATAGGGAATTCAGACTCTTTAATTGTGCTTCTTTTCCAGATGTTATTACTTATGATTGTTTGTATGATATATATTAATTGTTTCATTAAAGAAGAGTTGTTTTAATGGAACAATTAGTGGAATGCACTTCACTTTAATGCTTAGTGCTTATCATGCTCAGTTCGTTGAACTGACCCGTGCTAGAAATTTTTGCAGATGGACATCATAAGTGATAAAAGAAGAAATTTTTTTATGATGCATTGGTTTATTTAATTTTGGATCTTATGTAAAGAGTTTTGAATCATTCTTGAGATGTATTGGAATGGGAAAGTGATGTTCTTTTAAGATCTTAATTATGATTGACATGCAGAATGCCTGAAATGCATAGTCTTGTAAATGTATATTTAAAATCATGAATTGAAAGGTTTTGTGTTGGACTCCAATTTGTAATGTGAATTCTTTGTACTTGTATGCCGGAAATAATAGTGATATCTTGACGGTATTCTTTATATATGATTTTATACTATTGTTGTTATCAGATAATGAGTTGGACTAAGGAGATAGTGTAATCTCCCATATATTAATGAACTTGTTAAATTGCAAAAGATGTCATTCTCTAACTACACAACTATAGTTTAATAATGAAATATGCTTGGGACATACAATTAAACTATATGAGTAACGAATGATAAAAAGGTTTTGTTAAAACTAACATTTAACCATGTAGAGGAAGACTCTTCCTCTCCCAAAGAATGAAAGATAAAATGAATAGTGGTTATGATCCTTAATCTTTATACTAAGTTTATAAAGTAAACCCTAGCTAAATCTAGGTGGATGACACACTTGATTTGGATAGCTAGGTTACGTTAAGAATTAAATGTTGATGTTTGCTTTATCCTGTTTTGGGATAACTGCTTGTTATGCCATGATAATAAACAACAATGCAAAATTGAATTAATGAAGTTATCCATATCTAATCAGGATAAGTATGGGTAAAGGATTTAATGAATGTTGGAATTAGGGTTAGGCATGGTTGCTATAATTTGAATCTTAATCCAATCTAATTATGATTAATGACCACTAAGGGGGTATGTACATCTTGATGAATCAATTCTAACGGATGTTGGCACATGCCAACTATAGGAATGTACCCTCGAGAAGTCCCTGGACTTCTCAAGGATACAATGTTGCAGTTGACATGTGGCAACACCCTTCCGTATTTGTTCATCTAGATTTACGCACATCTGGACTTGAACTTAGTTTCTCTCTAGGTCAAGTTAGTAGCATGTTTAGGATAGGTAGTAACTTTCAATGACTCAGGGTACCTCAGCACATCCGATTGACTTAGGTCAACCGAGTATGCCCATATACCCTAAGTCATCATGAGTGTCTTCCTATAATAAATTATGTTGCTAACTGGGGCTAGGGTCAAACCTTGGGCAAGTGGACTAATGGTAGTCAATAAAGACCATTCAAGATAACAAAAGAGTGAGGTGAAGGATGTATTCTGAATGACGAGTATGCCGTCTAGGAATAGTAACATGAACAATATGTTGGAAATATTTGGCCAAAGTATTGCAAAATGCTGGTTGTGTTGTCCTCTATCACCTAGTTTAAAGTAATGTGATGTTAGATTAATATTGGTAACAAATATTCAGATAGGTTATTTAAAAAGATCACTCAGTACCTGGAATAGGATAGGAGAACCAAGTATACATAGTATACATAAAATATTCTATACTTTAAGTTAACATGAGAGATCGGTTGGTAACCGAGTCATGGAATGAGAGATCGGTTGGTAACCGAGTCATGGAATGAGAGATCGGTAGTATACCGAGTCATTATAGTTGCATATGATTATCTGTTATGAGATTGATTGGCATGGAATGTGTGTTCTAAATGATGTTTTATTTAGAATAGAGAACATTATGTTTCAAAAAAAATTTTTTCCTTGTTTCTAAAGTCTTAAAATGGGAATGTTACATCTTGGTATCAGAGCTGAAGGTTGCAACTCTTGGACCTATTGTGTCCATAATCTAATGAAACTTAAATTTTCTTGTTAATAGAAAATGGTTAGAACAAGAGGAAATGTTGCAAATAATCCTCCACCTGAGGAAGGAGTAGTAACTACCCAAAAACTCGATGAGATCCTTGCTACCCTATTGGACACAAGAGATCATTTGGCTGTACTTGAACAACAAGTAATGGGAAATGAGGAGGAAGAAGATGATTGTAACAATAATTAGCCATCTCTTGAGGGTAACACCAATGTAGGTGTTGATAATAACAATATGAACATACCTGATTAGTCTGAGAACAAAAAGGCTAGGTTGGTAGCTAAACTCACTAATGATATAAAAAGATAAGTCCACCCAAGTTTGATGGCACCACATTAGGAGATGGGGCTGAGAATTGGCTCAAAGAAAATAGAGAAATACTTTGCAATAAGGAATTTCTCGGAAGAAACAAAAATGATATGGGGAACTTATCAACTTTCCCATGAGGCATCTTCATGGTGGGATAGCAAGAAGGTTTGAGTTAAACATTGATGAAATAAATATCACATGGGATCAATTTAAAGGTTACTTTAGGCAACGCTTGACTGCCACAACTTTGTTATGATCGAAAAATGACTGAATTCCAGAACTTAGCTTAAGGAAAGCTAATTGTAAATCGAGTATTGGGAGCAGTTTACTAAAATTCTTAAGTATGTACCTCAGTACCAAACTGACGAGAAGTTCAAGATATAAAAATTTGTCATGGGATTGAATCCCGTTATAGGAGGAGAGGTGGATGTTCACAGCCCAACCATGATGGAAGGGGTTGTTGAAAAGGCCATAAGGAAGGAACAAAAATTGAAGGCAATTTTTTCTAATAAGGAGGAAGTAAGGAAGAAAATCCCCAACTCCTCTTCATCATCCCTTGTACCTAAGAAAGGACCATGGAAGAAATTTGGAATGAAAAGTAAGCTTTTATATAAAAATAATAAGAAATAAGCAACAAATAAGTTTGTTGGTAATGCAAGGAACAATTTTTTTAAGAACAATAATAATGGACAAAGGTCTTATGGAGGTCAGAACGATAACTATAAGGCTAGAAATAAACCCGAGCGTAGAAAGGGACCTGTAGGAGGCTGTTATAACTGTGGCAAAGATCATTACACAAATCAATGCCCTTTGAAAAAGGATGATCGTAATCAACAACACAAGATACACGCTGCAGTAGCTGACAAGCAGGCTGAGAAATAGGCCATGCCCATAGAGGTTCCGGTAAGTTATTTGGTTTACCTATAACTATTATTTTTGACACCGAAGCTACTGAATGTTTTATTTCTAGTAAATTAGCATCAAAACTAAAAAGAAAATCTAGAAACATGGATAAAACATGGATTGTACAGTATGGAAACAATGTTGTTCATACAATTAGTATGTGTCTTTTTGGAGCAGTCCTTGATTTACCTAACTTTTCCACTAAAGTTGATCTTTATGTTGCACCTTTAGGGTCTTATGATGTAATCATAGGTGTTAATTGGTTAGTAGAACATAAGGCTAAAGTGGACTATTTTGAAAAACACATTAGTTGTTTAGATGACTTGTAGAAAACAACAAAGATTTACGGTGTGAAACATGAGATTTCTATTAGAAAACTATCAACTATGCAACTTAAAAAGACAAAAATAAAGGTTATAGCTTATATGTAATAAAAATTACAGAAACAATGAAGAAAACAATGATGTCTTGGAATGATATCCACATGTTATGAAACTTCATGACATATTTCCGGAAGAATTATTAGGTCTTCCACCCAAAAGGGAGTTTGAATTCACAATTGAGATCAAGCCTGGAACCGAGCATATTTCTAAGGCACCATATCAAATGCCTACTATAGAATTAATAGAGCTTAAGGATCAGTTGCAATAAATTTTTCTAAAGGTTTGATTAGGCCAAGTGTTTCACCTTAGGGAGCACCAGTAATTTTTGTGAAAAAGAAGGATGGAACACTTAGATTGTGCATTGTTTACATGATGTTAAACAAAGAAACAATCAAGAATATATACCCACTCCCTAGGATTGATGATCTATTTGATCGATGCATGGAGCATCGGTTTATTCTAAGACAGATCTTCGATCTGGATATCATCAATTGTGGATTAAGGATGAGGACATTCATAAAACATCTTTCAGAACAAGGTATGGACATTATGAGTTCACATTGTACCTTTTGGATTAACAAATGCACCTACAACATTTATGAATTTAATGAATAATATATTTCAAGAATACTTGGAAAAATTTGTGCTCGTATTCTTGGACGACATTCTCATATATTCTAAAATTATTGAGGAACACCATGAGCATTTGAAGATAGTTTTAGAAATTTTGAGAAAGAGACGGTTATATGGTAAGTTATCTAAATGTTCTTTTGATGACACAGAAGTGCACTATTTGGGACATGTAATAAGTAAGAATGGAATCGCTTGTAGATCCTTATAAAATTGTAGCTATAACTAAGTGGCCTACACCAAAGAATTTAAATGAAGTTAGAAGCTTCATGGAGCTTGCTAGTTACTATAGAAAATTTGTAAAATATTTTTCTAAGGTGGTTGCACCAATAACTTCTTTATAGAAGAAGGATAAGAAGTTTGTTTGGAGTGAGAAATGTGAAATTGCATTCAAAACTTTGAAAGAATAGTTAACTTCAACACCTATTCTAGTAGTACCATATCCTAATGGAGACTTTATGGTAGTAATGGATGCATCTGGTGAAGGTCTAAGAGGTATTTTGTTACAAAATGATCATGTCATAGCTTACAAAAGTAGAAAAATAAAGTTGCATGAGTTGAATTATGCTCCACATGATTTAGAGCTTGCTGCCATTTTTCATGTTCTACAAGTTTGGAGGCATTACCTGCTTGGTAAACCTTTTGAATTGAAAAATAATCATCTCGGGCTGAAGTATATTTTCACTCAAAAATCTAAATACAAGACAATGAAGATGGTTAGAGTTTTTGTCTCAATATGATTTTGACATCATTTATATCAAAGGTAAGAAAAATAGAGTGGCTAATGCTCTAAGTCGTAGGAAGCACATTTATGCTCTTATAACCTTGAGAACTCAATTTAAGGATGAAGTAAAAAGTGTTATAGAGTCTGATTCTTACTTTCAAAAAGTAAAGACAATGCTTGCTGCAGATCCAAATGATTTGAGGTATAAAGGTTTTCACTTTGATAATGAAGGAATCCTAAGATTTGAAAATAGAGTATACATACCTTCGCTAAATGATTTAAGAAAGAAATTGTTAGCAAAATTTCACAATTCACCTTTTTCTAGACATCCTGGTATTACAAAGATGCTTGCTGATATAAAACAACAATATTTCTAGAAAGGAATGAAAAAGGATGTTATTGATTTTGTGACACATTGCCTTGAATGTCAATGTGTTAAAGTGGAACATATGCACCCAACGTGAGTTTATTGTATCCTCATAGCATACCGCAGTACAAGTGGCAAGTGATAAGCATGGAATTTGTACAAGGGTTTCCTATGTCAAGAAATAAACATGATGTTATTTTGGTAGTTGTTGATAAAATAATGAAGGTAGCACATTTTATTGTTGGTAATCTGAAGGATGATTCTCTTGTATTGGCTAAAATATTTGTGCACAAAATTTTTAGATTGCATGGAGTACCTGAATTAATCATATTGAATAGAGATCCTAGAATGACGTAAAAGTTTTGGCAAACACTTAATGTAGCTCTATGAACTAAGCTAAATTTCAGTTCTACGTATCATCCGGAAACATATGGACAGACTGAAAGAGTTAATCAATTTTTAGAGGATATGTTATGAATGACATGATGCTCTCTAGAGGATTTTGTTATGGTGGAACATATGTGCTTGTTCGCAATATTGTGTGAAAATGTAAAATGAAAAAATAAGCACGGGACTCGACATGGGAATATTCTAAAGAATATTTTAAAAATGCATTTTACAATGCCCAACTCACATGAAAAAATGTAAAATGAAAAAACCTTACCCCCCAAAAAGGACACATGTCACTAAGATATAGTGTCGCAAAGATCGAGAATCTCATTGTTCATTACAGGTTTGTAGTTTTAATATTCAAATACAAAAAGCAAACTACGGTTAAACCTCCGGGACTCAACACGGGACAGTGTTATGCCAAAGCAAGTCAAGATCGACAAAATGGTCAACTTTGCAGTTTTACATTCCTATAGTTACAAGAAAAATGCTAAAATCCTCCCGAATCTTTACTCTCACTAAAGGAAAACATGTGGAAGGTTCTCATTTAAAAAGAAGAAAATCTGGATTAGACAGGTGGATATTGAATGCATTTATGGCCTCCGCCATTAATGTAACTCACATGAATGAAGTAGAGGTTTAAAAATTTGTTGAATGTTTTGACATCCAAACTTCTAGATAGATATTTCAAGCATTATAAAGCCCTAAGATTATGAATTTGCACTACGAAAAGGCTAAAATTGCTTGCATAGATTGGTGTCTAAAAAAATCTAGAGAGCTAAGTGTACATGTGTAACCCGAGTGCTAAAAAAATCACAAGTATGGGTAAGTCCCCTTGAATACTGGATTGTTGCATGAATTTTAAGGGTTTTTTGTGGTTTGTCTTCTTCTCCCTTGCCTAGTAATTTATACAAAGCTCTATATTACTTTGGAAGTAAAGAATGACAAGTTGTTTGTCAAAACAAAATGAGGATAATGGAGGATGGAACCCATGTCACTTCAAATATCACAAGTAACTTGGATGAAGTGACGGACACTAACCTAGTAAATACAGACCTAGCTGACTTCTTACAAAGACTACATGCCCCTAAAAGAAGTGATTACATGGTGGCAATTGATGCCAACAATATTTCCTTAGTAGTAATTTCCCCCTTCGGTGCATTTCTCAAAATTAGTATGGGTTTGTGCCAAAAATTATAACCCAGAGAAAAATTTGGATGGGAGTGGTGATAGGGTTCTCTCCTTAACACTTAGGGCATTTTAGTTCATGTTAGGGTTACCCTAGATCCAAAAGCTAGTGAACATTAACAAACATAGAGCACAAAACCTCTACAATGCTGAGTGTGAAGAATATGCCATGATTATGAATACCCATTGGTTGGTCAGTAACAAAGACCCTCTTCTAGAATCCCAAAGAAGGTGGTTAGATCACACTTTTTGGCAGAATTAGAAGACCTCATAACTTTCTAAGTAGGATTACAGGCTTAAAGTCAACCTATGGTTTCCAAGACTAGATGTGTAGTTACATATGAATTATTTTGGATAGCAAGGAAAAAATTTGTTGGGAAACCTTCATAGCCACAACTATTCATGAACAACTCCTTGAAATGGCTATGAAGATTAGAGAAGGTATCACTTTCAAATGTGAATTCTATATGATGTCATATATAATCTACAATATTGCATGCCAAAAAAACTTCCCTTGTATTCCAAGAATGAGAGACTTCACCATTCATAGAGGTATATGATGTTTACCCTCAATTAAATTTGGATAATTGGAAGGGGAACTTTAAAAAAATAAATGATGCCTTTTTACACCAATCATATGCCTCTTCAGGCCAAAATGGGAACAATACAAAATATCTAGAGGCCAAAAGAATGATAAAGGAATATGGATGTTACTTCATCCAATTCATATTCTTCACTTACATAAGGGTGAGTGGTTATGAAGGACAACCATTCATGTTTCCCAAATACTTAGATGATAAGTGGGAACTCCTAGAGATCTCAAGGAAACTAGAAGAAGTGCATAAATTGATAGTAGGTAAGCACAAGACAAAAATCAATTTTCCTATCAAAATATGAAGATATACTTTCCCAACTATTGTAAATAGCCAACTCTTAAAGGAAGAAATGGAAATGATAGAAATGGACAAGTTTCAACCTAGACCAAAGTATGATATAATATGGGATGTAAGTTCAATCCTAGGGAGATCACATGAGCATGAGGCCCACTATGAAGATTATTGGATGGACTATAGAGATGAAGAAGAGGTTAGGTTAAGAGATTATTCCAGAATGACCCTTAGAAAATCATTGACTACAAGATTACAGTTGTACCACAAGGTCTAGATGATGAAAAAAAAATAGTGATTCAATATTATTATGATATGAAGCTAGCATCACAACCAATTTCACCATTAAATTGGAATGATAAAAATCAATTAGCTTGCATACTATGAAAAATCATGTGATGAGAAGAATATTGTCATGGTTAATAGTGAAAGGGTTGGATTTTTATTTACAAAATACTAAGGTATTAAAGGAATACATAGATTCAAGGATATTAGAAGAAGATCTCCCTCCTTTGAGGGAGGAAGCTGATCAAATAGACCCACTAAAAGGGAAAGCCTCTTATCTTCCATCAAAGAGGCCAACTACTGGGATTATAAAAGAATGGACTACAACTACAAGTAGAACATGAACTCCCATGTCCATCCTTACTAAAAAAACTAAAGAAATGATACTAAAAACCATGAAGGATGCCCCTTTACTTAAATAGCCCCATTACAAGTCAAGGGGGTAGGTACATCAAATCCCATAACTCCAGTAGTGAAATTTTCCTGGGTCATCAAGTATAGGAAAAATAATGAGGGGAATCCTACCAAATATTGACCCACAACTTAGGGTGTAGAGTGTTGAGGAGAAAGGAAAAACTGATCTCAAGTATTTTGAGAGAGCTAAAAGATCCAAGGTTGTACAACCTATAGAAAGAGATAAAAAACCTAAGGACAAAGAGTGTCCCAACCATAAAAGCAAAAATCACAAGAGTAAAGAACCTGAGGTTATTAACCTAGTCCTTTTAGATGAAGCTCAATAGAATCTCATTGCAACATTGGCAAAAAAAATAGTCATGTCACATCTTGAAATGAGTAATCCCATCACATCATTTGCACACTACAAGAAGATTCTATTACAACATCAAAATCCTACATATTTAATTCCCAATCCTATCCATTGAAAATAAGATTGATGATATTCCTATGGACAAATCAGTCCATGAAATTTAGAGAACATAAACAAGAAGGATTCAAGGAAATTCAATCAGCTTCACAAATAGAAGTGCAGAACTCTATTATGACCACCGCACATCAAGAAAAAGTAATTACATCAGTTGAGGTGATAAGTGAAGATGAAGGAAAAGAAACCCATGCACCAGGGTTTACTATTTATTGCTTGGGTTGTTGTGGTAAAAGAAGAAGGTGCTTGCCTCAATAGAAGCCCCATTTCCAGAGACTCCAAAATTTTAGGATGATGACACAAGTATAGCAATCTAGGATATACAAGTTGGAGTTAAAATGCCAAAAGTTGGGAAAGAGTCAACCTATCAAGGAATTTTCAAGAGAATCATCGAAAAAATGACTCCTTCCACAGAAGAAGTCAGAGATCGGCATCACAAAGTGATGGAGAAACCATGAAATTGCAATATCAACAAAGGAAGTGTTGAAAGAGAGATACTAAGGTGAAAGAGGTTACTGAGGTAGTTATAAATCCAAAAGAGGCTAAGGGAAAGGAAGGATACCAGCTAGTGATAAGGCCCAAAATCAGCACGAAAATAAAGGTAACCAAAGGACTTGAAGTTAAAATATAAAGTAGAGCAGAAGGAACAAGTGCTCTGCATTTTGAACAAAAAAAGAACAAACAATGGGAATTGAAGTCCCACATACAACAATACCAATTCCACAAATACCTCAAGATATTTCCAAGGAAATAGTAGTGTTCTTAGGATCAACCCATCCTACATCACAAGGGAATCAATAAGGGAAATGTCCCCACAACAGGGTGGTTGGGAACACTCCTCCCAAGAAAAGAGAAGGAGGTGGTTCAAGTGGAAACTATTGACATTGAGAATATTATATTTTCAAAACCCACAAGAGCTCCCAAAAGGGATAAATATTATCAAAGACTCATGTTGATCAGTAGGGTTTTAAAACATTAGAAGTGCTACCCCATAGGGAAACAAATTGAAGACTAAGGTTACAATGAGTGACTACCAAGTCACACATATTCAATTGGGGAAAAAAACTACAAAAAACTTGAAACAAGATGCTACAATGGCTCTTGGAGGCCTAATCAAAAATTTGACAAAGATAAGGAAACAAAGAAATAATTGAGGGAAAATATTGAAGTATTGTCAACTTATGTACAAAAATGGATACAACCTTATGTGGAAGGACAAGAGATTTCTAATTTACACCGAAGCCTTAAATGCATAATGATAGGTCAAGGGAAAAAATTGTGTTGTGGATAGATGGAAAGAAGAATTGTCCAAGAAAGGGAGAAAAGTCATAGAGGATCATTGTGAAGTGCTGTACAACCAATTAGTTTTGAAATGAGTTAGTGTTGTAACGGATCAAAAGAAAAATGTGATGATGAATTGCACTATTGGGAAGGAATCTTTCCCAAACTTGAAGCATTAACTCAATTGGATGATCAATTGGTAGAGAAAGAAGGGATTATCCCCCTGAATAAAAAGGAATACAACATACTTATGAGGGATCCATCAAGCTAAGAATGAAAAATCTAAATCAGGTTATTGAAAGGCTTATCCTAGAAAGAGACATAATATCAAATGCATTGATAATCTTGACAATAGGCTTGGGAAAATAGTATCAATATAAGACATGATCACTTATGGAGATTTGGGTGTAGATAGCTTGATACAATCCTTTGGTCAATGCATTAATGGAGAACCTAATACTTTTGCTCCAATTTTCAATTATGACACCCTTCAAAAATTTGTTAGCTTGGAACAAAAAATGGACAAATTGTCAAAGAAGGTGAAAAAGAATAAGGATGCAATGCATGAGTTTCAATAAAATTTTAAAATAACACATACTAATATTCATGTTCCATTCTAGACCTGATGAAGAGTACATTGCCCAGATGTTCCATAGATACGATGCATACAGAGAAAGGATATCTGAAGCAAAAGAAGATGATGTCACTAAGCTTGAAGTTGATGTTGTTTAGGCCTAATCAAATTTAGGCTTGTTCCCTAAAATTTCTTTTCTTCATTAGATTTATTCTTATCTTTTGTATCTTCCAAATTTATAGTTTCTAAAATTTGTAATTTCCAAATTTTGTATTCTCCAAAGCATGAAATGTTAGAATGTAAATTAAAAAGGATTGTAGTGAATTAGTTGAAATCAAAGCCATACATGAAGTATATTGAAATGTTATGTATTATTTATGTTTTAAAAAAATACAAAATGGGGATTCTATAGGGGCCCCAACCCTTGAAAATTCACATAACTTTTAGTTTGTTTACAAAAAAGAAGGTTCTTGTAGAAAAGATACATTGTCAATCTATAGTTACAAATTCCTCCACAAAGGCAGGAATCTGATTCAACAGTTTTTTCTTCCTAAAATCAAATTCTTTGTTATCTTGAGCCCCATAAACATATTGGATGTCCCCTGCAAGGTCACAAGACATACCCATTTCCATGAGTTCTGTAATGTTTTCTTTGGGGCCTTCCAATATTTTGATCAATTCCAATTTTATCCTATAAGAGGAGACCCATTTAAGAAGGTTAGACCCACATTTAAGGTAGGCCTTAGTACCCATCGGATAGTAGTTTTTGAGAATGAAGATGGCTTGAAACATCATTTGGTGCCACGGGGAAATTCGGGTACACGAAATTGGCTGGCTTGCACATGTTGGATTGAGTACACCCCATATAAATCTCTTCAATGAATTAAGTGGCACTTCAGTGGCCTTTTCATAGGAAGTTTTCACTAGTTATTTCTTAAGATGAGTGAGTATTTTTCTATAATAGTTATTATGCGAGAGATTAAAGGTATCTATTCCATGATGATCATGAACATGCACCACATAAGCATTATCGGGAATTAATTTCTACACAAATTTTTCATTGAACAATATGAAAATATGTAAATGATGTACTTATTAATGGCAGGCCTACATCAAACCAATTGTTTGTCAATAATTCAGAAATTTTTGATCCTCTACATGGAACAA
This sequence comes from Taxus wallichiana var. yunnanensis, assembly GCA_018340775.1. NCBI lineage: Eukaryota > Viridiplantae > Streptophyta > Pinopsida > Cupressales > Taxaceae > Taxus > Taxus wallichiana. The sequence goes on from CM031239.1 coordinate 124,983,738, forward strand.
ATGATAATACATGACCTGAAAAATAGAAAATAAGGAAGTTTTCTTCACAAGCCTTCATATCAATACTACCCAACTGGATGTGGTGTTAATGGTCCATTGGTCTCCACCCAATCTTTAATCTCAAAGAGCATTCTCACAAAAACCTCATCCAGGCTAGAAAGGTCAAAAATTGAATACAAAGTTTTTGAAGAAAGTTCCTTTAAACTGGCTTCCTAATTCTACATCTATCATTGCTTGAAGAAGGATTAAAAAAACTCTTTCTCACTTGGAATGCTCAAAGGAAGGTGTGATCTTATGGAAAGTAATATGAATTTATAAAAGGATCTTTAGAATGAATTTGTGAAGTATCATATCAGAATTGAGTACAAAATTATTTCTGGATACTCGCATGGGTTTGAAAAAAGTGAAATGGATTGATATCTTTCAAAAAATGGTTTTTGGATTAGTTAAACAGTTCACACAAAGGAAGCATAAAATTCAAGAAAATATAAATGATTATCCATTTCCCAAAACTGATCCCCCCAAAAAGGTAAGTGTCCAATCAGTTGATGTTGAGCCTAGAAAATGACTAAGTCCCGAGAAGAGGATCAATACGTGGGAAAAAAAGTGTAGGAAGAAGTCATATGAGGAAGCACATGCGGGGATAACTAAGTTACGAGTGGACAACTTGAGCAGTTATCTAGTTTTGGAATGAAGGGATAGAGTTGGAAACAGAACGCACAAAGGTTTGCATGTGGAATAAAAAAGGGTTTGAGACTTAGCCGCATTTTGGGTTATGATGTTTCATGGAAAACACGTGAGGATGTGGGTACGCGTGATAGTGGAAAATGTTAGAACATGGAGAATTGCATCCCAAGGAAAGAATATTCTAGGATATAATCATTGTGTTTAAGAGCTATAAAGTAGAGTTAGTTATGGCTTAGTTGGCACTTGCATGTTTAGGGTACTCGAGTATGGCGGGGTATGATGAAATTTGGCATGCGGTTTTCTCTTGAGTGATGTTGAGGTGGTGAAGGAGATATCCCACTCTATTTAAGAATGTGTTTGGATCTAAAATAGGGATGCAAAGAAGATGTGTGATGCGAGGCAAGAGATGCAAGAGGGAATTTAGATGCATAGGAGAGAGCATGGATAATAACTCTTTGAGTAGAGTCATTTTGTAGGTTTAGGATGATATTTCTTGATGTATTTGGTCTGCTATGACCCTTTTGATGTAATCGACTATGATAAACAATTGTGAATCAATATATCTGATGGATTGTTCTAAATATCTATGCTTAATGGATATGAGTGTTTATGTTCTTTATTATGTTCATGGTTCAGATCTGGTTCATGTATGTTCTGTTTAATATTCATAGTCATAATATGGATCATTTAAGCTCAGATCTAGTTTCTTTATCTCTGTCATAAGATGTATGCATTTATGTCTGTACATTGTTCTGCTATTCATGGTAACATTCTTGACAAATCTCACATAGAAGAGGGGCTGGTGCCTTTACACGCCTCAGGTGAGCTCCCAATTTAGGTTGGGTGATATGCCAACATGCACTGGGAATTAAAGGGTTAGGAAAAGTGACTACATCTTGGTTCCGTTTCCGAGACCTTTTTGAAGCCGTTGCGAAAATGGTTGATGGATGGCAACGCTTAACCTTAGACAATGTGGAGACTTGACTTAAGAACACGGAGGATGATTTTTCATAGAGATTTGACACTGGACTTGAGTTTGATGCACGTACATGGGTAGAGGAGCATCTGTATCATGAGCTCTATGAAACATTATTTTACTATTTTCCAATAGAATTTTATGAATGGTTGTCGAGTATGCATTGAGGAGTTAGTATTATCAACCTCATGTTTGGACCTCTCGATATGGAATTGTGTTGTTTATCATTGGTGAAGTGGTGTGTTGACTAGCTATATGTTGGAGTATGCGGTTTCTATGTATTTTTACCTACAAGTTGTTGAGTTCGAGTTCGTACGAGAACCGAGAGGATATTTATTATGTGATATACCACTATCCATCAAGATCCTGATAATCACTATGAGTTTAGAAGCATTTCCTATAGCTAGCTAAACTCCCACTTGGCACATGGTGTGAAAGCGAGTGTGGCGAGAAATGGTGGATCCTACGAAAAAAGTGAAGAGATAAAAGAGGCGGATCAATTAAAATGAATCGCGGGAGAGGGATTTGGAAACAAAATGTGAGATTGCAGGAGTAATGGATCCATGAAGGAAGATGTTACAGGGAAGGATTTGAGGTTCATGCGGAGGGCATGGAACTTGAGAAATTTGTGCTACCCCATCTTGGAAAATGTGGAAGGAGAACCACCTCGGCTTTCAGGATGAGATTTCTTCATATGAAGAAAGGAGACAAACTGTAGACACACATTTAAAACTAGCCACGATCTAACCCTTGCGCTTAGTTTTCTAATATCTGAGACAAGTATTGTTAGATTGGCTAGAATTGGTAAGCAAACAACATCAAGTAGATATCATTTTACATTACATCCATCTATGGCCATGCACACATTTCATGTTTTTGTGGTGTCTTGTTAGGCACTTCATTTAGACAAGGTGTGGGGTCACGCGAACGTGGGTATCACGTCTGGAAGTAGTTCAAATTTGTATATTGTTAGAACATAGTTTAGTAAAATGGTGGGAACACAAAGTAACACTACTTCGGCCCGTCTTCTTGCTACAAGAGGAGGATTTGGAGGATCTCGAGGGGTCAAGAGTTAGTGTAGTTTGTGGATCTGGTGGTGGAGGCAACACATAAGGGAATCAAGGTTCTAGATTTTGTGGGAAAGGACCACAACCCCATCGAGTAGGTATTTTATGAAACATCTCTTCATTTTCCCTATTATAAAGGTGTTGAGGATGCAAAAAAGTATGTACACAAGTGTGAATTTATATGGCGCGCTAAGGGAATCACTACCCTAGAGCGAAAGGAAAGCCGCTTTACAACTACATTTTAGGGGCACGCCCATAGTTGGTACCAAATATATGACCCACATCGACGATGGTGAATTATACTATGCTTCATGATGTCTACTTAGAATAATTTCACATTCTGAATTGGAGCAAAAGAGCATCAATGTTCTTAAGGAGATTCAACAGGTATGGTAGAAAGTGTGTGAAAGTATGATGTGCATTTTAAGAATCTCTTGTCAAATTTATCTTATGATATCCATCCCCCTCAGCATGCTCAATGATTTTTCGGAGGCTTGATCATGCCTTTTAGACGAGCACTTTCACATAAGAATTTTATGGATCCATGCAAGCCTTGCAAGATGCTTTGCATGCTGAGGTCATGGGGAGCATTGATACTAGTGTAAGTCCCTTTTTGGAAGCACAAATTGCTTCCATGGTGAAGTAACTTAAGAAGTTAGTTACAAATTCAGCACATGAGACTTGTAGTAGAATTTAGTGTATAGATTTTGAAGTAGAAGGACACACTAAGGATAATTTCCTCGAAAGTTAGTGTGTGTCATGTCGTTAGACTATGAAATTTGTCACATGGATCATGATCCAAGTAGATTCCCATTGTTACAACACATGATCTATAAGAATGTGTCCTACTATTGTAAAATTTGTACATCTACTACTCATGACATGAAGGACTATCGGATGATAGACTATATTCATGATGCAATTGATACTGGTGCACCGTAACAAAGTTACAAGCAGTTATAAGAATGAGGGGCATCAACATGAAGGCCGTGAAGATGGTGGAGGAAGGGGAAGAAGATTTCATGGAGGATTCAAAGGCCATGGTGGTTGCATGTGAAGGAAGGAGTGAATTTCCCCATGGAACTTGTTTCAATTGTGGATCTATGGATCACTACAAGCATGAATGTCCGGATTTTCTACAATGCTCATGGTGTGGAAAGAAACATAAGTATGAGGAGTGCCCTAACTTGTATGATCACATGAGCCAAAATCAAAAGAAGGACAAGGGTGTGAGAATGGTTAGTGTGAAGCACGCTTAACCTATGTTCATGCCTACGGTAGTGTCTAACCCTGAGTTGGAGCTTATATTAGTAACTACACACGCTGAAGCTGCATGCACCAGAGAAATACCAAAGCAGAGGCCTCTCATTACAAGAGAAGAGGTATTACATGGAAAGTACCCTGATTTGACTTATTAGAAGGAGTTTTACCATGAGACTATGGAGGTGATTAGGAGTTTACAAGGAGAGATCCAATTCTTGAAAGAGCAATCATGGAAGTTGGAATAGGAAAAGAATGTTGAGATCCCTTAAGAAGGATGTGGATGATGTCAAAGAGGTATGTAAGATGTTTCACTAGGAAAATATCATTCCCTTGTTAGGAGAATGGTTGAGAGGAAAGGTACCGCGCACTGGGAATGAGTGTGAGAGGTAAATATTACATGCTAATTTCCCCCTCATAGTCTTGATTATGAAAAGGAGATCACGTTGAATGTGGTAGTTGATAGATGGATTCTAAGAAACATAATAATTGGTGAAAAATGCGAGGGTAAATGTTCTTACTCTAGATGTATGGAACCAGATGGGATCGCCACCATTGCTGCCATCTTCAAATGTGTTGTATATGGAAAATAGTACTAAAGCTATGCCCATCAGAGTCTTAAAGGATGCTTCCATAACCCTTCAAAGGGCCAAGTTCACTAGGGACTTTGTAGTCTTAGCGCTTGCTTTGAGACATATAGTTTTCTAGACTTACTTGGACGCCCTTGGTGATATGTGAATAATGCTGATTTGTTCTTCAATAAGGGATACATCAACTTTAAGAACAAGAAAGAGTGCGTTATTATTCAAGTAATGTGAGATGATAGGTCTCATGCCTTATGTCGAGCCTTTGGGGAAGAAGACATCAATAGAATTTATGTGCACACTATTAGAGACCTAGAGATTATTGATCCATTAAGATAAGGATTCATTCAGTGGGATGATGCTCAGTCCATGAGTGATATGACTAGCATTGCATGTGATAATTGGGTGCATGGGACTTATGAGTTGGTTGGAAGAGAATTAAAGGGAATTGTGACTCGTGTTGTCAAGGTGCATTTGGTTAGGCATCCAAGAGGCATGGAAAATTTTAGTGGTGAATATTCATAATTTGGTGAATAGTAGGAATTCAAGAATATGAATTTGGCTATTTTTACGACCATGGAAGTGACCACATTTCACCCAAAAATTCCACAAACAATAAATTTTCACATGTGAATAGCCAACAAATCTCCAATCCCAATGTATATTTTTATTAAATCGTCACGTGATCAACGAGAAAAGAATTTAAAAATTATTGGATCACCAATAAATATATGCAACATTATTGGTTCTTTGGTCTCATCATTCTAGACACGTGTCAACATTCCAGAAAATATTGAAGTGATGGGTTTAGGTGGAATCCAACCCATGGAATAAGCCGCATTCGATAGAGTTTTGGGTTTTCCAGCCCTTATTACAGACTTGTAGTCAATGAGACCAACCCCATAACCATTTAAAGGTTGACATGTGGGAATTACAAGGAAATAAACACATAGGCAAAGTACTCCCCCTACCAATCGAAGTTGTCATTTGCCATGCATTAACCTCCTGTTTATCTTGACTTACAAATCTTCAATTGGCCATAACTTCCTCCAAAGAGCTCCAAATTGCACAAAGTTGGTCTCATTGGAAAGGTATCTTTGTGTGCTTCATTTTGGAATTATCATAATCAGATTTTGGTGAGGTTAGGTGGGTGAAAAAGGATAAAAATATTTGAGGCTCTATTTGCTGCTCCATCTACAATTTCCTTCAAAAATGCTCCATCTACAATTTCCTTCAAAAAATATATTCTATTTCGCCAATGCCATGAATGCCCATTTTGATATTTCACCAAACCGTAGAAAATCTGGTTCGGTCATATTCACCATGATTTCTATAATTTTTTTTTTTTAGAGGCTTCCTTAAAATGTTCCTTGTTGAGAGAAAGACAATTACCAAGTTACACTAGAGAAGGTAACCCTGATGTCTTTTTACGTGTTATGGAAGTCCAATGGACCTGTGAAGTAGAACAAAGGAATATGCTTGTTTATACCTTGCGTGGGACAACAACGCATTGGTGGATGACTCATCGGGATAATCTTATAGAGTGACGCGAGGTAAGGGTCGTGTTCTCTGTTATATTTCTCCAAACCAATGTACCTTCAAGGATATGTGACTATCATGGGAAGGAATATGCCTTGTACCACATTCAGGAATGTGAGAGAACCTAGATGGAAGGCCCGAAGATTTACCCACCTCCCTCTAGGTGCATAAGTTCTATTCCACTTTGTAGGGTTGTGCATGTGCTTGTGTGCTTGGTATGTTTATTTGGACTTACGTCGTTAGACAAGAAATTGGCAGGAGTTGATGATAAGTATTATTCAGACTTTTGAGTATCTATCTTCTAAACCATTAGTGAATGAAGCTTTGTAGGTAGTCAAAAAAATTACTCTAGGATATAGTGTCGGGGTTGAGGACCTCATCCTAAATTTACTAGGGAGCCTAATTTGGAGGCACATTAAAGAGGAAGAAATAAATGAATTTCAATTTGAGTGTTCCCGCTAGAAAAAAAATTGAAAGGAAAAATGGTGTACTTGATAGAAGATGAAGAAATAGAGAACCTCGATGTTGATCATACAAAGGTTATGTTCGACGTCTTTGTATTCATTTTTTTATACCCTTAGACCAATAGTCTAATCCCATGCGTGTCGACCTATCACCCAACGGGTGTTGGGCGCTCACCCAAGGCATGCACGGGTGCCGAGTCTCTCCTTTATGTGATTCTTGTGAGAATGCATAATCTTATGACAAATATTCAAATGGAAATGAACAGAAAAAGAACTATGCATCATTATGAGGACCTAGGACAAGTTGTCATTTCAATGCATCTAGAAAAGAGAAATACCAAACATCATTTATATAATCGGTTCATTCATAAAGGAAATGCATAAGGAATATACTCATGAACATGTATATGATTTAAAATAGAGCCTTATATTCATATCAACATGTTTAATTACCACATTACATTCCATGAAACCATTACGAAACTTCATATCACAATACAAATCCAAGTCATGCATCGAAACTAGATCTGTTTCCTTATACTCCAAGGATAATCGAGACCCATACCCCTAAACATGTCATCACTCCTAGAGTTCTCTTAATCCCAACCCATAGAAATATTTCATGAGATATTTGCAGAGCTTCACCTCTCTTCAACCGCCATTTTCTTCTATCAGGTGCTTGTATTTATAACCTTAACAACCACTACCATGCCTTTATGAAGTTATAGATCAGTTACCAAGTGTAAAAGTGGTCCTCCATGGGGGCATGCCTTATCAGATCCGAGCTCTCCACTCTTTGCAATGATGTCTTTCTGGATCCTTCTATTACATGGAATATTCCTTTCGTGGCCACCAAGTTACCAAGCTGGCACCTTATCCATCCCGCATGTGCAAATCGGTCATGCTTTTATCATGTACTTGCCAGAACATCAAATATGGCTAAGTCCCAGAACCCTTCCTTTGCTTTGTGCACGTGCCAAGGGTTCTACTAAACCCTTCTAAAACCATATCCTGTGCGCCTTCACCTTGTGCGTCCTTCTTTAATTAGGCCCCGTGCACCCACATGCCTTCTTGTACTTAGCCAAATAATTTAGAGGTCCAACAGTCTTGAGTCTGGATAGTGTAGATGAGAAGGCACGCACCTACCATGAGCCATTGAAGACAAAGAAGGTAAACATTGGAACATAAGCATAACCAAAACAAGTAATCATTGGTGATTCTTGGACATACTAAGAGATCTCAAAGATAATTGAGATGGTGTAGGACTTCCAAGATTTGTTCTTGCACGTATAAAATGAATTGAAAGGAGTTCATCACTTGTTGGGAGAGATGAGGATTAAGTTAAAGGAAGGTGTGCACCCAATTAGGAAAATGCCTTATAGAATGAATCCTAATCAAGACGTTAAGGTAAAATTAGAGATTGACAAAATGTTAGAATCGGGATCATTGAGGCCATTGAGGAGTCTCGAGTGGGTTAGCCCAATAGTGATTAGTATCAAGAAGGATGGGAGGATAAGGATCTGTGTAGTATATAGAGATTTGAATACTTCATGTGTTATAAATCCTTTTCCAATGCCATTTACTGAGGAAATATTGGAAGGTGTAGCAGGGCGTGAGATCTACTCTTTTACAGATGGATTCTTAGAGTATCACTAGGTATAAATTACAAAGGAATACCAGGAGAAGACTAATTTCACCACTTAGTGGGGAAGCTTTGCTTACAAATTTATGCCCTTTGGGATTAAGAATTTGCCTACTCGTATGTTTGCGCATTATGGTGCAAACATTCCAAGAATTTATTCATAATTTTCTACAATTTTACCTAGATGATTGGAAAATGTATGGATTAGTAAAAGATCATTGCAACAACTTGAGATTGATGTTTGAAAGATGTAGGCAGTTAAGTATCTCTCTAAACATTAAGAAATGTGTCTTTGCTACTCTTTTGGCACATTGTTAGGTCATATTATTTACAAGGAAGGTTTATTGGTGGACCCTACCAAAGTTGTTGTTATTTTGGGTTTAGAGGAGCCTACCAATCAAAGTGTAGTGCATGGATTTTTGGGGCATATGGGTTACTAAAAAAATTCATCAAAGGTTATGTCAGGATTTTCGTGCCTTAGAAGAACTATTGAGGCATAAAGGAATATTTCACTGGATGAGGTGCAACATGTGACTTTTGATACATTGAAGGAGAAGCTTACTACTGTGCCCATTTTTCACTTTCCCTCTTGGGAAAAGCCCTTTCATATACATGTGGATGCGTCAGGGATGACAATTGGAGCAGTTCTCACACATCCTGGAGAAGGGATTACTGATCACCCTTTGTGTTTTACAAGCAGAAAGTTAACTCCAACTGAGTAGAATTACACAACAATGGAGCGCAAAGCATTGTCTATGATTTATGTGCTACATAAGTTTAGGAAGTACTTGTTGGCTACTCCGTTTATCTTTTACACAGATCACATGACACTTAAGTATTTGGTAAACAAGCCTGTTTTTTGAAGGGTGCATATGCCGATGGATCTTGTTATTTTAGGAATTCAAATTTTCGGTGGTAGTCAAACTAGGAAAGTGTAATTTAGGACCTGACCATCTTTCTAGAATTAATTTAGGTGAGGATGCATAAAGCATTGAAGACACAATGCCAGATGCACAGTTGTTCAAATTACAACATGTGGCCATAATTTGGAGGATATTGCTATCTTTTTGTGAATATGTGTGGCGCTTTGATGGACTGAAGAGTATAGAAAGGAAACAAATTTCCATTCACGTCACGCCTTATATGTTGATTGGTGGAGATCTATACAAACTTGGTCGGGATGAGATTTTGCACCGGTGTGTACTAGAGCATGAGCGTGTGGGTATTATGGAGGAAGCTCATGGAGGGATTTGTTGGTGGAAACTATGCAAGGGAGACACCGAGCTCAATATTCGGTGGATGGTTTGATGTGGGAGACATTGTATAAGGATTGCCAAGAATATGCTAGGGGATGTGATCATTTCCAATGCACCTTGGGAAGCTTAGACATAGAGATAAAATGTCGTTGAGGCCTATAACAAGTGCATAGCACTTTGAAAAATGGAAATTAACTTTGTGGGCCCTATTATCCCCCGATGCATAGGATAGGGTTGTGCTACATCATTACATGTACATATTATCTTCCATGGTGGGTAGAAGCAACACTTACGAAGGATTGCACTATAGTTACTTCACCAACGTTCCTTTAGGAAAATATCATAATTAGGTATGGATGTCCATTGATTTTAACAAGTGATAGGGGTACTCACTTCTTGAGTGAGACTATTAGGATATTATTGGTGGAATTTATGGTAGCCCATCATAAGACTACACCCTATCACCCACAAGCTAATGGAATGCTAAAGCTTTCAACAAGATTTTGAGCCACACATTGACAAAGATCTGTGATGTTAGAAGGAAGGATTAGGATGATAAAGTCTCGATTGTTATTTTGCCTTATAAATCAACCTACAAGATACTAAACAAAGAAAAATCCTTTTAGTCGGTGTTTGGCACCGAGGTTGTTTTACCAGTTGAATTTAGTTTACCATCCCTACATATTACATGCATGCATAGAGGATTGGATGATGAAAAAGAACTTGAAGATTGCATAGAAAAACTAATGCAGTTGGATGAGAGGTGTGCCATAGCTTGATGGATCCAGAAGATAGAGAAAGCAATACAGAAGGCCTGACATAATCAAAACATTAAAAATAAGAAGTTGGAGGTTGGACATATGGTTCTTCTATATGATTCCAAGTTTTTGTGCCACCCTAGGAAGTTCCAAGTGCATTGGTTGGGACCGTATGTCGTGACCTATATACTTGACTTAGGAACTTGTGAGTTAGAATCTTTAGATGACACGTGGTTACCGGTTTCTTTAATGAGATTATGTTGAATCCCTACTATAAATAAGTCTTCTTCGTGTTTGTAATAAGGTAGTATTGCCATTTAGCTTAGGTTTTCCTTTAATGCATTTTCCTTTATATGTGTTCCCTTTCATTGTTGCTATGATTTTTTTGTTAGTTTGGTGTGTTATGCAATAAGCACATTTTTGTGCCAATATCCAATTACTATCTAAGAGGTTTCATGTGCAGAGGATCACACATAGTTTTAGTGTGGGGTGGAGAGTGTAGTAAGAGGCACATGTTTAGAGTGATGTTTTTGGTGGCCAGGGAAAAAAATAAAAGAGTGTGGTATCGAGGAACACACATAGAAAAGGTGATAATGATCAGAGATAAAATGTTGTCAAGAAATAGTTTTATGAAATCCACGTACAATGATGAACATGTGGAATAACATGAGGTAGGTGGCTGCATGAAGAACTACTTGGTATAATATGTAGAGGTAGATGTACTTAGGCCGAGCGTGCACATAAGGGAGTTTTCATTTGATGTAATTTTTCATGCCAGAAGGTTGAGGAGGTTACGCATGAGTGGGAGCAAGAAGGAAACATGCTAGACAAAATGTGTGGGAGGAATGTGTTGGAAAAATACAAATTTAATGTAGTAGTACAGTGGTAGGTGGCATGGAAATTAATGTGGTAAAAATTGGAAAACTATAAATAGGGAGTTGGGGTAAGTTATTTTCACCTTGCATTTACTTGTAGAAGAGCTCTTGCGAACTAGGGCATCCTTGTGAGAAATTTACAAAAATTACATGTGAAGTGAGGAATGGAGTACATGGGTGTGCACAAAAGTTGTTGTTTGGAAGGATTTTTGTGGGTTTTAACATTTTCTTATGGAAGAAAGGGTTTCCAGGTTAGGGTTTGAGAAACTAGGGTATGAGTTTGAAGAATTTCCATGGAAATATTGGAGTCAATAGATTGAGCAGTAAGAAATCAAGATACATGGAAGGACCCAACAAGGAAAATGGTACCAAGGATCAAATGTTTCACCTAAAAATAAGGGCAAGGGAAACTAGTTTCATCGACTAGTTTCAATGAAGAATGGTATGCAGAGATGAAATACCTAGATGGGGTATTATTGGGGATGGATTAGGTATCTCACGTGCACAAAATGGTTATAAGTGATTATAACCATAGGACAAATACAACTAAGAAAGAGATGACATTGGAGCTTGTTCACCCTACAGGAGAAAGAACAAAGATGAAAGACCAATGTATGATGAATCCATGAAGAGGACATTGGAGAAGGATGGGATTTTACAACTCTATGAGTTGCCATTTTTTGGCAATCTTGAGAGATTATACTAGTGGCTTATGTCACGTGTGCACAAAGATTAATTTTACTTTATAAGAAGGAGGATGTGCATAAATCCACAGTTGATCTCCAAGTACATTGGACTTATCTACATAGGAGATTTACTTGGATGATGACTTGGGAGACAATGAGGTTGTCAAGGAAACAACTAAGGAATATGAATACAAGAAGGGCAAGCATGCCTTTGACATTTCCAAGATCAATGACCTAGTCATGAAGATGGTCGCGCACTGCTCACCAAGTTGAATGGACAAGAACAATGGACACAAGTGAACAAGAGATGGTTGAATGTTTGTAGGAAGGTTTTAGAGGGGACCATCTACAACATCTTGGCCTTCATTGTAAAGGATATCATTGATGCCACATGAGATGGAGATAAAATTATGTATGGTAATATTCTTCTTACCATTATGTTTTCAAAGATTGGAGTTCTCAATGGGACAAATAATAACATTTGGGAGTACCTTGATGAGAACCCCTCCCCAACTAAGAGGTTTGAAGCATATACTTGTGATACAATGACACCTACATAAAATGAGTGCTTGTATAAGTGGCAAAATGGATGCACAATGCATTTCAAGAAGAGTGGAGGATTTTAGAGAAACTGCTAGCCTTGGTGAAGGATGAGGCTGAATTTGTAGTATACCAACAGTTATGTATTGACAGAGTTCACATTGATTGATGACACTAAGAGCCCATGGTGTAAATTACCTTTTTCCTTCACAATGTAGTATTTTCAAAGCGTGGTTAATAGGTTTAAGGAGGCTAAGAAACTAAGGTTTGATCTAAGTGAAGTAGATCAGGAGCACCGTACATTACATAGGACACTTGCATATCCTTAGAAGTGAGTGTATGTGGAGAATTATGTCTCTCATGACATATATATGCTAAGGCCCATGACATTACCACTTTTAGGCACAAGGACAACAAGGATGTACATACATCTAAGGCCTAAGTTTGAGAAAGGAGCGTATGTTGAGGATGATGTATCCATCCTTGAATACCATGACAAGAAAGAATATAGTGACAAAGAAGAGAGATAGGGAGGAAAAATTAGAAATTAGGGCACTTGAGCATGCATGTGGTTCATACCACAAAGGAACAATAGTCGACATGGGTATGAGAAATTATGTTCATAGGAATAAGTCCCTAGTGAAGGAGAAGTCCCAAAGAAAGGAGAAGTCTTTAGGGAAGAAGAAGCAGAGGGTAGTGTAGAGTTCAGACTTTGAGAGAATGAAGAGCGTGAAGGGTGATGATACTTTGGAGAGGAGGAAGAGGAGCACAAGTCGATAAGAACCCCCATGTGTAAAATGTACATGAATATGATGAAGAGTAGAATGAATCTTCGGAGGGTGCTCGAGAGGGAGAAAGAAGTGAAGAAGAAGTGGGGATGAAGGTGCATGAGACCCCGCACCTATCTAGTGAATAGTTAGAGGACATGATGGAGAAGGAGGTGGTGGGTATCATCAAGGACTTGGTAGAGCATGAGGTGGAGTGTAGCGCAAGAGAAATGGAGAAAGAGAAGTATGGAAGCATGGGCGGGAGACAAGTTTAGTAGTTGGTTTCCCGAAGGGAGTACACACAGTAAAGCAGGGCATGTTGACATCACAAGGACCCATAATGACTTATGATAATGATCCAAACAAGGTCCTATGCACGCGTTTCTAGAGAATAGTGCCTACATACCACCTCTTCTATTGGTCGTCACTTGATAATGATGGCATGTACCTATGCACAAGGAAGATGTTGTCATAGGATTTTGATTCCCATGTTGATGAGCCAGAATTTGAAGTCAATGCAAGTGCATTGATATACACACAAATTTCTAAGGAGGTAAATCCTATTATGGATTCTTAGCGGTGACTGATGAGAAGATGTGTAATACACTAAACAAGGTGTTAGTGGAGATCTAAGAAAGGTTATTCAGGAGGAATAACATGATTAAATAATTGGAGGAGTTGGTGTTATCACCAAATCAAAACAACCATCTTTTTATACAAGTGCATATACTTGAGCTCACGGTGTGATTGGATAACATGGGTACTATCTCCAAGTTGTGGGACTTGCTACTTGAGATAGACCTCCAGAGAAAGCTGGTTCTTGCTCCTAAACTACCTACCACAATCTACTCTAATGCAGGGGAAACTAACTATTCTAATCTAAATTTCCAAGGGACCAGGAGAGAGAGATGCATAAAATTAAATCCTACACTAAAGCGGTGATACACTAGAAAAGGAGGGTGTGAGAGTAGTCTTCAAATGCGTGAAATACAGAAGCAAAGTGCACACTAGAAGAGGTGATGACAGTTCTCCATAATCTAGCAAAACGCATTCACAAAAATATTTCAAACATACACAATGATAATGGATCCCTGCATGAACATAATAATAGACACAATATTCTTGTAATCAAGGTTAAAGGGGCAAGAAGAATGCAAGAAAACACAGCAGGGGAAGATACATCCACAAACTTATATTTTATTGCTTCGTGATATGCACAGTTCAATCGGTTACAAGGTAAGGGCCTGGATCACCATGCAAGGAGTCCACAACAAGGGCCTACAACACATTGGCTTCACAAAGAAATTTTGGTAGAGCTTTGCTACAAAAACTACCTCCCTTTATAATGAGCCCAACACTCCCATTTATAGAAAAAATGAGAAGAAAGAGAGAAGGGAAAAATGGAAATCCTGAAATCTATCCTTCAACCACTTGTAAGAGGCATTAAATGGAGTAAAATGATTATATATTACTTGCAAAAGGCTCCCATACTGTCCCAGTGTGCTGCAGCAGAGAAAGAATGATGACCATGCCTCTTAATTGCACTCCCAACCACCAAATAAAACACTATTATGAACCCGACCACATTTTCTAAAAAAATCAATCAATCTCTCATAAAATCTAGAATTTATTGATTTTTGTGCGTTGGGCTCGGAGCCATGATTCCAAAAATACCAATTTTGTGTGATTTCGTTGAGAAATGCAAAAGTTATGGCCTTCTGAGTGCGGGAAGCTATTTTGGGTCTGCCAGGCATTTTCTGTCATTTGACGGGAATGAGCATTAACTGACTAGAGCCGAATATGTTTCTTTTAATTAAATATATCTACCCTCATTAAAAATAAGAAATCTAGCTTTTGTGGCATAAAGGACATCGTGCTTGTTCCAGAAGGTCCAATTTTGTGAAAATCGGAGCTCGGAGTCAAAAGTTATGGCCGTTTGAAGTTTCACGGGTCAAACGTTGACTTTTCTTCTTTGCCTTCAGCTATTTCAGCTTTTCGCGTCCCACGCGTCCCTCACGTACTTTTGTCCCAACCGCCCCACGGATTGCCTCGGGACAAATATCTCTGAACCACCCTAAATGGACTGTCTGTTGGCAAATCGGCTGATTCGTGTCCCGCGCGTACTTTTGTCCCAGCTGTCCCAAAACCGCGCGAAACAAAAACTTGATGATTTTCCCTACTCTCGGCCATTTTGGATTTTTGTTCGTTCCCACCCATCCCGACGTCCCAACTGTCCCGCGGACTGCCTAGGACAAAAATGTCTAACTTAGCTGATTTTCTTTGTTTTTTCGGCCCCAAGCTTGGTACGACGAACCTCAGTATGACCCGAACTGGTACGACCTGAACCCTTCAGACCCGAAATGCTTTAAAATAGTCCTGCAACCTTATTTTTGCATTTTTTTCCATTTTTTCCAACTCGTTGGGATTTCTTCTTGGATGGGAGAGTTAGAGAGAAGCCGAGGGGACCCCAAAACATGATTTTTGCCTTGAATCAATCTACTTCCTTGGGACTGAATAATTTGATGCATGTTATCAAAATTACCTTGAGGGTGAATTTTGGATAACAATTTTGGTGACTCAGCGGGGTTATCTACCTGCTAGATGAAGATCAGTGGCCTTTTAGCAATCCATTGGGCATGGAGTCATAAGTAAGCTTGAAAACTGATTGGAACTTTGAAAAATTCCCTCTGAGCCACTTGAATTCCACTGAACTTAGAGTTGTTCTCACCAAAATGCCACTTAAAATGAACTGTGCAAGAGCAAAACCAGCAGCACCAAAACTATGTAAAAACTCAAAATCTTACATGCTACAAATGGAACATGCAGTGTGTGTAACATCCTCATGTTTATACATTAGAACAAGTAATTTTTTTTTTTGACAAATGCTTCCAGGTTCTAAATACATAATTTAGAACTCACAAAAAAAACAACCATTCTCATAATAGATAACCATATGCAACAGTAATGACTCGAGTACCTCCGATCTATTCATTCCATGACTCGGTAATCTACCGATCTATTCATGAGTATTAAGAGTTGGCATTTTATTTAACACATCACTCTTGCGGATCTCCTTCCCAATATGGGATTCAGAATGCTCTGTCCAAGGAACCTATCTGAATAATTGTTACCATTATTCATCGGCATCTCATCCCTTAGACTAGGTGACTTAGGACAACGCAATCAACAGCTTGCGATACTTTGGCCAAAGATTTGAAACATACTGCTTATGTCTCGTATTCCTTGATGGCATACTCGTCAATCTGGAATACGTCCTTCACCCCATTCCTATGTTATGTAGAATGTCTTATACTGACTTCTGTCAGACTCTCCTGTCCCAAGTTATTCACTTAGGAATAGATTAGTAAGATGACAACGTTATAGGGATGCTCCCGAGGACTAGGGATACACTGACATACTGGGTCAACCCTAGTTAATCTAGTGTGTCAAGATACCCCGAGTCTCCTAGGGTAGCCTTATAACGTGACCACATTCCTAATCAGTCCCAGAGTAACTTGTTCGAGTTTAAGGTGTAAATCTTAATGATCAATGCAAAGGGTGTCGTCAAAGTCACCTGCATTGTTGTATCTTCGAGAAGATCCTAGTCTTCTCGAAGGTACAACCCTGCAGTTGACTTGTGCCGTCAACCTTTAAATCCGCCTCGAAAAGATATACTTATTAATAAGTGTTACACATGTTGAGTTAAAATTATACTAAAAGACGCTCCCTTAAGGTTAGCCTTTCCCAATCCCTGGGTTCCTCACCTTAGAATGACCCTTCATAGTAAAACCCATTACACAAGAGAAGTTATTAAGACTTGAGGTCCCTTCAAGGAGTTCATAGAATATGCATAATTCTAAATCAACGAAATTGGACAATAACCATCAACCTTCACATGAGATTGCTAACCAAACTCTTTTTAGGTTTATATCACTTCTCATAACTGAATTTATATCTTACTTATTAGTATCGAGATATAGTGATTAAGAATCCAATTAAACGTTGTCTTGATTTAGATCAAGACTAGTAAGTAATAATTTATTCAGCTTTTCGTTTAGCTTCCCTGCTCAGTTTATTTTAACTCTAGCTTCCGTAAAGACAGGTGATCTAAATTCCAATTTAGCTTTAGATAGAACATACTAGAACTACTAAACAATCATAAGTATTCAAATCACATAATCTTGCAAGCTTACTTAGATAATCACAAAAGTCTCCACTTTATACAATAATAATAATACTCTCAAGATCATTCGAACCGAAGAAGGTCAAACCATCAAGATACGAATACAAACACATAAGTAACAAATATCTCTTTTCATTCCTTTCAAGATAATCAAATACATTTTATGCATTCAAAGATACTTGATACAATACTCAACAAAGAAAAGAACATCTTTCTGCTAGTAGTACATTTAGAGAATCAAGCTGTAATTCATCATAAAACCAAATTAAACAATCTGATCATCCTATCAGATCTGCGTGCTTTTACCACTTACGGCAACCATCTGCAAAAATTGTCAACACGGGTCAGTTCGATGAACTGAGCATGATAAGCACTAACTCTTAAAACAATTGCAATCCACCAATTGTTTTCATTAAACAACCTGTTTAAATGAAATCATTTCACCTAACATGTAAACATATTTCGACTATGCTCTTGTAATACAAACATGACTATAACGCGTAACTCATATTATAGTTACTAAATAGTCCTAGATACTTTTCAGATATTTCTTCATAATGTAAGTGACCAAGAGAACAATTGTATCCAAAACAACTATCCATCTGAATCCCAAGGACAACAAACATCAGACAGATCATTACATTCAACATAATAAAATGAATATCATAACAATTCATGAATCCATCAGTATGTTAAAACAAATCCAACAGTTAGATAAAAATATATCAACATATACTTTACAACAGAAGAGAAAGATACCGAGACATTCAGATGTCCCTTCCAAACATGCTCATGACTGTACTGTCCACTTAAAAGTAATGCAATCACATTATACGCCTCTGCGACTAAGCAAGTCGAGACCACAGAAGAATTACAATCACAAAATACACATATAAAAATTACCAGAACTTATCGAACAACACAAAGAGCTCTCGTGACAAGGCAATGATGAATAATCCATCAAATAGACCCCACATAACCTTCCATATTATTCAACAAACGAGAAAATATCCAACGCCATCACTTGTCAAGGTACAATTAATAGCTCTTTACTTCAGTCAAGCACATGACTAGATAATCATGATAACAGAAGACGTAATCATGCACAAACACAAGAGCAATCCCACTGAGTCAAAACACTCAGCAACATACAACTCAATCTAATCCCTACTAACACAACAAGGACTTAAATCCAAGGCTGAAATCAAAAGAAAAACCTCTTTATCACAAATAAAACAAGAGGCTAGATAACATTAAAACAAATGATGTTCCATATGCATATAAAGTGACATTCATACTGAATCAAGCACAAACCCGCACAACCTCATTCAACTGAAACAAATCCTTATGATAAAACAACCATGACTTCTATTGGAAGCCATTTTCAAGAAAAATAATCACAACAAGGTCTTCCCAGTAGCCGAATCCCATATCAGTATTTTCCTCAAAGTATCATTCTAAGTCAAGCTACTACGGATACAACAGGGTCTCAACCCGAGTAAGGTTTGTAAAGAAAACCTTTCCGTTAATTTCCACAGAAGTGAATAGACAGGAACACAAGAATTCTAAGTAGGAGTCATAACGATATGCATACACAACAAGGGTTTTAATCGAGATTCGTACCAACTCGCAACATATCGAGATTTCCAACAGTATCACATACAACTAGTGCTCATAACAAAGCTTTGATTAAAGTTAATTTCATGCAACAACAACTTGCTCAAGAATCCCAAAAATGCTCACAAAAAAAACTTTACAAAAGTCGTAACTCAAGATACACATCAAGGATTCCAACTGAACCAATATCTACGATATTCACTGCTAAGCCACAATGACCAAAACAAAGTGACAGAAATAGATATACCAGATACTTTTCCAGGGCTCCAACTGAGTCTAAACTAACAAGTATTCTCATTGATAGCTTCTACAGAAGTCAAAATACTATCTACTCTAGGATTCCAACGGAATTCAATAACAAATAGTATTCACGGCGATACTTCTACAGAAACCAAAACATATTTTCATTTCAAGAAGTCCAACAGCAACAATAACATATATTACTCACGACAAATCTTATAAAGAAGTCGAATATACTGTACATTCAAGAAATCCAACAGTATCATTTTCAATAAGAGAAAACAACAAGGTATAGACTTAAGTCTGAATCAAACAAGAAAACAATTCATGGACTCCTACAGAGCCGAATTCATATATTTTCCTTGCAAGCATTTCTACAAAATCTAACCGAAATGCAAAACACAGCAAGATAATACATCCGTTCGAAACAAAATGCACACCCATCAAGGGTTCACTTGAAAAATCGAGCCAGTAAGAAGATACAACAACTAAATCACACAAAGCTACCATAAAAACCAATTGATCCCAAAAATCATCTGAACAAAGTTGTTCTAATGAAATCATTTGAAAGAAAGCAATATTTTTAAAAGTTAGGGCCTAACATGCCTGGTAATGTTGCTTAAAAATCCGAAGAAGACCACTGAAAGAGCTCGAGCCTTCTTCTCTTTTTCCACGTTAGATTCAACAACAATAATTTGTTATTTCCATGCCTTATAAACTTTCCTTGACAGAGAAAAGAGCGAGTTACACTCATATTTTCCATGCAACACCAAGTAGACTGGTGCGAAGAACCAGTGATCAAACAGAGAGAAAACCGGAGCGCATGAAAACCAAACAAACTACCAATTTTCCATTTTGCATGTCTTCCCGAGAAATCCGAGCTCGAAGACCGAGTTCATTAATTGTATTAACTCCAAAATTCCCACTCAATCTCCATTGCCACCGACCGCCATAGTTGGCGATGGATAAAAACAATTCAAAGACCATTTCTAACTTTGGCGACTCTGCCACGTCGGCTTTCACTAGCCGTTGAAACCTCCGCTAATTCCTTGTCCTTCATACTTATCCATCCCATTTAATGCCATAGAAACTACCGCCCATGGCTCGCACCCCTTCATAGGTCCCCTTCCTCCACTAACATTTGTTAGGTTAGAAGCATAGGTTAGGATTTAAGATGATACTTAGTCTAACCTCCTTAGCGCTAGGTTGCTAACTTAGAACATTTAGCTTATAGCTTAGGCCTAGGTTAGATTAACACTAATCTAACCCATAGGTTATAGTTTAGGTTTAGGTTATTAACCTTAATAAATCCAGTTTAGGTCTAACATTTAGAATGTTCTAATAAGAACCTACATGCACATACATTCACGAAAAGGATTCACTCCAAAGATCGCCAATAGGCTAGTTGAATAAATGTATCTGAATTTATTACCTGGCCCACGATCAAGACCTTCCTGATATTACGATATCGGGAACCAATTCATTTAACACGATCAGCCTGAGTTAGACTCCTGGAATAGCTTATTCAACGCATTCAGACCTTGCAACCTGCGTAAGGTCTATAATTTTTGTTCATCCCGAATAAACTTAAAGCATCTCTTGGATCAATGCCACTGATCCAAGGCTGGGTCTTATAGATGGATAAATCCACAATTCATTCCGAGATCAAATTAAACTCAGTGTAAAATGAAAGAAATAAAAGAGTCCAATCATATTCTCGACTCACCAAAGATCTTCAATTGCAAAGAAGATACAAGACATATCAAGCATGACTTCACAATCAAAGGAACACATCCTTTTACGTAAGAAATCATATATCAACACTTGAATGCTCGTGGAGGAAGTAACATCGCTTTAGAGTGTTACATGCTTCCTCCTAAAAGATTCATCATCCCGATGATTACATATTCGATTAACCTTCGTGTCAACCAATTTATTAGTTCACAAAACAATGCGACTATTTCCAACTTGAATAGTTCCGGAAATCAATGTCACAACACATTTTATTCAAATTTCAATAATGTTTGCCTCAATCTGCTTTCATATAAACTTGAAAAAGATAAGTTCATAAAAGAAATGTTTTGTCAATAGATTTCATTCTGTTGAAAAAGAAAAGGAAAAGCAATTTTCATCTCTTCCATATTTTCCCAAGTTGCACTTTCTTCGTTAAACTGGTCCCACTGGACCTTACATTGCTGTATTTCATGATTTCTCAAATGCAATTGGCGAGTTTCCAACACTCGTGTGGGTTTAACCACGATTATTCCTGGGTCTTGGACCTGCAAGGAATTCCAATTTAAAACATGTGATAGATCTGAAACGTATTTCTTAAGCAAAGAAATATGGAAAACATCATGCATGCGAGATAAAGCAGGTGGTAATGCTAATCGATAAGCTACAGGATTGATTATTTTGACAATTTTGAAAGGTCCCACGAACGAGGTGAAAACTTGGTAGCCTTGCCAAAAGTTATAGAACTCTTTCTCGGGTTTAACACGAAGAAAACCTTCTCACCAAGCTCAAACCTTCGATCAACCCGCTTAAGGTCAAAGATAGCTCTTCCGCCTATCCGCTGCTTCCTTTAATCGTTCACGAATCAGCTTAACTTGCTGTTCCATTTCAATGAGGATCTCTCGTCCAATTACCACTCTATCCTCAACACTATCCCAACTAACAGGGGTTCTGCACTTCCTTCCATAAAGTGCTTCAAATGGTGCCATTTTAAGAGATGAGTGATAAGTGTTGTTGTATGCAAATTCAACTAATGGAAGATACTCTTCCCATTTATACTGTTGATCCATACAATACATTCGCAACATGTCTTCCAACACTTGATTTACCCTCTCGCTTTGTCCATCCGCTTCCGGATGATATGCGTAACTCAAGTTTAGTTTCGCTTCCAAGAGCTATATTAAGCGTTTGCCAAAACCTTGACGTCATTCTAGATCCTCCGCCGATATAATCAATTCGTACACCATGCAATTTGAAAATTTCATGTACGAATCTTTTGCCAAGACCGGTGAATCATCCTTTAGATTTCCAAGCGATGAAATGAGCTACCTTAGTTAGTTTATCTACAACTACCAGATAACATCATGTTTATTCTTGGACATGAGTAACCCTTGTACAAAGTCCATGCTTATTACTTGCCATTTGTACTGCGGTATGCTATGAGGATATAACAGTCAAAGAAGTGCATATGTTCTCCTTTTAACCCGCCGACATTCCGCATAATGAGTTACAAATTCAATGACATCCTTTTTCATACCTTTCCAAAAGTATTGTTGTTTCAGATCAGCAAGCATTTTTGTAATACCCGGGTGTCCAGAGAAAGGTGAATTATGAAATTCAACTAACAACTTCTTTCTCAAATCATTCAATAGGATAGTACGTATACCCTGCTTTTCATAACGCAAGATTCCTTCATTATCAAAATGAAAACCTTTATACCTTTCATCATTAGGTTCTTCAGCAGCAAGCACTTTTTACTTGCTGAAAGTAAATATCGATTCTAGGCACTTTTTACCTCATCCTTAAACTGAGTTCTTAATGTTATAAGAGCAGAAATGTGCCTCCTATGACTTAGAGCATCTACTACTCTATTCTCCTTCCCTTTGATGTAGCTAATATCAAAATCATATTGTGATAAAAATTCTAACCACCTTCTCTCGTCTGGCATTTAGATTAGGTTGAGTGAAAATATATTTCAGTCCTAAGTGATCAGCCAACTCAAAAGGTTTCCCAAGTAAATAGTGTCTCTAGACTTGAAGCGCATGAACAATGGCAAAGAAGCTCCAAATCATGAGGAGCATAATTCAGCTCATGTAACTTAAATTTTCTACTTTCATATGCTATGACTTGATCATTTTGTAACAAAACACCTCCAAGGCCTTCCCCAAGCATCCGTTACAACAAGAAAGCTCCCATTAGGTCTCTGTATAGCTAATATAGGTGCGAGAAGTCAACCGGCTTTTCAAACTTTTGAAAGCCGCTTCACACTTATCATTCCAAATAAATTTCTTATCCTTCTTCTCGCAATGAAGTTATCGGTGCAACTACTTTAGAAAAATCCTTAACAAATTTTCTATAATAACCAAAAGAAGACCCATGAAGCTTCTTACTTCATGCACATTCTTTTCGTGTAGGCCACTCAGCTTATTGCCACTATTTTTGAAGGATCTACAAAGAATTCCTTCCTTTACTAATGACATGACCCAAATAGTGAACTTCAATCAAAGAAAGAACATTTGGATAACTTACCATACAACTTTCTTTTTCTCAAAATCCCCAAAACTATCTTCAAATGCTCATTGTGCTCCTCAACACTTTTAGAATAAATGAGAATATCATCCAAGAATACAAGTACAAACTTGTCCAAATATTCTTGAAAATATTATTCATTAAGTTCATAAAAGTCATGGGTGCATTAGTTAATCCAAAGGGTAGAACCGTGAATTCATAATGTCCGTACCTTGTTCGGAAAGTGTTTTATGAATATCTTCTTCTCTAATCCTTAATCGATGATAACCAGATCAAGATCTATCTTAGAATAAACCGCTGCCCCACGCATCTAATCAAATAAATCGCGATCCTCGAAGTGGATATCTGTTCTTGATTGTTGCTTTATTCAACATCCGATAATCAATACACACCTAAGTGTTCCATCCTTCTTTTCACAAATATTACAGTGCACTCCCAAGGTGAAACACTTGGTCTAATCAAACCTTTAGACAAAAGTTCTTGCAATTGTGCCTTAAGCTCACTAACTCGTAGTAGTCATCCGATAAGGTGCTTTGGAAATAGGTTCCGTTCCTCGGTTTGATTTCGATGGTGAAGTCAAATTCCTCTCTTGGGTGGTAACCCTAGTAATTCCTCCGAAAAACATCCCCAAACTTTGTAGCAGAGGAAATCGCTTTCATGGAATCACCATCTTCTTCTGAAAATTCAGATATCTTTACCGCATAAAGGGTACATCCTTTGTTTTTAGCCTTTTTAAGCCGCATAGCCGACAATTTTCTAACTGAAATTTCCCGCTTTAACCCTTGAATCTCTCGCTGATTTCAGCCGATCATCTAAACATCTTATATTCTTTTCATAAAGCAGTCTACTTTTTTTTATGTTCAGCTAACCAATCGACACCAATGACAATGTCATAAGACCCCAAAGGTGTAACATAGAGGTCAACTTCCATGGAAAAGTTAGGTAAGTCAAGGACTGCCCAAAAAGACACATACTCACCGTATGAACAAAGTTATTACCATACCGCATACCCAAGATTTATCCATTTTTCCAGCTTTTCTCTTAAGTTTAGAAGCAAGTTTATTAGAAATGAAACATTCAGTAGCTCTTGTATCAAAAAGAATAGTGACAGGTATGCCAAATAACTTACCCGAACTTCTATAGGTGTCACTTGCTTTTCAGCTTGCTTGTCTACTACTGCAGCATGTATCTTATGCTACTGATTACGATCATCCTTCTTCAAAGGGCACTGATTTGCGTAGTGGTCTTTGCCACAATTGTAGCAGCCTCCTACAGGTCCCTTTTTAGGCTCAAAATTGCCTCCAGTCTTGTAATTATCATGTTGTCCTCCATAGGGCTTCTGCCCATTGTTATAATTTTTGGCAAAATTATCCCTTACATTTCAAAGAGTTTATTTGCTACATCGCTTTCTTTACTATTATCCCCCGAAACTTACTTTTGTTTCCAAACTTTTTCCATGGTCCCTTTTGGGTGCAAGAGAGTTGAAGAAGGGTTTGCAATCTTCTTCCGCACTTCCTCTTTATGAGCAAAATAGCCTTTAATTTCTCGTTCTTGTCTTATGGCCTTTTCAACAACTCCTTCCATAGTGGTTAGACTGTGAACATCGACCTCTCCCCTATCACGGGATTCAATCCCATGATGAATTTCCGTATTCTCAACTTCTCGTCGCTTTGATACTCATGGTACATACTTGAGGAGTTTTGTAAACCGCTCCCAAAGATTCATTACCACTGCTAGCTTCCTTGAGCTAAGTTCTGAATTCTGTCATTTTCTGATCATAGAAAAGTTGTGGCAGCCATCGTTGCCTAAAATAGCCCTTAAATTGATCCCAAGTAATATTGGTCTCATCAATATTTAGCTCTGCTTTACGGCTATCCCACCACGAAGATGCTTCATGGGAAAGCTGATAGGCTCCCAAATAGCTTTGGTTTCCTCCGAGAAGTTTCTTATTGCAAAGTACTTCTCCATTTCACCGCTGAGCCGCTCTCACTCCATCTCCTAATGTGGTGCCATCATACTTAGGTGGGCTTATCCTTTTTATATCATTAGTGAGTTCTGCTGCCAACCTGGCCTTTTTGTTTTCTGGTTGGACAGGTGCATTTCCAACATTAATATCAACACCCAAATCGGGGTTGTCCTCAGGAGGTTGCTGATTGTTATTACCAGCTTCTTCATCCTCCTCATTTCCCATCACCTGCTGTTCAAGTACAGCTAAACGATCTCTTGTGTCCAACAGGCAGCAAGGATCTCATCAAGTTTTTGGGTTGTTGCCCCTCCTTCAGGTGGAGCATTATTCGCAACGTTCCCCCTTGTTCTAACCATTTTCTGTTACAAGAAAATTTAGGTTTTTATCAGATTATGGACACAATAGGTCCAAGAGCTGCAACCTTCAGCTCTGATACCAAGATGTAACATCCTCATTTTTATACATTAGAACAAGTAATTTTTTTTTTTTTGATAAATGCTTCCTGGTTCTAAATACATAATTTAGAACTCACAAATCAAAAACAACCATTCTCATAACAGATAACCATATGCAGCTGTAATGACTCGAGTACCTCCGATCTATTCATTCCATGACTCGGTAATCTACCGATCTATTCATGAGTATTAAGAGTTGGCATTTTATTTAACACATCACTCTTGCGGTTCTCTTCCCTAATCTGGGATTCAGAATGCTCTGTCCAAGGAACCTATCTTGAATAATTGTTACCATTATTCATCGGCATCTCATCCCTTAGACTAGGTGACTTAGGACAACGCAATCAACAACTTGCGATACTTTGGCCAAAGATTTGAAACATACTGCTTATGTCTCGTATTCCTTGACGGCATACTCATCAATCTGAATACGTCCTTCACCCCATTCCTATGTTATGTAGAATGTCTTATACTGACTTCTGTCAGACTCTCCTGTCCCAAGTTATTCACTCAGGAATGGATTAGTAAGATGACAACGTTATAGGGATGCTCCCGAGGACTAGGGATACGCTGACATACTGGGTCAACCCTAGTTAATCCAGTGTGTCAAGATACCCCGAGTCTCCTAGGGCAGCCTTATAACGTGACCACATTCCTAATCAGTCCCAGAGTAACTTG
The DNA here is from genome assembly GCA_018340775.1 of Taxus wallichiana var. yunnanensis. Taxonomy (NCBI): domain Eukaryota; kingdom Viridiplantae; phylum Streptophyta; class Pinopsida; order Cupressales; family Taxaceae; genus Taxus; species Taxus wallichiana. Next base: position 125,010,238 of record CM031239.1, read on the forward strand.
TTCGAGTTTAAGGTGTAAATCTTAACGATCAATGCAAAGGGTGTCATCATAAGTCACCTGCATTGTTGTATCTTCGAGAAGATCCTAATCTTCTCGAAGGTACAACCCTGCAGTTGACTTGTGCCATCAACCTTTAAATCCGCCTCGAAAAGATCTACTTATTAATAAGTGTTACACATGTTGAGTTAAAATTATACTAAAGACGCTCCCTTAAGGTTAGTCTTTCCCAATCCCTGGGTTCCTCACCTTAGAATTACCTTTCATAGTAAAACCATTACACAAGAGAAGTTATTAAGACTTGAGGTCCCTTCAAGGAGTTCATAGAATATACATAATTCTAAATCAATGAAATTGGACAATAACCATCAACCTTCACATGAGATTGCTAACCAAACCCTTTTTAGGTTTATATCAGTTCTCATAACTGAATTTATATCTTACTTATTAGTATCGAGATATAGTGATTAAGAATCCAATTAAACGTTGTCTTGACTTAGATCAAGACTAGGAAGTAATAATTTATTCAGCTCGTTTAGCTTCCTGCTCAGGTTTATTTTAACCCTAGCTTCCAGAAAGACAATGATCTAAATTCCAATTTAGCTTTAGATAGAACATACTAGAACTACTAAACAATCATAAGTATTCAGTCACATAATCTTGCAAGCTTACTTAGATAATCACAAAAGTCTCCACTTTATACAATAATAATAATGCTCTCAAGATCATTCGAACCGAAGAAGGTCAAACCATCAAGATACGAATACAAACACATAAGTAACAAATATCTCTTTTCATTCCTTTCAAGCTAATCAAATACATTTTATGCATTCAGCATACTTGATACAATACTCAACAACAAAAGAACATCTTTCTTCAAGTAGTACATTCAGAGAATCAAGCTGTAATTCATCATAAAACCAAATTAAACAATCTGAACATCCTATCAGATCTGCGTGCTTTTACCACTTACGGCAACCATCTGCAAAAATTGTCAACACGGGTCAGTTCGATGAACTGAGCATGATAAGCACTAATTCTTAAAACAATTGCAATCCACCAATTGTTTTCATTAAACAACCTGTTTAAATGAAATCATTTCACCAAACATGTAAACATATTCAGACTATGCTCTTTTGTAATTCAAACATGACTATAAACGCGTAACTCATATTATAGTTACTAAATAGTCCTAGATACTTTTCAGATATTTCTTCATAAATGTAAGTGACCAAGGAGAACAATTGTATCCAAAACAACTATCCATCTGAATCCCAAGGACAACAAACATCAGACAGATCATTACATTCAACATAATAAAATGAATATCATAACAATTCATGAATCCATCAGTATGTTAAAACAAATCCAACAGTTAGATAAAAATATATCAACATATACTTTACAGCAGAAGAGAAAGAAACCGAGACATTCAGATGTCCCTTCCAAACATGCTCATGACTGTACCATCCACTTAAGAGTAATGCAATCACATTATACACCTGCGACTAAGCTAGTCGAGACCACAGAAGAATTACAGTCCGTCAAAATACACATATAAAAATTGCCTATAACTTACTGAACAACACAGTAGCTCTCGTGACAAGGCAGTGATGAATAATCCATCAAATAGACCCCACATAACCTTCCATATTATTCAACAAACGAGAAAATATCCAACGCCATCGCTTGTCAAGGTACAGTTAATAGCTCTTTACTTCAGTCAAGCACACGACTAGATAATCATGATAACAGAAGACGTAATCATGCACAAACACAAGAGCAATCCCACTGAGTCGAAACACTCAGCAACATACAGCTCAATCTAATCCCTACTAACACAGCAAGGACTTAAATCCAAGGCCGAAATCAAAAGAACAACCTCTTTATCACAGTCAAACAAGAGGCTAGATAACATTAAAACAAATGATGTTCCATATGCATATAAAGTGACATTCATACTGAATCAAACACAAACATGCACAGCCTCATTCAACTGAAACAAATCCTTACGATAAAACAACCATGACTTCTATTGGAAGCCGTTTTCAAGAAAAATAATCACAACAAGGTCTTCACAGAAGCCGAATCCCATATCAGTATTTTCCTCAAAGTATCATTCTAAGTCAAGCTACTACGGATACAACAGGGTCTCAACCCGAGTAAGGTTTGTAAAGAAAACCTTTCCGTTAATTTCCACAGGTGAAAACAGACAGGAACACAAGAATGCTAAGAAGGAGTCAGAACGATATGCATACACATGAGGGTTTTAATCGAGATTCATGCCAACTCGCAACATATCGAGATCTCCAACAGTATCACATACAACTAGTGCTCATAACAAAGCTTCGATTAGAGTTAATTTCATGCGACAACAGTTCAAGAATCCCAATAATGCTCACACCAAAACTTCTACAAAAGTCGTAACTCAAGATACATATCAAGGATTCCAACTGAACCAATATCTCGATATATTCACTGCTAAGCCACAGTAATCAAAACAAAGTGACAGAAATAGATATACCAGATACTTTTCCAGGGCTCCAACTGAGTCTAAACTAACAAGTATTCTCATTGATAGCTTCTACAGAAGTCAAAATACTATCTACTCTAGGATTCCAACGGAATTCAATAACAAATAGTATTCACGGCGATACTTCTACAGAAACCAAAACATATTTTCATTTCAAGAAGTCCAACAACAACAATAACATATATTACTCACGACAAATCTTATAAAAAGTCGAATATACTGTACATTCAAGAAATCCAACAGTATCATTTTCAATAAGAGAAAACAACAAGGTATAGACTGAAGTCTGAATCAAACAAGAAAACAATTCATGGACTTCCACAGAGCCGAATTCATATATTATCTATGCAAGCATTTCTACAAAATCTAACCGAAATGCAAAACACAGCAGGATAGTGCAACCGTTCGAAACATAATGCACACCCATCAAGGGTTCACTGAAAAATCGAGCCAGTAAGAAGATACAACAACTAAATCACACAAAGCTACCATAAAAACCAACTGATCCCAAAAATCATCTGAACAGAGTTGTTCTAATGAAATCATTTGAAAGAAAGCAAGATTTTTAAAAGTTAGGGCCTAACATGCCTGGTAATGTTGCTTAAAAATCCGAAGAAGACCACTGAAAGAGCTCGAGCCTTCTCCTCTTTTTCCACGTTAGATTCAACAACAATAATTTGTTATTTCCATGCCTTATAAACTTTCCTTGACAGAGAAAAGAGTGAGTTACACTCATATTTGCCATGCAACACCAAGTAGACTAGTGCGAAGAACCAGTGATCAAACAGAGAGAAAACCGAGCGCATGAAAACCAAACAAACTACCGCTTTTCCATTTTGCATGTCTTCCCGAGAAATCCGAGCTCAAGACCGAGTTCATTAATTGTATTAACTCCAAAATTCCCGCTCAATCTCCATTGCCACCGACCGCCATAGTTGGCGATGGATAAAAACAATTCAAAGACCATTTCTAACTTTGGCGACTCTGCCACGTCGGCTTTCACTAGCCATTGAAACCTCCACTAATTCCTTGTCCTTCATACTTATCCATCCCATTTAATGCCATAGAAACTACCGCCCATGGCTCGCACCCCTTCATAGGTCCCCTTCCTCCACTAACATTTGTTAGGTTAGAAGCATAGGTTAGGATTTAAGATGATACTTAGTCTAACCTCCTTAGCGCTAGGTCACTAACCTTAGAACATTTAGTTTATAGCTTAGGCCTAGGTTAGATTAGCACTAATCTAATCCCATAGGTTATAGTTTAGGTTTAGGTTATTAACCTTAATAAATCCAATTTAGGTCTAACATTTAGAATGTTCAGAATAAGAACCTACAGACATACATTCACGAAAAGGATTCACTCCAGCACTGCCAATAGGCTAGTTGAATAAATGTATCTGAATTTATTACCTGGCCCACGATCAAGACCTTCCTGATATTACGATATCGGGAACCAATTCATTTAACATGATCAGCCTGAGTTAGACTCTGGAATAGCTTATTCAACGCATTCGCACTTCGCAACCTCGCGTAAGGTCTATAATTTTTTTCATCCCGAATAAACTTAAAGCATCTCTTGGATCAATGCCACCGATCCAAGGTCAGGGTCTTATAGATGGATAAATCCACAATTCATTCCGAGATCGATTAAACTCAGTGTGCAAAATGAAAGAAAGAGTCGAATAAAAGAGTCCAATCATATTCTCAACTCACCAAAGATCTTCAATCGCAAAGAAGATACAAGATATATCAAACATGACTTCACAATCAAAGGAACACATCCTTTTACGCTAAGAAATCATATATCAACACTTGAATGCTCAGAGGAAGTAACATCGCCCGAGTGTTAAATGCACAAGAACTTATTTTACTAAAAGAAAACCTACCTACTCTACCCAAATGGAAACAAAGGTGAGCTAAACAAACCCTCAGAATCGGTTGTGCAAAATAGCTTCCTTTCTTCAAAATTGGCAACCATGTAACTAATTTGGCATTGAACATGGCTGATTGATGAGTGGAAAGTCAACAAGAAGCTGGTCTTCTACCCAAATCATCATGGTATCGGTGAAGGCAAATTCAATACCTCTTTTAGTTGTTCCGCATCCGGATTGGAGGTATGGCAGCTGATCCTTGGTTCTTTGTAACTCATCCTCATGCTTAGAAGCAAGCATGACTAGTTGTGACTTCTCTGTTGGCTCCAATAAAGCAAAATACTTGATTGGGCAAGGTATGGTCCTTTGAGTATTCCGATTTCCCGATTTTCAACTCAAAGAATGGAGTTCTCTTGTAGACCCTCTTGAATGGATGATGCGGAGCGATGGTAGAACCTTTTTGCCCTTTCTCTTCCTCCAATGAAGGACATTAAAGATTAAAATCTTCCAATCTTGGTTCCAAAGAGCTGGTATAAGATGCAAAGCTGCTGAAATGGGTGCTCTCCTTCATGACAAGGCTCGTGTGTTTGGAACATGGATGATGAAAGAGAAAATTGTGGGAACTCAACCGATTCTTCTTCATCCAAATAGTCTCCAAATCGATGATACACTACCTCATGGTTGTCCTGCTGCAAATGCTCAACTTCATCCATGGTGTCCTCTTGATCTGTAACGTGATCATCATGGTTTCTTTCATCCTCCAACATTGAGTTTGAGATATCAAACTCTTCTTCAGCACTAGAACTTGAGAGAGATGAAGTAGAAAGAAGAACTGAAGGTTCTCTTGTAGCCTGCTTTGTGCTCAAAGCCCTTGGATCTGTAATTTTCTCCTCCATAACTAGAATTTTCTCCTCTTCTTTTGGATTTGGAGCATATTCTTCCTCCTCTACTACTTGAAGGAAATCTTGCTCTTGATAGAACTCTTCTTCTAGCATGAAGTTTGTCAAGTCAAACTCTTCAATCTGCTGCTCTAGAGGACAAGTTGGGACTGCAAGATCTTCTTCTGAGCTTTCTTCCTCTATGGCTGATTGTGTAACTTGAATTGAATCAGCATTCCCTTCAAATAGAGTGCCAACATGGACACTACTTTATGAGCAAAGTGACTGTTGATCCGCTTCTTCTTTTTGCTCTTCTTCTGCTGCCACAAAATCAGTCTTAACCACCACCTGTTCTCCAACTCCAACCTCTTCTGAAGGCTTAACCATCAAGGGGATCTTTTTCATCCCAAATTTAAGAGCCCAACTCTTCAGACTTTGAATTTCTTCATCCTTGTTTGGCTCTTCTTTTTGCTGTTGTTTTCCTTGACTAGAATTCTGATTTTTATCCTCCCAACATGGATTTGGGAATGTAAGAGGAGAAGTGGATTGTAACTCAATTGATTTGGAAATTTTTTGTGGTGGTGGAGGTAGAAACTCTTGTTTCTTTGGAGGAGGGGGTATTTCTGTTAGCTCTTGTGGAGGGGATGACTGTTTGGAAGGAAAGGGGAAAGAAGAATTGAGGTGTGGTGGGAGACTAGGGAATGGAGAAATGGAATTAACTCCTGGACAACATTGACTAGATTTAGAATTTGAAATTCCAAATGAGATGATGCTGCTTGAGTAATGGGAAGAGAAAAACCAGATGATGGTGTAAAACTTACCCATTGACAAGGTTGTTCAACACCAATTTTATAGGCTTCTATCTTTGTTGTCCATTGTGCAAGTTGGGGCAACATCTTCATCATAAAGTCCAGCTTCTCCTGAGGGCTGAAGTGTCTTGGAAAAGGGCCTCCCCATGGACAAGGAGTCCTACAACCAATTCTGAAAGCTTTCATTTGAGTTGTTGCTCTTGATTGCACCATCTTTGCCTCCATCTTTTGGATTTTTTCCACAAAATCTACATCTTCCATTTGATTTTCTTCATTGCATGCGTACCCTTGCTCTTGATGTGCTTCACAACCAAACTAACTTTGGCACTACTGCTCATATGGGTAGACATGCTGATTTTGAATTTGACCAAAATGCTGATTTGGAGGATTTGTAAAACATGTTGGAGGTGTGATATACTGCTGTTGTTGAAAATGTGAATTCCATGATGGAAATGAAGTCATGATTGCACAACTTCATGGGATGGAAAAGAATGAAAGATATGGAAAGAAAGATGGATGGAAATGGATGGAAAACGGGTCTGCAACTCAGAGAATTAGTTATTTACCAGATGGAGTCGCCAGATGTGTTTTTGAATATGCCTCCAAAAGGCTGAATCTGTCAAGTTACACACCGAACCTGACAAATGTTAAAAATAGAATTTAAAACCTTGAAGGACCCCAAGATATAGTTCTTCAATTTGGTTATCAGTTCCTGTTGTGTAGCTACTAATCCCTGCAAGGTACAGGCGAAACTCAGGTCATGCAAGGCAATTGGGAAAACCCGAAATATTAAAAACCATGAAATTTTGAAAGTCAAAATATTAAAAATCTAAGAATACCCTTTTGAAGATTATCCCCCGATCTATCATCTGGTGAAATTTTGACTTGTTTCGAGCAAGTTAAGTCCTTGAAAATCAATTTCAAAGTTCAGCCTGGAAGGTGAAAAATCTGAAATTGTAAAACCTACAATTTTTTAGTCCAAATTTCTCAAAATTCCTTCAAATCTTATGGAATGACCTCTTGGTCCCACCGGACGTGCTGCACTGTTGTTATCACCAAATCACAACACCCCTCTGTTTATACAAGTGCATATACTTGAGCTCACGGTGTGATTGGATAACATGGGTACTATCTCCAAGTTGTGGGACTTGCTACTTGAGATAGACCTCCGAGAAAGCTGGTTCTTGTTCCTAAACTACCCGCCAAAATCTACTCTAATGCAGGGGGAAACTAACTATTCTAATCTAAATTTCTAAGGGACCAGGGAGAGAGAATGCATAAAATGAAATCCTACACTAAAGCGGTGATACACCAGAAAAGGAGGGTGTGAGAGTAGTCTCCAAATGCGTGAAATACAGAAGCAAAGTGCACACTAGAAGAGGTGATGACAGTTCTCCATAATCTAGCAAAACACATTCACAACAATATTTCAAACATATACAATGATAATGGATCCTGCATGAACATAATAATAGACACAATATTCTTGTAATCAAGGTCAAAGGGCAAGAAGAATGCAAGAAAACACAAAGCAGGGGAAGATACATCCACAAACTTATATTTTATTGCTTCGGATATGCACAGTTCAATCGCCACAAGGTAAGGGCTTGGATCACCATGCAAGGAGTCCACAACAAGGGCCTACAACACATTGGCTTTATAAAGAAATTTTGGTAGAGCTTTGCTACAAAAACTACCCCCTTTACAATGAGCCCAACACTCCCATTTATAAAAAAATGAGAAGAAAGAGAGAAGGGAAAAATGGAAATCCTAAAATCTGTCCTTCAACCACGTTTAAGAGGCATTAAATGGAGCAAAATGATTATATATTACTTGCAAAAGGCTCCCCATACTTGTCCCAGTGCTGCGGAGAGAAAGAATGATGACCATGCCTCTTAATTGCACTCCCAACCACCAAATAAAACACTCGTTATGAACCCGACCACGTTTTCTAAAAAAATCAATCAAGCTCTCATCTAATCTAGAATTTATTGATTTTTGTACATCGCTCTCGAGCCACGATTCCAACAATTACCAATTTTGTGTGATTTTGTTGAGAAATGCAAAAGTTATGGCCTTCTGCGAAAAGCGGCAACTATTTTGGGTCCAGCGGGCATTTTCTATCATTTGACGGGAATGAGCATTAACTGACTAGAGCCGAATATGTTTCTTTTAATTAAATATATCTACCCTCATTAAAAATAATAAATCTAGTTTTTGTGGTGTAGAGGACGTCGTGCTCATTCCAGAAAGTCCAATTTTGTGAAAATCAGAGCTCGGAGTCAAAAGTTATGGCCGTTTGAAGTTTCACGGGTCAAACATTGACTTTTCTTCTTTTCCTTCGGCTGTTTCGCTTTTCACGTCCCACGTGTCCCTCACGTACTTTTGTCCCAACTGTCCCAGATGAAAATCTCCTACTTCGGCTGATTCGGGCTTCCTTGTTCCTGTTTGCGGCTTTTTCGCCTTTTCGCGTCCCACGCGTCCCTCGTGTACTTTTGTCCCAACTGTCCCGCGGACTTCCTGGGACAAATATCTCCGAACCGCCCGAAATGGATCGCTCGTCCGGCAAATCGTCCGATTCACGCCTCACACGTACTTTTGTCCCGGCTGTCCCAAAACGCACGAAACAAAAACTTGACGATTTTCCCTACTCTCGGCCATTTCGGCTTTTCGCGTCCCGACGTCCCAATTGTCCCGCGGACCGCCTAGGACAAAAATGTCTGACTTAGCTGATTTTCTTTGTTTTTTTGGCCCCAATATTGGTATGACGAACCTCGATTTACTGAACTAGTATGACCCGAACCCTTCAGACCCGAAATGCTTTAAAACATTCCTGCAACCTTATTTTTGCATTTTTTCCATTTTTTCCAACTCGTTGGGATTTCTTCTTGAATGGGAGAGTTAGAGAGAAGTCGAGGGGACCCCAAAAACATGATTTTTTTTTTGAGTCAATCTACTTGCTCGGGACTAAATAATTTGATGCATGTTATCAAAATTACCTTGAGGGTGAATTTTGGATAGCAGTTGGATGAAAAGAAAAAGGAGATTATAGAGAGAGAGATAAGGAGATAAAGGAAAAGGAGTTTATAATTACGTAGTTGAGTACCGAGTTGATGTGTAGAGAAGGGAAGGTGCACAAAGCTTACAAGAAAGAGGAGGTTATCTTAGACTCCATTGTTTTAACATGGCCGTATTTATCCCCCGCATGGTAAGTATGAGTCGCATTCAACCGCCTAGAGGACTTGATACACATCATCACGATAGAGAAGCAACCACTTGCATTGGAGTTGGCGGAATAAATTATGGCACAACATAAAGAGTAGGAGAGATTAAAAATTGAGGAGACCATAACTCGGTACACTAAGCTTCTTGCTTTAGTGAAAACCATGGCTCACATGGCCAAAGTTTTCTATGAAAACCATGAAGATAGAGACATGGTTGAAAGTGTGCTAGTTGCTACACATGAGGTAGATCTGAAGGAGTTCCAGGCTAAGAAAAAGGTAATAGAGTAGAATGTGACAAGATCCTGGTGGAGGTTGAGAAGAAATCTGAGGAAATTGAAATTTTAAGGGCCTCTATTAAGAATAAAGTAAAGGAATTATATCCCTAGGTGACACATAGGAATGACACGCCGAAAAACCTTTGCAAAGAAAATGGATAATATTGTTTACACATTAAAGGATAAGGGTGAAGAGTTAATGCTTGATGAGGTCAATGCACTGATAGGGGATTTATTTAAATAGGTGTAGAATGAGGTGGATGCTTGGAATGAGATTGAAGCATCCTTGAATAAAAATTTCCCAATCCTTGTACAATAGTAGCAAAATTCTTTTGTTCTTTAGCATAAGCCGATACAAGTTATTTTTTTCTTCCATTCTTTATTCTTTGTTGGAGATCAGATTGTTTCTAAGGATGGAAAACACATTTAGTGTGGGGTAATGTTGAGCCCATAAAAATTACTAAGTCCCAAAGAAGAGGATCAATGTGTGTGGAAAATAGTGTAGGAAGAAGGTGCATGAGGAAGCGTGCACAAGGATAACTAAGTTACGCATGGACAACTTAAACATTTAACCAATTTTGGAATGAAGGGATATAGTTTGACATAGAGCATGAAAATGTTTGCACACGTAAGAAGAAAATGCTTTAAGACTTAGCCACATTTTGGGTTATGGTGTTACATGGAAAACACATGAGGATGTGGGTAGGTGTGATAGTGGATAAGGTTAGAACATGGAGACTTGCAGCCTAAGGAAAGAATATTCTAGGATATAATCATTGTGTTTAAGAGTTGTAAAGTAGAGTTAGTTATGGGTTAGTTGGAAGTTGTATGTTTAGGGAACTCGAGTATGGTAGGGTATGATAACATTTGACATGTGGTTTTATCTTGAGTGATGTTGAGGAAGTGAAGGAGAGCTCACACTCTATTTAAGAATGCATTTAAATATAAAACAAGGGATGCAAAGAAGATGTATGATATGAGGCAAGAGAGGCCGAGGAAATTTAGATGCATAGGAGAGAGCATGGCTAATAAATCTTTGAGTAGAGTCATTTTGTAGGTTTATGATGCTATTTCTTGATGTATTCGGTCTACTATTACCCTTTTAATGTAATTTGGCTACGGTAAATTTTTTTGAATCAATACATCCGATGGAATGTTCTAAATATCTATGCTTAATGGATCTGAGTGTCTATGTTCTTTAATATGTTCATGGTTTAGATCTGGTCCCTATATTTTCTGTTTAATCTTCATAGTCATAGTATGGATCATTTAATCTTCATTGTCTCGTACATTGTTTAATTTTCTCGTTTAATCTTCATTTTCTATACATTTTTCTGCTATTTATGGTACCATTATTGAAAACGATCACATAGAAGAGGGGCATGAATCCTTCGCATGCCTCAAGTGAGCTCCCAGTTTGGGCTAGGTGATATACTTGACGCACTCTAGGAATTAAAGGGTTAGGAAAAGTGACTACTATTGAGATAATAAAACAAGTTGAAATATTAATATAAAAATTATTGTTAATAATTTAATCATTCCATAAAGGTCTAAAAATAAGAAATCAAATTAATGGATGAAGTCACATCGAAGGTGGGAAAAGATGATGGGATACCCGTGTCATTCGGATAAGAAGGAAAAAATGGAATCACACTTGGAAGTATAAAGCAATATTTTTACCCATCCGCTACAGAGGTGTATTCATTTTTATACCATTAGAACAATAGTATAATCCCATGCACACTATCCTCGTCACCCAACAGGTGGTGGGAACTCACCCGAGGTATGCACAGTGCTAAACCCCTCCTTTATACTAGTTGTGTGAGAATACATCATTAATGACAGATTTAGATGAAGGAACGAAAAGAACTATACATTCATTTTGAGAGCTTAGGATGAATTATTATATCAATGCATCCATTCAAATAGAAAAAGAGAAGTATAAAACAAAATAAAGAATTTATTCATAACATAAAGGAAATGCACTAGGTTTATGCTCATGAACAACATATATTCTTGAAAACAAAATATTATATTCATGTTAACCAGCTTAAATAACCATAATACATTCATTAAGGCCACACCGTAACAATAATGCAGATAAGAGTCATGCATCATGAACCTAAGCTATTCTTGCCACATTACAAAACCCCATTACGATACATCCCCCTAAACACGCCATTTCACCTATAGTCCTCCCAACCAGAACTTAACCCATTAAAACCCACTATTATCTCTCTCGCAGAGCTTCACCTATCCAAATGCTTTATGATGCCCCTCTCGATCCTCTTTCTTCTACCCGAGAATATATATATAGCTTTAGTCTCCATTGCCATGCCTTCCATAGATAATGATCGGTTGCCAAGTGTCCATGTGGTCCTCCAATGGAGCATGCTTCCTTTGATATGAGCTCTCCATTCTTTACAATGATGTATTTTTAGATCCTTCCATCACATGCATGGAATATTCCTTTCTTGACCATACAACTTCCAGGATAGCACCTTATCCACTCCGCATGCTAGACGGGTCACGCTTTTCTCGTGTGCTTCCTAGAACACTAAATATGGGCAATTCCCAAAACCTCGTCTTACTCTTGCGTGCACCCTATGTGTTCTCGTAAACCCTATTAAAACCCCGTCCTACATGCTTTCACCCCCGCGCCATTCTTCAAATAGGTCATGTGTGCCCACATGCCTTCTTATACTTAGCCAATATTCTGGGGCCCAACATCACCCCACACTACTCCTATTCTCTCGTCCTCGAAACACTTCTCTTTAATGAATAAAGAATGGCGGGCTATGAATAGTGGGAAAAATAATGAAGGAATGAAGAATTGGGAGAAATAATGAAATAATGGGGAAATGAAAGAGAACAATGCTTATTTTTGAAGGAGAGGGAAATCCTTCCCTATTTTTGCCTTTAGCTTTACCCAGTGTCAAACCTCACTTTGCACTTGTTGACGAGAGGTCTCCGACTAGGGCGATCACCCCCTCAAAACTTAGTTCATCCCCTTTGGCACTCATTGTCTCAAAAATACCCTCCAATTATTTTCCCAAGTCATCAAGTGCATCCATCTTGTGGGTGATCTAGGGGTATAATTACTTTAGCCGGATTTTGATCAAGCCTCACAAGGTCTCGATAGCTTTTGAATTCTTTTCTACCAAAGATTTTTCCCTTTCTGCTCTATTCCCTTTATTCTTCTCTTGAAACTATTTGAGTTCCATTTCATGTGTAATGACCAAGATGATTACCACTCTATCTCTATTAGTGCAATTGTCATATGTAGCTTCAAAAACTTGTGCAACAACCTTTACCTCTACAAGGAGTTTGGTATATCGAGAAATGATCTTGACAACCTTCAACTTATCTAACTTTTCTTTGTGCACTAACACCTCTTCTATAGATTCTAAAGTGAGTGGTCATCTTTCCATCATGAGGATGCAAGTCAAATCCTCTAGACACTACAAGGTTGATTTATATTTTTCTTGGGTGGTGCTAGGTCGGGATGCTTTAAGAAAACAACATCCGTTATCATCTCAATTTTCTTGTGTAAACTGTGCACCCTTGCCTTCTCTTCTTTCAGTTCCTACCTTAATTGCACACACCGATAATATCTTATTGATTCAAGTCTTTGCTCTTCTCAATGAGCTCCTCCTTTTTCCTCTCCAATTCCTCCTCTAGGAATCTCACCCTATCATTCCTCCCAAAAAGTCTAGCCTCAATCTCAACTGAAACTTTGTTGAGTGCATTACAGACTTGCTCATCTAAAAATTGTTGAGAATTCACCAAGGGATTTACTCCTTTCATCTCTGGAACCTTCATCAGTGCTCTTTGACTTACTTCAAACTTAGGTTCATCCACGTGGGACTCGAACGCCCAAGATAACATATTTTTGGTTCGTGGATATGCGCCTTCTTCATCAAACAAAGTCATAGCCAGGAGTTGTTTTGTTGGTACAATGATTTGGGAGCACACGAGTAACACCTTGCCTAGATCATGAATATAGCCCATCCCTAGCCCATGTGTTTCCATTACACCCTTCCCACCTATTCACATAGCCCTTGGGAAGCTTACCGCCAAATTGGGATTTCCACCCATGCTTCCATATTCTTTCCCAACGCTCTCTTCTTATTTTTCCTTCAATATTTCATCTATGCTCTGGTCCAACTCCTACTCCACAAAGTCCTTAATGATCTCAGCTACTTCTCTTTCCATAGATTCTACCACTTTTTCCTTGGTGAGGCTTGGGGTTCTCTGATTTTTGGTACTTACTTCTTCACTCACCCCTTGCCTTAATCATGTGCTTCCTCATCGTGATTCTTATCTTCATCTTCCTCCTCCTTAGAGTCGTGTACATTATATACTAGATTGTCTTGACCTCCCTTGGGCTTATCACCCTGTCACAAATTTAGGCTTCTAGGCTCTCTTTTTCCTCTCGAGTCTTCCTTTTGTCACCTTGCTTCTTCCTAACTGGTGATTCCAAAGATAGGATATTATTCATTCTCTTTCTCATTAATAGGCGACATCTTCCTTGGTGATTCTTCATGTGTGAGGGGCCCCTCATGCTATGGCGCCTCTTCTTCTAGGGTACTTTCCTAACTAAGGAATTATTATTACACGTGTAAGTGGTAGGCTTAGTGCTTGCTTCCGGCATGCCCACAGTTTCTGTTGTTTGCACACTTGGTGCCTTCTTCTCCTGCACCTCTTCTCTTTCCCTCTTCTTTGGCATGGCCATTTTCCTCCATGTGGGGTCTTCTAGAATGGATACATCAATCTCCAAATAGGATCCTTTCTCAAACTTAGGCCTTATGCATAGATATACCCTTAATGTCTTCATTCGACAATCAACATCATTATCGGATTCATCATATGTACTTCATGGGAGACATACTTCTCCACTTATGCACACTTATTAGGGTATATGAACTTCTGATGCAACTTGCAGTGGTCTTGGTCTACCTCACTAACGTAAAAAATTATCCTTTTGACCTCCTTGAATCAGTTGACCCTTGCTTGGAAGTATTACATGGTAAAGGAGAAAGGTATCTTGAACCATAGATCTTAGTAGCATTTGTCAATGTAAACCTCGCCAATGTAGAAATGTTGATATACTTGAAAAATCTACCTCTCCATCCATGGACATGGGCAACTACGTAGAGATCCTCCACTCTTCCCTAAATGTGTTGCGCATTCACTTGTACCACTTTTCTAGGTGTACCTTGTGAGTGGCCATCATGGTCTCACATGTATATTTCTCAAACCTTTTCGCGGGTGAGGGATCCTATTTTGGATACTCCCAAACAAACTTCTCTAGCCCATTGGGCACTCCAATATCTAAGAGATGATGGTGAGGAGAATGTTTCTGAATAATATATTTTATCCTTCCTACGCGCTGCTTATGATCTCATCCGTAATAAAGGAAAGAAGTTATAGTTATAGACGGTCCCTTATGAGATCTTCCAACATAGATTTAACCATGCCTTGTTTACTTGCATCCATCTTTCTTAATCATTAAGCTTGGTGACTAAGCACACGACCATCCTCATAAAAGGGTCGGGATTTTTACGATGTCAAATTACCGTGAAACCTTTTTTTAGTCATAAGCCTTTACCATTTCCTTGATGGCTTCCTTATCCTCTAATTCATTGTCTATGGATTCTCCTTCACAATTTAGGCTAGTGAACTTGGATATAAGCTAAGGGGTTATGCATATCTTATGGCCTACAAAATAGAAGTGGTCTTCATGTATGCGTGACATCAACCACTAATATAGCCACTTAGGCTTGCCAAAATAAGGCAACTCATATAGTTGCAACAACCCTGCCTTCTCCAACTTTACCTTTACTTCATCACTATATATTGGCATTCCGTCTGGTGTCCTCTTGTTAGTTGGATGAACTAGTTCCAATGCCATTTCTTTCTCAGTAGTGCTCGTGTGATGGTTGTAATCGCTCATGGCCATTTTTCTCAAGTGTGACACCCACTCTTTCCCCAATAATACTCCATCTGGGTACTACATTTTTCATACCATTCTTCATTGGAGCTAATGACCATAGTGGTTTTCTTTCATTTACCCTTGCCCTTCTGTTTCTTTGGTGAAACGGTCACCTTCTTTGGTGCCATGTTTTCTTATTGGGTTACAACCTAAATCCCTCCTTCTTGCTCTGATCTACTACTCTTCTCCACTCTAAGGCTCCACTCCGTGAAGAATCCTCCTTCTTCCATGCCCTAGCTGCCAAACCCTAACTAGGAACAACTTCTTCCACAAGACAATGTATTATGAAAAGAACTCTTGCCACATCTCGTACTCTTTCCACTCGGTTCAAAAATCATCTAGTTGCGCACTTTATGATTCTTCTTCCTTTGCATAAATTTCTCTAGATGCCCTAGTTCACAAGAGCTCTAACTTTGTAAAAGAAAGGTAAATAATAATGTTCCTGACTTCATACTTATAGTTTTTGCTCCTCTCCAACAATAAATGCTATACCACCTACCAACATACTTAGCATTAAATGTGGATTTTTCCACTATGCCAACCTTAAGCACCCTTACCCATGTGTCAAATCATGCGTGAAAACCTTCTACAACCTTCTCGGTGTGTAAAAATCCAATCACCAAAGACTCTTACGCATGTGTGTCTCAGAGTGCCGAAGGCACTTCTTCTGTCCTTTACCTAATTTTTTTCCTCACCTACCTCATGTTGTTCTTGCACTCTTCATCCTTTTTACATGGTCTTTGTTACAACCTTCTTGACACCAAAATTAATTATCCATCATCTCCCCATGCGCTTTATCAATCTTACAAGCTTCCTTTTACTTGGGCCATTCAAATTTTAATATTGGCTTATACTTTACTTTTTCATTACTCCACCCCACACTAAAACAAATGCGTGGTCATTTGCGCATACAAAACCTTAGAAAAATAATGTGGTTACTGGCACACAAGGCGCAAAATAGAACAAAAAGAAAGGAACAAGCAACAAGAAAGGTAAACACAAGAAAATAAAAAAACACGCATAAAGGGAAATCCTAAACTAACTGGTAATACTACCTTATTTACAAACACAAGGAAGGCTTATTTATAATAGGGATTCAACCTACTCCTATTGAAATGGCCAGGTAAATTCGTCCCATACATCACTTGAATCGATATATTCCCGCACCAAGGATGTACGAGATGATGTAAGGGCCCAACCAATGGACTTTCAACTTCCTAGGATGGCATAGATACTTGGAATCATACAACAGAACCATCTTCCCAACCTCAAATTGATTTTTTGATATGGTGATCATGCCATGCCTTTTGTCTAGATTTTTCAATCTTTTAACTCCATCTAGCAAGTGATTATCTCTCATCTAACTGCATCAACTTATCGATCCTTTCTTCGAGCACTTGTTCATCAGCCAATCCTCCTACGTGTGCTATATGCAACAATGGTAACATGAATTCAACTGGAAAAACAACCTCTGCACCAAACACCAACTAAAATGGTGTGGCCTTGTTCAATATTTTTTAGGTTGTCCTGTATGCCCATAGAATGGATGATACTTTGTCATCTGAATCTTTTCTTTTGACATCAAAAATCTTGGTCAACACGTGAATTAGTATTTTTTTAAATGCCTAAGAAGTACCATTCACTTGAGGGTGATAAGGGGTAGTATTGTGATGGCCCACCATAAATTCTGCTAACAAAATCTTGACCATTTCATTTAGAAAATCTGTACCTCTATCACTTGTCAAGCTTAAAGGACATCCGTACATGCTGAATATGGACTCCCATAAAAATATGGCAGCTATTGCTATAATGTAATCCTTTGCAGAACTTCCTCTGCCCATCTTGTCAAGTAATCGGTCAAAATAATGATATATCACGAATTGGTCCTTCACGCGGCTAGTGAAATTGGCCTCAAAAAGTTTATTACCCATTTTTCAAATGGTTTAATGCTAGCTATTGGTTGTAAGGAAATTCATCCCTCTTTATAGGTTTTCCAAGGCACTCGAAAATGCTCACAGTGCCTTGCAAAACACAATATAATAATGGTAGATGGTTTCCCACTAAAGCTTTGTCATTAGAATCTTCCGTGCGGTAGCATTTCTTGCATAATGTCCTCCTACAATCCCACCATGCACTTCCTCTATAATTACCATGCACTCATGTTCTAATATGCATCAGCACAGAACCTCATCACGTCCTAACTTATACAGATCTCCACTAATAAACATGTAGGGTGTGATGCGTATTGTAATTTCTTCCTCTCTAGAGCCTTCATCCCTTTCGGTGCCACACCAGTTTTCAAGAATACAATGATATATTCCAAGTCTCGAGGGTGCATGCTACAACCTAAATAGTTACGTATTTGTTATGGTATCCTCAATACTTTGTGCATCCTCCCCGAGTAAATCCTTGATAAGTGGTTAGGCTCTAGATTGCTCTTCCCTATTTTTACAACCACCGTGAACTCAAACTCTCTAATAATAGAACCCAATGACATATGTGCCTTTGCACAATGGGCTTGTTCACCAAGTATTTCAACGCCATGTGGTCTCAGTATAGAATATAAAGGGTTTTGCCAATATCTATTATCTCGAACTTATGTAACACATAGATCATTGATAGTTCCTCATGCTCGAGGTTGTGTATTTTTTTTTCCTTTGTCAATTTCTTGCTTGCAAACATAAGGGGTTATCAACACTCCCCTCACCAGGATGTGCTAGTATTGCTCCCATGGCTGTTTCCGAGGCATTAAAATTTATATGGAAAGGTTTATCCCAAGAAGGAAAGCATAGTATGGGCACATTGACAAGTTTATCCTTCAAAGTGTCAAATACCTTCTATTGCGCCTCTCCCCAATGAAAATCACTCTTATGTTTTAGAAATTCCTCTAAGGGCATGGAAATCTTGGCATATCCCTTGATGAATTTCCCAGCATTCCCATATCCCCAAGGAATCTACGCATCGCGCTTTGACTAGTAGCGCCCCAATCCCACAATAACTTTAACTTTGGCAAAGATCCACTAGTAGGCCTTCCTTACATATAATATGTCCCAACATGGTTCCAACTAGAGTAGCAAAGAAAAATTTCTTAATATTGAGGGATATCCTCAATAGCTGACATCTTTCAAATGTTGGCCTCAAATTTTCACAATGGTCTTTTACCAGCCCCACACGGTCAGTCTAGTCATCCGGTAAAATTGAAGAAATTTATGGTTGAATTCCTGAAATGCTTGTACCATAATGCGTGACAACACAACAGGCACATTCTTCAATTCAAAAGGCATAACCATGTAGGTAAAATTCCCCATTCGATGGAAAAAATTGTCTTTCTCTCGGTCTTCCTTTGTAATCCTCACTTGGAAAGAGTAGACCTCGCGCTCAAACTATTCCCTCTAAAATTTCTTCAAGAAAGGGGGTTGGGAAAGGATCGATGACACATACCGCATTTAGGTCCCCGTAGTCTATACATACCATTATTCTTCCATCCTTATTGATACTTATGACCATTGGACTCACCCATTCCGATTCCTCAATGGCCTTAATAATGCTTGATGCTATCATTTTTTCTATCTCTTGCTTGACCTTTACAGTAAGATAGGATTCATTCGATAAGGTATCTTTTGAATTAGACATGAAACCTCCTTCAACTTGATTCTCATTTCCCCTAAGGAATGATGAATGCATTTGAGCTCATAGAACCCGCGAGGGATTAAATCTGAAACTCGCATACTAGATTGATGATCTTAGAAACTTCTTTCTCTCGACCAATAATCCCCAATGATAGCCTCCTTAGGTTCTTCCTCTGAACCAATGTTAACCTTATTTGTCTTCAAGGGCTCATGGTAGGTGCATGCTCACTCATTAGCACTATCCATGACTTTACACATACCTATAGAGTGGTTAACATCCAGACTCTCCATTTCTTCACCATCTATCACATAGACCATTTTTCCTTTTTTTCTTTTCCGTGCATGCGTGCTCAAGATGTACTTTCTCGATTCCTCTTCATAAAAATGTGTCTCTAAACTGGGTTCACCTAGTAGTACCTATGTTCTATCTTCTTCCATAACACTATCTACCGTTATAAGGTGCTTGACTAGTTGTAATACCTTATCAACCGATGGTGTGTACTCCTATACTCAAAATCTTGAATGAGATCAACTGCCATCTCCTCGCCAATTAGATGTTTCATGACACATCTTTGAATGAATATACCATGTACACACATAACCCCGTAAGGTGGAATATAACTTATGCACCCATAACGAAGGTGGTAACACTTCTCATACCATCCATCCAGTGCTTTCTCACAAGCTTGGATATGGAATGAGGTGGGTTCCTTTCCATGGTAGTCCTGTACATATAATGAACACGTTACTTTTGGAGAACCTTATAAAAAGTGCAACTCTTACCTCGCACCACCCCGTAAGACTTTGGCGATGTGTTGTCCACTAATGTGCTGCAGTCCCAAGCATGTTATAACCGAGAATTCCCCTTATCTCATCCTCATTCTTTCACCGAGCCTCCATTTCTTACAAGAAAACTTCAAGTTATGATCCTCCGAGTAACTCAATAACTTCTTCCCTCCTAGAAACTTGACTAAGCGCGCCTTCATCAACCTTGTTATAGATCCTCTCAATTATCACCCAACCAAATCATAAGTCCCGTACACCCAATTGACACACACTATGCTAGTTATATCACTCATCGACTAAGCATCTTCAAATTGGATGACTCCTTATGTAGGAAGAATTACTGTTAATGCAAAATTATAGCACCCCTCATTGCTTGTGATTTTATGTATGAGGTAACCAAAGTGTAACTGCGCATAACATGGGATTATCCTGCAGTGTGGGATCTTACAAGCAGGATAATCCTCTAGAGAAATATGGATTCTTCCTCTAACCTAGTGCTAACTTCTCCAAAGTGCAGAGAATTCCAATCTAAACTAACCCTATTCTAATGCTTTCCAAGGAGACAGGGATAAAAAGATGCATGAAATAAAACTACTCTAAGTGAAGGTGATGCACCAAGAAAGGATGAGACAATCCCAGTGAGTGAAAAATAGGGAGAAATTGAGAAGGAGAGGGCTAGTAAAAAGCCAAAATCTAGGACAACAATAAATTCCCTAAATTCATAAAGCACAAAAAACTATGGACCCTACAAAGAGATAGATATATGCACAATATACTTATAAATGTAATGGAAGGAAGAAGATGCAATTCATACAAGTTAGGGAAAAAATGGCCACAAAACATGAATTTATTACTCAGAAACATTCACAATCCATCATACTATAAGCACAAGACAATATTTTACAATAAGCCCAAATTCGAGGCCTTTAGCTCACAATAGCTTTGAAATTTTTTTGACAGAGTTTTTTTCCTTTTGGAAAAATCCCCTCAAAATGAGGTGAATTTTACAATATATAGGGAAAAAGGGGGTTACCAACCAACAGGATGCATTAAAGAGGTATGGGAAACCATCCATTTTGGTACTTTTCCTACATGGGAAGTCATGGGTGCCATGCCTCATTAATTCTGGTTGTTGGGATGTCATTCATTCACCTACCCTCGTGAGGCTTATAACCCGTCCATCCATGTTGTATAACCGTAAGTGACCATCCCGTGTGTGTGTGCAAATGTGAGGGGTGTGAGAGGCATAACAAAATGTCCATACACATCAAAACAAATGTGACCCAACCAACCCCCAAGAATCTAACCACCAACCGACCAACCCCAGTGTCCAACCCCATGACCCATCCAACTCAGGCGTACCATCCAGTCCTATGTGTCATGGAAGTGTGACGGGTGTGACGAGCGTAAAGACCGATCTTATGCATCAAAAATGTGACCCGACCAATCCCCATAAATCTAACCCCACGACCCATCCAACCTAGCCATACCATCCAACCTCGTGCATCGTAAAAGTTTGATGGGTACGGTGGGCGTTAAAAACTTATCGTATATGTAAAAAAATGTGACCCGACCAACCCCCCGTGCATCCAACCCATAACCAACCAACCCCAAGGCATTCAACCCCATTACCCATCCAAAATGGCTGTATTATCCAACCTAGATGTCATGCAAGTGTGACTAGTGTAAAGAGCATCAAAATTGATCATACACGTCAAAACATGCGACCCGACCAACCCCAGTGTGTCTAACACCCAGCCGACCAACCCCGGGAGGCCAACTTCCGAAGGTAATAAATTGAGCTCTCGGATGAGTTTTCGGGTGAAATTTTATATGATTTCACATGGAAACAACCCATTGAATTAGATGGGGGTATCAAGATCCAATTTTGAATTTATCACTTGGAAAAGGCTCCTTCCTTCTTGGGATTTCTGGTCGTACGTTAGAAGAATGAACTGCCTTGGGAAGTGTATGATGCTTCAAGATTTCTCATCTTTTCCAGCATGTAGGGCATGAAAATGACTTCCATAGGGACTTTTTTGACTTATAATTCCTAACATGCCTATCAAAATATTTTTTTGAATCTCAGGTCCTCTTTCACGCCACAAACTCCTTAAGGCCCAAAACCTACTTCTAATGGATGGCCCCAAGACCTCCGAAACTTCCTTGAATCATTTGTAATGCTTCAAAACTTAAAAAGCCAATTGTATAGTTCCATATTGATTCATGAATCACTATCCAGTTATCAACCCATCCTCCAAAGTTGTCTATTTTACCAAGGGGTAAAAAAGATAACAATTGGTGACTTTGCAGATGATCTTCCTGCTTGATCTTGAAGACCAATGACCTTAGGGGATCCATTGGGCATGGAGTCATATTGATTTCCAGAACTATCCTATCACTTGAAAAATCTATCTTCCAACCTCTGAGGTGCTACTGGATATTTTCATTTCAAAAGAAACTCCTAGTTGAGGACTAGCTTCCTCGTCACCAAACTTTTCCTGAAACTGGAAAGTGCAAGAGCAACAAGGGCACAACTATGTAAAAACACAAAAGGTCATACACATTCCAAATAGAATATATAGAGAGTGCACAAAAACTTATTACAAAATCAACCTAAACTAAAACAAGGCGATGTGCTACAAGCACTTGGAGGAATTACAACTCCTAAAATAATATGTACAAGAAGAAAATTTCACTCAATAACAATGCTTGAGATAGATTCCATTGACTGGAATCTACATTTCTTCTCCATCCAACCTTGATAGCTAGAAATCATTTTTTTCTTTACAGCCATAAATCATATAAGGGCCACTCCATATTGTATCAAAATTTGAGTTCCTTCCCGACTTTTCCTTGTCTGCATCCCATTTAAGACCAAATCTCTCTCTCGAAGTTTCTAGCCTTTTCTTTCTTATCAAAGAACCTCTTGATCAATGCTTGATCTTTTTCCATGATGTGCATGGCTTGGTTCTTCATCTCCTACAACTCCATGAGCTCTGTATATCTAGCTTTCATGGGTCTGAACTTAGATAGTTCTAACTATTTCATGAGTTCCAATGTGGGTAATTCGAGGGATATAGGCAGCCTTGCCTCCCTTCCATAGACTAACCTGTAAGGATATTTCCTTGTTGACTTCTTGGGAGTAATCCTATCAGCCCACAAGGCTGATTTCAACTTGGCATGCCAAGTTCTCTGGTTTTTGTCTAGAGTTATCCTTATAATATTCAAAAGATTTTTGTTAGTGGACTCGACTGCCTATTACCTTGTGGGTAGTAATTTGATGAGGTGCTCAAGTATATCCCATTTTTGACTACCCACTCTATGATCTTGGTACCTAGGAATGTCAAAGCATTATTCAATATAATGGCAAATAAACTCCAAACCTCGTCACTATCCTTTCACAAAAATCTAGTATGCTGGCCTCATTTGCTTCCTTGAGTGCAATTGCCTCTGTCCACTTGGTGAAATAATCTATGGCTGTGAGGATCCATTTGTGGCCCAAGCTAGAATTTGGATTAATCACTCCAATGAAACCTAGCCCCATTGCATGAATGGTTCATTTATAGAAATGGGGTGGAGTGGAAGGGTTGCTAACCTCTCTTTTCATGTGAAGAAGGAACACTTTTTACACTTCCTAATCTATGCATAAAATCATGAAAAGGTTAGGCCAATAATAACCTACCTTCATAATTCTAAGACCTGTCACCCTTGTGGAAAAATGACCACCTGTTTCTCCATCATGAAATTCATGTAGCACCTTCTTTATCTAGATCTACCTTGAGGCACCTTAGGAGGACACCATTTACATCTTTCTTGAAAAATATACCATTAACCAATACAAATGGGATATAATGGAGCCTGAAATATCTTCTTTTGTCCTTATTCAACCCTTGAGGGCTTTGATCTAATTGAATAAAATGAACTATATCTTGAGTCTAACAAGGATAGAGTGAGGCATCAGATGATTTCTCTTGATTGTCACATAGCACCAAAATAACCTCCCATTTCCCACTTGACTTGGCATGTTGTCTCAAGCTAGCTTCTCACATAATCCTTTTCCCCTAACCAACTTGGTTACCTTAATATCAATGTCATATTCCATGACCTTGGTTACCCAACCAACCCTTTTTTCATTGAGGTCCTTGTTTAAAAGAAAATATTTTACACCAGCATGTGTGACTAGTAGATGAATCATATTATTTGACACTAAATGTATGAACTTCTTCAAAATTCTTATCATGGCAAGGACATGTTTCTCAATGAATGAATATCTTACCTCATAGTCCATAAGGCCTTGGCTGAAGAATGTAATAGGCGACTCCAATCCTTCCTTACTCTGCTACACCAAGATTGGAGAGATGATGTCTGAACCACCGAAGAAATATAGAAATAAGTCTTTGGATAAATCTAGATTAATGAGAGTTGGAGCTTGAGATATGGCCTGTTTGATAGCTTCAAAACTCTCCTTTCCCTTCATTTTCCATTTGAAAGCCAAATTATTTTTCAACATCATCGTTAATGGCTTCATAAGAGTGGAAATATTTTGTACAAACCTCTCGAATAAAGTTTATCCTCTCCAATAATATTTGGAGACCCGTTTTATGAGTTAGAAATGGTAGAGCACGAATGGCTTCTACCCTCTCCTGGATCATTTTTCAGTCCTTCCTTTGACATGATATGGCCTAGAAGTTTACCCTCATGTGCCATGAATATGCATTTTTCAATTTCAAGGACACTCCAAACCTCCTACACCTTTGGAAGACTTGTCTAAGATGAAAGAGGTGACTTTCTACATTTTTAGAAAATATAGTGATGTCATCAAGATATACAAGCACTATTTTATTTAACAACCCCTTAAACACCATATCCATTGCTCGTTGAAATGTTTCTCTAGCGTTTGATAGCCCGAATGGCATCTTCCTGTATGCATAGGTGCCCCATTTTGTGGTAAAGGTTGTTTTGAATTGATCCTCCTCTTTCACCATAATCTGATTATAGCCCGAATATCCATCTAAGAGGGAGAATCTTTTTGAACCAGCCACTACCTATAGAATCTACTCCATGGAGGGAAGTAGATAGTGATCCTTGAGGGAGGCCCTGTTTAAATCCCAAAAATCCACGCACAACCTGATTTCCCCATTCCTTTTCCTAACCGGCACCATATTTTCCACCCAACTTGAGTTCTTGATTGGGAAAATAATACTCGCCTCAATGAGCTTGATAAAATTGGACTACCTGGAACTACTAGACATGAATGATGGAGTCACTAGATGTGTTGCTTTAAAGCCTTTAAAGGCTGGAAATTCACCAAGACATACACCTAATCTTGATAAAATTTAAAATATTGACTTCTTGTCCCACTAGGCGTGCCAAAAATGTTAATGCAAAATTACAACACCCTTGATTACATGTGATTTTGTGTATGAGGCAACCAATGCAACCTATATAACATGGGATTATCTTGTAGTGTGGGACATTGCAAGTAGGATAATCCTCTAGAGAAATATGGCTTCTTCCTCTAAGCTAGCGCCAACTTCTCAAAAGTGCAAAGAATGAAAATCTAAACTAATCCTATTCTAATTCTTTCTAAGGATACATTGATAGAAAGATGCATGAAATAAAAACTACTCTAATTGAAGGTGATGCACCAAGAAATGATGAGACAATCCCAATGATTGAAAAATAGGGAGAAATTGAGAAGGAGAGGGCTGGTAAAAAATCCACAGTCCAAGACAACAATCAATTCCCTATATTCATAAAGCACAACAAACTATGGGCCCTACAAAGAGATACATATACACACAATATAATTATAAATGTAATGGAAGGCGTAAGATGCAATTCATACAAGTTAGGGTGAAAGTGGCAACAAAACAAAAATTTATTTCTTAGAATCATGCACAATCCATCATACCATAAGCACAAGAAAAATCTTTTAGAATAAGCCCAAATTTGAGGCCTTTAGCTCACAATAGCTCTAGAATTATTTTAACAGAGTTATGTTGCCTTTTAGAAAAAATCCCCTTCAAAATGAGGAAAATTTTACAATATGTAGGGAAAAGGGGGTTACCAACGACATGATGCATTAAAGAGGTATGGGAAACCATCCATTTTGGTAATTTTCCTGCACGGGAGGTCATGGGTGCCATGCCTCATTAATTCAGGTTGTTGGGATGTCATTCATTCACCTACCCTCGTGAGGCTTATAACCCATCCATCCATGTCATACAACTGTAAGCCGACCATCTTGTGTGTCGTGAAAATGTGAGGGTGCGATGGGCATAAAAATTGTCTATATATGTCAAAATGTGACACTACCAACCCCTAGACGCCCTACCCCATGACCCATCCAACCTGGCCATACCATCCAACCCGGCCATACCATCCAACCTAGGTGTCGTGCAAGTGTGACGGGTGCAATGAGCGTAAAATATTATCATACACATCAAAACATGTGACTTGAAAGACCCCTAGGTGTCCAAACCCCAATCGACCAACCTCTAGGAATCCAACCCCATGACTCATCTAACTTGGGTGTCATGCAAGTGTGATGGGTGTGACATGTTAGGAATTAGAGAACAAATATGCAAAAACAATTCCTCGAATCACAACAAGAGGGGAAACTATATAGCATAAGTATACATGCGAAATATAACAACATAAATAAATAATGCACAAAAGAAGACAAGACAAGATTTAATGTGGTTCACCCAATGTGGGCTACGTCCACCAAGAAATTGCTCGAGTTATATTATCAACAAGAGTAAAACAATGATCACAGTCTTCTCTCGCTTATGAACTCACAACACAATTCCAAAGATGCTAAACCACAAAAAACCACAATTGACACCCAATTTCTTAACCTTGATCACTCTTGATCAACTCTTGATCACTAAGACTCAAGATCTCTTGAACACACAAGATATCTTCAAGATACTATAACACCTCTATTTATAGGATTACAATCCTTTAAGAAGTCAAAAATCTGACCCTAGAAGTTTTAAAGTCATGACCTTTCATCTTCCCACACTTTGGAAAAGAAAATTTCATGACCTTTCATCTTACCATGGCTGGAAAAGAAATATTCATGACCTTTCATATTCCCAATTTGAACTCCACACTTCAATACTGATTTAAGAAGACCAAAAATAGGCTCCACCTCCCAATAATCTCCCACTTGAGACTGCTCCCTCTTGAGAAAAGTTCTCAACCCTTCTTTATCAACCATGAAGGCAAATCAAAGTTGAAAACAATCAGTAACTTATCCCTTGTGACCGCTTGGTCATTATATCCATAGGATTATGAATGGTATGAATATTTTCCAACTTCAACTTATCTTCTTCCAAAGCTACCTTGATGAAATGATATCTCAATGAATGTGCTTCATCCTAGAGTGAAAATTGGATTTATTTGCTAAATGAATTGCGCTCTCGAATATCACTTTGTGTAGTCTCCCAAATTTGTGCTTATGACCCAACTCATCAAAAAAATTTTGTAGCCACATCATATCCTTTCTTGCCTCTATGGAAGAAACATACTCATCCTCTATGGTTAAAAAAACCACAACCTTTTATAATCATGAAATCCAAATCACCATTGTATCACCAATCATAAATACATAACTTTGTCATGCTCCTCCTACAATCCAAATATCCTTCCATGTCTGAATCTACATAACCACGTAATGTAGTGTCCGATCCACCAAAACAAAATGCTACTCCCATGGTCCCTCTCAAATACCGAAGGATCCACTTCATTGCCTATCAGTGCTCTCTACCTAGATCACTCATAAACCTTCTCACTTCTCCCATTTCATGGGCAATGTCAGCCTAGTACATACCATAGCATACATCAAGCTACTAACCACTGATGAGTATGGTACCTTGGACATCTGGATTTTATCCTCCTCAATCTTGGGGCTCTACTCCTTTGATAATTTAAAGTGACCTACCAAAGGGATACTAACCGGTTTAGCATCATGCATACTAAACCTCTCCAAGACTTTATTTATAATCTTCTTGAGATAAAACTAGATTCATATATTTCCTATTTTAGGTTACTACGATACCAAGAATTTTATTTTCTACCCCCAAATCCTTCATAGCAAAGGAGTCACCTAGCCGCTTCTTGAGTACCTTTATTTTCTACATGTTCTTCCCTGTAACAAACATATCATCCACATATAATCACATAATAATATAAATACCATCAAGAAACTTCTTTATGTACATGCAATGGTCTCGAGTGACACACTGGAGTAACCCTACTCTTGCATAAAATTTTCAAACTTTTTGTACTTCCATGGAGCTTGTTTTAGGCCATACAAGATCTTCTTCAATTTGCACACTAACCTCTCCTTCACTTTGACCTCATAACCCTATTTCGCCGCATCTAAAATTCCTCCTCCAACTCACCATGAAGGAATGCGGTCTTTACATCCAACTTCTCTAAGTGCGGGTCTTCTACTCTACTACTAAGCCAAGAACAGTTCTAATAGAAGTCATTTTAACAACAAGAGAAAAAATTTCATCAAAGTCTATACCTTTCTTTTGTGTAAATCCCTTGACCACCAACCAAGCCTTGTATCTTTTCCTACCTCCATCTTCGTATTTGATTCTATACACCCACTTATTCTGCAAATCTCTCTTTCA
Organism: Taxus wallichiana var. yunnanensis; assembly: GCA_018340775.1. Taxonomy (NCBI): domain Eukaryota; kingdom Viridiplantae; phylum Streptophyta; class Pinopsida; order Cupressales; family Taxaceae; genus Taxus; species Taxus wallichiana. The sequence goes on from CM031239.1 coordinate 125,038,891, forward strand.
CTCGGGTAGCTCCACCGGATCCCAAGTCTAGTTTTCCATAAGAGATCTATGCTCTTCATCCATGGCCTGCTCCCATTTATTCCCGGGCATCCACCTACACTTTGCTTCCTCAAAGAACTCTTGCTCTCCATTGTTAGTGAGAAATAAATAATTCAAAGATGGAGTAAATCATTTACTTTCCCTTCTTACCCTAGAATGCCTTCTCACCTAAGGAGTTTGGGGTTCCTGATGAGTAGGTTCCTAAACTAGCTATGCTAGAACATGCTGCACTTGAACCGGCCCCTTGGACACCTTGTTGTCCGTAATGTCCTCTAACAATGTGTATTATTTCTTTGATTTCTCTTTTTGTTCCTACAACTGATCTTTATACATGACTTTTTCATTAAAGACAATATCTCTAGACTGAAATATTTTCTTGTCCTTAAGACTCCAAACACGAAACCAAAGTCATCCTCACCATATCCAACAAAGGTGCATTTCTCAGACTTAGCCTCTAACTTGGTCCTATCATCTTTATCAATGTGAACAAATACCTCACATCCAAATAATCTAAGAAATGAGTAATCAATTTTCTTACTAGACCAAGCCTCCTCAGGTGTACCTCTATCCAAAGCCATAAAGGGTCCTCTATTAATCAGATAAACAAGTGTGCTCACTGATTCCACCCAAAACATGAGTGGCAGCTCTGCATGTAACCTCATGCACCTAGCACACTCCATGATTGTCCTGTTCATTCTCTCTGACACTCCATTTTCTTGTGGAGTATTTGGAATCGTTCTTTTCCTGCGGATCCCATTTACCAAATAGTAATCAAGAAATTCATTGCTGCAATACTCCCCTCCATTATCCGACCTAAGACATTTGAACTTGAGACGTGTTTAATCCTCAACCAAGGCTTTCCATCTTTTGAAGGTTTGAAAAACATAATATTTCTTTCTAATGCAATATACCCAAACTTTTCTAGTTGTATCATCAATGAAAATGACATAATAACATGAACCACTAATAGAGTTCACCTTAACTAGCCCCCATACATCTGTATGCACTAAATCCAACTTACCCTCCTTCTGGTAGGTCCAACCTTGAGGAATCTCACCTACTTCTATTTTCCATAAACATAGTCCTCACAGAAGTCTAAATCTAACTCCTTTAATCTGACAACTTTGTCCTTTATAATCTGCATGCCCTTTTGACTCATATGATTGAGTCTCTGTACCACAAAGTTGCATCTCCATCTCAGTAGTAACTAAATTAAATTAATCAACACCACCGGTTAAATACAAAGTACCGCTTTTCTTACCCACAAGAGATCCCTTGTAACCTTCCAAGAATCCACCGTAAAACCGAATGTATAACCATCACTACCCAACCGACCTATTGATATCAAGTTCTACCTCAACTTAGGCACATGCCCGACATCCTTAAGTAGCCATGCGTTCCCATTCGCATTTTCACCCGAACACAACCTTTCCCTACTATTCTACATGGTTCATCATCACCAAGATAGACATGTCCAAAATCTCCTTAAACAAAATCAATAAAGTAATGTCTATGTGGGGTGGCATGGAAAGAAGCCCCTAAATCTAACACCCAGGACTCAACAATATTATCTAAAGAAAGAATTAAGGCATCCTGACAAACATCACTTACTGCCACATTTACCGCTTTAGTTTCCTCCTTGTTATTCTTATCCCAAAGATCCCAACAACATATCTTAGCATGACCAACCTTCCCACAGTGCCAACATTCTAACTTACTCTTAGACTTTGACCTTTCGTGATCATTCAAATTCCCATGGTTACCTTTCCCTTTATTATTTTGTCTCCCTCTGCTCTCCATTATCAAAGAATTTCCAGAATTAGAAGAATCTCCAGTGATATTCCTTCACATTTCCTCACTTAGGATCACACCTATTACATCCTCAAACTTTAGATTTGAATTATTAGAGAGTAAATTACTTACAACCATAAATAAGCTATCCCACCTATCCGTAAGGAGCACAAAATCAACAAATCCCCGACCTCATCATCAAAATTTTTTAGCAAGTTTATCATACTCACAACCATATTAAATTCATTCAAATGAACAACAATAGAACCATTCTTAGACATCTTCATATTAAATAAATTTTTCATCAAAAATATTTTATTAGAGGTAGAGGGTTTTTCATATAACTTCCCCAATGCACTCATGAGACCTTCCGTGGTCTTCTCCTGCGATATGTTGAAAGCAACCAAAGATGCAAGGCATAAACAAATTTCCTTGAGCGCCTTTCTATCCAACAACTCCCAATCCTCATTTGACATGGCTGTAGGTTTCTTTGCTTTTCCAGCCAAAGGAACATGGAGGTCCTTTTGATATAAGTAATCCTCCATTTACATCTTCCACAAACCAAAGTTCTACCCATTGAACTTCTCAACGCTTGATCTAACCTCATCTGCCATAGCTCCCACTCAAGCTAAAATTTCTTTGTGATTTACCACTTTAGTAAAAGACCACCAACACTCGATACTATTTGTTAGGAATTAGAGAACAAATATGCAGAAACAATTGGTCAAATCGCAACAAAGAGGGAAACTATATAACAAAAGTATACATGCGAAATATAACAACATAAATAAATAATGCACAAAATAAGACAAGACAAGATTTAATGTGGTTCACCCAATGTGGGCCATGTTCACGGAACTTTCTCAGATTTTATTATCAACAAGAGTAAAGAAAATCTCACAGTCTTCTTTTAGTTATGAACTCATAACAAAATTCCCAAGATGCTTTAAACCACATCTAAAACAAAATTGACAACTAATTGCTTAACCTTGATCACTCTCGATCACCTCTTGATCACTAATAATTAAGACATTTTGAACACACAAGATATAATCAAAATACCCTAACACCTCTATTTATAGGATTACAATCCTTCAAGAAGTACAAAATTCGACCCTAGAAGTTTGAAAGTCATGACCTTTCATCTTCCCATGGATGGAAAAGAAACCGTCATGACCTTTCATATTCCCATGGCTGGAAAAGAAATGGTCATGACCTTTCATCTTCCCAATTTGAACTCCAAACTTCAATAATGATTTGATAAGACCAAAAACAGGCTCCACGGGTGTCTAAAAAGATCATACACGTCAAAAATATGACCTAACCAACCCCCATGCGTCTAACTCCCAGCCAACCAACCCCGGTGTCTAACCCCATGACCCATCCAACCTAGATTACCATCCAACCTAGGTGTTATGCAACTATGACAGGTGTGACGGGCATTAAAAACTGATCATACACATAAAAATGCAACCCAACCAACCCCAGGGCATCTAACCCGTCTAACCAACCCCAAGAGGCCAACTTCGGAAGGAAACAACTTTAGCTCCCAGATGAGTTTTGGGTGAAATGTTATATGATGTAGCATGGAAACAACCCATTGAATCCAATGGGGTGGTCTCAAGATCCAATTTTCTTGTATAACCTTAAAAAGGCTCCTTCCTTCTCAAGATTTTTAGTCATACGCTAGAACAATGAATTGCCTTGGGAAGTGTATGATGCTTCAAGATGTCTCATTTTTCCACCATATAGGGCATGAAAAATGACTTCCATAGGAACTTTTTTGGACTTATAATTCCTGACACATCTATCAGAATATTTCGTTGAATCTCAGGTCCTCTTTCATGCTGCAAACTCCTTAAGGCCCAAAAACCTACTTCTGATGGATGGCCCCAAGACCTCTGAAACTTCCCTGAATCATTTACAATGCTTCCAAAACTTGAAAAACCAACTATATCATTCCATATTGATTCATGAATCACTATCTATTTCTCAACCCATCCTCCCAAGTTGTCTATTTTACTAGGGGTAAAAATAGATAACAATTGGTGACTTTACAGGATGATCTACCTTCTTGATCTTGAAGACCAGTGACCTTAGGGTATCCATTGGGCATGGAGTCATATTTATTTCTGGAAATATCCTATCACTTGAAAAATCTATCTTCTAACCTTTGGGGCACTAATGGATATTTTCATTTCAAAAGAAACCCCTAGTTGAGAACTAGCTTCCTTGTCACCAAAATTTTCCTGAAACTAGAAAGTGCAAGAGCAAAAGGGAACAAATATATACAAACAAAAAAGGTCATACACATTCCAAATATAATATATAGAGAGTGCACAAACACTTATTACAAAAGTAACCTAAAATAAAAAAGTTGATATATTATAAACACTTGGAAGAATTACAACTCCTAAAATAATATATACAAGAAGAAAATTTCACTCAATAACAATGCTTGAGATAGCTTCTATTGATTGGAATCTGCGGTTCTTCTCTGTCCACCCTTGATAGTGGAAATAATTATTTTCACTACAACTACAAATCATATAAGGGCCACTCCATATTGCATCAAACTTGGAGTGCCTTCCTGAATTTTCCTTGTCTGCATCCCATTTAAGGACCAAATCTCCCTCTTGGAAGTTTCTAGCCTTTGCTTTCTTATCAAAGCACCTCTTGATCAATGCTTGATCCTTTTCCATGATGTGCATGGATTGGTTCCTCATCTCCTCCAACTCCATGAGCTCTACATATCTAGCTTCCATGGGTTTGAACTCGAGATAGTTCTAACTGTTTCATGAGTTCCAATGTGGGTAATTCGAGGGATATAGGTAGCCTTTCCTCCCTTCCATAGACTAACCTGTAAGGAGAGTTCCTTGTTGATTTCTTGGGAGTAATCCTATCAGCCCACAAGGCTGATTTCAACTTGGCATGCCAAGTTCTCTAGTTCTCGTCTAGATTTCTCCTTATAATCTTCAAAATATTTTTTTTGGTGGACTTGGCTTATCCATTACCCTGTGGGTAGTAATTTGATGAGGTGCTCAAGTATATCCCATTTTTTACTACCCACTCTATGATCTTGGCACCTAGGAATGCCAAAGCATTATCTGATATAATGGTGGTTGGAACTCGAACCTCGTCACTATCCCTTCATAAAAATCTAGTATGCTTGGCCTCATTTGCTTCCTTGAGTGCAACTACCTCCATCCACTTGGTGAAATAATCTATGGTTGTGAGGATCCATTTGTGGCCCAAGCTAGAATTTGGATTAATCACTCCAATGAAATCTATCCCCAATTACATGAATGGTTCATTTATAGAAATGGGGTGGAGTGGAAGGGCTACTAACCTCATTTTCCCTGTGAAGAAGGAACACTTTTTACACTTCCCAATCCATGCATAAAAATCATTAAAAAGGTTAGGCCAATAATAAACTTCTTTCATAATTCTAAGACCTGTCACCCTTGTGGAAAAATGGCCACCTATTTCTCTGTCATGAAATTCATGTAGCACCTTCTTTATCTGATCTACCTTGAGGCACCTTAGGAGGACACCATTTACATCTTTCTTGAACAAGATACCATCGACCAATACAAATGGGATACAATGGAGTCTGAAATATCTTATTTTGGCCTTGTTCAGCCCTTTAGGGCTTTGACCTATTGAAGAAAATTCACTATATCTTGAGTCTAACAAGGATCGGGTGAGGCATCGATGATTGCTCTTGATCATCGCATAGCACCAAAATAGCCTCCCATTTCCCACTTGACTTGATATGTTGTCTTGAAGATAACTGCTCACATAATAACTTTCCCCTAACCAGCTTGGTTACCTTAATATCAATGTCATATTCCATGACCTTGGTTACCTAGCCAACCCTTTTTTCATTGAGGTCCTTGTTTAAAATAAAATATTTTACACCAACATGTGTGACTAGTAGATGAATCATATTATTTGACACTAAATGTCTATACTTCTTCAAACTTCTAATCATGGAAAGGACATGTTTCTCAATGAATGAATATCTTACCTCATAGTTTATAAGGCCTTGGATGAAGAATGTAATAGGATGCTCCAATCCTTTCTTACTCTCTTTGCATAAAGATTGTAGAGATGGTGTATGAACCATCAAGGAATATAGAAAGAAGTCTTTAGAGAAATTTGGATTATTGAGAGTTAGAGCTTGAGATATGGCTTGCTTGATAGCTTCAAAACTCTCCTTTCCCTCTGTTTTCTATTTCAAAGCCAATTATTTTTCAACATCATCATTAATGGCTTCACGAGAGCAGAAAAATTAGGTATAAACCTCTGAATAAAGTTTATCCTCTCGAAGAAGCTTTGGAGAGCCTTTTTATGAATTGGCAATGGTAGAGCACGTATGGCTTCTACCCTCTCAGGATCAATTGTCAGTCCTTCTTTTGACACAATATGACCTAGAAGTTTACCCTCATGTGCCATGAATCTTTAGTTTTTCGGGTTCAAGGACACTCCAAACCTCCCGCACCTTTAGAAGACTTGTCGAGGTGAAAGAGGTGACTTTATGAATTTCTAGAAAATAAAGTGATGTCATCAAGACATTCAAGAAATATTTTATTTAACAACTTCTTAAATTCCATATCCATTGCTCATTAAAATGTTGCTCTAACATTTGATAGCACGAATGACATATTCTGTATGCATAGGTGCCCCGTTTTGTGGTAAAGGTTGTTTGGAATTGATCCTTCTCTTTCACCATAATCTGATTATAGCGCGAATAGCCATCTAAGAGTGAGAATCTTTTGAACTAGCCACTACCTACAAAATCTTCTCCATGGAGGGAAATAGATAGTGATCCTTAAGGGAGGCCTTGTTTAAATCCTAAAAATCCACACATAACTTGATTTCCCCATTCCTTTTCCTAACCGACACCAAATTTTCCACCCAACTTGAGTGCTTGATCAGGAAAATGATACTCGCCTCAATGATCTTGATAAACTTGGGCTATTGGAACCACTTTGGATTTGAATGATGGAGTCATTAGATGTGTTCTTTGGAAAGCCTCTAAAGGCTGGAAATTCACCAAGACACACAACTAATCTTGATAAAAGTTAAAATATTTACTTGTTGGTCCCACCTGTGCATGTTAAAACTATTAATGAAAAATTACAGCACCCCTGATTGCTTATGATTTTGTGTACGAGGTAACCAGTGCAACTTGCATAACATGGGATTATCCTATAGTGTGGGACCTTGCGTAAGGAGGATAATCCTCCGTAAAAGCCAAATTCTTCCTCTAACCTAATGCCAACTTCTCCAAAGTGTAGAGAATGAAAATCTAAACTAACCTGTTCTAATGCTTTCCAACGAGCTAGGGATAGAAAGATGCATGAAATAAAAACTACTGTAAGTGAAGGTGATGCACCAAGAGAGGATAAGACAATCCCAGTGAGTGAAAAATAGGGATAAACTAAGAAGGATAGGGCTAGTAAAAAAGCCATAGTCCAGGACAACAATCAATTCCCTAAATTCATAAAGCACAACAAACTATGGCCCCTGCAAAGAGATAGATATATGCACAATATACTTATAAATGTAATGGAAGGAAGAAGATACAATTCATACAAGTTAGGGTGATAGTGGCCAAAAATAACAAATTTATTTCTCAGAAGCATGCAAAATCTATCATACCATAAGCACAAGACAAAACATTTTATAATAAGCCCAAATTTGAGGCCTTTAGCTCACAATAACTCTCGAATAATTTTGTCGAGTTATTTTTTATTTTGGAAAAAATCTACCTCAAAATGAGGAAAATTTTACAATATATAGGAAAAAGGGGGTTACCAAATGACATGATCCATTAAAGAGGTACGAGAAAGCATCCATTTTGGTACTTTTCCTACACAGGGAGGTCATGGGTGTCATGCCTCATTAATTCAAATTGTTGGGATGTCACTCATTCACATACCCTTGTGAGGCTTATAACCCATCCATCCATGTCATAAAAATGTAATCGACCATCCTGTGTGTCATGTAAATGTGAGGGTGCAATAGGCATCAAAACTGCCTCATGACGCGTCAAAATAAATGTGACCCGATGAACCCCCGCCGACCAACCCCAGGCGTCCAACCCCATGACCCATCCAACCGAGCCATACCATCTAACCTTGGTGTCATGGAAGTGTGATAGGTGCAACAAGCATCAAAACATGATCGTACGCGTCAAAAAATGTGACCCGACCAACCCCTAGGTGTCCAACTCCCAACCGACCAACCCCCAAGCATCTAACCCCATGATTTGTCCAACCTAGCCATATCGTTTAACCTTGGTGTCATGAAAGTTTGACGGGTGTGATGGGCATCAAAAATTATCATACATGTCAAAAATGTGGCCCGACCAACCCCTAGGCATCCAATCCCTAGCCGATCAACCCTAGGTGTCTAACTTGTTCGACCAACCCCGGGAGGCCAACTTCCGAAGGCAATAACTTGAGCTCCTAGATGAGTTTTTGGGTGAAATGTTATATTATTTCACATGAAACAACCCATTGAATCAAATGGGGGTTTAAATATCTAATTTTGACTTTATTACCTCAAAAGGCTCCTTACTTCTCGGGATTTCCTGGTCGTGTGCCGGAAGAATGAACTACCTTGTGAAGTGTATGATGCTTCAAGATGTCTCATATTTTCCACCATGAAGGGCATGGGAAATGACTTCCATAGGTAATTTTTTGGAATTGTTCTGACATGTATATCCAAACATTCCTTTCAATCTCAGGTCCCCTTTCATGCCGTAAACTCCTTAAGGCCCAAAACCTTCTTCTGATGGATGGCCCCACGACCTCTCGAAAATTCCCTGAATCACTTACAATGCTTCCCAAACTTGAAAAACCAATTGTATCATTCCATATTTATTCATGAATCAATTTCTAGTTCCAACCCATCCTCCTAATTTGTCTATTTTACCAGGGGTAAAAATAGATAACATTACATCGTGGATCTCTTATGGAGTGCACATAGATTCTATCAAGGAACTCCTCTCCTAAGGGCTAAGTATAGGGAAATGATTTCCCATATATTAAAGTGATAATCACCATTTATTTATTATTATAGAAACCACAGGTTGACATTATTTTTATAACACCAAGGGCACCCAAGTAATGCTAGGAAATTATCTTCCTCGCGGCGCCAAGACTTTAAAGTACCTAGTGAACTTGGCTCCTTGAATAGCCTTCAAAACTCCAATGGGCATTGCCTTTGTCTTATTCATAATACACAACACATTCAAAGATGGATGTAATGTAGGCCTTCCCATCTGATGTCATGCATATAGTAAGAACATTGATCTCTACTCCCATATCAATGAGGATATTGATCGAAGCCACACATCAACAATTGTATTTAATGTAATCTCTTTATCATATTCAAGGCTATGAGGAGAAATATTTGCATGCAAAACCTATCTTTCATGCTTTGCTTCGGTGTGTGGAACCTTCTCATGTAGCCATTCTCCTAGAAAGGGAATAATATTCTCTTGCCTTAACAATTTACATACTTCCTTGACCTCATCCAAATCCTTCTGTAGAGCCTCAACATTCTTCCTTTGATCTAACTACCTCGATGATCCTTTAGACATTGGATCTTCCCTTGGAAAATCTGAATCACATCCATAGTCTCTATATACACTTTCTTCTTATGAGTATGGTTTGGATAATTACCATGTACCACTTCTTACCTAACATTCAGTCTCTATCTTGGCATCTCCTTGGCACATGGAGCTTCTACTCACATCGTCACCAAGACGGGTTCTAATCCTGACTCACGTGCCACTCTTGGCATCCACAATGGGTTGGCATTCTTTATACTTACCATCCCAATGCATTTATATTTCTAATTTTGTTGGCTCATGTGCTCAAACAACTCAGGGAACTCCTTGTAATTATGTTTGTTTCTACACCATGAGCACTGCGATAGATCATGACACTCATGCTTATAATGCTATGTAGACCCACAATTATAACATGTTCCTCATGAGAACTCACTTCTTCATCCACCATGGTTACTAAAACCAAAAATCCTCTGTAAATATCTCTTCCATGTGCTACTCCATTTTCGTGCCCTTTATAGTGGTGATTATCATCCTTCGAACTTCTTGCTAGGTGAGTCTAGCGCACACCAAGATCAATAACACCATGAATTTGGTCAATCATCCTGCAATCCTTGGTATCATGGGTCATAGAGGTACAAATATTATAGTAATATGACACGTTCTTACGGATTGCATGTTGTAGTAGAGGACATCTACTTATATCACGGTCCTTATGGAAAATCTCACAATCTATCGCCATTGTGTGTACCAAATTCCAAGGGAAAATATCCTTTGTAAGCCCTTGCACTTCACAAAGTATGTGCACCAAATCCCATTTGAACCTCATGTGCTAAGTTTGCGAGATAAATTCTCTAACCGCTAGCCATTTCAACAATTTGAGCCTTCAGAAAAGGGCTAACACTAGTATCAAAGCTCCCAATAGCCTCAACATGCAGGGAAACTTCCAAGGCCTCACACGGAGTGCAGCAGAAAGTATTGTGTGGCGGTGCCATTCTAAACGGTGTTATCAATCCTCCAAAAAACCATTGATTATGTTTATAAGGGTGAATGTCATAGCATAGTTTTGACAAGAGAGTATTGAACCACACGTCATACTCTCGCATACTCTCTTCCATTCCTTGAGTTGGTACCCAATTTTTTCTCCTTTTCGTCCGAGCAACATTAGAGATATGGCATGAAGCTTGAAGTTAGATAGATCATTATGTGTGTCATTTTGTAGCTGGGGATGTGATCTAACTAGTACTTAGATTTGTGGAGAGATGGATAGCACTTTGAAAGGATTTGATCTGACCCTCACTATTTTAGGTTGTGCTTTTTCAACCAAGGTAAGAGAACCTATATTGTAACCCCAAATCGTGAAGGAGATGAAGATATCCCTTAATTTATGCAAATAGTATGAAAAGGCCTTGGGAAAATATGATCAACAATCCAAATCTGACTTTCACAAGTTGTCACTCCCAGATCATGGAGATATTTTCAATGCAAGGCAAGGATTACTAAAGACATTGTATAATCTTGATTTGCCTTGTGCATTTTTGTAAACGGATTGTCTTCTTCTGTTGACACACAATGTAATGTAGGGGTAGTATAGGGTAGGATGGGTTGTTTAGAATGATTTTTGGTGGGGTATTGATGAGACAAACTAAGGTAAATCAAATCTTTGACAACCTCTACAATACTTGAACAACTATCGATAAAATCCTTCAAATAATCGGGATATTCTTTTAACCAAAAAAGGCATAAATGGAAGCCTAAGTTGCACTCTTCACACAATCTTTGAGAATTCACCACTAAACTATCAACTAGAAATGGAGATCCTATGTGATTTCTAAAGACTTTCAATGCAAGATTGCAACAAGAACAATGAAAACTATTTGCAAGCATTTAAAAATGATAATAGACACCATATTGCCCAGAAAAACACAGATTAACTCAAAATCTTGTTAGATTCATCAAGGGAGAGTTTCATGAACAATCTTAGAGCTGTGTGATGGCTATACACTTGTAACCAACTCACATACATGAAGATCCAACACAGAAGAAATTATCCTGGTTCTTTGGTGGGTTTCTCAGAAGATGAGATTTTTCTTAGAATTTTCTCGTGATTTTCAATTTTTCCTAACCCCTGCATGTCTCAAAACATGCATTATATATCTCTTGCCACATTTGATCCTTCTTTCCCAAGCAAAGAATATGCCATGGGATCAATTCTGTTACAACAATTCTTCATGATTCAATGAAAATGACATCAAACAGAAAAACACTCACAGGTTGCGTGTGCCCAAAAAGATTAAATCATTACAAATATCTGGATCATTATCCATCCTGGAGGCATGTTTTTCATCATTGAGGCATGCAAACACCTTTTACTCATCATTTTCACCTTTTCACCTTTTCAAATTACCTCTGCAACTTTTGATTTTGACATTCCACGTGTTTGCTCGGGCTGGGGTAAAAAATTACTTCAAAAACATCCCAAATCAAAGAATTAAGCCATGAAAGTGATGCCAATGATCCTGGAAGGCCAAGACGACACAAAATCACTATAAATTTGATGAATTTTGATGCAAAAATCATGATTCCAAGCTTCTGGAGCTCCCATGGTAGTCAAAACAAATGGAATCACATAAACCATCAATCTTATCCATCTTTTAATCCATTCCCTCCATGTGGAAGATGTGGGTTTAGAAATAAGCTTGAGTTACCTTTTTAATTTTTTGGATAAGGCCGGACACGTGGCAAAAAATGATTGGAAATCAATTCGAGCTTACTTTTTATCTTTTTGACATTTTTGAAAAAATGGAAAAATTTGACTTTTTTCCACCCCTCTACCTTTGAATTTTGGAGTTGACACGTGGCATATGGTGGGTCCCATTGAAATCGCGCTTCAATTCTGCGCATTTTGACCTTTTTAGAAAATTGGAAAAATTTCATTTTTTTGCCTATGGGTCTGCACCTCTGATTTCTCCCTCGCCATGTGTTTCCTTGTGATTTGTTGTGGTCCAACACTCCAAATTTTGATTCCGAGCCCTTTTGTGAAAAAGGAAAAATTTCCTTTTCCTCCGCCATGACTCGCCAACCCGCCTTGTCCTCTACCACGTGTCACTTGATGATTCGCTAGTGGGCTAGCACTTCAAATTTTGATTTTAAGCTTTTTTTGCAAAAGGGAAAAAATTCTCTCCTACCTCCACCCTCTCGCCGACCTACCAACCCTGTTGGACACGTGTTCACCTATGATTGGAAATGGGGCCACGCTTCAAACTTTTAATTTTACCCTTCTTTTCATAAAAGGGAAACAATTCCCTTTTGCCTCCACTAGCCCACCGACCCACCTAAAATTGATGCCATGTGTCCTCCTTTGATTGGAGCGGGGAAAAACTGATTTTGAAACTTTAGAAAAATAAAGCTAAAAAACTCTAAGTCCCCCATCGGCCCGCTCCTCCCTTTTTGGTCTTTTAGGACACGTGTCCTCTTCTAGTTGGCTGCAGGGATTTAGGCCATTTTGTGACTTTAACATTTTTGTAAAATAAGGTCTAAAAACCTTAAGGGAATCTAACCACCGCCATCCTCCTGCCAATCAGAACATGCCACATAGGCAAATTTTGAAAAAATGGGTCCCTAGGCCCGAAAATGCCCCATTTGTCAAAAAGGTGAAAAATGAAAAGTTACAACACTTCCCCACTTTTCCTTAGCCAATAAAACCTGCCATGTTGCCAATACCTTCTGAGGATGAATTTTATGGATAAATGATACCCCGTCTCATTTGTAAAAACATAAAAAATACGGGGTTGCCCTAGAATTCAATTTTTTCACCAAGGATGGTAGATTTTTCGATTCTGAATCAACTGAAGCATGATTTCCAAACATTTTCGACCTTGGGATAGGATTTTCAATTACAAACAAGTATGATTTAATCAATTTTGATTTTTCCATGATTTGGAAAAGGGAAAATTACATAGCTTACAAAATTGGAAAAACTAGGGCACGAAAAGGGCAAACTTGGATTATTATCTCAAATTAGAGTAAAAACAAGTTTTGAGCATTTTTAAAGCATTCATTTGGAGGGGAAGAAATTCGGACCATCAATTCAAAAGGTAAAACATTTTTGAGCACATATAGATTTGGAAAATTAGGGCAACATGGTGCAAGCTAAAAATGGCACCAACATCAGCTCTTGCTTGGGGATGGGAACTCCCAGTGAGTGCCATAAGGAAAAAATGTAGAGCAAGTGCCAAAATATCCATTCGGTGAAGGAGTCAATATGAAAGGTAGTAAAAAAACCAGAACCATCCTTTAAAAATGAGCTGAGAAACCGACCAGAATGGCTGCCAAGAACAAGGGCAAACCACACACCAATAAAACAACAAAAACAAAGCAAAAACAAAGACTATACAATTGTACAATTGGTGCATACCTCGATTTGGGGATTAATCCAAGAAATGCTTCAAATGTCTACCATTAATAGGAAGCTCTAGCAATTCCCCATCTAAGTCCTTGAGAAAGAAGGTATGTTCACCAATTCTGATATCAATGGCATAAGGGCCCATCCATAATGCATCAAATTTTCCATGCTTGCCCTTGTCTTCATGCCTACTATCCCACAAAAAAACCAAATCTCCAACATTGAAGGCTCTAGGAGTGACCTTCTTGTCAAACAATCTCTTCAATTTTTCCCTAAATTTGACATGCCTTTGATGGGATGCTCTTCTCTCCTCATCAAGCTCAATAATATGATTGATCCTTGATTCATATGGGCCAAGATCTTGATCTTCTAACTGTTGGGAAAACTGAAATGAAGATAATTGTAGGTGCAAGAGCAGCAGCAAAGCTTTGAGTTTCATACACCAATTCAAATGGGATTTTACCAGTAGGTCTTTTAGGAGTTATCCTATCATTAAACTACAAATTTCAATTGTTCACCCCATTTCTTCTTGTTTTGCTCCAAGGTTATTCTAATGATATTCAAAAAATTCTTATTGCTTTGGACTTAGCTAGTCCATTCCTTGGGGGTTATAGTTTGAAGAATAAGTCGATTGATCCTATATTCATTGCACATTGCCATTAAAGGTTTGGCTCTAAAGCACATGGAATTATCAGCTACAATCTTGATTGGGACTCCAAATCTGCATATGACTTGATTCAACAAGAAGTCCATAACTATTTGGTGTGTTGATTTCTTGGTGGGGATTGCCTCTCTTCACTTGGTAAAATAATCGGTGGCTACAAGAATCCACTTATGGCCAGCACTAGAAGGATCTGAAATCTCACTAATGAAGTCCATCCCCCATTACTTGAAAGGATCTTCAATTGATATAGGTGTAAAGGAAGGGAGCACGAATCTTTTATTCTTCCAAAGAAACGTCGGCAACTATCACATTTTCAAACCGGTTGGGTTACATATTTGAAGAGAGTAGACCACCGATAAGTAGATCTCAAAATCTTATGTGTTGTTACTCTTCCAACAAAGTGTCCTCCATAAAATCCCCCATGGAAATCAACAACTATCTTGGGAGCTTCATCTTCAGCTATGCATTTCAAGAGGACACCTTCGGGGTTCTTGCAAGCTAGCTTAAGGTCTCGTGATGATATATTTTTCGAAGCTAGCTTGAGAGCTCTTTTCTAATTTTTATTTAATTGAATAGGGTAGCACAAGTGTCTGAGGTAGAAGATCACATATTTTTACCACTCAAAACTTACCAACTTTGTAAGAACATCTACCCTTTCTTCTTCTACTTCATTCACTTCTACATGGTCTGGGTTGCTCTCGGCCATGAGCTTAGCAAGACCCAAACCTCTCACCAACTTTGTATTTTGGATGTCCATATCATACTCATGTAGTTTATTCACCCATCTACACCTTTTACTTGAGATCTTGATCTCTAATAAGATGTATTTTACCATGGTGTGGGGAACATAAGCAACAAATTTTGAATTTAAAATATAAGGCCTGAAAACCTTTGATTCCTTCACCAAGACAAATGCTTGTTTTTCCATGATTGTATACTTTAACTCAAAGCACTGTAAAACCTTACTAAAGAAGGAAATAGGTCTCTTAGCCCCATTCTCATCCTTTTTCAGAAAAACAGAAGAAATGGTATACTCAAAGGCAAAGGAAAATATTTGGAAAGGCCTCTTATAGTTTGGGGCTGCTAAAATAGGTGCATGTTTAAGTGCATCCTTAATTCCTTCAAAAGCTTGAATGACAGCCTCCTCCCACCGATAACTTGGTCCTTATTTAGCCTGCTTTGTGATTGGAAGAGTCAACTTAGCAAAGTGGGAAACAAACCTTCTAATAAAATTAATTTGACCAAAGAAATATTGGATTCCTTTCTTGGTTCTTGGGTTAGGTACTTTGGTGAGTGCTTCCACTCTCTCGGGTCTATCATAACACCATATTTTGACACAATGTGACCAAGAAGCTTGGCCTTTTGCATGCCAAAATAAAAATTCTTTGGATTAAGAGAAATTCCATATACTCCTACATCTAATCAACATCTTTTCCAAGTGCTGCAAATGATCACCTCTCTACGCCTTGAAAACACAGGTCACATAATCTGGTAATATGCAATGAACTCATTGATGTAACCAACAAAATAAACATCCATTTCTCTTTGAAAAGTGGCACAAAAATTCATCAATCCAAATGGCATCCTAAAAAAACATATGTTCCCCAAGGAGTAGTGAATGTTGTCTTAAGTCTTTGATTCTTTGACAACCACTTGATTGTATCCAGAAACCATCCAATGTAGAAAGCAACTCGAGATCCTGTCACAAGCTGCAACATATTTTCCATATTTGGAAAGGGATAGTTTTCCTTTATGGATTCTTTGTTTAGATTTCTAAAATCCACACAAAGTCTAATGTCTCTGTTCTTCTTTACGATTGGCACAAGATTTGTAACCCAAGATGAATATCTAGTGGGCTGAAAATACCTCCATCTCTCAACTTCTTTAATTCCTCTTGCATTTTCATGGAGAGAAGTGGATTAATTGGCCTTTGCCTCTGTCTAAATGGCTTAGTATTAGCCTGAAGAGGGATCTCATGTTTAAACAAGTCTTCTCTAAATGATTTTAGCTCGGAATAGGACCAAGCAAGGCAATCTTGATATTTTTCAAGAGTTGGGCATATGACTGTTTTTCCTCTTTCTTAAATTGCTTCCTAACCAAATATTTCTTGGATTACCATTAGTTCCCAAGTTATACTATTCCAAATCCCTTGAGGAAAACATGTTTCTATTTATGATGCAATTAGTATTGTTAAAATTTGACTCAAGCGCAACAAGACCTCTAGGAATGGTGTTTGTTTTCAATTGGTTGATGTATTTCTTAAACAAAGTTTCTTTTCCTTCAGTCATGCATACCATTAGCTCCCAATCAATATTCTAATTTGAAAACTCACCCTATTTTTATAAGAACCTTAGCACTTAAGTATCATCATTAAAAATTGCCAATGTTTCACATTATCGGGACAAGTGGCTTGGTTAGCACTTCAATGTTGTATTCACAATAAGGTGAAAAGGTGCAATTTCCAAATCTAGAACCAAACACTGCCAACTTTTCAAAAAAATCATTGAGACCTCTGTCATGATACACAATGTTAAAGGAATCAAACATTTCAATTAGATTCCAAACTGCATGCTTATATTGTTTCATACACTGATTTTTTGTAGCATATAGTTTTCTTATTTGTTTGACAACCAACTCTGAGTCTCCTTTTGTAACAATATCTTTCACTCCATACTTCCATGCAATTACTAACCCTAACAACAATGTATCATACTCAACAATGTTATTAGTGCATTCAAAATTAATTTTGAAGGAAAAAGCAAACTCTTCCAAACTAGGAGAAAGGAGAACTATACCAGCACCATTTCCAAATTTGGAACAAGCTCCATCAAATGGCAATGTCCAAGGAGAACCTACCACCTCAAGGAATTTTGATTTGTCCATTTTGTTTTCTTTTCCATTAGTAAAACCAATGAAATTCTCAGCATCTACATTAGCAAACAACACTTCATAGGAAGCATTGTTTGTGTCCTCAATTAGGTGTAACATTTTATTTTCTCCATAGAGCTTAACTAGGCTGCCCTCAATGGGATTGGTGGAAAAATAAATATCCATTTGGACACTCCCTCCAACACTTGCAGCCCACTTTCTTCAAAAAATCATACCCCATTTGGTAGGAAAATCAACAATCAAAACATCTAATTTTAAATTCCTCCTGGATAAGATGCAAGCTACACTACCGAACTTTAACAACCAACAACCGGCACTTCTATTGAGTCCATGGTAGTACACTTCCCATAGGCATTTGTCACTTTGATATCCAACTCATTCATGACTTCTAGAGGCATGAAATTACATGATGCACCATAATCAAACATACAATTGTGAAATAGCTTATCCTTTATGATCAAAGTTGTGAAGAATGGATCAACATTCAATTGGGAATCAACCAAAGATGTTCCAAAATATAACTCAGGTGTCTCTCCAAGATCTTCTTCTACTGGTGGTGTTTTAAGGTCAACAATGATATGAGGTGGAGTTTCAAAAAATTACATTTCTACCCGGAGTAACCCTCTCTCTTCTTTCAATCGCAAGTACTCAAATGCTCTCTTCTTATTCTTAGGAATTCTAAGTATTTCAATGATTAGAACACTCACTTTAATTTGGCTCAATACTTTGGCTATGTCATAGGGGAAACTCTTTGGCAAAAAAAAATTGGAAGGGAGAAAAGAAGATTCATTAGATGGCAGTGGATTCTTGGTAGCTTGGGCATGAGGAGGACTGTGATTTTGTTTGGGACAACATAACTTCTAACAGGTGCTTCTCTCCTAGGAGATTCTTTTGGAATGCTTGTGAGCAAGGGTGTTTTAGGTTTGGCTTGAGGCCCAACTCTCTTAACAACTTTTCTTCTATTATTATACTCTTTCTCTTGACCAACAACAACATTCATTAACAACTATCTATCTTCCTCTGAAGGGATACCACCATCATATTTCTTAATCATCAAAGCTCTTAAGTATTAAAAGTCATTTTTAGGAATTTCAAAAGCTTGCACTACATCAACTTCAAGAGAAAGAGGGGGAAGAAATATTTTTACCCATTTGATGCAATCCCAAAAAGTTACAGCTGTCCTAGCACTTATTACTTCAGTAGATGTTGCTCCTCCTTGTGAGCTTGAAGAACAACCCATCATGCAAATATCATCATCAGTACCATCATCATTATTAGCTTCACCTTCTTGCTGGTCCACTTCACATGGAGGATGGGGTAGAAGAAACCTATCACACCAATCAATATCAGCAACCTCTTCAACAACAGTAACCCTAACAGTTAAGGGATCAGGAAACACTCTTCCTTCATGTGCTTGAGGATGTCTATTTGCAGATCCAACAAGCCCTTTACCTTTGTCATCAAACCTCTGCTCATTCCTATGGTGATTGCCAAATCTATCTTGTGCTTGCTACCTAGGATGACCTTGTGAAGTCTACCCAATTCCCTTCTCAGCTCTTGCCAACTTGTATGAGATTTATTTGACATCCCCTGCCAAATTTTTCACAACCTCTTCTAAATCAACACCTTTTCTAGCTTGATGTTTTTCAAGGTTTATCAATTTTACACCATCTCTCTTGAGAGGTTTCCTAATTGCTTTGATATTGTTCTCAACTTGAAGTGCCATGGTGAAAGCTTGTCTTAGATTGGTAGGGTTCTTGTCTCTTAGGTAATAGGCATACTTCTTATCAAATGCATCTACATATTTGATTAAAAAGATTCATCACAAGGCCTCGAGATTAATGGCAGCCTTCTCAAAGTTTTGTTAAACCTTGTGTTGAAGTCATGAACTAACTCATTGGGGTTCTTCGTGATATTCTCAATTTCAGGACAAGAGAAAACTAGGATCACTCTTGTCACCATATTACAACCTAAATGCATTTTTCATTTCAGTTCATGAATCAATAGAATTATCGGGTAGAGCCTTGTACAATCACCTAGAATCTTCTTGTAGTGTATGAATAAACAATTTGACATACACATCCTCAAACTCTATCTCAAAATCTTTCATCATATTATCAAAAAGTTTGAGATGCTGATCACTAGTAATAACATTGTTACCCTTGAATTTTGGCAACCTATTTTTGACATCTTATGGAACAACATTTGGGTAACCATCCATTCCTCTAAACTTTATAGGAATGAAGATGCTAACAAAAATTGGGGGTCTAGGTGGAGGATGAGCCATTTTATTTTGTGGTGGTGATCTTGGAGGAGAAAAAAATGATGAGGAGTGAGAGGTCTTTGGGAATGGGAATGAAATATTCAAAATAGATCTCTCTTAAGGGATCTCCTTCTTGATGATTTCTAGAAAATTTAGAAAATACGGGAGCAGATTTAGGAGCAAGCCTTTCAAATTCACAAGAAGGTCCCGACACGATGGGGAATTTAAATCAGCAATAGGATTCTCTGAATCGGATCCACTTGAAGAAGAATTTAGTCCTCAATAACAGGATGCTCACTTTCAAACTCAACAAAGGGATATCCTTTCTTGCAGTCAGTCTCCAAAACCTTCCACACCTTTCTCACCTCTAGCTTTGAGTTTCTTGAATCTATAAATAACTTCTTAAAAGAGTCCTTGATGAAGAGAGATCTTCTTCCTTCCAATTTTACAGATTTGAGCAACAAATTATAAATGACACAAAGGTAAGACAACTCATACTTTCAAGATCAAATCAGCATGGAGTTTCCACTAAGGAGTTGCATGGAGAATGCACTAACAAAAAAATCTATCAAATGTTTGCTAGTACTTGAAACCTTTGTAAGGATTTATAAATTATACCTTCTTCTTCTTAAATCAATCAATCATAATGAACCCAAAGTGTATGAACTATAAGGAAATGGAAAAAGGGAAGACAAAACTTGAAACCCTTGTTTAAAAACTTGCAGATCTGAAGCATAAAATGATATTCTAATAATGTAGCAGCTCAAATACTTGAATAAACAAATGCTCAAACTCTTCAAACACTCCACAAACACCAAGAAAATCCAAAAGGTCCCCGGAAACAACACCAGAAGGTGTTGGTACCCAATTTTTTTCTCCTTTTCGATGAGAAGCATCGGAGATATGGCATGAAGCTTGAAGTCGGATAGATCATGGTGTGTGTTGTTTTGTAGCTGGGGATGTGATCTTCTGCACTCAGTTTGTGGAGAGATGGATAGCACTTTGAAAGGATTTGATCTGAACCTCACTATTTTAGGTTGTGCCTTTTCAACCAAGGTAAGAGAACCTATATTGTAACCCCCAAATGGTGAAGGAGATGAAGATATCCCTCAATTTATGCAAATAGTATGAAAAGGTCTTGGGAAAATATGATCAACACTCCAAATATGACTTTCACAAGTTGTCACTCCCCTGGATCATGGAGATATTTTCAATGCAAGGCAAGGGTTCCTGAAGACATTGCATAATCTTGATTTACCTTGTGCATTTTTGTAAATGGATTGTATTCTTCTGTTGACACACAATGTAATGTAGGGGTAGTATGGGGTAGGATGGGTTATTTAGAATGATTTTTTGGTGGGGTATTGATGAGACAAACTGAGATATATCAAATCTTTGACAACCTCTACAATACTTGAACAACTATTAGATAAAATCCTTCAAATAATCGGATATTATTTCAACCAAAAAGGCATAAATGGAAGCCCACGTTACACTCTTCACACAATCTTTGAGAATTCACCACAAAATCTTGAAGTAAAGAACTCAATTAAACAAAAGAATCCTTGATCAAACCATGCCTAAGGTGCCCCCAAAGGCTTACAAGCAATATCTCACGATCGAGGAAGGTAAAGTGATTTTAAATTTGTTTATCTCCTTATCAGATGAAGGCTCTTCTAAATATGA
This sequence comes from Taxus wallichiana var. yunnanensis, assembly GCA_018340775.1. NCBI lineage: Eukaryota > Viridiplantae > Streptophyta > Pinopsida > Cupressales > Taxaceae > Taxus > Taxus wallichiana. Next base: position 125,060,213 of record CM031239.1, read on the forward strand.
GATTGCAAATTCCACTAAACTATCAATTAGAAATGGAGATCCTATGTGATTTCTAAAGACTTTCAATGCAAGACTACAACAAGAACAATGAAAACTATTTGTAGGAATTTAAAAATGATAACAGATGCCATATTGGCTAGAAAAACACAGATAAACTCAAAATCTTGTTAGATTCATCAGCAGGGGAGAGTTTCATGAAAATATCAGAGCTGTGTGATGGCTATACACTTGTAACCAACTCACATACATGAAGATCCAACATAGAAAAAATTATCCTGGTTCTTTGGTGGGTTTCTCAGAAAATGAGATTTTTCTTAGAATTTGCTCATGATTTTCAATTTTTCCCGACCCCTACATGTCTCAAAACATGCATTATATATATCTTGCCACATTTGATCCTTATTTCCCAAGAAAAGAATATGCCATGGGATCAATTCTGTTACAACAATTCTTCATGATTCAATGAAAATGACATCAAACAAAAAAACACTCATAGGTTGCCAGGTGTTCCCAAAAATATTAAATCATTACAAATATCTGGATCATTATCCATCCTGGAGGCATGTTTTTCATCATTGAGGCATGCAAACACCTTTTACTCATCATTTTCACCTTTTTACCTTTTCAAATTACCTCTGCAACTTTTGATTTTGACATTCCACATGTTTTCTCAGGCTGGGGTGAAAAATTTACTTCAAAAACATCACAAATCAAATAATTAAGCCATGAAAGTGATGCTAATGATCCTGGAAGGCCAAGAAAACACAAAATCACTATAAATTTGATGAATTTTGATGTAAAAATCATGATTCCAAGCTTCATGGAGCTCCCATGGCAGATCAAAACAAATGGATGCACATAAACCATCGATTGGGTTTAGAAATAAGCTTTGAGTTACCTTTTTTAATTTTTTTCTTGATAAGGTCGGACACGTGGGAAAAAATGATTGGAAATCAATTCGGGCTTACTTTTTGTCTTTTTGACATTTTTGAAAAAATGGAAAAATTTGAATTTTTCTCCGCCCCTTTGCCTTTGAATTTTGGAGCTGAAATGTGGCATTTGGTGGGTTCCATTGAAATCACACACTTCTATTCTACACATTTTGACATTTTTTAGAAAATTGCAAAAATTTCACTTTTTCCTGCGGCCCGCACCTCCGATTTCTCCCTCGCCACATGTCTCCTTGTGATTCGTTACGGGCCAGTGCTCCAAATTTTGATTCTGAGCCCTTTTGTGAAAAAGGAAAAAATCCCCTTTTCCCTCCGCTGGCCCGTCGACCTGCCTTGTCCTCTGCCACGTGTCGCTCGATGATTTGCTAGTGGGCCAACGACTTCAAATTTTGATTTTAAGCCTTTTTTACAAAAGGGAAAAATTATCTCCTCCCTCCATTGACCTACTTACCCACCGACCCTATTGGACACGTGTCCACCTGTGATTGGCCATGGGGCCATGCTCCAAACTTTTAATTTTAAGCCTTCTTTTTGCAAAAGGGAAACAATTCCCTTTTTCCTCCACCGGCCCGCCACCCACCTAAAATTGATGTCACATGTCCTCCTCTAATTGGAGCAGGGGAAAAACTAATTTTGAAACTTTAGAAAAATAGAGCTAAAAAACTCTAAGTCCCCCATCAGCCCGCTCCTCCCTTTTTGGTCTTTTAGGACATGTGTCCTCTTCCGGTTGGTTGCGGGGATTTGGGCCATTTTGTGACTTTAACATTTTTGTAAAATAAGGTCTAAAAACCTTAAGGGAATCCGACCACCCACCATCCCCTTGCCAATCAAAACATGCCATGTAGGTAAATTTGGAAAAAATGGGTCCTTGGGCCCGAAAATGCCCCATTTGTCAAAAAGGTGAAAAATGAAAAGTTACAACACTTCCCCACTTTTCCTCAGCCAATGAAAACCTGCCACGTTGCCAATACCTTTTGAGGATGAATTTGACGGAAAATGACACCCTTATGATCAAAATGTAAAAATTCCAGGATGCCCTAGAATTCAATTTTTTCACCAAGGATGGTATATTTTTGATTCTAAATCAACTGAAGCATGATTTCTAAACATTTTCGACCTTGGGATAGGATTTTCAATTACAAACAAGTATGATTTGATCAATTTCAATTTTTCCATGATCTGGAAAAGGGAAAAATGACATAGCCCACAAAATTGGAAAAACTAGGGCACAAAAAAGGGAAAACTTGGATTATTCTCTCAAATTAGGGAAAAACAACAAGTTTGTGAGCATTTTTAAAGAATTCGGTTGGAGGAGAAGAAATTCGGACCATCAATTCAAAAGGTAAATTTTTTTTGAGCATATAAAAATTTGGAAAATTAGGAAACATGGTGCAAGCTCAAAAATGGCACCAACACCTTGTTAGATCTCCTTGGAGCGGTGATGCTCTTCTACTAAAATTCGGCATATGGAATTTTTCTAGGAAGGCATTCTTCAATGCAGTGTAGTCTACCACCGTTTGATGGGGGTCATATTTATGATACCAACTATGTGTATGACCTTGCAACGTCATTGAAAACTCAATTGCCTTCTGCTCTGGGGTAGTGATTCCTTTCGCATGCCATAGTAATTCACACTTATGGAAATGCTCTACAAAATCCTCAATACCCTTGTAGTCCAGTAAGTGTAAAGATATCTTAAAAAATACTTGTGGAGGTGGCTGTGGCCCTTGTCCTCCTAATCCAGAGCCTTGGTTCCCTCTGGTGTTTCCTCCTCTACCAGATCCACTGGATCCACCAAGTCTTGTGCCTCCTGACCCACTAGATTGGCTAGAGCCACCAAGTCATCCAACTCCTATACCATCGAGATCCACCTCATGTAGCCAGTAAATGGCCTGAAGTGGTCAGGCCTAGTGTCCCCAACATCCCATTGGCGTAGGGTGATGGTTTGTGATATTGTCCCACCGCCCGGTTGTGTGTCTGCACCACTTCAAGACGCGATACCCAAACCTTGTGTATTTTCACCTTGTCAAAAATTCCTCCAAATATGGCAATGGTTTGCATAGTCATGGATGTCCCAAATGAGAAATTATATTTGCTAGATGCGGATCGGTTACTCCCACCGATACAAAATGGGTTAACAATACTTCTCCCTTGATTTGGAAACCAAGTACCGGGGGTTGGTCACCGGGTGGGTTTAAATGCATGGTGACAACTCTCCTTTCTCCATGTGAGACTCTCATCGAAACTAAAGGGGCTTCTCTCCCATGCTTGTTAAGATGGGGTAGCATAAGATGCTCTAGTTCCATGTCCTCTACGTGAACCTCAACTCCTTCCCATAACGTTTTCCTCCATAGATCCATCACACATGCAACCTCATGTTGTCTAGCCATCTCCCTTTCATGAGCTTCACTATATTTGAGTCGTCTCTCTTCTCTTTATTTTTCAGCTGCAATCTCCACCATCTTCCACCACCTTAGCTTCCTCACCCCCCGGATCTCGGAGAAGCTTATCTAGCCATAGGGAATACCTCTAAACTTAGGGTCATGATCAAGATCTTAAAGCCAAAGGGATAACACATAAAAATGATCCTTTGGACTCCCTCGAAACTCGAATTCAACAACCTTTGGGCAAGAATAGATAGAAATGATGTATTCTATAGTATAAATGGTCAAAACTCCTTTCCATAAGTGATCGAAAACACATGTCCAAGTCATATCTGCATCTTGTAACCTCTAGTAATCATCATGGGTCCATATGCGTGATCTATAGTACTAGCTTGATCTGGATGCATATGCTGAAATCCATTCATATAGTTCTACTGGAAGACAATAGAAGAACGTCTCATATAACTCATGGTACAAGTTCTCTTCTACCCATCTACATGCATTGAACTTAGGTCCAATGCTGAATATTTGAGAAAACTTGTCCTCCGTGCTCTTGAACCATACTTAAACACTCTCCAAGGTCATATGTTCTATCATCACACATCACAGGAACCAAGATGTATGCCATTTCTCATAATAACTTCAAAAAGAGGTCTTGGCAATGGAACCAAGATGTAGTCATTTTTATACCCTTAGAACAACATTCTAATCCCATGTGTGCTGGCCTATCACCCAACAGGTGATGGGCACTCACTGAGGCATGTGCGGGATCCGAGCCCCTCCTTTATGCGGGTGTGTGTGAATACATCATTAATGAAAAATTTAGATTCAAGAAAGAAAAGAAGCATGCATTCATTTTGAGAGCTTAGGATGAATTATTATATCAATGCATCCATTCAGATAATAAAAGAGAAGTATCAACAATAATATAAAACTGATTCATAACACAAAGGAAATACATTAGGCTTTATGCTCATGAACACCATATATTCTTTAGAATAGAACCTTATATTCATGTCAACCATTTCAATAACCACATTACGTTCTTTAAGGCCACAAAAACCAATAATGTAGATTAGAGTCATACATCAGGAACCTAAGCTATAATTTCCACATTACAAAACCCATTACAGACCCATCCCCCTAAACATGCCATTTCACCTACATTCCTCCTAATGAGGACCTTAACCCATAGAACCCACTATTATCTCTGCAGAGCTTCACCTATCCAAATGCTATATGATGCCCCTATGATCCTCTTTCTTCTACCTAAGCATCTCTATATATAGCTTTAGTCTCCACTGCCATGCCTTCTTGAGATAATAGATCGGTTACCAAGTGTCCATGTGGTCCTCCAATGGAGCATGCTTCCTTTGATCCAATCTCTCCATTCTTTGTAACGATGTATTTGTAGATCCTTCCATTATATGCATGGAATATTCCTTTCTTGACCATATAGCTACCAGGCTGGCACCTTATCCACTCTATATGCTAGATGGGTCACACTTTTCTCATGTGCTGTCTGGAATGCCGAATATGGCTAAGTACCAAAACATGTCTTGCCTTGCGCACACACCGTGTGTTCTACTAAAATTTGCTAAAAACTTGTCCTATGAGCTTTCACCTCGTGTGTCCTTCTTCAAATAGGTCTTGTGCACCCACACGACTTCTTGTGTACTTAGTCAATAATATGGGGCCCAATTTCACCTCACACTACTCCTATTCTCCGTCCTTGGAAAAAATTATCTTTAATGAATAAAGAATTTTGGGCTTTGAATAGTGGTAAAAATAATGAAGAAATGAAGAATTGGTAGAAAGAATGAAAGAATGGGGAAATGAAAGAGAAAATTCTTATTTTTGAAGGAGGAGAGGGAAATCCTTCCCTATTTATGCCTCTAGCTTTTCCCAGGCGTCAACCTCACTCTGTGCTTACTGACAGAGGTCTCTGACTAGGGTGCTAACCCCCTCAAAACTTAGTTCCTCCCCTTTAGGATTTATTGTATCAACAATAATCTCGAATTTTTTTCACAATTCATCAAGTGTGTCCATCCTGCGGGTGATCCGGGGGTATAATTCCTTTAGATAAATTTTAATCGAGCCTTGCAAGGTCTCAATAGCTTTTGAATTCTTTTCTAATTCAGCCAAGAATTTATCCATTTTTGCTCTAGTCTCCTTATTCTTCTCTTGAAACTCCTTGAGTTCCATTTCATGTGTAGTGACTAGGATGCTTTCCACTCTATCTCTATCAACGTAATTGTCATATGCATCTTCAGTAACTTATGTGGCAGTATTTACCTCTGCAAGGAGTTTGGTATATTGAGCAAAAATCTTGAAAACATTCAACTTCTCTTCCTTTTCTTGGTGCACCAGCTGCCTCTTCTATAGATTCTAAAGTGAGTGGTCACCTTTCCATCATGAGGATGTGAGTCAAATCCTCTAGACACTACAAGGTTGATTTATATTTTTCTCAGGAGATGCTAGGTCAAGATGATTTAAGACATCAAAATCTGTTATCATCTCGATTTTATTGTGTAAACCACAAACCCTTACCTTTTCTTCTTTCAGGTTTGAGCCTTAACTACACACTAATAAGATCTTATTGCTTTAAGTATTTTCTCTTCTCAATGAGATCCTCCTCTTTCCTCTCCAATTCCTCCTCCAATAATCTCACCCTATTATTCCTCCAAAAATCTAGCCTCAATCTCAACTGAAACTTTGTTGAGTGCATTGCATAATTTCTCATCTAACAATTGTTGAGCATTCACCAAGGGATTTAATCCTTTCATCTCTAGCACCTTCATTAGCACTCTCTGACTTAATTTGAACTTAGGTTCAACCACATGGGACTCTAACACCCAAGATAACATCTTTATGGTTCATGTATATACACCTCTTCATCAAACTAAGTCATAGCCAGGAGTTGTTATGTTGGCACGATGCTCTGGAAGCACGCATGTAGCACCTTGCTTTGATCATTAATGTATCTCATCCCTTTCCCTTGTGCTTCTATTTATCCCTTCCCAGCTATTTGCTTAACCCTTAGGAAGCTTACCAAAAATTGGGATTTCCACCCATGTTGCCATATTCTTTCCCAATGCTCTCTTCTTCCATTTCCTTCAAAATTTCATCTACGCTCTGCTCCAAATCCTACTCCACCAAGTCCTTAATGATGCCCACTACTTCTCTTTCTGTGGCTTCTTCCACTTATTCCTTGGTGAGGCTTGGGGTTCTCTAATTTTTGGTGCTTACTTCTTCACTCACCCCCTTGCCTTGATCATCTGCTTCCTCCTCATCATTCTTCTCTTCATCTTCCTCCTCCTTAGAGTCATGTACATTATATACTTTGGATGGTATTGACCTCCCTTGGGCTCATCATCATCCCTATCACCAATGTAGGCTTCTAGGCTCTCTATTTCCTCTCGAGTCTGCCTTTTCTACCACCTTCTGCTTCTTCCTAACTGGTGATTCCAATATAGGAGATTCTTCCTTCTCTTTCTCCTTAATAGGTGACATCTTCCTTGGTGATTCTTCATGTGTGAGGGACCCTTCATGATCTGGTGCCTCTTCTTCTAGGGTCTTTTCCTTGACTATGGACTTCTTCCTGTGCATGTAAGTGCTAGGCTTAGCGCTTGCTTCCGGTGCGCCCACAGATTGTGTTATTTACACACTTGGTGCCTTCTTCTCTTGCACCTCTTCTCTTTCCCTCTTCTTTGGCGTGGAATTTTTCCTCCTTGTGGGGTATTTTGGAATGGAGACATCACTCTCTAGATAGGTGCATTTCTCAAACTTAGGCCTCATGCATAGATATACCCTCGCTACTGACCCTTCGGTGATCGGCGGTGTTATCGCCTTCATCATCTCAGTACTTCATGGGAGACATGCTTCTCCGGGTATGCACACTTCTTAGGGTATATGAACTTCTAGTGCAGCTCGCAGGTGGTCTTGGTCTACCTCAATATATTTAATCCTTATCCTTTTGGCCTCCTTAAAGTGGTTGACCCCTGCTTGGAAGTATTACGCGGTGAAGGAGAAATGTAGCTTGAACCATGGACTATTAGTCCCATTTGTCAATGTAAACCTACCAATGTAGAAATATTGATATAATGTAAAATCTACCTATCCATGGGAAACTACTCAGGGATCCTCTACTCTGCTCCGAATGCATCACACATTCACTAGTACCACTTTTCTACTAAGACTTTGTGAGTGGCCGTCATGGTCGCACATGTATAATTCTCAAACCTTTTTGTGGGCAAGAGATCCTCTTATGGATACTCCCAAAAAAACTTCTCAGCCCACTTTGGGCACTCCAATCTCCAAGAAGATGATGGTGCGGAGAATGTTTCTAAATAGTATCTTTTCTCCTTCTTGTGCGTTGCTTATGATCTCATCTGTAATAAAGGTAGACAAGTTATAGATGGTCCCTTCTAAGATCTTCTAGCATACATTTAACCATGCCTTGTTTACTTGCATCCATCTTTCTTGATCATTAAGCTTGGTAACTAAGCACGTGACCATCCTCATAATAGGGTTGGGGATTTCTACGATGTCAAAGTACCATGAACCATTTTTGTAGTCATAATCCTCTACCATTTCCTTGATGGCTTCCTTATCCTCTAAGTCATCTTCTATGGATTCTCCTTCACAATTCAAGCTAGTGAACTTAGATATACGATAAGGAGTTAAGCACATCTTGCAACATGCAAAATAGAAGTGGTATTCATGTACATGTGACATCAACCACTGATATAGCCTCTCGGGCTTTCCAAAATATGAAAACTCATATAGTTGTAATAGCCCCGCCTTCTTGAACTTTACCTTTACTTCGTTGCTATATATTGGCATTTTGTTTGGTGTCCTCTTGTTAGTTGGATGAACCAGTTCCAATGCCATTTATTTCTTAGTAGTGCTTATGTGATGGTTGTAATCACTCATGACCATTTGTCTCAAGTGTGACACCCACTCTTTCCCCAACAATACTCCATTTGGGTACTACATTTTTGCATACCATTCTTCATTGGAGATAACAAAATAGTGGTTTTCTTTCCTTTTCCCTTGCCCTTCTGTTTCTTTGGTGAAATGGTCACCTTCTTTGGTGTCATGTTTTCTTTTTAGGTTACAACCTAAATCCCTCATTCTTGATCTGATCTACTACTCTGCTCCACTCTAAGGCTCCACTCCGCAAAGAATCCTCCTTCTTCCATGCCCTAGCTGCCAAACCCTAACTAGGAACAAATTATTCCACAAGACAACATATTCTGAAAATAACTCTCCCCACGCCCATGTACTCTTTCCACTCTAGTTCACAGATCAATCTAGTTGCACACTTTATGATTCTTCTTCCTTCGCACAAATCTCTTTGGATGCCCTAGTTCACAAGAGCTCTAACTTCACAAAAGAAAGGTAAATAATAACATGCCCGACTTCATACTTATAGTTTTTACTCCTCTCTAGCAATAAATGTTATACCACCTATCGATGTACTTAACATTAAATATGGATTTTCCACTAGGCTAACCTTAAGCGCCCTTACCCATGCACCCACTAATACATGAAAAAAATTCTACAACCTTTTGTCACGTAAAAACCAATCGACCCAAGACTCTTGCGGGTGTTTCTACAATGCCAAAGGAACTTCTTCTTTCCCTTACCTGATTTTGGTCCTTGCCTACCTCATTTTGTTCCTCCGCTCTTCATCCTTTAGACGTGGTCTTTGTTACAATATTATTGACACCACAATTCATTATCCACCATTTCCCCACGTGCTTTCTCCATATTACTAGCTTCCTTCTCTTGGTCCATTCAACTTTCACTACTATGTTATACTTTACTTTTGCACTACTCCATCCCACACTAAAACTAATGTCCAATTATGAAAATAGATAACATATAATTTAACACAACCAATAATTCATACACATGTATAGATAATTCAATCATAATTACTTTCTATCGTTTCAAGGATCTACTTAATAATGTTAACTTATTAGTTACATCTCTTTAGTGTGAAAATAACCAAAGGTTATTTTTAGATCCTCAATCCAAATCCCATAACACTTAAATATATAAACACCCCCTTTCATTTAGGATAATACTTAATAATGCATCCTAACTTATGCCAAATAAGGTATTACAAATAAGTAGTATTTGACAAACATCAAACCATTTATTCATCAAAAAGGAGTGATCCATTCAATGAATACAAAAGTATTTTAGAGATTACAAAGTGTCATAACAACAACATAAGACTAGGTATTACATCTTTCCTTTTTTTGACAAAAGTTCATCTTAAGCAATGATGTCATGTAATCATCATAATAAAGAGAAATTTCTTTAGTAAAACATATGTAACTTCCTAGATGTCTTTCTCCTTTCATATTTCACGAAATCCATCTATAAATTTTTTTAGCATGAGCGAGTTCATTTGAACTGAGCATGATAAGCACTATAACCTTAAAATATTGTGATTTTATCTAACTGTTTCATAAGAAGAATCTTGATTTTTATGAAACAGTTCCAAAAACACAAATAAGATTAACAAAAAGAATTTTCCCTAAAAGGTTAAAACCAAGAAAGAGAGAGACTATTAAAGTTTTGAATGTGTAAGTAAGGTCTAATTAATCAACATAGTTAACCCTAAATTTTCATCATACAAAATCTTTTCAACATGCTTTGGAATTTAAATAACAAAATTAAAGGAAGGGAAAAATATGTATTTCATCATGACTTTACCTTTTCATTCAAGTTTCCAAATTTAGTTCCCCCCTTTATTCTTTTCTAACTTTTCAAGAAGTAATACAAGACATATATAACAACTTTTCAAAGTAAGTATCTTGTTTTTACACAAACAAATCAGAATTACATTCCATCTCAAAGGAATACTATCTCAAACTCATCCTAGTGTCTAAGAAGTACATTAAATGTGAGTAAGTCCCAAAAATATAAGTAAGGTTATAAAACAACCAATTTAACTCATGGTTCACATTCATACACTCTTGCATTCTTATCTAAATCAAAACTCAACTGCAATGAATCATAATATCATCATGAAATCATTAAGACATCAACAATCAAGGTTCATTATTTCATAAACAAGGAAACACTATCTATCTTTCTGATACTTCTCAACTCAATAATTCATTCCTACATCAAGAAAGGAACATGAAACTAAAATTTTAGATCCAGACTGATACAATATCATTCCTAGTCTTATCTTAAGTTTGAGTTCATCCAAATGGAAAGATTATAAAAATAATGAACAACAATTCAGAACTGAGAAAGACTCCAACCAAACAAGGAATGATCTCAAGAGACTCTTCAGTACCCCAGTCTCAAAGACATCAGTAAAACATAAGGATTCAAGCCGTATTTATATTATAGGAAAAGGAATGCATATATACACCATGTAGATCCAGTTTTCCCAACTTCAAGGTTGGAAATAACTCAAAAAGAGAAACAATAAATTGACAATACCTCCCTTTATACAAAATTGATAAGACGTTAAAACTTGATAAGGAGGAAGCCACAACCATTTCCCATTACACAGGCTAATCAGCCACTCCATGAAAACATGGAAAAAAAAAGAGAATAGACTCCCTCAAGAGAAATGTACTTCAAATATAGGAACAACTTTGAATGTCCTTAAAAGATCAACAAGCTCAAACTGAAACACCAATGTAGCCCAAAATTGGGTAACCATTAACAGATCATTGAAAAGAGAATAGAGACAAGACTATCAACATTTTTACCTATTTGTTCTACCTCCTATGAAGGTATTATCTCCATACACGGATTAAACTGATTAACAAAAGAATTGCTATAGTTCCAAGTAACTCAGCGACCAAAAGAAAGAATAATAACCCAAACCAAGTTTAAAACTAGTCTCCCAAAGATCTAACAATCAATAAAACAAGAAGGAAAATAGATAATTTGATCAACTTCCTCTCAATAGGGGTTCATCAACAACCAATGATTCATGAGAAATTTCCAAGATCAAAAGATCTACTAAGGAAACCAAGATCCTAGAGTGGGTTACGAATATAAGAAGTAAAAGCAACAAAACAAAACCTAAACTTTCACATTGTTCCTTCTATTCAACTTATCTAGATAAATTTAAACAAAATGAGAAAAGAATTAATAAAAATTCCAAATAGGAGTATTCTAGATCCAAACAAAAAAGCGGGTACTCCTTGCAAGAAGAAAATATAGTCATGAAACAAGTTGAACAGATCAATGGTCCCCACTTCCATTGTCAAGAAAACAACCCAAATCACAGAACCCAAATTAACCTAAAACAATGACTTAACTCTAAATCCACTCAAATCAAAGTCTCCTAAACTGATAAACTTAATTCATATGGATAAGGAACACATTATAACTGATACTCTACAGATTCCAATCAAAACCAGATTAATATTAATGCATATGCACTCTTCAGTCTAGGTAAACATTCAACAGAGAATAACATAGATCCATTCTAATGTCCTCAAAGTTCGTTGTAAATAAAATAATCAATACTTTACAACTAGAATATCCCCAAGTTTGTATTCCATACAAAAATACTAAAAAATCATTATTCTTCCAAGGGAAACAAATGAAACATCATTGAAGCAAGTAATAAAGAAACACAAAACCAAAATAGGAGGTTTCAATAGATCAAAGTTCTTCTAATGAAGCATTTAAGTAAAAGTAGAAGACTTAAGGAATATGGCCTATCATTCTGATAGAGATCTGTCTTAACTTTCTCACTATAAATCTTGAAGCATAGATTCGATATCCATTCCTTTCCACAAAAAGCCAAAAAAATCCATGAGAACCTTCTTCTCCTTCCTCTTATAGCTTCATAGTGGTATTTTCATCACTATCACTACCATGCAAGGTGAACATACATGAAAGGATTTGAACTGAGGGTTTGAAGAGAAAACTACATGTAGAGCTAAAGCTCACAAAAACCAAATGAGTAATGTGAAAACCAAAACCATTCTTTCTTCCAACTTCCCTTCTTCCTAGGTAGTTTTTTCACCATTACCAAAAACATTAAATGTCAAACAGGACTAATAGTCCTTCCATAACTCCCACCACCGCCAAATTTTATTTGGCCATAACTAAATTTAAATTTCCATGCAACTATCACTTTGGCAGAGGTGCCAACTAGACCTCTTATATCTTTTCATGCATTCACCAAATTTGTCTTAAATAGAAGTTTTAAGGCCCACTAAATCATCATAAATACCTTGAGGTTAGTACAATCGAACTTCCTTAGCATTTCATCCCATCCATCCCCATTAGGTTGGCCCAACTTTAGGTTAGGTTCAAACATTAGTTTAGGAACTAACTTAGGTCCTTAGGTTAATGTTTATTAATTTAGTCTTAGGTTTTCCTTTTTAATAAACAACCCTTATTAATAAAAGAACCTAGTAACTTAGGATATATTACAATTTAGGATAGAATTACCATCTTAGGAACTTAGATTAATTAGGTTCCTTTAGCAATAGAAATAATTTTATCATACAACTTACCAAAATAAGGATTAGAATACCATCCAAAGATTACATACGAAGCGGGGAGCAACATGAGCTCACTGAGATTCTAAGACGATAAAATTTTAGAGATCTTAAAATCTATCCATCCCAGGTCAAGATGACCACAATGTCATGAAATTGAAAGCATTCCTTGGATCAATGAAATTGATCCAAGGTATAGCTATCCTACAACAGAGGTTAAGAAAACTGAAACACAAGTTTGAGTGCAACAAAACTATGAACTAGTTTAAATTGAATAAATTTCTTGTTTTCCCAAGTAGTAAATTATTCAAGATAAGAAGAGATGAATTAGTTCATTTTTAATTTAGCATAAACATGAAAATTCAAATATATTTCAACAGATAACGATTATCTACAACAAACATGATTTCTTAGTTCATAAGAGTACACCGTCTTCAGACAAGAATCACATGTCAATGTTTGCAACTTCTAAAACAAATGTCATCATAGATATACCCCATGTTAGAGGTGTTACATTCCTCCCTCCTAAAAATAATCACCTTCCCAATGATTAAATTAGCTCACATTCTTAATTTTTTTAATAATTATAGTTCTTTTATCCATAAGTTCACAAACAGAAACCAGATTTGAGAAATTCAATTTTTCGTAATTTATTACAACATTAAATTTTATGTTACATTACTAATGAATATAGTACTTACCAAAAAATTGAAGAATTATTGATAATTGAAAAAAATATTTAATTGTTATTAATCAATCATCAAAATTAATTCTATTCAAATAAATGAGGAAGAACAATTTTCATGTCCTCAAGGTTTTCCCATGTTACACTTTCTTCATTAAACTTGTCCCACCGAACGTTACATTGACTAGTTTAATGATTTTGTAAGTGAAAATGACGAGTTTGCAGCATTCTTATGGTCTCAACCAAGATTATTCTTGGGTCTTGGACTGTAAGGTATCCGAATTTAACACATGTGATAAATTTGAAACATATTTCTTAAGCAAAGAAATATGGAAAAAATCATGCATTCATGACAAAGATAGGGGTAATGCTAAATGATAAGCTATAGGATTGATTACTTCAACAATCTCAAAAGGTCCCACATAATGAGGTGATAGTTTGGCTTCTTTTCTAAAGGTTATAGAACTCTTTTAGGATTAACATGTAAAAATACCTTTTCACCAAGTTCAAATTTCTTATCAACCCTTTTTGGATCTGCATAATGTTTTTACCTATCTGCAACTTCTTTTAAATGTTCATGAATCATTTTAACTTGTTCCATTTCAGTAAGGATTTCAGGTCCAATTACCTTTGTCTTCAATGCTATCCCAACTAACTGGAGTTCTGCATTTCCTTTCGTATAATTCTTCAAAAGGTGTCATTTTCAAAGAGGCATGATATGTATTATTGTAAGAAAATTCAACTAAAGGAAGGTATCCTTCACATTTTTACTTCTGATCCGTGAAGTACATTTGTAACATGTCTTACAAAACTTGATTAACTCTCTCGGTTTGACCATTTTTTCCGAACTAAAATTCAATTTTGTTTCTAAGGATGCATTAAGCATTTGCCAAATCGAGATGTCATTATAGGGTCTCTATTAGATATAATCAACTTGGGTACTCCATGTAATCTGAAAATTTCATGCACAAATATTTTTGCTAAAATTGGAAAATTATCCTTAATATTACCAACAATAAAATGTGCTACTTTTGTCAGTTTATCAAAAACTAAAATAACGTCATGTTTATTTCTTGACATAGGTAACCCCTAAACAAAATCCATGCTAATTACCTACCACTTATATTGCGGTATGATATAAGGATACAATAAACCGGGTGGATGCATATGCTTAGCCTTAACACACCGACTTTTCAAGCAACGTGTCACAAAATCAGTTATGTATTTCTTCATCATTTTGCAAAAATATTTTTGTTTTACATCAACAAGCATTTTTGTAATGCTTTGGGATGTCTTGAGTAAGGTGAATTATGAAATTACATCATAAATTTTTTCCTTAAATCATTTTCCAAAGGTACATACACCCGTTTATCATATCTTAAGATTCCTTCATTATCGAAGTGAAAACCTTTATATATTATGTCATTTGGATCTATAGCAAGTGCTGTTTTGACTTGCTGAAAGTAAAAATAAGATTCTATGATACTTTTTACCTAATCTTTAAACTGAGTTCTCAAATTTATAAGTGCGAAATATGTTTCCTATGACTTAGTGTATCTGTCACTCTCTTTTTCTTTTCCTTTTATGTAACTTATGCTAAAATCATATTGTGACAAAAACTCTAACCATATTTTTGTCTTGCATTCACATTTGTATTTTATTACTATTTTCAAATGCTCATGATGCTCATCAATGATTTTTGAATAGATAAGAATATCATCCAAAAATACAAGTACAAACTTGTTTAGGTATTCTTGAAATATATTATTCATTAAATTCATAAAAGCTGTAGGTGCATTTGTCAAACCAAAAGGTAAAACTGTAAATTCATAATGTCCGTACCTTGTTCTAAAGGCTGTTTTATGAATATATTCATCTTTGCTTCTTAACTGATGATACCTAGAATGAAGATCTATCTTAAAATATCTTGATGCGGCATGCATATGATCAAACCGATCATCAATTATAGGAAGTGGATATCTATTTTTATTGTTGCTTTGCTTAACACCCTATAATAAGTACACAGTCTAAGTGTTCCATCTTTATTTTTCACAAAAAATACTGGTGCTCCCCAAGGTGAGACACTTGGTCTTATACAACCTTTAGAAAATAGTTCTTGTAATCTTGTCCTTAAGATTTACCGGTTCAATGGTAGTCATTTTATAAGGTGCCTTGGAAATAGGCTTTGTTCCCGGTTTGATTTCAATTATGAAGTGAAACTCCTGTTTGGGTGGAAGACTAGGTAGTTCTTCCAGAAACACATCATTTAAATCTCTTAACAACAAATTTTTTTCCAAGAAATCACTACCCCTTTCAAATTTGTTTTAAATTATTTTACTTTGCATATAAAGTGCAACCTTTTTTTTTTCCCTTTTAAGTTGCACAACCGTGACAATTTCCTAATTGAAATTTATCATTTTACCCCTTAGATGTCTATTGTTTTCTGTAGATCATCAAGATAACTAATGTGTTTTTCAAAACAATCAAATTTTACTTTATGTTCAACAACCCAATTAACACCTATTATTACATCATAAGAACCCAAAGGAGCAACATTAAGGTCAACTTCAGTGGAAAAACTAGGTAATTCAAGAACTGATCCAAAAAGACACTTACTAATTGTATAGACAACGTTATTTCCATTGAACAGGTCAATATTTTCCCATTATTCCATATTTTCTTTTTAGTTTTGCAACTAATTTTCTAGAAATAAATCATTTAGTAGCTCCAGTATCAAAAAGTATAGTAACATGTATACCAAATAATTTACCTAGCACTTCTATAGGCGTAACTTTCTTTTCAACTTGTTTATCAGCTACTGCAGCATGTATCTTATGCTTCTGATTGCTTTTATCCTTCCTTAGAGGGAACTAATTTGCATAATGATCCTTTCCACAATTTTAGCATCCCCCTACAGGTCCCCTTTTTGGTTCAAATTTATTTCTATCCCTGAAATTGTTATTTTATCCTCCATAGGGCTTTTATCCATTGTTATTGTTTTTAATGAAGTTGTTTTGAACCTTTGTAGAAAATTTGTTTACTCTTATTTTCTTATTGTTATCAGCAACAAATTTATTTTTAGTACCAAAATTTTTCCATGCCCCCTTTTTGGGTGCAAGAGATGAAGAAGAATTAGGAATTTTCTTTCTATTCTCTTCCTTATGGGCATAAATTGCTTTTAATTTTTGTTCCTGCCGAATGGATTTTTCTACAACCCCTTCCATGGTGGTTGGGTTGTGAACATCTACCTCACCCCTATGATAGGGTTTAATCCCATAATTACTTTCATATCGTAGTCATTTTTATGCCCTTAGAATAACAAATCCGATCACATGCGTACATACCTATCACCTAGTGGGCCTTTGGGTGCTCACCCGAGGCATGCGTGGGTTCTCGAGCCCCTCCTTTATATGATTCTTGTGAGAATACATTGATCAATGATAGAAATTAGATGTAAAAGGTAAAGAACCATGCATTCATTCTAAGAGCTTAAGATGAGGTATTATATTAATATACCCATTAAGATAACCAGAGAAACATTATATGAATAACAAATCTGATCCATACCAGAAAGGAAATATACTAGGATTCACACCCATAAACAATTTATACTTAGAAAAAAATCTTATATTCATATTAGTCAAAGTTTAGTAACCATATTATATTCACCAAGCCATGAGAGGCCAATGTAATAATGCACATTGGACTTATGCATCAAAAACCCTAAATATGCTCCCATAGTACAATTTTTTTACAAACCCATCCCTCTAGACAAGATTTTACTCCTATAGTCCTCTAAATGAGAATCTCAACTCCCTTGAACCTTCTTATTATTCCTGCAGATATTTACCTTTCATTCTCTCTATATCATCATCCCTTCTTCTACCCGAGAATCTCTATATATAGCTATATTGCCCACCGCTATGCCTTTTTGAAGTAACAGATTGGTCACCAAGTGTCAAGGTGGTTCTCTAATGAAGCATGCTTCTTCTCATCCAAGATCTCCACTCTTTGCAATGATGTCTTTCTGGATCCTTCCATCACATTGAATATTCCTTTCTTGACCACCAAGTTGCTAGGTGACACCTTATGCAATCCACAATTTTAGTTGGGTTATGCTTTTCTTGTGTGCTCCACTGGAATGAAAAATATGGCTAAGTCCAAACCCTTTACCTTGATGGGTGCGCTCGACGCTTTTTAAAAATCCTTCTAAAACCCCTATCCTGTGCACCTTTACCCCCGCACACCCTTCTTCATATTGGTTCCACGAACCCATTCACCCTTTGGTACTTAGCTAATATTATGAGGCCCAACATCACCCCACACCAAGCTTGTTCTCCATCCTCAAGAACACCTTCCTTCAATGAATAAAGAATGGAAGACTCTAAATAGTTGGAATAAATAATGAAGGAATGAAATAATAAAAGAGTGGGGGAATGCATAATAATTTTTTTGATGAATGGGAGGAATGCATAAGAATTTTTTTATTGCTGAAGGAGGAGTGGGAAATCCTTTCCAATTTCTGCCTCGAGTTTCTCCTAGGCATCTACCTCACTTTGTGATTGCTGACAGAGAGGTAACCTACTAGGGCACTTACCTCCTCAAAATTTAGCTCCTCCCCCTTGGTACTCATCGTATCAACTATGCCTTCTAGTTGGTTTCCAAGGCCATCGAGTGCATCCATTCTACGGGTTATCTAGGGATATAACTCCTTCACCAAATTTTGATCAAGCCCTATAAGGTTGCGATAGCTTCTGATTTCTTCTCCACTTTGGCCAGGATCTTATCCCTCTCTTATTTGTTCCCCTTATTCTTCTCTTGAGATTCCTTGAGCTTTGCTTCATGTGTAGCAAATAAAATGCTTCCTAACCTATCCCTATTAGAGTAATTATCATAAGATGCCTTAGCAACTTGCATGATGGCCTTTACATTAGTGAGGATTTTGGTATACCAAGAAACTATATATACCACCTTCATCTTATCCTCCCTTTCTTGGTGTGCCATTGCCTCTTCTCAGATTCTAAGGTGAGTGACCACCTCTCCATTGTGAGGATGTGAGTCAAATCCTCCAGGAACCATTGCAAGGTTGATTCATATTTTTTCTTGGGTGGTGCTAGGTCGGGATGCTTTAAGACAATAACATCTGTAATCATCTCAATTTTCTTATATACTTCATGCACCCTTGCCTTCTCCTCTTTCATTTTGTGCCTTAGCTATGCATTGATTAGTTCTTCTTATTTTAGATCCTTTCTTTTCTCGAGAATCTCCTCCTCCTCCAATTCCACCTCTAGGAATTTCACCCTATCATTCCTTCCAAAAATTTAGCCTCAACCTCAACTAAAACCTTGTTGAGTGCATTACAAACTTGCTCATCTGAAAATTGTTGAGAATTTACCAAGGGGTTTATCCCTTTTGTCTCTGGAATCTTCATTATCACCCCTTGGCTTACTTCAAACTCAGGTTCATTGATATGTGATTCAAATGCCCAAGATAGCATTTTCCTAGTTCATGGGTATGTACCTTCTATGTCAAATGAGGGCATGGCTAGGAGTTGTTCTATTGGCACAATGCTCTCTGGAAGTGCATGCATAGTACCTTACTTAGATCATTTATGTAATCCATTCCCCCATGTGATTCCACTACAATCTTCCCACCTATTCACGTAACCTTTGGAAAGGTTACTTTGCTAGGTTAAGGGGTCTCTCGCCCATCTTTGCCATTCTCTTTTCCAATGCTCTCCTCTTCTATCTCCTTGAGCACTTCATCTGCATTGCGCTCTACCTCCTGTTTGAATAAATTTTTGATAATTCCTTCCACTTATCTCTCTGCATCTTCTTCTATTTTCTCCTTGGTGAGGCTTAGGGTCCTCTGATCTCTCGTGTTCACTTCTTCGCTCACCCCTTTGCCTTGAGCATCTGCTTCCTCCTCGTCATTCTTCTCTTCGCTTCCTTCTTCTTATGAATCATGTATATCATACACGAGATGATTATGAACTTATTCATCCTCATTGTTGTCCTTTTCACCCCCGTAGTATTCCAAGCCCTTCATTTCCTCTGATTTTTCCCTCTCCACCACCTTTTGTTTCTTCCTAACTGGTGATTCCAGTATAGGAGACTCTTCCCTCTCTCTCTCTCTCTCTCCAGTAGGTGACTCCTTCTTTAGTGACTCTTATCTTGTAGGAGGCTCCTCTTTCTCTGCACCTCTTCTTCTCGGGGTCTTATCCCTAAGCGGGAATTCTTCCCGCATGTGTAAGTTCTTGGCTTAGTGCTTACTTCTTGCGTGCCTACAGATTAGGATGTTTGCACACTTGGTGTCCTCTTCTCCTACACTTCTCTCCCCCTGTTCTTTGGCACAAACTTATTCCTCCCTATGGGGTCCTCATGAATGGAGACATCATTCTCCAGGTAGGTTCCCTTTTAAGACTTTTTTCTGATGCGCAAGTATACTCTTGTTGTAGTCCTTTTGAAAATTAGAAGTGTTAAAGGATTCATCATTTGTACTTTTTGGGAGACATAATTCTCCACATATACATGTTTCTTTGGATATACAAGATTTCGACATAGCTCGCGGTGGTCTTGGTTCACTTCACTCAGTCCAACCTTAACATTTTGGCCTCCTTGAAATGGTTGACCCCATACTTTGAAAATACTACGTGGTTAAAGATAATAGAAATTTGCACCATGGAATTTGAGTCCTGTCCATCGAGTGAATCTTCCAATGCATAAATTTTGATACATAATAAACTCAAACTCTTCACATATATAGATAATTCAATCATAATTGCTTTATATTGTTTTAAGGATCTACTTAAGTATCAAATTGTTAGTTGCATCTCTTTTATGTGAAAATAACCAAATTATTTTTAGATCCTCAATCCAAATCCCATAACACTTAAATATATAAACACCCCACTTCATTTAGGATAATACTAATAATGCATCCCAACTTATGCCAAAGAAGGTATTACAAATAAGTAGTATTTGACAAACATCAAACCATTTATTCATTAAAAGGAGTGATCCATTCACCGAATACAAAATTATTTAAGAGATTACAAAGTTTCATAACAACAACATAAGACTAGGTATTACATCTTTCCTTTTCTAAAAAAGTTCATCTTAAGCAATGATGTCATATAATCATTATAATAAAGAGACAATTTCTTTAGTAAAACAGATGTAACTTCCTATATGTCTTTCTCCTTTCATCTTTTATGAAATCCATCTACAAAATTGTTAGCATGAGTCAGTTCATTTGAAATGAGCATGATAAGCACTATAACCTTAAAACGTTGTGCTTTTATCTAACTATTTCATAAGAAGAATCTTGATTTTTATGAATCAGTTCCAAAAACACAAATAAGATTAACAAAAATAATTTTCCCTAAAAGGTTGCAACCAAGAAGGAGAGAGAATATTAAAGTTTCTAATGTGTAAGTAAGGTTTAATTAATCAACATATTAACCCTAACTTTTCATCATAAAAATATTTTTAACATGTTGTAATTTAAACAACGGAATTAAAGAAAGGTAAAAATACATATTTCATCCTAACTTTACCTTTTCATTCAAGTTTCCAAATTTATTTCCTCCCTTTATTCTTTTCTAACTTTTTAAGAAGTAATACAAGACATATAGAACCACCTTTCAAAGTAAGTATCTTGTTTTACACAAAATATCAAATTACATTCCATCTCAAAGGAATACTATCTCAAACTCATCCTAGTGTCTAAGAAGTACATTAAACATGAGTAAGTCCCAAAAATATAAGTAAGGTTATAAAACAACCAATTTAACTCACAGTTCACATTCACATAGTCTTGCATTCCTATCCAAATCCAAACTCAAACATAACAATCATAATATCATCATGCAATCCTTAAGACATCAATAAGCTGAAGGTTCATTATTTCATAAACAAGGAATCAATATCTATATTTTGGATACTTCTCAACTCAATAATTCATTCCTACATCAAGAAAGGAACATGGAACTAAAAGTTCGAGATCCGAGATAGATACAATATCATTCCCAGTCTTATATTAAGTTCGAGTTCATCTGAATGGAAAGATTATAAAAATAATGAGAAACATTTTAGAACTGAGAAATACTCTAACCAAACAAGGAATGATCTCAAGAGACTCTTCATACCTAGTCTCAAAGACATTAGTAAAAATAAGGGTTCAAGATGGTACTTTTGTTATAGGAAAAGGAATGTAGATATACACCATGTAAATCTAGTTTTTCCCAAATTCAAGGTTGAAATAAATCTAAAAGAGAAACAATAAATTAACAACACCTCCCTTTATACAAAACCGATAAGATGTTAAAAATTGATAAGCGAGAAACCACAACCATTTCCCATTGCACAGATAGTCAACCACTCCATGCAAACATGGAAAAAGCAAAAGAGAAAAACTCCCTCAAGATAAATTTACTTCAAATATAGTTACAAATTTTAATGTCCTCAAAAGATCAACAAGCTCAAACCTAAAACACCAATGTAGCCAAGAATTGGGTAACCATTAACAAACAAGTCATAAGAGAACATAGACAAGACTATCAACAATTTTTACTTGTTTGTTCTACCTCCTACGAAGGTATTATCTCCATACATGGATTACAATTATTAACAAAAGAGTTGCTATAGTTCTAAATAACTCAGCGACTAAAAGAAAGAATAGCAACCCAGACCAAGTTTAAAACTAGTCTCCCAAAGATCTAACAATCAATAAAACAAGAAGGAAGATAGATAATTTGATCAACTTCCTCTCAATGGGGTTCATCAATAGCCAATGACTCATGAGAAATTTCCAATATAAAAATATCAGTTAAGGAAACCAAGAGCTTGGAGTGGGTTAAAAATATAAAAAATAAAAGTGACAAAACAGAGACCTAAACTTTCACAAATTCCTTATGTTCAACTTATCTAGATAAAGTTCAAAAAAATGAGCAAAGACTTAATACAAATTCCAAACAAGAGTATTCAAGATCTAAAAAGAATTAGGTAATTCTTGCAAGAAGAAAATAGAGTCATGAAAAAGTTGAATAGATCAATCGTCACCACTTTGCCATTGTCAAGAAAACAACCCAAATCAGAGAACCCAGATTAACCTGAAAAAATGGCTTAACTCTAAAACCACTCAAATTGAAGTCTCCTTAACTGATAAAATTAATTCATATGGATAAGGAACACATTATAACCAATACTCTATAGATTCAAATCAAAACCAAATTAATATTAATGCATATGCATTCTTCAATGCGAGTAAACATTCAAAAAAATAATAACATAGATCCATTGTAATGTCTTGAAGGTTCATTGTAAATAAGCTAATCACAACTACAACTAGAACATCCTCGAGTTTGTATTCCATACCAAAAATACAAAAATCATTATTCTTCCAAAGGAAACAAACTGAAACATCATTGAAGAAAGGAATAAACAAACATAGAACCAAAACAGGAGGTTTCAACAGAGTAAAGTTCTTCTAATGAAGCATTTAAGTAAAAGTATAAGACTTAAGGGATAGGGCCTATCATGCCTGATAGAGATCCTGCCTTCACTTTCTTGCTGTAAATATTCAAGAAGAGCTTCAATAGCTATTCCTTTCCACAAAACGCCAACAAAATCCTTAGAACCTTCTTCTCCTTCCTCTTATAGCTTCACAATGATATTTTCATCACTATCACCACCATGTAAGGTGAACATACATGCAAGGATTTGAACTGAGGGTTCAAAGAGAAAAACCACATGCATAGCTAAAGCTCACAAAAACTAAATGAATAATGTTAAAACCAAAACCATTCTTTCTTCCAACTTCCCTTCTTCCTAGGTAGTTTTTTCACCATTACCAAAAACATTAAATGTCAAACAGATTAGAATTCCTTCCATAACTCCCACCACTGCCAACTTGTATTTGGCCATAACTAAATTTAAATTTCCATACAACTATCAGTTTGGCATAGGTGTCAACTAGAAATCTTATTTCCTTTCATGCATTTTCTGAATTTGGCTTAAATAAAAGTTTTAATGCCCACTAAATCATCATAAATACCTTGAGGTTGGTGCCACCGACCTTCCTTAGCATGTCATCCCATCCATCCCCTTTAGGTTAGCCCAACTTTAGGTTAGGTTCAAAAATTAGTTTAGGAACTAACTTAGGTCCTTAGGCTAATGTTTATTAATTTAGTCTTAGGTTTTCCTTTTAATAAACAACCCTTATTAATCAAATAACCTAACAACTTAGGATAGATTAAAATTTATGATAGAATTACCATCTTAGGAACTTAAATTAATTAGGTTCCTTTAGAAATAACAAGAATTATATCCTACAACTTACCAAAAGAAGGATCATAATACCATCCAAAGATTACATACGAAGCACAAGAGCAATAAAGCTCACCCAAGATTCTAAGACAACCAGAGTTCAAAGATCTTAAAATCTATCCAAATCAGTCAAGATGACCATAATGCCATGAAATTGAAAGCATGCCTTGGATCATTGAAATTGATCCAAGGTATCGCTATCTGCAACAAAGGCTAAGAAAACTGCAACACAAGTTTGAGTGTAAGAAAACTATGAAATATTTTAAAATGAATAAATTTCTTGTTTTCCCAAGTAGTGAATTATTCAGCATAAGAAGAGATGAATTACTTCATTTTTAATTCAGCATAAACATGACAGAGTTGTATCTATTTCAAGTAGATAACCTATTATCTACATCAAACATGATTTCTTAATTCACAAGAGTACACCATCTTCAGACAAGAATCACATGTCAATGTTTGCAACTTCCAATTTAAAATTCGTCATAGATATCAACCATGTTAGAGGTGTTAAATAAAAGAAGAAGGTGTTGCCTCATTAGAAGCCCCATTGTGAGAGACTCTAAAATTTTAGGATGATGAAACCAGTATAGAACTCGAGATATACAAGTTAGATTTGCAATGCCAACAATTAGGAAAGATTCAAAAGATTAAGGAATTGTAGGAGAATCATCGTAATAAATGACTCATTTCATAGAGAAAAACCTAAGGAAATGACTTACATTACAATGATGGAGAAACCACATGAAATTGCAAGACCAAAAAAATAAGTGTTGGAAGTGGAGACTAAGGAAAAGAGGTTACTTGAGGAAGTTATAAATCCAACGAGAGACTAAGGTCAATGAAGGGATACCAACTAGTGATAGGGATAAGAAATCAGCCACTTAAATGGAGGTAACCAAAGGACTTGAAGTTAAAGAAGCGAGAAAGAAGAGTAGGAAGGAGAAAGTGTTCTACATGTTGAAAAAAACAAAAATAATGGGAATTGAAGTCCCATATATAACAATACCTCTTCCAAAAATTCCTCAAATTATTTCCAAGGACATAGTAGTGTTCTAAGGCCCAACCTAGCCTACACCACAAGAATAAAATAAGGGAAATGTACTCACAACAGGGATGGTTAGGAACACTCCCCCAAGAAAAGAGGAGGTGGTTCAAGTATAAACTGTTTGAAATTGAGAATATTGTATTTTAATTTTTTAAAGAGCTCCCAAAAGGGATATAATATTATCAAATACTCATATTGATCAACAAGGTTTCATAACATTAGTAGTGGCTAGCCCACGGAAAAAAATTGAAGACCGAGGTTACAATTAGTGACTACCAGTCAAACATATTCAATTGGGGAAACCAACTACAAATAACTTAAAACAAGATGCTACAATGGATCTTGGAGGCCTAATAAAAAAATGATAAAGATTAGGAAATGAAGAAACAATTGAGGGAAAAGATTGAAGAATTTTCAACTCATGTACAAAAATGGATACAACCCTATGTGGAAGGACAAGAGATTTCTATTGCAATTACACCAGAAGCCTTAAATGCAACTGAAATATTAAGGGAAAAATTGGTCTTGTGGATAGATGGAAAGAAGAATTTTCTAACAAAGGGAGAAAAGTCATAGAGGAGACTGTGAAGTTCTACAACAAGTTATCTAAATGAGTTAGTGGTGTAATGGATCAAAAGGAAAATTTTGATGATGAACTCGCACTTTTGGGAAGGAATCCTTCCCAAAATTGAAGCATTAACTCAATTGGATGATCAATTGGTAGAGAAGTAAGTGATTATCCCCCTAAAGAAAAAGGAATACAACATACTTATGAGGGATCCATCAAGATGAGAATGAAAACTCTAAGTTAGGTTATCAAAAGGCTCATCCTAGAAAGAGAGAGAATAATAGAATGCATTTATCATCTTGATAATAGGCTTGGGAAAATAGTATCAATACAAGATAAGATCACTTTTGGAGATTTGTGTGTAGATATCTTGATACGATACTTTGGTCAATGAATTAATGGAGAACCCAACACTGCTTGCTCCAATTTTAAATTATTAAACTCTTCAAAAATTGTTATCTTGGAACAAAAAATGGCCAAATTTTCAAATAAGGTGAAAAATAATAAGGGTACATTGCATGAGTTTGATAAAATGTTAAAAGAACAAATAGTGATATTCATGTTCCATTCTAGACCTAAAGAAGAGTGCATTGCCTAGATGTTCCATAGATATGATACATACAGAGAAAGGATATCTCAAGCACTAGAAGATGATGTTACCGACTTTGAAGTTGATGTTATTGGGCTTAATCAAATTTAGGATTGTTACCTAAACTTTCTTTTCTTCATTTTGTATCTTCTAAATTTTGTACTTTCTAAATTTTGTATTCTCCAAAGCATGAAATGTTAGAATATAAATTCAAAATGATTGGTAGTGAATTATTTGAAATAAAATACATACATGAAGCACATTTAAATGTTATGTATTGTTTGTGTTTGTAAAAATATAAAATGGGGATTCTATAGGGCTGAACCCTTGAAAATTCACCTAACTTTTAGTACTATTTACAAAAGGAAGGTTCTTGTAGAAAAGATACATTGTCAATCTATAGTTACAAATTCCTCCACAAAGGAAAGAATTCGATTCAATAATTTTTTCTTCCTAAAATCAATTTATTTGTTATCTTGAGCCCCATAAACATATTGGATTTCCCTGCAAGGTCACGAGACATGCCCATTTCCATGATTTCTATTGGTATCCACCCTACGCACCACCTTGAGAGCCAAACAACATTGAAAAACTGAGTTGGATGCTTAGAGAAAGACAGACTAAAGATTTAGTCATTTGTAGCTAGGGACATGTCTGACAGACTCTTTGAGACTTGACTTGGGAGAGATTGGATTGCACTCACAAAGGGGATGACCTTCCCTCCTACTTTAGGTTTTCCTTTAACCAGGGTGAGAGGACCCATTTTGTAACCTATAATTGTGAGAAAGGTGGATGAAATTGTAGTCTCTAAGATTTCTCTTGGAAATATGAAGGATAGTCTTAAATAGACATGGTCAATGTAAGCATCATTTAACTCTCATGAGTTGTCACACTAAATAATGTAGATGTCTTTCAAAATAGGACTCGGTTACTCTAGACAATGTAAATCTTAGCTTGCTTCTACATATTTATGGAAAGGGAGGAAATAGATAGTAAATTCCCTTGGAAAATGTTTATAAGTAGGGAAAACATGGGTAATTCAGAAGGATTTAATAGTTATAGGTTGTAATTTTTGTGTATGAATGGGAGATTAAAGAAGGATAAAGTTGATTATACAAGTTTCTCAAGAAAACCTTACAAATGTTTGGAAATTACCCCAAGGCAAGAGGAACACATCACACAACTAGTAAAATCCCTTTAACCAGAAGGTATGCACTCATGGAAGCCCAAGAGTACAAGATTTCACATAACCTTTGAGAATTCAAACACAAAATATTGTGCTAAAATCTCAATAAAACACTAACAGTTCCTGCTCAACTACGCTCAAGATACACTCAAAATCTTACTAAGATATTCTCAACCAAATAAAGGCAATATGAATTTAAAATTGTTTATCACACCACAAAAAGAAATATCTATCTACAATGCAATTGTAGTTTCCAAAATGCCACTAATTAAGACAAGATCTAGTGTAGTTCAAAGAAACTATCAACATAATATTGCAACAGGGAAGGAAAGTAGTTGATTCAAAGTATTTTACCTTAGGAACAAAGACAACATTGCTCAGGAGAAAACACATAGTTAATTTCAAGAAATTCAAATTTCTCAGCAAGGGGCCATAAATCCTATGGCCTCAATGATTTCCAATGACTGTACACTTGTAATCATCTTGGCATGAGAAGGTTTGGACAAAATAAAATAACTCACAGGTCTCTCAATTTGATTTAGGTTTTTCAAGAAGAGTACAATCAGTTTTTCTCTAAGAATTTAGAAAAATTTAACCCCCTTTTGATATGAGAACATTCCTCTCATATATATACAACTCTCTCTCTATCCCTTACCTTTGACTTCCCCCAAAATGTGAATCTTCAAAAGAATATTCCTCTTTTTAGCACACAATCTGATCTACTATCATTCCTTTGAAAATACTCTAATTTCATGATGCCATGTGGAGGAATTACAAATGATTTGTATTTTTCATTCTCCTAGAATGACTGGGATGCCATGTCACCCTTTTAGTATCATTTGTTTAATTATTTATTTTTCAGGTAGGTCAAGATACTTTTTAATGATTTCTGAGCACCTCTAAATGGTTTGATTTGATGTTTAATCATTCCCACCTTTTGGGAATCCACCTCGAATCAAGCCAATTTCCTCCTTTTTATATGATATCATCTGTTTCACACTTATCTCCTTCATGTGGGTATCACAGAAAATCTCAATGATCAACTCATCATGATTGTGCTCAGCTTAACTCACCAAATTTATCTTTACTATAAATTTCCATCACTTCTCCTACAAATTTACATCCCTTCTTTTGAGTGTGAAAAATATTGGTGGATTTCTCTGTCTGCAACATGGCGGGAGTGACATTAGCATCCAATTTGAAGGAAATATCCTCTAAGGATTTGAACTCAGTTTTTGATTTATCAGGCCCAGATGAAGCATTTGTGAGGATGCTATTCAAAATTATAGATCCAAAGGACTATAATGGGCCATTGAAAGCCCAAAATGTTCATGTGGTTTTAATTCGGTGGCTCATCAAAATCAGTCCCATATTTTTACCTTCTAAATGATGTACTTTCATCTTTTTAGGTGGGAGCATTAGAAGACTCTCAAGGTACTTGAAGCAATTATGGCTCAAGAGTAGGCCATTTGTGAAAGGTGCAATTGACAACATATGCCCTTTCATCTGCAATGAAGAGTTCACTATGAAGGAGATTCCTTCAGAATATTATGAGCTTGGTGAAGGGGTTTGTATAGACACTATTCCTACTCTTTTTCACAAGGTGAATGAGTTAGAACAACATGTTTCTTATTTGGAGAAAAGGCCCACAAAATCTCCACCTTCTCAACCTCTTGAAGTGTCACCATCTGTTATGTAGAAAATGCAAGGGTGAATCTAGATCCAAATCTCCTACTTAGCCAACTTCAAGGACCACTTTGTACTTGCAATTCTATCCACATCAATTATTCTTGCTCAACCCTCTATCTACAAAGAAAAAGGGAGGAAAGAATTTCCCACAAGTGGCCTGGATCTCCTAAATTGGGTCTCTTCTTATTAGAAGAAGATGGAATTGATGAGTATATTGGATGGCCCTAGGATGGATATTGAGAAGCTCTATGATATGGGGATGTCTCACACCTTGATAGGGGAAGTTATGTTTACACAGATGGATGTTGGGTCAGAGGATTTTTTTCCAAGGAAAAATAGGCTTCGGAAAAATTCCTCCTTTTAGTGAGGATTTTGTGGTAGTGGAAGATGATTAGGTGTCCTTTTCTCTAGTTTCTTTTTTATGTAATTCACAAGAATGTATGTAAATTTTCCATGGGTTGGGGCCCTATAGAACCCCATTTTGATTTTTCATCAATACAAAAAATTCAAACTATTACAATAACTCACATGCTTCATAATAGATTTAGAATTCTATTAAAGCAACATAAAATTCTATTGTATTGTATCATGTTACATTCATACTTGAAATTAATAATTCAAAGTAATGTTCAACTATTATAAAACAAGAGTATCAATTATGAAAATATGAGAGTTGTTAAGAAAAAAAAGCCTAAGCTTTCTCACTGGTCAACATGGTCACATCTTCATCTTTGTCATCTTCTTCTTTATTTGGTTGTCTCTCCTTGTATGCATCATATCTCTAGAACAACTACCTTATATCATTTTCATCTGGGCCTATGTGGTGTTGGAATATTAAATTCTCCTGTTTAGTGCATCCACACACTTGTCCATTCTTCGCCTATACTCCCTCGATTTTATTTTCAACTCTACAATTATGTCCTCCACATAAACCAACCTCTTAATAACATCATATGAATAATTCTCATCATGGATGTATTTTTCAAAGGAGTGGACCAAAAAATCAATCTTCAAGTCACCATAACTAGTTTTTTATTTATCAAATACCATGTCCTCCAATCTCATGTTTATGGTGTCAATGCTTTTCTCAATCCATTCTTTTTCTACCTCCATCTTTTCTTTGACTTGATTCACAACCTCTATCCAGATTTTGGACAAGTCTTCCATAGCATATTGAGTTCCCATTTTATTTAGTGGCATGATTCCCTCTTTTTCAACTATATTCTCATCAAGTTGGTTGATAAGTTTAACTTGGGAAGAATCCCTTCAAAGTAGAATAGCTCATTTTCACATTGTTCAATTAAATCATTAATATCACTAAGCTTGGTGGTAAGTTATCCATACCTATTTTTTTCCTTCTCAAAAATCTTCTTCCCTCTTTCAGATAAGTCTTCAATCCAACTATCAACAACCTTGGATTTTTGGTAGCCTTTTCTATGCTTCCCACAACCTCTGGAGTGATAGCAGTAGTAGTTTCTTGATTTTCCCTGATGGCCCCACTAACTGCTGCAAGCATGAAGTTAAATCTTTCACTTGGTATTTTAATTGCTTTTTTCTTACCTTACTATTTGGTTTCTCAAACATGCACCCACGCATCCGATATCGAAAGGGCCGAGATGTTTGAGACCATAATGGAATCCCCAAGTTGTGGTACCTTGCGCACTTAGGACGGATCTTCAAGAAGGCCAGTTCCTCTATCTATTTCTCTTCTATGGATACTCCTAGTGCTGAAAGGAAAAATAAGCTAATAATTCCAAGGTACCGGGGATAGAAGGATAACATAAAAGGAAACTACACCAAAAGGTGATAGCACCTAAAAGAAGGATGAACACTATCTATTCTGAGTGAGACTAAAAGAAAAAGGCGTGAAAGGAGGTTAGGCATGAGTAGCACATCTAGACACATATTCATCAGATCATTGTCATGGAACACAAAAAAATAAGGAATTGTAAGGGACGTGAAATAGCACAACCAAAGACACAACACAAAAGAAAAGGTAAGAAGGAGGAATGTAACCACGTTAGGATAGAGAATAGTAAAAAATGATACTTTTATTACTTCTAGAAATGCATAGAGATGTTCTGATGATGAAGGAGGCCTATGTCCACATGTGAGATCTATATCTAGAGGTATGAAACTCAAAATATGGAAAGTATGGAGTCCTTAGAAAAATGCGTAAGGATCCAAAGTGTCTAACATAACAAATGAGCCTTGCTCTTACATTTATAGATGAATCCATGGAGGAAGAAGGGAAGAAGGAGGGAAAAACAAAATTTGAAACCCAAATACCAACAAAAGCATTCAATGCTGTAAATCCTCCCTGGAGATCTCTGAAATACACTTCCCAAGCTGTTTGGCATGTTGAAGAATAAATCGGGAAGATCATATTAGATTGGGTGGTTGGAGCAATTAGATCTTCTCATCAATGCTCAGAAAGGTGTTTTCCCATTTCTCACCTACTAGATCCACCAAGAATTTGAATTTGAAACTCTAGAACTATAGCTAATGTCGGAAGTTTTATGAAAAGTCCAGGCATGCGCTGATCTAAGATTTGTATAAAATGATATGACTGTCGAAGATGTCGAGTTTTCGGTGCACGTAAAACATGTAGCGTGAAAAATTGGCTGAAATTGATGGCCAATCATGTAAATATTTTCATTCCTTCCACGTGTCACTTGCTAATTTGTTGCGAGGATACGACTCTCTTGTTAGCACCCTTTGACTAGTTGTGCACGAAACATTCCAACATTTCATAAGAAGACATGGCACATAAGGATGTAAAGGAGGGCATGAGGGAAGGGAATGTGGAGGAAGGTGCGGAAGGCTCGTGCATGACATGTGGGGAAAAGAGAAAAAAACGTGAGCAGAGAACGCATGGTCAAGGTGAAAATATTACAAAGTAATGGGTGCGACGTGCAAGAGGGCTAGGGACTTAGCTGATTGAAGCAAGTGCGAGGCACATGGGAGGGTGATGGATCTCCTTAGGAATAAAGTGAAAGAGAAAAGGTGGGTGTAAAGGAGGATTGGAACAAAGAGGGAAAGGAAAATGGAAGGAGAGAACAAAAAGCACGCAAGGGTGCTTGAGGAAAAATAAGGGGCACCAAGGGGAAATTACAACCAAGGAGATATGCCAATTGAACTTGAGTGCACATAACCTTTAATGGGGAACGAGAGATAGAATGTGTATACAAGTTACCTAACTAAAATTAGGTCATACTCCCCTTTGGTCCCTTGACAAATAAACACCTTCATGACATTCACCTAGCCATGGCCCCCTTCACCCCATTAATATTAATATTAATTTTAATTCATTATCCTCACAATATTTATTATTTAAATATCTTAATTTAGATAATGTCCACACATACACCTCACCTAGACACCTCATCAAGCCACCTCACCCTAAGACCTATTCTTAGTAAGTTGCCATAACTAACTAAGTCTTACCCAAACCCTAAAAATCAATGCCTACATTCCCTCTAACCACATTCCTACATGCTTACAAGAAGCTTCCATCCTAATCCATGGGTAAACGACACGAGATCCCAAAAATCAAGGGGATCTACCTAGTTTAGTAAACCTAGGAAATCCCACCTTAACCGACGTTGGTTACCCTTAACCATCACCGGTTAAGCTAGAACCACCATCGGTCACCTTTTAACCCCCAAAAAACCTTATTTTCAAGGTTGGAAAACATTTGCACATTCTGAGAGATATCACATCTTTTGAGAACAAGTTTCAGTGAGAACACACATGCAAAGAAGGAGATCAAGCATTTTCTCTTACACAGGCATCCAACATTCACCCAACAACCATCCAGCACTCACTCCAACACAAATTTGATCCAATCAGGCAAGAAAGAGCACATATAGCCCATGCAAGAGCTCCCCAACATTTGGTGATCCTCCACAACATTCAACCTCTTACCAACACCTTCATTCCTCACTCACAGATGTCCAGAACTAGATTCCAAGTAAGTAGAACATTTTACTCCTCTAGTTCATTCATTTCATCATTGTATTTTCATCCTTTGTTCTCCTAGCCACCCATTGACCTCCTTTAATACTCACCCTCCATATTCCTATTAAAACCTCACCAAATCCCATCCAAAACAACTAATACCTCATTCCACCAACCAAGTCCTTTGTGTAATCATAAGGGAGATCCAAAGCTCATTCTGTGGTATTCCCAGTATTCCACAATAACCGGCACTAGTTCTCCCCAACCGGCGTCGGTCACCCTTAACTAACATCGGTCTCTATATCTACCAATACAACCCAAAATAGTGACTACCCTACCTATTCCCACATCACTCTTACTCACCTGTGACCTTCCTAAGACCTCTATCAGACCTGTAAAGACCTGAACCAACTACTTGACCTTCGGATCTTATTTTAACCTAGCCTGTTAGATTAGATCTTTCTTATTGTGTTTTAAATGAGATACCTAAATCATTTTAATTACAATAGGATTTACTTTATTACCAACATTAAATTGTTTTAAACAGTGGATTGATAGCCATCTAGGAAGTATCACACTTCCCGATCTAGCACACGCTAGGTAGTCCACTGCATATATTGTTTAACTCTTTCTGGTGGTCTTGCTTTCCATTTCAGGTAGTTCCTCCTAGCCAAAAGGAAGCTCTCACGATCAATGTGGATCAAGGAGTCAACACGCGCAAAACAACCCATCAACCAACATTTCAACAGTATTCCTCCTACGCCCATTACCCTATCTATTTTGTCACATTCAAAGAAACGTCTAAGAATCAGTGAAACATTTTGGCATGCACCGGACCCATCCGGGTTCCTTGCATTTTATTCATTCCTAGGAAAATTTGTGTGTTTGTTTCCCTTCTAAAAAGCATACACATTAATTTTCTTCCTTGGTAACCTTCTTTTTCTTTCTATTTTCTCTAAAAGAAACCTTTCTTTTGGTGTACTTAAAAAGAACCATTTCTTCTTGTTTTTTTGCATTTTAGTGAAAGAGCATCCCTCTTCCTCTTCATCTATTTGTGTCATCGAACTTCATATTTTGATTTGGGCTTAAAATAAGTGCATTCCATTCTGATTTATCGCATTAGCTCACATTAATTGAGGGCAACCTATACGCTGGAAGTCATGCCCAGCTGATGGTTGACAAACGAATCATAGAAAAGCACTTCTTTCCTTTTCTCTTTCTCTGAGTCTTACCAAACCTCACAAAAATTCAAAAATACATACATTCTTAAACAACATCTTACCTAGAAGAAGTCAGTAGGTGATCACATGATCACGGTATAATGGGCACCCAACTCACTGCTTTGTCGAGTCATACTTTAGAGCGAGGCCCGCCCCCACCATAACATACCTGAAACCTCACCTTTTAGATCTCCTTTTTCAGGAAGCCATCCTCACCAAAAAAATCTATTTTATAGTTCATGTGTCAATCCTTAAATAGCATAAGCTAAACAAACATAATAGAAAAGGCACTCTTAGGATCACATTTTTTTAGTGTTTCTACTTGGCTTGCATTTTGAGGTGAGAGGTCACGTTCTTCATTTTTCTTTTTTCTCCTCGCACACTCCTCATCATAGTTGGTGTATTCCAGCTTCATCTGAGTGTGCCTGACCATATTCTCATCATTCTCAGAATTCTGGGTTTGATTCCACATCAAATTTTAATTCACAACCACTTTTCTTTCATCACTATTTTTCAATTTCACAAAGAACTGGTGTCGGTCCAAAGACCATCATCATCGGTTACCCTCGACCGATCATCATCTTATACCCAACCGGTCGTTGTTCACTGTCCTTTTGGTAACCTACCCAAAAGGACACCTATTCACCTTCTTCAACTATTTTGAGTCCTTGTCACTCTCATCATTCCCATTGACCTTGTAAATCTCATCAGTATTTGGCATACCTATCAAGATTTGGCCTTATACCTTGTTTTTGACCAACTGTCCACTTTCCACAGTGACCATGCCACTTTACCTATGACCGCATCGTCGGTTTACCCTAACCGAAAGCATCGGTTATCTTGCTGTCACTTTCCTAGCTAACATTTGGTACCTAATCCACTTATTACCACCTATTTCACTTCCTTCTTCTATTTTTTTCTGTGTCATTTACAGAGAAGCAACCCAACCTGATCAAGATTTTGTTCACATGGTACTACACAAAGACAAGAAAGCACACACTCGTATTCCATGCCAGTTTTCAACCACTCCCACCTAGCCTTCACCACCTTCCATTTTATCACCCACCATGGATCCTATCCAACCTATCACTATCACTACCAGATGATGAGAGTTCCGACTCCTTGACCAAAACCCTTTCACCTTGTAGTTTTATCTTTCCCACTCATCCACTCGAGATGCCTCAAGTCAGTTGATATATGGCATGCCCATATCTATCCCCCTAACTCTCACTCCCACTCCTGCATCAGCCCCATCCCCATCTGCTCCATGTTGCCCGCATCTACCTTACCCCCAATCATTTCACAGCTAGGTCCTATACCCACTATGACTTCACATCTACTACATCCGTTGCACCCACCACATCCACCATACCTTCGACAACCACCCAAAACACAACCTCATCCACCCCTATTGTCTCGCATATACCCATAGCTACACTACCACCTCCCAGTGTCGGTGACCCCTACCCCTTTTCAAAATGTGGTCCTTTCCATTCCACAATCATTAGCCCCATTTCCACTAGGGTTACCATGACCCTTCCACCTCCATATACGTACTATCAGTAACCTCCTGTTTCATCTATTATTCACTTTGGGTATGTACCCCCTATTTCACTACCTTCTTCTCAATCTACCTACATGGCAAACACCATATACTAGAATGCCACCCTTGTTACATGCCCAACACCAACCCTCTTACGCTACAGAGGCACCCAACCATCACAACCTACCAATGACCTAATCAAATTAATGATGGACAAGATGCGAAATTGGAGGCATCAGTTTTGGCTCCCGCAATACTCACCTATGATGAGATTTGTAATGAGCCTATCCACCCATCCATTCCTATTCGTCCATACCCCATGCATTGGGAAATGCCTAAATTCAACCATTTCAATAGCAAGGAAGACCCACAACAACATTTGTGGTCATTTCAAACATGGGTGCTACCTAATCGCCCATGATGATGCTTTTCTCTTAAGGACCTTTCCCATGTCTCTACTAGACTCTGCATTAGATTGGTATAGTGGGTTACCTAGACACTCTATATTTTCATTTAATCAGGTAGCCCAAGCCTTCTTGGATCACTTCTCCATCAATATCATCAAGAAGGTTACCATGACTGACCTATACTCCACGCATCAATATGATGATGAATCTATCATAGATTTTGTTGCTCATTGGCGTAGCTTGATCAATCAACTCACCTTCCAACTACCACAAATAAACTCATCGAGCTCTTCACACGGGCTTGTGCTAGACATATCTCACCGACCCTGTAGGTCCAAACTTTCCAAACATTTGATGAAGCATTCACCATGGCACGAAAGCTAGAGATTCGGCCATCAAGAGAAGAAAATCCAATTACGCAATAAGAATTCAACATTCAAGTCGAATGATACCTCTTCTTCTTCCAAACCACAAAACAATTATTCAAAGGCCAAGGGCACCACTAACGCAGTGGTACTCAAAGCCGGCCAGCTCATCCATCAAATCAAGCTAGCCCCTCATCTAATCTCTCACCCATTTAGACTTTTCAATTCAGACGAGAACAATGGAAATACACCCCAATTGGGGAGCCTTATTCTTCTGTCTTAGAAAATATCATCAAAGTTGGGGCCATCACCCTTCCACCTATAAAACCACACACTAGGTTTTGACCCTTCTCACCCCACACCCGCATGGTATAAAGAACATGACTTCTATAACTATCATCAAGTAAAGGGTCATAGTGATGGAAATTGCATCACTTTCAAAAATTTGTCCAAGAAATGCTTCGAGAAAGGTGAGTTAACCATGGATAATCCTAACACACCTACCAATCAAAACCTACACATCTTCAAGAAACCCTTTCCCAATCATGCCCCTTCATCTGATCAAACCGGTGAGACCTCAACTCATGATACCCATACCCACGAGGTCCACGCTATTTTCAGCGATGCACCCATTGCTTCCCAATTACCTCATATTCCTTCCATAGAGGAAATTCTAGCCCAAAGTCCTCCTTCTGCATTGGAACCCACCTCACTTATTCCTCCACCCATAGAGGAACACCTTTCACCTCCTTCCTCACCTATGGAGGAGCCTCCTTCACTAACATCGAGACCATTTCACCTTTGGCTTCTCCACCTAGAGAACCACACCCACAATACTTCTTCAGTCCATGGAGGATACTTGTTTATCTCCTCCACCCACAGAGGAGCACCTATCATCTCCTCCACCTACAAAGAGGAGCACCCATCATCTCCTCCACCTATAGAGGAGCACCCATTTTCTCCTCCACCTATCAAGGATATCCAAGTAGAGATACCTTTTCCTCTAGGTGAGCATTCTCCATCAGCTACCCAAGATCCTGTAGACCTACTTTCTCTCTTACCCACGGAAGCCGAAGCTAGCCAATTCCCCATCTCTAAGACACATTTTACAGAATTGCTATTAGGTCCTCATCAATGCCACCTACAGACGTGTCATTCTCATGTTTGGCTGATCACTTAGATTATGTGGATAGAGCCTTATTTGGGGGCGTTCTTTTTCTTCTCAACAACACAAATGCAGATGTCACTTGCTTGATACTTCCACTATCTACCCAAAAATATTTCACCAATCAAACCAAACACAACCACCTTTATCACAACTTCTTCCATGACACCCATCATAGCTCAACACACACCCTTACCCATAACCCAACATACATCTAAATCCAAACCCACACCTACAACATCTTCCTCACTAAACCTATTACTACCTTAGGGGTCACCCCAACCACCAACCTTACTCATCCACCTATCAAACTAGATTTAGCCACATCCTCCAAAGTCAACACCAAACCTACTCCAACACCCAAACAAAAGAAACCAAACCCATATAACTCATACCCCAGCTGCACCAATCACACCTACATCACCTTCACCCTTTCCATCCATCTTAGGACCTCAACCTCCCAACATGGTCAAGAAACTTCCACCCGTCAGTAAACCAAAAACACAACAGCCCATCCCTTCCTCACAAACCTCTAACATACCCAAGCACCCGACATGACTTACACCCACACCTAGCATCTTTACCACCCATACCTCCAATACCCTCAATAACTTCTTCACTACCCACTACACTTCGCCTTTTTCCCCTCACACCCCCTGCACGACCCACATCATCTACCTTCACAACACCTCCATTATCCCCATGGGTAACTCACCCTCTTCCCCATCTTCTTTTCCTTCTAGATCTCATACACCCATATCACCTTTACCCAAGAAGGTGCAACCCAAAGACAAA
This sequence comes from Taxus wallichiana var. yunnanensis, assembly GCA_018340775.1. Classification (NCBI taxonomy): domain Eukaryota; kingdom Viridiplantae; phylum Streptophyta; class Pinopsida; order Cupressales; family Taxaceae; genus Taxus; species Taxus wallichiana. The sequence goes on from CM031239.1 coordinate 125,098,598, forward strand.
AATCCCTACCCTCCAATAAGGTAGTCAAAACAACCACACACCCTCCTCCCATTCATCTACCATACCCCTACCTAAACAAACACGACCAACACCCAAGACCACTCCAGCACCCAAAACCATAGCTCGACCTACTCCCCCTCCTGCAAGGACCATTCCTCAACAATCAACTACACCTACACCCAAACCCACTTTCACTTCCCATTGCGACCCACTAGCAGGGTCCTATGCCAAAATCTTAACCAACCTCCTTGAGACTTCTATGTCATCACATTACCACCACTCAGACCTTATGACCCCCTCAAACCCAAGCCAAAAGGGTTTGATGACACTAAAATTTGTGCCTACCATCATGTGTCAGGGCACGATGTGGAGAACTGCAAGGCTTTGAAAACCATCCTTATCCAGTTGTGTCCTCCGAAGCCAACTTTGATGATGATGACCTTCTCGATGAGGACCCTACTTCACCAACACCCATTCCCACACTCCCACTCAACAACCATGACCTCCACCCCCACAACTCCTAGAGCCACCCCCAAGATTTGAAATTAACATGGTTCACATCAGAGAACTTGCCACACCATCACCTAAATGTCATTGCACCTCACTCACTTCACAAGGATTTTCTCCCCCGTAGTAGGTTTTTTCCCATCATGTCATTATACCACTCATCCTACACCTTCTCCATTTTCCAACTCCCCTCAAATCAACATGATCATGTCACTACACATGCTCAAAAGGATAAAGGCAAAGAAAAGGCAACCGACTCACCAACCAATCCTATACCCAACATACCATCTGCACCTACACCTAAAATTACTATCTGTGGCCCCACATACCCTATTTCTAATGGGGTCACACATCACACCATGCTCAAACAATTACACCAATCTCCCCTCAAAATGTCCCTATATGACCTCATCCAAACCTCGGAATCCCATCGTCAAGCTCTCATGGAGGTTCTTCAATCTATTGAGGTTTTACCCAATGACCCTACACCCGTAGCCTCCATTATCACACCCCATCATGTAGCCTCTCTCACCAAATTACCACCTTTATCCACACCTCACCCTACTCACCAAATAGCCTCCCTTAGCTTCTCAGAGGAAGAGATCACACCACACCAAACGATGACCTAGACCCAGCCCTCTTCATCTCTGTCCACATCGATGATATATGTGTACGACGTGTAATGATCGATGGGGGTGCTAGCATTAATATCATTTCATCCCATGCATTCACTCAAATGCACATACCTGAAAATTACATGCATAAACATCCTATCATGTTGCATTCATTCAATGATGCTATCACCTCTACACTAGGCACCATCATCCTCCACATTCACATGGGCCCCGCACTATTCCAGAGTTATTCTACATCTTGAGGGGGAATTTCAATATAACTTGTTGCTTGGCAGACCTTAGATTCATGTCATGGGTTGTTCCTTCCACTTTGCATCACTGTGTAAAGTTTGAACATGAAGGACACACCTATACTATTCCAAATCTGATCCATCACCTTTTAAAACATGCAACATGCTCTACCGACCCAATGATGTGCTCATACCCATTAAGGCATCTACCTCCACAACCACTACCACTTCACCTACACCTCTTACTTACCAGTATAGTCGCTACCTCAACCGCACATGCCTCCTCCATTCCTACCACCACCACAACCTCCACGGCCACCCATCAACCTCCCAATCCATTAACTCCACCTCCGCATCAACCTCCAACACATCATCTATTCCAGCTACCCACATACCAACCACCGATCCCTTAGAAGGCATTTTTCAATGCCTCACTCTGGGGAGTATCACCTATATAGTGTTAACACATTCCTTACTCCACAAGAGTATGGAAGCCTTCACCAACACCCTCACTATGATCACCACATAGGAGAACACCTCCTTTATGGTCCTCCTCATCTCCATACTAGTCTCACCTATGGGGGACTTGATACTACCACTTACACACCCAAACCACCATCACAAACCCACCCATTTTCCACTGACTTCCAGTCTCTCACCAATCACCATTTTTCCCACACCTTCCTACACCGATGTGTGTGGAAGGGTTTTGGTTTTGGATTTTACGAGCAAGGCCACCATACTATTATTCCATGTACCACCCACAAACATAATGACCATAGTGGTATCAGCTTTCCTGAACCACCTACCAAACAGCCCACATTGAACTCATCAAGGACATCAACCCTTCTCCACCTTCTTCACCCACTCCACCTTCATCACCACCTTCACCGATGGAGTCGATGGATCTAAATCTATCCCTCCTAAATTTTTTTTCATAAACACCATTTCCTTGGGGCCTTTGACTTATCAATGCAAGGGCGAGGCCCTTCCTCTCTTCCCTTCCTGTATCCTAAAATGATCGATGATGATACACCTTCAATTAACGTCATTCAATGTCAGGATGATGAATCTATACTCACCTACCTTGGTGCAGAAGACTCATATATTCATCGGTCATTACCCTCTGAGATGCAAACCATGTTGAATGAATCAACTATCGAGATCAACATTCATACTCAGATGACCCGCACATCCTAAAGATCGGTCAATCTTTAGATGTTGTTGAATAGAAGCCATCACTTCTTTTCTCAAAGATCATAACCACGCTTTCACTTGGTCTTATGTAGACATGCCCGATATTGACCCCACCATAGTGGTCCACAATATCATAACCATTCCCGATGCCAAACCCATCAAACAAAAGATGAGGAAAATGCACCCTCGCATTTCCCTTCTCATCAAAGAAGAACTTCAAACCTTCTTTTGGTTTCCTTCATATTACCCATTGATTATCCTCGTTGGATTTCTAACATTGTCCCTATCACTAAGGTGATAGGGGGACTCCACATTTGCATGATTTCCATGACCTCAACCTAGCCTACCCAAAAGATGACTTCCCTTACCCGGTATTGACAACTAGTTGACCTTACCACTGTCACGAGATGCTATCACTCATGGATGGCTTCTCGGGTTATAACCAAATCTTTCTTGCCCTAGAGGATCAACACAAAACCACATTCATCACCCCTTGGGGACCTTCTACTATCGAGTCATGCCTTTTGGCCTTAAAAATGCTAGTGCCACATATCAATGGGCTATGACTTATATCTTCCATGACATCATGCATCGTATATTGGAAGATTACGTGGATGATCTCTCTGGCCAAATCTAAATGCCACTCCGAGCACCTTGCCATCCTCAAAACCATTTTTGACCACCTCATTAAATATTGTGTTCACCTTCAGCCTAAGAAGTGTGTCTTCATGGTCCTCTCAGAAAATCCTGGGATTTATCATTTCCCTACATGGTATAGAAGTTGACCCTACTAAAGTCAAGGCCATTCTCGAAATGCCTCCACCCACTAACCTTAGACAACTCCGTAGCCTGCAAGGTAAGTTGCAGTCTATTCACCGTTTCATTTCACAATTATCTAATCGGTGTCAACCATTTCATCATCTTCTCAAGAAGGATGTCTCCTTTAAATGGGATGATGACTACCACAAAGCTTTTGAGGCCTTAAAACAATACCTTCTCCAACCACCCATACTCATTCCACCTAAAGATGATCAACCTTTCTACCTATACATCTCAGCTACCGATCACTCCTTTGGGAGCCATGCTCACTCATCACGATGAACAACACAGGAGAGGTGGTTTATTACATAAGCCATACTCTTTTGGACTATGAAACCCGATACACCCATCCCAAAAAACTTTTTTTAGCCTTAGTTTTTGTTTCCACAAAACTCCGCCATTACCTACTCAACCACAAAACCTATGTTGTGACCAACACCGACCCCTACACTTCATGTATGCCAAACCTTATCAAAATCAATGTGCCACACGATTGGCTTATGCTTTTAGCTGACCTCGACCTCAAATTCATTCATCAAAATTCCATCAAGGGCCAAGCTATCACTGACCAATTGGCCGACGCACCTATTTCTGGGGATCAACCCTCTAATTTTGACTTTCCAGATGAGTCAATTGCTACTACCCTTTCCTTGATGAACCCACTTATCAAATGACACTCTTCTTCGATGGTTCCAAGTGTCAACGTGGGGTGGGGCTGGTGTTATTATCCTCATTCTTTGATGGTGAACCCATGCCTTTGTCTTTCAAACTAGATTTTGATTGTACAAACAATATTTCCAATACGAAGCACTCATATTAGGTCTCCAAGCTGCCTACGCCCTAGATGTCAAATCAATCAACATCTTTGGTGATTCTCAATTGGTTATAAACCAAGTCAATGGTATATACCAATGTCATAATGAGATACTTCAAAAGTATAAACATCATGTAGACATACTTTTTACCACCTTTGACCATTACGCCCTTCAAACCATCCCCATTCAACCAACAAATTTGTAGATACCATGGCCTACTTGGCTTCTCAAATACCCGCTTCACCCGCCGATTCTAAAATATTTGTCACCATACAATGACTCCAATCACCTTCTTATTTACCTCACAAATTTTACTCTATCGAACCACTACCCCGACCCGAGTGACCTTTGGTATAAACAATACTCTGACTACCTTTCTCTCTCCATCTTACCTCCTGATCTCACCCATAATAGACAATGCGCCTTCCTTAAAAAGGTCTCTCATTACGTCATCATGGGGGCCTCCTCTATAAGCATGGCTTTGATGGTATTCTCTTACGATGCCTCACGAGTTCTGAAATTCCTTATACCATTAAGGAAGGTTCATGATGGCATATGTGGAGGTCACTTCAAAGGGCCTTGCTTTGTTGTAAGCTAATATTCTTCACCTCGGCTATTACTAGCTGACCCTTAACCATGATTGTTGTGACTATGTCAAATGATTGTGTAAAATGCCAACAACATGCCAACCTTCATCATACACCCAATCATGCCTTACAGTCACCCGTGACCTTTGGCCCTTCTCTCAATGGGGTTTGGATCTTGTCAGAGAGATCAACCCCCATTCTTCCCAACGACATCAATGGATCATCACCGCTACCAAATACTACACAAAATGGGTGGAAGCCATACCACTCATCTCCACAAAAGCCGAGAAAATATGTGAGTTCATCAATCATCACATCATTTTTCACTTTGGTGTTCCTCATCACCTCATCACTGATAATGGAAAACAATTCAAAAACAAAACATTACAAAAAATTTGCGATGCCTTCGGCATTCAACTTAAGTTTCTCATCACCTTATTACCCACAAACCAACGCCAAGCCAAATCCACTAACAAAACCTTAAATAAAATTCTCATGAAAGTGGTTAACGATACTAGGAAGGATTGGCATACACACATTCCTTTTTCCCTATGGGCATACCACACTAGTATCCACACTTCCACTACTACCACACCATTTTCTCTGGTCTACGGTATAGAGGCTGTTCTACCTCTCAAAGTCCAGATTCCCTCACTCCACATTTCTCTCCATGACATGCTCAATGATGATGAATTTCATCAGACCATTTAGCACAACTTGAGTTATTAGATGAATGCCATCTTAACGCTCTTGACCACCTTCAAGTTTACCAAAAATGTATCAAACGTGCCTACGAAAAACATGTCCATGAATGAACCTTCCAAGTCGGTGACCTTGTCCTGAAAGAAAATCAACATGTAACCAAAGCAGAAAAAAGTAAACGGGAAAATTTTCTCCTAATTGGCTTGGACCATACATCATGACCCATACTTATGGATCAGTGCTTATCGTTTATCTTCACTCATGGTAAACCCAAACCTGAGCCCCTTAATGCCTTGCATCTTCACCATTCTACTATTGACTTTAGTCCTACCTCACCTTTTTCCTCTTTCCATGCTCATCCCTTGAGCACTATCCACTTCATACACCTCACCAATGATTAAACAAGAATCATGTGAGTACCCATCACTTGTTATCTTCTCTTGAATATGTGTACCACGGTGCTACACATAACATGATTCTCATGGATACTTTTCATCTACCTTTAGATGAGATCCCATGGTCATTTCACCCTACTTTCTGAACAAGAATCCTATTCTTCACCTTGGTCTTGTCCATGACTTCAAAGCCCTCACATGGGACCAACTCCTTGAGTCAAACTTCTAATAAAAAGATGACTCCCTCAAAAGGACATCTTCCTCTCAGCAATCACTGCTATAAATAGACTACTCCCTCAAGGACAAACTATGTAAAGCTCTTTAAAAAAAAAAAAAGTGAGAGAATTTGAAGCTTCCCACATCGATCAACTTCACGAAGACCTCAAGGAGTTAATTTCCTCATCCCATATAGACTTCCCACATCGATCAGTCTATCTCAAATACAAGTCAAAATAAAAACTTTTTAGTTAGTCATGGACTTGCCCATTGTGACCTCGGATCTCTTGCCCAAAGAGCATGCTACCTCATACCATATAAAAAATTAACCACCTTTCACCCTTCTCACCATTCCCACTCCCATTTCCTACCACCTCAAGGGACCTCTTGAAACCAAGACATTTGGTGATCATGTGACTACTTTTCACCTTAGAACAATCAATCATGCAATGTCTTTAGGGTCTTACGTTCATCACCTCCTCCAAGGTATGATCTACTCTGGTGATCCTAACCAATCAGGTGGCTTTATTTCCCCTCTTATCTTTTAACCATCTTTATTTACGTTTTGATTACCTTATACAGGACTTGGTCCTCGACGCTTACCTTTGGGGTAATCTTCTTCTTTTACCACAATCGACATCACCTATACCAATTTTCCTATAACCCACCCACACCTAACACCTAAACCCATCATGCCTAAAACCTACCAACTCATTTTCATACCTCCTCATATTCTTCCCTAGCTTATGGGAGAACTACATCGGCCTGAGGTCCCTTTTCACTGGACTATGTAGGCAGCACTCCGAGGGCATGGGGCCCTTGGAGGTTAGCTCAGCCACTCTCTACCCTAAACAATTCATCTTTCATCTTCCTAACATTACATCCTACCCCACTTAGTTTCCTTTTTATATCCAAAATTGAAATTAAACCAAATACAAAACAAGTTGCTTCACATTTTTATCATCATCACAACATACATTTATTATGACTACCATTTCTCTACCATCATCATACATATATTATAAAACATCTTAACATGACCCATATCATCATTCATTACACAAATTAATGAATCACAACTTCAACTAATTTAATCAACAACATGCCTAAACAAACATAACTCCACCATGCCTAAACAATCTCGATCCATGCCTAAACAAACCTGACTCCACCATGCCTAAACAAACTCTGACTCCACCATGCCTAAAAAAACCTAACTCCACCATGCCTAAACCAACCTAACTCACCATGCCTAAACATGCCTAACCTGACTCATCCATGCCTAAACAAACCTAACTCAACCATGCCTAAACCAACCATGCCTAAACCTCAATCCATGCCTAAACCAACCTCGAATCCAATGCCTAAACCCTAACCATCCTGACTCATCCATGCCTAAACCAACCTAACTCATCCATGCCTAAACTAAACCAACGACTCCATCCATGCCTAAACCTACTCGATCCATGCCTAACCACCGACTCCCATCTCATCATGCCTAACTCACCTAATTTCCATCCATATCACAACAAAAATCAAAAGTCTCATCAAAACACCAACAAATCAAGCATCTCATGTATCTCATCATATAAATAAATATGTGTCTCAATACAATGTACACAAGATATCCAATCATGTCCATCATCTCAAAAAATCATCAACACACAGGATACTCAATACAAAATGTCATCGCATGCAGGCCTCATATACAATAAAAAATAAAAAATACAACAAAATCTCTTTAAAGACGTAGGCCAATATATGCTCAAAATATACAAAAACTCTCATACATCCTCACTATCTTCGGCACACAGGCTGATATATATCAAAAATGACTACAATACATCAAAATCAGAGCCATATATATCGGCATCTCAGCGGATATCCTCCATATCTATATCACCTGTACCCTCTAGCCTCCTCGGCCCCTGTCCTCGCGCGACTCTGCTAACATCTCCCCACCCATCATAGGTGGTGGCTGGGTCCCTGCTGGCACCTCACCTGGAGGTCTGGTCTCCATGTGAGCCGGTGGCCTCTCCATGATCTCGGCCTCTGAGCTCGATGGCCCCCTGCTCTCTACACTATGAGTGTGAGATCTAGTCCTCTCACTCAGGCTGGCTTGCTTGCCTGGTACTCTCCATAGGATAGAAATTCTATCCCAGCCACCATCAACTAATCCTGGTAGTATCTTGGCCTCACCTAGGCATCCTCATAACCTAGATATAGGCATGGTCTGTGGTGGCCCCATAGGCCTCGGCCCCTGTACCTATCCTACGGACCTTGTCCCACTCCTACCTGAACTAGGGACCCTATCCTGGTGCTCGTGGTGGTGCCTCTTCTCCCTACCCTGCCTATATCTGGCCTCGTAAGGCCCCAATCTATGCCTCGAGCTATGGCCAACTAGCCTCTATAACCCTATCACCTATGCTGCAAGGTAAGGCACCACCCACCATCATCCCCATCTCCATCTCCATCCCCACCCCCGGCCATTCTGGGCCTCAAAGACTAGCCACCTGTATACATGTAACTCCACTACTCTCCACCTCTGAGCTCAAGCTAGTTGTGTCTCGCACCATACCCAACTAGGTAATCAAAGTAGCCACCTACCCCTGTAGGGCATCTCTCTACACCATGATGGTGGCTAGATCTCAGCTGCCTGCTCCCGCCTCGGGGTGGTATGGCTCATAAATGAGCCACCCACCACTATCTATATTTGTCTGTGACCCCAACATCATCAATCCACCGGTCCACTACCTACTCCTCCTACCCTGTGGGCACTTGGGCACGGTAGTGGAGGTAAGGGCCTCTCCACGTCATCTCTCTTTACTACTATAGGGGGAAGGGTGGAGGTATGTCCTATAGCAGCCCAAACTACCACCTAACTCTGTCAACTGGGATCATCTCGTGCTCCCCAACACAGCGACCCTGTATCCATCTCAATAGCTAGAGCTCAGCTAGCTCATCATGCATATGCCTATATGATGGGAAGTCCACATATGGCCTCCATATGATGTCCACTCTAGATAACCCCTCCAATAAATGCTGAAATAGGCCACATCATGTGTGGGCCTATCTCTCGATCTCTCACTCTCCAATAATGTAGCACCCATCACCTATACCCCACCCACACCAATCTCGGTGGAAATGCATCTTCTCGGGCATCCCTACTGGCCACACAAACTATGTGCTCATAAGCCCAACAATGAAGTAAAAAAAAGTACAACACAAGCTGAACTCTACGCAACCACCCATATGCCAAACTCCTCATATAGCTACACTAGAATGCTTGGCACCCAGTGAAAAGTGGGTCTATGATCTATCATCATGTCATGTAATACCCCATCAATGATCAAAAAAACCACCCCCTCTCTACATCCGTAGTGCAAAGCAACACACTACCTCCATCAATAGAACTACTAGCCTCGTCTCCTCCAGATGGGCTAGGTACATCTCTCCATAGTGAATGCTGGCACTATGGAATGTCAACTCGCCATCCCCTCTCCAAACACCATCAGCATCAACTCCTCTCGAGGCCTCGAGGAGATATCGAATAGACCTATGTACCCAATATGGGTAGCCATAGAATCCTAAACACATCCTCCAGGGTGACAATGATCTCACCCATCAGTAGGTGGAATGTGTTGGTCATGGAATCCCATCTATCGATGAGAGTGACCATCAAACTAGGCTACTGGACTACTACATGCCGATAGTAGTCGTGACCCCACTCACTCGCCCACCACCTCCACATGTCCACAGCTCCTCGGGGGTCACTTACACCATGAACTATCATGAGTAGGGGGAACCCTATCCTCACATGCATAGCTGATCTCTCCCTTGCATCCAATACAAACAACACATTAATCTACATTTATCACACCCATACTCACCCACTATCATTTTCCCACACCCTATTTTACCCTACCCATCTCAACCACCCAACCTATGGCACTTTTGGCCCCTTTCTCTCCAAAACCCACCGGTGCCAATTCTCTCTAACCGACCTCGGTCACCCTAAACCAAGCATCGGTCACCTATTTCATGACCGATACCGGTTTAAATAATACCGACACTCGCTCAACCCGACCGACGCCGGCCACTATCATGCGTGAAAAACCCGTGACCCCCAAACCCTCCCTTCTCAAAAAATTCCTACCCCTGACACTTCTACCCACCTAAAATCACCTACACCTCCCCTACACCTCATTCCTTCCCCTCTTCTCCCACTTATCTCTCTCCCCCTCCTATTTTACCTAATTTACCCTCCCATCTTCCCAATTTTATTTTCCCCCACCCACAAAAAAAAAAAAAAAACCCCAATTTGTAAATCACCTAATCTATCTAACAAAATACAACAAGAGTTGGATGCTTACCTCATCATGCTTGTCATCATGGTGGCATGGCACATCCATCCACTGCACACCACCGGTGGCCCACCCGATCCCTCTCCAGCCTCTACCATCACCAAATCTCTACCCGCATGTCTCCAACCAACCAATCAAATCACACCCACCGATCCTATGGACCCACCTCTCAACAACCAATCACCCACCGCTTCTCGATCACCAACTCAACTCACTCCATTCCATCTCTGACACTTTTCCCTTTTTTCTCTCTCTTTTCATTTTCTCAATTCACTAAATGACAAATGAATAACAAAAAAAAATGGATTTTTTTTTTTTATAATAAACCCGACCTAACCGACTGGTTTTACTTCTTCACCAATATCATTGGTCACATGCCCTACCTTACCATGGTCGTACTATACTCTACGATTACATTGGTTACCCTCGACCGACATCGTCACCCTCTCTTACACATTTCCCTAAATTTTACCCTATTACCCTACCCATCACTCCTTTTTTTTCCACACCTAACCTTTACCCTGACCATTTACCCCACCCCACCTTTACCCAACCATTTACCTCACCCTCCTACCTCATCATTTACTACCTACCCTCATCCTCCTTTGGGGACTCATTATTTTACCCATACCTCGGCCTTACCCATGTCGTGACCTAGATTTTTGACCTGACCATCGCTAGTGACCTTTGACCTCATGTGTTCACTATACCTTGTGGCACTATTACCTATGTTGATGACCTAATGACCTTACCTTGCCTCTTTCATGACCATTTATCCTGACCCTACCTTTGGTGTACCAGAACACACCTAAACGTTCCTACACCTAACCTACATCATGTTTCCTGACCATATCCTATACCTTGGATACTAGAATCACTTCAACCTTGTTTGGATAAACCTATCGACCTTAGACAATGTAGAGTTTTCCTACTCTTCAACCTAGTAGTGTGCTGCAGTTTATACATGTGTGTGTGTTTTTGACTGTTACTACCTTTGACCCTAACCCATTACCTAGATTACCCGAGTAGACCTTTTTCCTTTTTCCCCCATTACCCACCTTCCTTTTCATCACATTCACCTTTTTATCAAACCACTCACCGATTCTTCTTCCTTCTACCTCATCAGTTCTTGGTTTGAGGGGGATCACCTTCACCCACACATGGGGCAACCACATCTTATTTTTTTAGTCGCTTACCAATACAAGCTACGCAACAAAAAGGGGCAAAATGTAGACACTAAAATTAGGTCACACTCCCTTTGGTCCTCGACAAATAAATACCTTCATCACATTCACCTAGCCATGGCCCCTTCACCCCATTAATAATTAATTTAATTAAATTAATTCATTATCCTCACCATATTTATTATTTAAATATCTTAATTTAGATAATGTCCACACATACACCTCACCTAGACACCTCATCAAGCCACCTCACCCTAAGACCTATTCTTAGTAAGTTGCCATAACTAACTAAGTCTTACCCAAACCCTAAAAATCAATGCCTACATTCCCTCTAACCACATTCCCACATGCTTACAAGAAGCTTCCAGTCTAATCCATGAGTTAACGACACGAGATCCCAGAAAATCAAGGGGATCTGCCTAGTTTAGTAAACCTAGAAATCCCACCTTGACCGACACCGCTACTACCCTTAACCACCGCCGCTTAAGTTAAGCTGGAACCACCGTCATCACCACCTTTTAATCCCCAAAACAACCTTATTTTCAAGGTTGGAAAAATTGGCACATTCTGAGAGATATCACATCTTTTGAGAACAAGTTTCAGAGAACACACATGCAAGAAGGAGATCAAGCATTTTCTCTTGCACAGACATCCAACATTCACCCAACAACCATCCAACACTCACTCCAACATAGATTTGATCCAATCAGGAAAGAAGGAGAGCACATGCAGCCCATGCAAGAGCTCCCCAACATTTGGTGATCCTCCACAACATTCAACCTCTTACCAACACCTTCATTCCTCACTCACAGACATCCAAAACTAGATTCCAAGTAAGTAGAACATTTTACTCCTCTGGTTCATTCATTTCATCATTGTATTTTCATCCTTTGTTCTCCTAGCCACCCATTGACCTCCTTTAATACTCACCCCTCCATATACCCATTAAAACCTCACCAAATCCCATCCAAACAACCTAATACCTCATTCCACCAACCTAGTCCTTTGTGCAATCATAAGGGAGATCCAAAGCTCATTCTCATGGCATTCCCAAGTTTCCACAAGAATCGAAAGCACCGGTTCTCCCCAACCGGCGTCACCACCCTTAACCGGCATCGGTCTCTATTTACCAATACAACCCATAAAAAAACATGACCTACCTACCTATTCCCACATCACCCTTACTCACTTGTGACCTACCTAAGACCTCTGTCAGACTTACAGAGACCCAAAACCAATTACTTGACCTTTGGATCTTATTTTAACCTAGCCTGTTAGATTAGATCTTTCTTATTGTGTTTTAAATGAGATACCTAAATCATTTTAATTACAATAGGATTTACTTTATTACCAGCATTAAATTGTTTTAAATAAAGGATTGATAACCATCTAGGAAGTATCACTGGTGTACTTAAAAAGAACCATTTGTTTTTATTTTCTCGCATTTTAGTGAAAGAGCATCCTTCTTTTCTTCATGCATTTTTGTCATCGAACTTCATATTTAAATTTGGGTTTAAAATAAGTGCATTCCATTTTGATTTATCACATTAGCTCACATTAATTGAGGGCAACCTATATGCTTTGAAGTCATGCCCAATGATGGTTGAAAAAAATGAATCATGTAGAAAAGCACTTCTTTCCTTTTCTCTTTCTCATAGTCTTACCAAACCTCAAAAAATTCAAAAATACATAAATTCTTTAACAACATCTTACATGGAAGAAGTTTTAGGTGATCACAATCATGGTATAGTGGGAACCCAGCTCATTGCTTTATCGAGTCATACTTGAGCGAGGCCCATCCCCACCATAACATACCTAAACCTCACCTTTTAGATCTCCTTTTTCATAGAAGCCATCCTCACAAAAAAATCTATTTTACAGTTCATGTGTCAGTCTTTAAATAACATAAGCTAAACAAAAATAATAGAAAGGGCACTCTTAGGATCAAATTTTTTAGTGTTTCGCTTGGATTTCATTTTTAGGTGAGAGGTCACATTCTTCATTTTTTTCCTTTTTCTCCTTATACTCTCCATCATCACAGTTGATGTATATTCCAGCTTCATCGAGTGTGCCTAAACCATATTCTCATCATTCTTAGAATTCTCGGGTATGATTCCACATCAAATTTTAATTCACAACCACTTTTCTTTCTTCATCAATTGTTTCAATTTCATAAGAATCGGTGTCGGTCCGAACGAATCATCGCCGATTACCCCTTGACCATCATCAGTTATACCCAACTAGCATCGGTTCACTATATTTTGGTTAACCTACCCAAAGTACACCTATTCACCTTCTTTGAATATTTCGAGTCCTTTTCACTCTCATCATTCCCATTGACCTAGTAAATCTCATCGATTTGGCATACCAAATATTTGGCCTTATACCTTTTTTTTTAACCAATTTTCCACTTTCCACAGCTTCTCGCCATGGTTACCTATGACGACGTTGGTTTACCTAACCGCATCGGTTAGTCTCGTGTCACTTTTTTGCTGACATTTGGTACCTAATCCACTTATTTCTACCACCTTTTACTTGTTCTGCTATTTTTTTGTGTCATTTACAGAGAAGCAACCAAACCTAATAAGTACTTTCTCACATGGTGCCGACACAAAGACAAGCAAGCACACTCGTATTTCATGCCGCTTTTAACCACTCCCACCTAGTCACTTCCATTTTATCACTTCCATTTTATCCAACCTATCACTATCGCTACCAGAGATGAGGAGTTCTCATGACTCCACCAAAACCCTGTCGCCTTGCGCTTTTATCTTTCCCACTCATCCACTCGAGATGCCTCGGTCGTTAGTTGATATACGGCATGCCCATATCTATCCCCTTGACTCTCGCTCCTCCTCTACGTCACCCCATATAGATCCATGCTTCCCACATCTATCTTACCCCAATCATTTTATAGCTAGGTCTTATACTCTCGCTATGACTTGCCACGCGTCGCTTACATCCGTTGCACCCGCCACATCCACTATACCTTTGACAAACACTCAAAACACAACCTCATCCACCCCTATTGTCTTGCATATACCCATAGCTACACTACCACTTCTCTGAGTGTCAATGACCCCTACCCCTTTCCAAAATGTGGTCCTTTCCATTCCAAAATCTTTATCCCCCATTGCCACTAGGGTTAGTATGACCCTTCCACCTCCATATACGTACTATTAGAAGCCTCCTGTTTCATCTATTATTCACTTAGGGTATGTACCCCTATTTCACTACCTACTTCTCAATCTACCTACATGACAACACCTTATACCGAATGCTACCCTTATTACATGCCTAACACCAACCCTCTTATGCTACAGGAGGCACCCAACCACCACAACCTACCAATGACCTAATAAAATTAATGATGGAAAAGATGCAAACATTAGAGGCATCGGTTTCGAGCTCCCATAATACTCTCACTTACGAGGAGATTTGTAATGACCCATCCACCCATCCATTCCTATCCGTCCATACCTCATGCATTGGGAAATGCCTAAATTCAACCATTTCAATAGCAACTAATACCGCAACAACACTTGCAGTCATTCAAACATGGGTGCTACCTAATCGCCTACATGATGCTTTGCTCGTAAGGACCTTTCTCATGTCTCTGACTAGACCTACATTAGATTGGTATAGTGGGTTACCTTGAAACTCTATATTTTCATTTAATCAGGTAGCCCAAGCCTTCTTGGATCACTTCTCCATCAACATCGTCAAGAAGGTTACCATGACTGACCTATACTCCACACGTTAGTATGACAATGAATCTATCGTAGATTTTGTTGCTCGCTGGCGTAGCCTGATCAATCAGCTCACCTTCCAACTACCACAAATAGAACTCATCGAGATTTTTATGCGTGCTTGTGTTAGACATATTTCATTGACCTTGTAGGTCCAAACCTCCAAACCTTTGATGAAGCATTCACCATGGCACGAAAGCTAGAGATTCAGGCCATTGAAGAGAAGAAAATCTAGTTACACAATAAGAATTTGACATTCAAGTCGAATGATAACTCTTCTTCTTCCAAACAGCAAAAAATTTATTCAAAGGAAAAGGGCACCGCTAACGTAGTAGTACTCAAAGCCGAACAATTCCCCTTTAAATTAGGCTAGCCCTCATCTAATATCTCACCCGTTCATATTTTTCAATTCGATAGGGAACAACAGAAATACACCCCAATAGGGGAACCTTATTCTTCTCGTCTTAGAAAAGCTTATCAAAGCAGGGGCCATAACCCTTCCACCTATAACACCACACATTGGTCTTGACCCTTCTCACCCCACTCCCGCATGGTATAAAGAGCATGAATTATGTAACTATCATCATGTGAAGGGTCAAAGTGATGGAAATTACATCACTTTCAAAAAAATTGTCCAAAAATGCTCATGAAAGGTGAGTTAACCATGGATAACCCTAATGCCCCTACCAATCAAAACTTACACATATTCAAGAAACCATTTCCCAATCATGACCCTACACCCATATTCTCCATTATGACACCCCATCATGTAGCCTTTCTCACCAAATTGCCACCTTTATCCACACCTCACCCTACTCACCAAATAGCCTCCCTTAGCTTCTTAGAGGAAGAGATCACACCACACCAAACAGATGACCCAGACCCAACCCTCTTCATCTCTATCCACATCGATGATATACATGTATGACGTGTAATGATCAATGGGGGTGCTAGCATTAATATCATTTCATCCCATGCATTCGCTCAAATGTGCATACCTGATAATTGCATGCATAAACATCCTGTCATGTTGCATTCATTCAATGATGCTATCACCTCTACACTAGGCATTTTCATCCTCCACATTTGCATGGGCCACCATACTATTCCCCAGAGAGTTATTCTACATTTTTGAGGGGGAATTTCAATATAACCTTTTTGGTAGACCCTCGGATTCATGTCATGGGTTGCATTCTATCCACTTTGCATCACTTTGTGTAAAGTTTGAACACGAAGGACACACCTATACCATTCCAAATTGATCCATCACCTTTTAAAATATGAAACATGCTTTACGAACCCATTGACATGCTCATACCCATTAAGGCATCTACCTTTGTGACCACCACCTCTTCACCCACACCTCCGCTTACACCAGATAGATAGTCGCTACCTCGATTGCACATGCCTCCTCCATTCCTACCATCACCACACCTCCACGGCCAAGACATCAGCCTCCCAATCCGTTAACTCCACCTCCACATCAACGTATGACACATCATATATTATAGCTACACACATACCAACCACCGATCCCTTGGAAGAAATTTTTCCATGCCTCACTCTAGGGAGTATCGCTTATAGTGTTAACACGTTCCTTACTCCATAAGAGTACAAAGCCTTCACCAACACCCACGCTATGATCACCACCTAGGATAACACCTCCTTTATGGTCCTCCTCATCTCTATACTAGTCTCACCTATGGGGGACTTGATACTACCATTACACACCCGAACCAATGTCACAAACTCGCCCATTTTCTCGCCGACTTCCGGTCTCTCACCAATCACCATTTTTTACACACCTTCCTGCATCGATGTGCGTGGAACGGTTTTGGTTTTGGATTTTATGAGAAAGGCCACCATACTATCATTCCATGTACCACTTGAAAACATAATGACTGTAGTGGTATTGGCTTTCTTGAACCACCTACCAAACATGCCCGCATTGAACTCATCAAGAATATCAGCCCTTCTCCACCTTCTTCACCCGCTCCACCTTTATCACCGCCTTCACGATTCGATGGATCCAAAATATATCCCTCCTAATTTTTTTTTTTCATAAACACCATTTCCTTGGGGCCTTTGACTTATCAACATGAGGGCAAGGCCCTTCCTCTCTTCCCTTCTTGTATCTTGAAATGATCGATGACGATACACCTTTAATTAACATTGTTCAATGTCAGGATGATGAATCTATACTCACCTAACTTAGTGCAGAGGACTCATATATTCATCAATCGTTATCCTCTAAGATGAAAACCATGTTAAATGAATCGACTATCAAGATCAACATTCATACTCAGGATGACTCACACATCCTAAAGATCGGTTAATCTTTAGATGTTGTTGAACAGGAGGCCATCACTTCTTTTCTCAAAGATCATAACCACGCTTTCACTTGGTCTTACGCAGACATGCCCTATATTAACCCCACCATAGTGGTCTATAATATTGTAATGATTCCCAATGCCAAACCCATCAAACAAAAGCTGAGGAAAATGCACCCTCGCATTACCCTTCTCGTCAAAGAAGAACTTCAACACCTTCTTTCCGTTTCCTTCATATTACCCATTGATTATACTCATTGGATTTCTAACATTTTCCTTGTCACTAAAGTGACAGGGGGACTTCACATTTGCACAAATTTCTGTGACCTCAACCTAGCCTACCCAAAATATGACTTCCCTTACCCAGTATTGATCAACTGGTTGACCTTACCACTGGTCACGAGATGCTATCACTCATGGATGGCTTCTTGGGTTATAACCAAATCTTTCTTACCCTAGAGGATCAACATAAAACCACATTCATCACTCCTTGGGGGACCTTTTGCTACTATCAAGTCATGCCTTTTGGCCTTAAAAATGCTGGTGCCACATATAAGTGGGCTATGACTTATATCTTCCATGACATCATGCATCATATATTTGAAGATTACATGGATGATCTCTGGCCAAATCTAAATGCCGCTGCGAGCACCTTTCCTTCCTAAAAACTATTTTTGACCACCTCATTAATTATTGCGTTCACCTTTAGCCCAAAAAGTGTGTCTTCGTGGTTATCTCAAGAAAGCTCCCGGGATTTATCATTTCCTTTCGTGGTATAGAAGTTGTCCCTACTAAAGTAAAGGCCGTTCTAGAAACACCTCTGCCACTAACCTTAGAAAAATCCCTAGCTTGCAAGGTAAGTTGCAGTCTATTCAACATTTCATTTCACAATTACTAGATAGGTGTCAACCACATCATCACCTTCTCAAGAAGGATGTCTCCTTTAAATGGGATGATGATTTCCACAAAGCTTTTGAGTCCTTAAAAAGTACCTTCTCCAACCACACATACTCATTCCACCTAAATACGATCAACCTTTCTACCTATATATCTCATCTACTAATCTCTCTATGGGAGCCATGCTCACTCATCATGATGAACAACATAGGGAGCATGTAGTTTATTACATAAGCCACACTCTTTTGGACTATGAAACCCAATACACCCATCTCAATTTTTTTTTTTCTTAGCCTTAGTTTTCATTGCACAAAACTCGCCATTACCTACTCAACCAAAAACCTATGTTGTGACCAACACTCGACCCACTACACTTCATGTATGCTAAAACTTACCAAAATGAACATGCCACACATTGGCTTATGCTTTTAGCTGACCTTGACCTCGAATTCATTCATCAAAAGTCCATCGAGGTCCAATCTATTGCTGACCAATTGGCCGATGACCCTATTTTTAGGAATCAACCCTCTAATTTTGACTTTCCAGGATGAGTCAATTGCTAACCTTTCCTCGGATGAACCCACCTATCAAATGACACTCTTCTTCGATGGTCCCAAGTGTCGCCGCAAAGATGGGGTGGGTGTTATCCTCATACTTTGCTTAATGGTGAACC
Source organism: Taxus wallichiana var. yunnanensis (assembly GCA_018340775.1). Taxonomy (NCBI): domain Eukaryota; kingdom Viridiplantae; phylum Streptophyta; class Pinopsida; order Cupressales; family Taxaceae; genus Taxus; species Taxus wallichiana. The sequence goes on from CM031239.1 coordinate 125,117,898, forward strand.
CATTCCTTTGTCTTTCAAACTAGATTTCAATCTTACAAATAATATTGCTGAATACGAAGTGCTCGTATTAGGTCTCCAAGCTTCCTATGCCCTAGATGTCAAATCAATCAACATATTTGGTAACTCTCAATTGGTTATAAACCAATGTTGTAATGAGATACTTCAAAAGTATAAACATCATGTAGACATACTTTTTACCACCTTTGACTATTACGCCCTTCAAACTATCCCCCGTTCAACCAATAATTTTGCAGATACCATGGCTAGCTTGGCTTCTCAAATACCCGCTTCGCCGCTGATTCTAAAAGATTTGTCACCATACAATGACTCCAATAACCTTCTTATTTACCTCACAAATTTTACTCTATTGGAACCACTACCCCTGATCCTAGTGACCTTTGGTATAAACAATACTCCGAATACCTTTCTCTCTCCATCTTACCTCCTGATCTCACCCATAATGGACAATGTGCCTTCCTTAAAAAGGTCTCTTGTTACATCATCATGGGGGGCCTCCTCTATAAGCACAGATTTGATGGTATTCTCTTACAATGCCTCATGAGTTCTGAAATTCCTTATACCATTAAGGAAGTTCATGATGGCATATGTGGAGGTCACTTCAATGGCCTTGTTGTTGCTAAGCATATTCTTCACCTAGGCTATTACTAGCCGAACCTCAACCATGATTGTTGTGAATATGTCAAACGTTGTGTAAAATTCCAACAACATGCCAACCTTCATCATACACCTAGTCATGCCTTATAGGTCACCCATGACCTTTGGCCCTTCTCTCAATGGGTTTTGGATCTTTTCGGAGAGATAAACCCCATTCTTCCCAATGACATCAATGGATCATCACTCTACCGAATACTACACAAAATGGGTGGAGGCCATGTCACTCATCTCCACGAAAGCTGAGAAAATATGTGAGTTCATCAATCATCACATCATTTGTTGCTTTGGTGTTCCTCATCATCTCATCACTGATAATGAAAAACAATTCAAAAACAAAACATTGCAAAAACTTTACGACACCTTCGGCATTCAACTAAGTTTCTCGTCACCTTATTACCCACAGACCAACGGCCAAGCCAAATCCACTAACAAAACCTTAAATAAAATTCTCATGAAAGTGGTTAACGATACTGGGAAGGACTGGCATATGCACATTCCTTTTGCCCTATGGGCATACCACACTAGTATCCATACTTCCACTGCTGCCACACCATTTTCTCTGGTCTATGGTACCAAGACTGTTCTACCTCTTGAAGTCTAGATTCCCTAACTCCACATTTCTCTCCATGACATGCTCAATGATGATGAATTTCATTAGGACTATTTAGCACAACTTGAGTTATTAGATGAACTTCATCTTAACTCTCTTGACCACCTTCAAGTTTACCAAAAACATATCAAACATGCATACGACAAACGTGTCCATGAATGAACCTTCCAAGTTAGTGACCTTGTCCTCGAAGAAAATCAACATGTAACGAAAGCAAAAAAAAAGTAAACGGGAAAATTTTCTCCTAATTAGCTTGGACCATACATCGGGACCCATAGTTACTGGATCGTGCCTATCGCTTAGCTTCACTCAATGGTAAACTCCGAACCTCGAGCCCCTTAATACCTTGCATCTTCAACCGTTCTACTATTGACCTATAGTCCTACCTCACTTTTTTCTCTTTCCATGCTCATCCCTTGAGCACTATCCACTACATACACCTCACCAATGATTAAAAAGAATCATGTGAGCACCCGTCACTTGTTATATTCTCTTGAATATGTGTACCACAACAATATAGATAGCATAATTCTCATGGATAATTTTTGTCTACCTATAGATGAGATCCCATGGTTGTTTCACCTTGCTATCTAAACAAGAATCCTTTTCTTCACCTTGGTCTTGTCCATGACTTCAAAGCCCTCACATGGGATCCAACTCCTTGAGTCAAACTTCTAATAAAAATATGACTCCCTAAAAGGAGATCTTCCTCTCAAACAATAGACTACTCCCTCCAAGGACAACTATGTAAATCTCTCTAAAAAAACAAAAAAGAGTGAGAGAATTTGAAGCTTCCCGCATCGATCAACTTCACAAAGAACTCAAGGAGTTCATTTCCTCATTCCCATATATACTTCCTACATTGATCGGTCTATCTCAAATACAAGTCAAAACAACAAAATTTTTAGTCACGAGACTTGCCCATTGTGACCTCGGATCTCTTATCCAAAGAGCATGCTACCTCATACCATATAAAAATTAACCTCCTTTCACACTTCTCACCATTCCCACTCCCATTTCCTACCACCGCAAGGGACCTCTTGGAAACCAAGACATTTGGTGATCATGTGACTACTTTTCACCTTAGAACAATCAATCATGCAATGTCTTTAGGGTCTTACGTTCATCACCTCCTCCAAGGTATGATCTACTCGGTATGATCCTAACCAATTAGGTGGCTTTATTTCCCCTTCTTATATTTTAACCATATTTATTTACATCTTGATTACCTTATGTAGGAATTTATCCTTGACGCTTACCTTTGGGGTAGTATTTTTATTTTTCCACAATCGACATCACCTATACCAATTTTCCTATAACCCACTCACACCTAAGTAACTAAACCCATCATGCCTAAAACATACCAACTCATTTTCATACCTCCTCATATTCTTCCCTAGCTTATGGGAGAACTACATCGGCTTTGAGGTCTCTTTTCAGTGGGACTATGTAGGCAGTACTCCGAGGGCATGAGGCCCTTAGAGGTTAGCTCGGCCACTCTCTACCCTAAAAAATTCATATTTCATCTTCCTCACATTACATCCTACCCCACTTAGTTTCCCTTTTATATCCTAAATTGGAAATTAAACCACATGATTCACATTTTTATCATCATCACAACATCCATTTATTACAACTACCATTTCTCTACCATTTCTCTACCATCATCTTGTGTATATTATAACACATCTCACACATGACCCATATCATCATTCATTTCAAAAATTAATGAATCACAACTTCAACCAATTTCAACTCAACCATGCCTAAACCAACCTAACTCCACCATGCCTAAACCAACCTAACTCGATCCATGCCTAAACAAACTTGACTCCACCATGCCTAAACAAACCTAACTCCACCATGCCTAAACTAACCTAACTCCACCTAAACAAACCTAACTCCACCATGCCTAAACTAATCTAACTCCACCATGCCTAAAAACCTAACTCCACCATGCCTAAACCACCTAACTTCACCATGCCTAAACCAAATTAACTTGATCCATGCCTAAACAAACCGACTCCACCATGCTTAAACCAACCTCGACTCCACCATGCCTAAACCAACCTAACTCCACCATTCCTAAGACTTGATTCGATCCATGCCTAAACCGAATTGGCTCCATCATGCCTAACTCACCTAATTTCCGTCCATATCACAACAAAAATTAAAAGTCTCATCAAACACCAACAAATCAAGCATCTCATGTATCTCATCAAATAAATAAATAGGTATCTCAATACAATGTACACAGATATCTAATCATGTCCATCATCTCAAACAAATTGTCAGCACACAGGCCAATACTCAATACAAAATGTCATCGACATACAGGTTGGTATCATATACAGTGAAACAATAAAACAATACACAATTTCTTTGGCAAGTAGGGTAGTATATTCTATAAATATACTAAAAATATTGTACATCCTCACTATCTTCGGCATATGCAAGCCGGTATATATATCAAAAAATGACTACAATACATCAAAAATAAGGAGCCATATATCAGGAATCTCGGTGGATATCCTCCATATCTGTATAGCCTGTACCCTCTGCCTCCTCGGACCCTATCTAAAACCTACTAACATCTCCCCACCCATCATAGGTGGTGGTTGGGTCCCTACCGACGCCTCACTTAGAGATGGTCTCCATGAGCCGGTGGCCTCTAAAGTATATGGCCTTGGAGCTTGATGGCCCCCTTTGCTCTCTACACTATGAGTGTGAGATCTAGTCCTCTCACTCAAGGCTTGATGTTCTTGGTACTCTCCATAGAATAGAAAGTATATCCCGCCACCATCGCCTGATTCGGTGGTATTTTTCCTCACCTAAGGCATCCTCAGTAACCTAGATATAGGCACGGTGCTGTGGTGGCCCCATAGGCTTCGACCCTTAGTACCTATCCTACAGGATCTCATCCCGCTCCTACTGTTAACTAGGACTCGGTCCCGATGCCTGTGGTGGTGCCCTCTACCCCTATGCCTATATCTAGGTCTCAGTAATGCCTTAATCAGTGCTTGAGTTGTGGCCAAATAGACTCGCAACCCTATCCCTTGTACCTATAAGGTAAAGAACCAACCATCATCCCCATCACCATCTCCATCCCCACCCTAGCCATCCGGGCCTGAATATTGGCCACCCGAGCATGTAACTCCACTACCTCTACCTCTCGAGCATGAAAGCTATGTTTGCACCATACCCAATTGGGTAATCGTAGTCACCACCTCGCCCCTATAGGGTGTCCTCTGGACCGTGATGGTGGCTAGAACCAGCTTCCTGGCCTAGGTGGTATGGCTTGTAAATATGCCATCCACCACTATCTATATATGTCTCGTGACCTCGGAATCATCAATCCACTTGTCCAATACCTACTCCTCCTTCCTTATGGACACTTTTGGCTGTGGTAGGGGTAAGGGCCTCTCCACATTGAATCTCTTGTATTGCAAGGGAAAGGCAGAGGTATCTCCCGTAGCACCCAAAACTCGCCACCTAACTCTATCAACCGGGATCATCTCATGATCCCTGACACGATGACCATGTATCCATCTCAATAGCTGGAGTTCAACTAGCTCATCATGCATATGCCTATATGATGGGAAGTCCACATACGACCTCCATATGATGTCCACTGTAGAAAATCCCTCCAAAAATGTCGAAATAAGCCACATAATGTGTGGGCCTGTCTGATATCCACTCTCTAATAGCGGTACCAATCACCTGTACCCCTCTTACACTAATCTTGGTAGAAATGCATATGATTAGGGCATCCCTACCGCCACACACAAACTATGTGCTCATAAGCCCAAAGAATGAAGTAAAAGGTACAACACAGGTTGAACCTGTGCAGCTGCCCATATGCCCATAACTCCTTATATAGCTGCACCAAGAATGTTGGCACCTAGGCAAAGTGGGTCATGTCTATCATTATGTCATGTAATACCCCCATCAAAGATTGGGGAAACCGCCCACCCTCTGCATCTAGTAGTGTAAAGCAGCACACTACCTCCATCAATAGAACTACTAGCCTCATCTCCTCTGGATGGGCTAGGTACATCTCTCCATAGCATAATTTGGCACTATGGAAGGTCAGCTCAGCCATCCCCTCTCTAAACACCATCAATATCAACTCCTCTAAGGCCTTAGAGGAGATTGAATAGACTTGCGTGCCCAATATAGGTAGCCGTAGAATCCTGAACATGTCCTCCAGGGTGATTGTAATCTCACCTGTCAGTAGGTGGAACATGTTGGTCGTGGAATCCCATCTATAAATGAGAGTGACCATCGACTCAAACTACTAGACCGCATGTTGATAGCGTCGAACCCCACTCAGGCCCACCGCCTCCACATGTTGCAGCTTCCTCGGGTCACTACGCCGTGAACTATCACAAGCAAGGGTGGAACTCTATCCTACATGCATAGCTGATCTCTCCCCTACATCTAATACAAATAACACATTAATCTACATTTATCACACCCATACTCACCCACTATCATTTTCCCGCACCCTATTTTAACCCTACCCATCTAAACCACCCAACATGTGGCACTTTTGGCCCCTTACTCTCTAAAACCCAATCGATGCCGGTTCTCTCTAACTCGACCTTGGTCACCCCTAAACTAGAATTGGTCATTTGTTTTGTGACCGATATCGGTTCAATAATACCAATGTCGGTTCAAACTGACTTACATCACCAATGTTGCGGTGAAAATTTGTGACCCCAAACCCTCCCTTCTCAAAACTTCCTACAATGACACTTCTCCCACCTAAAATCACCTACACCTCCCCTACACTTGATTCATTCCCATCTTCTCCCACTTATTTATCTCCCCCCTATTTGACCTAATTTACCCTCCCATATTCCCAATTTTATTTTCCCCACCCATAATAAAAAAACAAAAACCCAATTTACAAATCACCTAATCTATCTAGCAAAATACAACAAGAGTTAGACGCTTACATCATCGTGTTTGCCATTGTCATGGTGGCACGTCCCGGCCTGATGCACCGGTTTCTTGCCAAATCCCTCTCCGCCTCTACCCATCACAAAAACTCTACCATCATCTCCACCCAATGGAATCACACCCACCGATCCTATGGACCCACCTCTCAATAACCAATCACCCACTACTCAGATCACCAATTCACCACTCCATTCTGTCTGAAAATTTTCCCCTTTTTTCTCTTCTTTGTTGTTTTCTCAATTATCTAAATGACAAATGAATAACAAAAAACATAGATTTTTTTCTTTTTATAACAAACCTGACCTAACCAACACTGGTTTTACCTACACTTGCATCACTCATGTGCCCTACCTTACCATGGTCAATTTCACTATACTTGGCATCGATTACCCCTAACCAAAGATCATCCACACTCTCTTACACAGGCACCCAATTTTTTTACCCTATTACCCTAGCCATCCCTCCTTTTTTTCCCCACCTATCCTTTACCCCGACCATTTACCTTACCCTTCATACCTCATCATTTACCACCTACCCTCATCCTCCTTTTGGGAATCCTTATTTTACCCATACCTCGGCCTTACCCTGCCGTGACCTAGATTTTGGACCCGGACCATTGCTAGTGACCTTTGACCTCATGTGTTCGCTATACCTTGCAGACTATTACCTGTTTTGTTGACCTAACGATCTTACCTTAACTCTTACCATGACCATTTATCCCGACCCTACCTTTGGTGTACCGAACACACCTTAACATTCCTACACCTGACCTATGTCATGTTTCATAACCATATCCTATACCTTGAATATTGGAATCACTTTAACCTTGTTTGAATAAACCTATCGACCTTAGACAATGTAAAGTTTTCTTGCTCTTTGACCTGGTAGCATGCTGCAATTTATATGTGTGTGTGCATTTAACTATTACTACCTTTGACCGTGACCCATTACCTAGATTACTAGAGTGTGGACCTTACTTCCTTTGTCCCCCTGTTTATTCACCAACCTCTTCATATCATTCACCTTTTATCAAACCACTCACTTTGCTTTTGCCTTTTGCCTCGTTAGTTCCATGTTTAAGGGGATCACCTTCACCAACACATGGGGCAACCACATCTTATTTTTTTAGCATCACTTACCAACACAAGGTACAAAACAAAAGGGGAAAAATGTAGATGGTAAAATTAGGTCACACTCCCTTTGGTCCCTCGAAAAATAAACACCTTCATCACATTCACCTAGCCATGGCCCCCTTCACCCCATAAATATTAATTTAATTAAATTAATCCATTATCCTCACAATATTTATTATTTAAATATCTCAATTTAGATAATGTCCACACATACACCTCACCTAGACACCTCATCAAGCCACCTCACCCTAAGACCTATTCTTAGTAAATTGCCATAACTAACTAAGTCTTACCCAAACCCTAAAAATCAATGCCTACATTCCCTCTAACCACATTCCCGCATGTTTACAAGAAGCTTCCAGATGTAAAATGACACTAGATCCCAAAAAATCAAGGGGATCTTCCGGTTTAGTAAACCTAGGAAATCCTACCTTGATCGATGTCGATTACCCTTAACCATCATCGGTTAAGCGGAACCGCTATCACCACCTTTTAACCCCAAAACAACCTTATTTTTGAGGTTGAAAAACATTGCTCATTCCCGAGAGATATCATATCTTTTGAGAACAATTTTTGGCGAGAACACACATGTAAAGAAGGAGACCAAGCATTTTCTCTTACACAGGCATTCAACATTCACCCACAACCATCCAACACTCACTCCAACACAGATTTGATCCAATCGTAAGAAAGAGAGCACATGTAGCCCATGTAAGAGCTCCCCAACATTTGGTGATCCTCCACATCATTCAACCTCTTACCAATACCTTCACTCCTCACTCACATATGTCTAGAACCAGATTCAAGTAAGTAGAACATTTTACTCCTCTGGTTCATTCATTTCATTATTGTATTTTCATCCTTTGTTCTTCTAGCCACCCATTGGCCTCCTTTAATACTCACCCCTCCATATTCCTATTAAAATCTCACCAAATCCCATCCAAAACAACTTAATACCTCATTCGACCAGCCTAGTCCTTTGTGCAATCATAAGGGAGATCCAAGGCTCATTCCATGATATTCCCAGTATTTCACAAAGAACCCTTAACCGGTTCTCCTTAACTAGCATCGATCACCCTTAACCGACATCGGTCTCGTATCTACCAATAAATCCAAGAATAGTGACTTACCTACCTATTCCCACATCACTCTTACTCACCTATGACCTACTTGAGACCTCTGTTAGACTGCAGAGAATCGGAACCAACTACTTGACCTTTGGATCTTATTGTTAGGAATTAATTATATCTAATGCGGAATAATTCCTCAGAATCACAATAATAAGAAGTATGAATAGAATTACATAAATGAAATATGCACAACACGAGGACAATATTTAGCGTGGTTCACCCAATGTGGGCTACATCCACCAAGAACACTTGCTCGATTTTATTACAAGCCAACAGGTCTTCATAGTTACAATAATCATATCTTGTTTGGAGCTGCGCTCAACAAACCCTCCGAAATTCACATTTGAATTCACACACACTATTCACCTTCAAGAAAAACTCATAATAAATCCTATTGTATGTCCATATATTTATAAGTACATCAATAGGTAGCCAAAGAGGTGGTTTTACAAAAAAATGGGTACCGAAAACCATGGGCCAAAAACAACCCATAACGATTACCCATTACCCATGGGTTAATATCTAAGTGTAACACATGGAAGGTGTACCAAACTCTAACATGAAAACATGCTCCACAAACATAACACTTCTTTTAACCTAGCCTATTAGATTAGATCTTTCTTATTGTGTTTTAAATGAGATACCTAAATCATTTCAATTACAATAGGATTTACTTTATTACCAAGATTAAATTTTTTTAAATAGTGGATTGACAGCCATCTAGGAAGTATCACACTTCCCGGATCTAGCACACGCTAGGCAGTCCACTGCATATATTGTTTAACTCTTTCTAGTGGTCTTTCTTTCCATTACAGTAGTTCCTCCCAGCCAAAAGGAATCTCTCATGATTAGTTGTGGATCAAGGAGTCAACACGCATGCAATAACCCATCAACCAACATTTCAATAGGTATTCCTCCTATGCCCATTACCCTATCTGTTTCGTCACATTCAAAGAAACGTCTAAGAATCAGGTGAAACAATGAGTTAACTTGAAATAGTTAGCTTCTTTGTAGGAACGAATGATGTATGTGACACTCCAAAGTGCATCAAACTTTGAATGATGCCTTGGTTTAGATCTGTCACAAGATCCCATTTTAAAACCAAGTCCCCAACTTTGAAAGCTTGAGGCCTAGCCTTTCTGTTGAACCATTTTTTTGTTTGCTGATGTTGTTCTAGCTTGATCATGGAAGAGTTCCTTAGTTCTTCAAGATTAACCAGCTCTGCCATTCTAATTTCTCTCTAGTCTGCGTCTTCAAATTCTAGCTGTTGGGCAAGTGCTAATGAATTCAACTCTATTGTCAAAGGAAGGGTAGCCTCCTTTCTATAGATAATCTTATAAGGTGAAGTTCTTATTACTTTTTTGAATGTGATTCTATCTTCCCAGAGTGCATGCAAGACCTTTGTATGCCACTATCTTTGGATGATGTTCATTATGCACTTCATGATTCTGATTAGGTTATTATTTGTTGATTCTACCAAACCATTGCCTTGAGGGTAATAGTTGGAAGAAGTCTTCAGAAAATGCCCAGACTTAGAGCCCAATCAATGATTTTAGTACCAAGGAAGGCCTTTGTATTGTTAGAGATAATGGTTTGAGGAATTCCAAACCTTGGGACTATACATTTGAGAAAGTCAGGGATGACTGACTCGGTTGATTCCTTAAGCACAACAAATTCTATCCATCTAGTGAAGTAATTGGTAGCTTTCAACACCTATTTATGTCCAACCCTCGAAGGCAGATTGATCATGCCTGAAGAAGTCAATACCCCATTAAAAAAGGATGATCCACTTGGATTTGTCGGAGGGGAAGTGTTTCCAATCTTCTTTCTTGCAAAGAAAGTACATTCCTTGTATTTTGTGACCCACTTATGTGCATCTGCAAATAGGGTAGGCCAAAAGATACCTGCGATCATTGTTTTCATTGCTATAGTTTTGACAGAGAAGTTTCCAATAGATAATGCATCGTGAAATTTTGCTAATAATTTTTTAGTCTATGCACCATTGATACACCTTAAAAACATGCCATTAAGATTCCTTTTGAAGATAAGTCCATCAATCAACACATAAGGGAAAAATTATAACCTCAGATGTCTTCTCTTTGATTTATTTAAACCAGGATGGTATGCACCCTTGGAAAGGAATGTGATCACATCCTTTATCCAATCACATGCACCGTGGTCTATGTTCTGTTCAAGTTCTCGCATGTGGAAGGTCTTCATCAAGAAATAATGAAGCTTCAGTTCGGTCAGTGAATCCTCAACAATCTACCTACAGAGCACACTACCCTTTACCAACTTTGTGACCTTGATAGTCACTTCATACTCCATGATTTTGGTCACCCATCGCGCTCTTTTCTCATTGATTTCTGCTCCCATGATGAAGTCTCGACAAAAGAGTGGGAGAATAATACCCTAATATGATTGGTGGCGAGCATAATATTGAATTTATTGAGCACATGCATGATGGTGAAGACTTGCTTCTCCATGTGACTGTATTTTAATTCACAATCCTTCAATGGATGGCTAAATAAAGCCACTGGTTGTTCCATCCCTTGTTCATTTTCTTATGTTAGGACACCAAAAAAAATTGCATCAACACCATAAGCATAAAGAATGAAATCCTTTGAATAATTCAAATTGATAAATGTTAGCACACACGAAATCTCTTGCTTGATTTTGTTGAAGCTTTGTATTCTTGCTACTATCCATCTTAAGGATATGTCCTTTTTGAGCATCAAGGTGATGGGCCAAACAAGTCCTACAAAGTTAGGGATAAAGCACCTAAAAATGAATCTTGCCAAGGAAGGACTATAGGGAATTTTTGTGTGCCGATAGGGAAAGAGCAAGGATGGCTGAAACATGCTCAGGATCAATTGTGATGGCATCCTTTGAAACCACATGGCCCAAGATCTTGCCTTGTGCCACTACAAAATTTCACTTCTTGGGGTTAAGAGACACCCCAAATTCTCTACATCTCTCAAAGACTTTTTCTAAGTGCGTTATATGATCCACACTTTGTTTTGAGAATATTGTTATGTCATCAAGGTAAACCAAGATGAACTCATTGATGTATCCTTTGAAGGAAATATCCATGACACGCTGAAATGTGGCACCCACATTTGATAGACCAAAGGGAATTTTATGATATGCATATGTTCCCCACTTGGTTGTAAATGCTATTTTGAATTGATCCTCTTCCTTGAATAGGATCTGATTGAAACCTGAATATCCATCTAGCATGGAGAATATCTACGCACCGCCACAGTTTGTAGAATCTTCTCCATTGAAGGAAAAGGATAATGATCCTTTAGATATTCCTTATTCAAATATCTAAAATCAACACAGAGTCTGATTTCACCATTCTTCTTACACACTTTGGAACCAGATTTGCGACCCGTAGAGTATTTGATAGGAAAATTTATTTTTTTCTCAATGAGTTTGGATAATTCCTTTCTCATGAGGGGATATATCTTTGGATTGAATGGTCGCTGCTTCACTCGATAGTCTTGACACTGGATCAAGGTCAATGGAATTTTGAGCAAAAATTGGATCAAAACCTTTGAGGTCTTCATACTCCCATGAGAATATATCACTGTATTTTTGATAGAGAGAGATGAAGGCCTATTTCTCTTCATGCGCACAAGTCCTGTTGAGTAGAAACTCTTTCATACACACAATAGTGACTCGAGAAGTAGTCTTCTTGCATGGAGTGCATGTACTTTTATTCACCCTTGAACTCATCATCAGGGATGAACATTTTCTCTAAGGTGACCAGCCCTTTAGGAAATTTTTTTGTCTTTAGCTATATCACTTGGTCACCATAGCTATCATGCAAGTCAAATTGCATGCTTGATGAAAAATTGACTTCATTTTGGATCAATTGGATGATTTACATGTCATTGTCAAACACTTTCTAGCTACTGTTGTTGTCTAGAATGGATGTTTTGATCACCATCTTAATGTGCTGAGTATTTCCTTTGACAAAGTCCTTAACAATAGAGAACTATGAACCAAGTGCCGCTATTTAGTCAGCTTCCTTGTTCATTTTGTGTGGCACGACCTGTAGATTTAGAGCATCAAAGCTCTCAAGTAGGTCCCAAAATTTATGTTTATAATATTTGAGAAGCTTATTATTTGTCTGGAATTTGTTGGTAACCTGATGGATAATCAATTTTGTGTCCCCAAATATCTGCAACAATTTAATTTTCTTCTTCTCAACAACGAGCAAGCCATGCACCAATTCTTCATACTACACCACATTATTAGAACATGCAAAATACAGCCTGTGTGTGAATAATATTTTCTCATCCGTAGGGGAAATGAGGACCACTCCTACACCCATGTTGCTTCTACTTCTAGATCCATCAAAGTACAACTTCCATAGACCCTGCTCAACTTTATTTTTCTTAAGTGTGCATGGTAGCATAAATTATTCTTCAAGAATGTAGTAAGTACCAAGCCCATTTTAATAAGCTTCTAGTTCTTCAAAGATAGGGATCAAATTTATGGTGTCTTTCCACCCATTCATCAAGCATTAGGTTAGGAACATAGGGTGGAAGAGACTGCTCTTTAGGAACTGAAGCTTGTTCTTCTTGGATTAAGTAGTTGGTTTGGAGAGGGGATGGGACATATGAATCTACATGATAAGAAAATATAGGCTCAACTTGCATGGTAAACTAGGTACCATACCTTGTCTTGAGTAACATATGAGACCAATTAGAAGACAAGTAACCACCCACTTTAGCAATAAAGTCCCTTGACAAGCATAATGAAAACAAAGGAGGTAGGTTAATGATTGACACATCTTGAGTAATTGTTAGGCTTGGAAATTCATGGAGGGTTAACTCAAGATCCTTGATGAATCCTAAGGTGGTGACAATTGAGCCATCAAGTTGCAGGACTCCTTTAGACAAAGGGCTATATTTCAGAACCAAGACATCGGCCATTTTCTTAGGCATAACAGAAGTACTAGCGCCTGAGTCAATCATGCAATTATGCACTAGGTTTTTCCTTATGATTAAAGACATATAGAAGAGTGGGGTTTAAATAAATTTATATACTTGTTTCTCCTCTTCTTGGTAGATGTTGATAGAAGCATGTGGCTTCGTATGACTAGATCAATGCACAGGAGTTGCGCCAAATCTTCATGCAATAAATCCCACTAAGATGGAATTGTCAGGGCATCCCACATTATGAAATTTATGTTTGTTCTCTTCATCTTGTCCATAATAATAAAAGGAAGGCCCCATGTCCTATGCATTAGGGGAAAAATATCCCTTCTCGACTGTTCAAGTGCAAGAGCTTGAATTTTAGCTACAATAGAAGCTTGACCTACCAAAGGAGGGGCATGTACCGCTTGAAGGATATTTACATGGGGCCTCTGTGTAGTGATTTGAGTGCTTTTACTATAATATGCCTTGTTTGATTATTTCTTCTTCTGAGGATCTACTTGCATTGCTTTGGGATTTTGATCTATGCACCTGATTCTAACATTCTTCTTATTTTATCTTGTGTTGTCCGTAGCTTAGGCACATGGTCTATTTGTATCTTTTATAGCTTGGTTGATTATATATAAGTCCTTATACCAAAGAACATCAAATTGGTTTATGGAGGAGCTTCTGGTCCTTCTAGGTTATCTACTTTAGGGGAACTTGGTGAAGGCTCACAAAGTAAAGCATTCTAGATCATGAAGGCTTGGACATGTGCGAAATTGTCACAATGATATTGACTATGAGACATGCTACAAGGGAAAAACTATTCTATCTATTGTGCCAAATTGTTTTGAGTTGGAACAAGAACCCAACTTGCACTGGGTGTTGGAAGAGAAGGCACGGGAGGAAAAAATTGCAAGGGAAGATGTGCATTGGGATGCCATCTATCATTCTATTGGTTGGGCATGTATCTTTGATTTCCATACTGATTCCACAAGGCTGATTGCTTTGGCTATACGCCTGATTATAATTTCCTCTATAGGCTTGCACCTACTACTTTTTTAATGATATGACTTTGTTTGATAAATTTCTAATCAAGGCCTTAAATTATTCATCTTCCTTTTTCTACACTGGAGAGTAAGATGTTGAGGTAACTGGTTGCACACTTTTCTTAGGAAAATGGATAGGGGCCTTAGAAAAAAGGGTGCTTTTGACATTTTTGGGAACAAGGGCATAAGTGGTCTAGGAGCCAACTTTCCCACTTGAATAAGACTATTTTATGCCCTTACTACAATACTATAAGTAGCTGGTAAAGTCCTACCTCCCATGGATTAGATCATAACTAAAATATCACTATTGAGCACCTTTAGATAATACAGAAAGCATGTTGGGTTGTAGGTCTTACCAAAAGAGGGATTTTGTCCCAAGTCTTCTGAAATCTGATGTTGAAATCAATCATCTGCTCATTGGGCGCCCTCCTTGTTGTTGTCAGTTGCTCCAAGATACATTGATTTGACTTATCTTCAAAGTAATTGTGAATATTTATTCCCACTCATCCCAAGTGGTGATAGATCCAATTCTCGTGACTCAGTACCATTGAAGCACTTTACCTTTGAAAGAGGGTGCAAACAACTCCGATCGCTACATCATCATGTGTGATCAGATAGAGTGAACACACATTTGCTATATCCTGGATATTCTCCCGAGGGGTAACTTGATTCTCACTAGTAAATTATGGAATACTCTTGAACACGTCATTTGGTACATCATGTTACATAATTAGTAGCAAGGGACTTCCTCCAACAAAGTTTGTAAAGTTTCTCAGTGGAGGAGGTGGCTGATGCACCATTGCATAGCGTGTGCGGGTTGTCTATTTTGAGGAGTTGAATGTGCATGGCACGATGGATATAAAGATGTGCATGTAGAATTTTTGGAATAGATTCTCCTCGGGATAGTTGGAGGTGCTCAAAATAATATTTAGCTGTTGCACTTCTTCTTGTATGAAATTTTCTCATGAAAGGCACTCAAGACTACTAAAAAAATTATCTTAAAATGTTGGGAGTTGCCAGATGTGTTGAAATGAGCCTCTCAAGGCTGAAAACACTAAGTCCACACACTCAAACTTAGAGATATGAAATTTTAAATTTTAATTATGGTCCCATCGTGTGTGCTAGAAACTCGCATTAGTTGCTCAAACGTGCACCTACGCCTCGGATCTCGGAAGGGACGATGAGTTTGAGACCACAATGGAACCATTCCAAAGTTGTGGGACCCTGTGTGCTTGGGACAGATCTCCAGAGAAGGCCGGTTCCTCTATTTATTTCTACTGTTATGGCTACTCCTAGTGTTGAAAGGAAAACTAAGCTAATAATGCCAAGGGACCAAGGATAAAAGGATAACATAAAAGGAAACTACACTAAAAGGTGATAGCACTAGAAAAGAGGGATGCACACTATCTGTTCTGAGTGAGAATGAAAGGAAAATACATGAAAGGAGGATAGGAACGAGTAACACAGATGAACACGTATTCATCAAATCATTCTCATGGAACACAATAAAATAAGGAACTTCAAGAGACGTGAAATAACACAACTAGCACACAACACAAAATACAAGGCAAGAAAGAGGAATATAAACACATTAGGACAAAGAATAGTCACAAATGATGTTTTTATTACTTCCAAAATACACAGAGATATTACAATGATGAAGGAGGCTGATGTCCACATGCAAGAGCCGATCTATAGGTCTAAAACTCAAAATACGAAAGTATGGAGTCCTTAGCAAAATGCGTAAGGATCCAAAGTGTCCAACATAAAAAGTGAGCCTTGATATTACATTTATAGATGAATCTATGGAGGAAAAAGGGAAGAAGGAGGGAAAACCCAAATTTGAAACCTAACCACCAAAAAAAGCATTGAATTCCTGCAAATCTAACTAGAGATCTATAAAATACGCTTCCCCAAGCCTATTTGGCATGTTGAAGAAGAAAGTACGGAAGATTATATCAAATCGGGTGGTTAGAGCAATTAGATCTACTCATCAATGATCGAAAGGTGTTTTCCCATTTATCACCTACTAGATCCACCGAACTTTGAATTTGAAACTCGGAACTATAGGCGATGTCATAATATTTCGACAAGTCCAGTGTGTGTCGATATGAGATCTATAGAAAAAGATATGGCTATTAGAAGATGTCGAGTTGTTGGCACACAAAAACATGTAGCATGCATGCATTGGCTGAAATGATGGCCAACTATGTATATATTTGTCATTTCTACCACGTGTCACTTGCTTATTGGTTGGAAGGATTTGGTGCCTTATTGGTGTGCTTTAACTAGTTACATGCGACACATTCAAGCATGTTAGAAGAAGACCTGGCATAGAGGGACGCAAAGGAGGGTGTGAAGGAAGGGCAAATGGAGGAAGGCGTAGAAGGCTCACGCGTGACATGTGGGGAAAAGATAAAAAAATATGAGAAGATAAAACATGGTCAAGGCACAACTATTAAAAAGTAATGGGCGCAGTGCATAAGAGGGCCATGGAATTAGCCAATTGAAGCAAGTGTGAGGTGCATGAGAGGGTGAAGGAGTTACTTAGGAAAAAATTGAAAGAACAAAAGTTGGGTGCAAGGGAGGAGTGGAATAAAGAGGGAAAGGAAAATGGAAGGAGAGAAAAAAAAGTGTGTAAGGGAACTTGAGGAAAAAGAAGGGGTGCTAAGGGGAAATACAACCAAAGAGTTATGCCAATTGAACTTGAGTGTGCACAATCTTCAATGGGGAACTAAGATCTAGAATGTGTATACAAGTTACCCGAATATCTAGGAGAGTTATTTGGATAACAATTACCTTAATCAAATATTTGGAAAAGACCCTCAACTACTACTACTATGTCTTGCTTAAGGATTTCCCTTGTAGGTTTTCCCAACTGGATTTGCTTGATGTCATAGTCATTGACTGTAATTTTATCTCTTGAGATCCCTAGGTGAGGAGTTGTAATTTCCATAGTTTTAAACCCTTTCTTATCAATATGTGTTCGATTTATAACTCTTTCCTTATTTTAAGCCTTTGTGGGTTTTGGGAAATCAATGTTGGTAATGTCTAAGGCTCCTCCTTGGACAACCTCTTTTCCTTTTTCTTTCTCTTGAAGAAATCCTCCTAACCACCAACCATGGGAGCATTACCAACTTTTACTCTTGTTGGTGTGATGTTTGCAGTCTGGGAAAACAATACCATTAATGTGGATGCTTCTTGAGTATTCTGGGGTATTGGTGTTTCTATATGTGGCACATCCCCTCTTACTATCTACTTTGTGCTATCAGATGCCTCCATTTCTGGTTGTCCTTCACTTTGGTCTAGGGTTTGAGGTTGTTTGATGTTCTCCAATTTTTTATCAATCACTAATTTCTCCTCTTGACCCTTACTTTCCATTGGACCAATAGGTGGACTTATTGTTTCCTTCAAGCTCTCAACAGGGGTAACCACCACACTTACACTTTTTGTTAAATATTTTGTAGTAGTGGCCTTCTTTCTTATTTCTTCCTCTAAATATTTTGATGGGGAAAAAACTAATTTCTCTGTTTCTTTTGGATCTTCTTTATCGGGGCTTGGAGTTTTAATTTTCTCCTTTTTCTTTATGACACTTTCCAAAAGTGGATTTGTAGCAAACACCTCCATATGGGATTTTCCTCACCCTTCTTCTGTTTTGCATGGTCTTCTTCTTGTTGATCTACTGATTGGGGTTGGGAAATTGAACCTTGATCTTTTCTTTCATCATTAACCTATGTACTTACTACAACACTACCCTCGACAGGGGTACTTGTATCTTTCATAGCTTCAGTTGTGATTTTCTCTGGGGCCAGTGTAGTTTGAAATTCTTCACTTTATTTTGTTTTCTCTACACTTTTAGATGGTTTAATTACAATGAGAGTTACATCTGGGGTATATTCTTGATCCATAGATGATTGAATTATTTCCTTTCCCTTCACAAGAGGGGCTACATTTTCCATTTGGGTACTTTGGGATTGGGTGCCCATTTCAATGTTTGACGATCAAAAATACCTGACATCTATATATCCTCAAAAGAGACACTTACACCTTATTTTGTATGAAATTCACTTTTTACATCCTCAATCTCAAAGTATGGACTATCCCTAATGTCCTCCACACTAATTATGGAATTATGAATTCACAATTTTACCTTTACGACAAGGTACGTGCATTATTAATTCACGCTTTTACCTTTTGGTTTAACAAATGCACCTACATCTTTTATGAATTTAATGAATAATATATTTCAAGAATACCTGAAAAATTTGTGCTTGTATTCTTGGATGATATTCTCATATATTATAAAATCATCGATGAACATCATGAGCTTTTGAAGATAGTTCTCTAAATCTTAAGAAAAATAAGATTGTATGGCAAGTTGTCCAAATGTTCTTTCTATGAGACATAAGTACACTATCTAGGGCATGTTATAAGTAAAGATGGAATAGCTATTGATCCATCAAATATTTTCGTTATAACCGATCGACCTGCACTTAAGAATGTACATGAGGTCAAAAGCTTCATGGGTCTTACTGTCATTATTGAAAATTTGTTAAGGAATTTTCAAAGGTTGATGCACCAATAAATTCATTACAAAAGAAAGATAAGAAATTTGAGTGGAGTGGAAAATGTGAATCGTGTTTAAATATCTTAAGGATCAATTAAAATCTATTCCTATTTTGGTTGTACCTGACCCAAATGGGGACTTTATTGTGGTAACAAATGCTTCTAGGGAAGGGATTGGAGGTATCTTGTTACAAAATGAGCATGTTATAACATATGAGTGCAGAAAAAACTCAAGTTACAAGAACTGAATTATACTCCCCATGACCTAGAGCTTGCATACCATTGTTCATGCATTTCAAGTATGGAGGCATTATCTTTTAGGGATGCCTTTTGAATTAAAGACTCCACCATCTTAGGTTGAAGTATATTTTCACTCGGCCAAATCTAAATGCAAGACAATGAAGGTGGTTAGAGTTTCTATCACAATATTATTTTGACATAAGTTACATAAATGGAAAATAAAATAGAGTGGTAGATGAACTAAGTCATATGAAACATATTTTTGCACTTGTAACCTTGAGAACTCAGTTTAAGGATGAAGTAAAAATAATTAAGGAATCTGATTCATACTTTTAGCAACTAAAAACAACACTTGCTATAGATCCAAATGACTCAATATATAAATGTTTTCACTTTGATGATGAAGGAATATTGAGATATAATAATCAAGTGTATATACCTTTGGGAAATGGGTTAAGAAAGAAGTTATTAATTGAATTTCATAATTCACCCTATTCAAGACATCTCGATATTACAAAAATGCTTGTTGATTTAAGACAACAATATTTTTGGAAAGGGATGAAAAAGTATGTAATTGACTTTGTGATACACTTCTTAGAATGTTAGTGTGTTAAGGCTAAGCGTATGCATGCAGATGATTTATTTTAACCTCATAGAATACCGTAATATAAATGGCAAGTAATTAGCATGGATTTTGTACAAGGGATGCCAATGTCAAGAAATAAACATGATGTTATTTTAGTTATTGTTGATAAAATAACAAAGGTAGCACATTTTATTGTTGGTAATATTAAAGATGATTCCCCTATTTTAGCAAAAAGATTTTTGAATTAAATTTTTAGATTGCATGGTGTACCTGAATTGATCATATTAGATAGAGATCCTAGAATGACATCTAGATTCTGGAAAACACTTATTGCAGCCTTAGGAACTAAATTGAATTTTAGTTCAGCATACCATCCAAAAAGGATGGGAAAAATGAAAGAGTTAATTAAGTTTTGGAAGATATGTTACGTATGTATTGCATGGATCAAAAATACAAATGGGAAGAGTATCTTCCATTAGTTGAATTTGATTATAATAACATGTATCATGCCTCTCTAAAAATGGCACCTTTTGAAGCATTATATGGAAGGAAATGCAAGACTCCGGTCACCTGGGATAGCCAAGAGGATAGAGAGGTAATTGGATGTGAGATCCTTACCGAAATGGAACAAAAAGTTAAAGTGTTTCGTGAGCATTTGAGAGAAGCATCCAATAGGCAAAAAGTTATTCAAATCTAAAAAGGGTTGATAAGAAATTTCAACTTCACAAAAGTATTTTTGGGGTTAAGCGAAAAAAGAGTTCTATAAAATTTGGTAAGGCTACCAAATTATCTCCTCGTTATGTGTGACCCTTTGAAATTATTGAAGTAATCAATCTTGTAGATTATCGTTTAGCTTTACCACCGGTTTATCACAAATGCATGATGTTTTCCATATTTATATACTTAAGAAATATGTTTTAGATTTATCACGTGTTAAATTGGAATTCCTTGTAGGTCTAAGACCTAGGAGTAATCATGGTTAAACCCATTAGAGTTATAGAAACTTGTCTCACAGCACTTAAGCAATCATGAAATTAGCTAATGCAAGGTCCAATGGGACCATTTTAATGTAGAAAGTGCAACATGGGAAAAACTCTAGGACATGAAAATTGCTTTTCCACATTTATTTGAATAGAGTTGATTCTGTTGATTTATGATACTTGAAAATATTTTTCTGATTATATCAATAAATCTGCCAGTTTTGGGCAGATATTAAATTCATTAGTATGAAAACAGCTAATTAATGCTGAATAAATTATGGAAAAATTGAAATTCTTAATGGTTCGATGTGAACTTATGAATAAAATAATTATAATCAGAATTATATTTCTTCTTTGAAGTTTTGGACTAATTTAATCATTGAGACGATGATGCTTTTTAGGAGGGAAGTATATAACTCCTCTAACATGACTTGTATCTATGATGACTTCTATTAAATAAGGATTAAATGTTGACATGTGATGTTGTCGTAAGACGGTGTACTCTTATGACTTATGAAATCATGTTTATAGTAGGTAATATGTTATCTACAGAAATAGGTACATACTAGCATGTTTTTCTTGATTTAAAAGGATGTAACCCATATTTGTTTGTGTAGAATAATTTACTGCATGGAATTGGGAAATTGATTTTAGTTTTCATAATTTATAAGATTCAGAACAATAAAACCTTGGATCAATTCCATTGATCCAAGGTATGTTTTTAAATTTTCAAATCTTGTTGTCTTGGCATCCAATTTGGAAATATGGAAGAATTTTGGACCTTGAATGTGTGAAGGAAGTGAACTATCCTCTCCTTGGATCTCCACTTCAAATTGGAACGGGGTTAACAATTTTGTTCCTCTTGTCTATTTAAGTTATGTTGTAAATTTTAAAGGAGCTTGTGACTTATTTTCACCATGGTCCTTAAATTTGGAATCTTATCCTAAAGGAGTAACCTAACCCAAATTACTAAGTTTATTTTTATTTAGGTGATTAGTGAACCTAAGATTAAATACTTACCTATGGACCTATGCTGGTTCCTAAATTAATGTTGAACCTAACTAAGGGAATGGCTAACCTAAAGGGGCCTATGAAATGACATGGGAAGAGGTAAGTGGAAGGTAGTGAATCCTAGGATTAATGGTGAGTTATTAAGTCCTTATCTCATTTTGTAGCCAAATTTGGAAAAGGAATTTGGAAAATTTAGGTGGGTGAGTTGGAATCTTCTTAAAAGTTTTGGATGCATGCATTTTTTTGAAATAAGTATTCATAAGATTTGGAGATGGTAGTGGAAGGAAGGTAGGAAGGATTGGAAGTCCTACTCCACATTTCATATTTTTGAAATTGGTGAAACCACCTAGGAAGAAGATAAAGGGTTTGGTTTTGTTGATTCATTAGGTTTAGATATTGAGCTTTGTATGTGGTTGCTTTTGAAACCTCCAGTTGAATTCTTGCATGAAATTTAGCTATGCATGAGTTTTTCTTCCTCACATGGTGTGGAGGGAAGGAGTTGGCACTGAGAAGCTATAAGGAGGAGTTAGAGGAAGTTTGTGTTTTGTTTTCATTTCACAATAAGGATTGAATCTCTACTTGGATATCTCTGTGAATCAGTGAAGGTGAAGCACTATCAGGAATGATAGGCTCTATCCATTAAGTTTTATGATTTTACTTAAATGATCATAGAAACAAATCTTCTCTTAGGGAATAATCTGGATTTGTTCTATTGATGAAATTCTTTTGTTTCTAGATTTTTTTTGTTTTTTTAATGGTATAATTTATCAACGTTGTTTGGATGATGAAAATTATGTTCTGGGTTTTCAGTTTTCTTGTTTGGATAACTAAGTTTTGTTTTAAATATTTCTATTAGGCTTGAAAATAAAGCCAAAAATATGTATGAGTTCATAGTTGAATTGTTTAAACCTTGTTGGTATTTTAGTTTGCTTAAACTCGGAAATCTAGGTCTAATCGACCTTGTTACTTCACCATCGGTAAAATTCTATTAGGAAAATGTTGGAACGTTTGGTTGTTGTTATGATCTTGTATAACTCCTTTGAAAATATATATTGATGGTTGTTCTTAATGTTTCCTTTTTGGTTATTGAATGAAGACTTCAAAACGATAAGCATGTCTTGAATCTTATCATTGTCTGTGATTTTGTGATTCTGGTTTTTGTGTGTATTCTTCCTATTGCATAATTTTTGACCCTGTGTGTGTTGCAGAAGGATAAATTATTGTGGGTTTTTCTTGGTAATCGATTTAATGTCTACATGGACTTGCATAAGTTCTTTCGGTTATTATTTTAAGACCTACAAAATAATATCTCATGTTAATCTCTTGAAATGAATAATTATTTTTATGAAGTCTGATTTTGGAAGCAAGTAAGGGGATATGATATACTATTTCTACTCATTTGGGTCTTTGGGTAACCAATGAACTTGTGGCACTTGGTGCTAAGAAGGGAAAACTCTCTTGAGTATTGGTTACTAGTAGTTTGTTATTGTTGTTACCCTGAACTTCTTGACTACTCTATCGATCTTGATTTGATGTTTTGTTTTGGCATGTTTCTTAGGCCTCTCGTGTGAATTAACTCTGTTCTTTCGTAACTTAGGAAAATTCTTTCTTTGTGAAAATGGAACGTTGGCTCCTATTTTGGTTATATCATATTACATACTTCTTTTCCTTTAAGGATCTGAGTTATAGGAAGTCTATTTGACTTATCCTTCTATTTATCTCTTTCTTTCCTCTCTGAGTCTTTTGGGGAAATGAATTACTTGTTATCATAGTGGGAATTGAAGCTATCAAAACCATCTCCTTGAATGATGAAAGGTAATGGAATGTTTTCACTCTTCGTTTCTTTCCATTTCTTCTGAATTTTGGTGTTCATTTAATTCAAACTTGGAGTAAATATTGACAGGTTCGAATCAGAATAACATAATATATTGATCTTCATTCAATTAACATACACAATACATGGCTAATAAATAGCCAAACAAATAGCAAAAACAACCTCCTATAATTTAGGAGTGGTTGCAAACAATAAGCTAAATACGTGAAGTTGTTTAAAACAACTTCACATATAATTCCAGGTAATTATTTGTTGTTTCTCAACAACTCATAATATAATGTTTACACTATAATAATATTCCCAACATATATATGTTTGGTATTTTGGTTTAACTCGTTAGTTAATTGACCTTTATCATAATAGGTTCTTGGTTACTTAATGTTCTCTTTTAATCATTCAAAGATTTGTGAAGTTCGTAACCTCTCTCTCCATCCTTTTAATATTATTTCATCTTTTGAAACTTGGTAAAGTTGTTGTCACTTCTCTGGTCTGTTATGTTTATGCAACTTCTTAACTATTTGATAAGATTGAATGCTGAAAGTTTTTAGGGAAGTATAGATGAATTTGAAAATATTTGGATGGATTATTGAGTTGGTCTAAATTATAAACTTAACCATTCTACTCACTTAGAGTAATGATAGCAATGGTGTATCTTTTTAGGATCTAAGATTAACTCGTTTTATTGTTAAAAGGAACCTTATTTTTTATTAAGGTCTGATGTAGCTTGTTTTGGATTTTAATTAGAAATTGGTTCCTAATTATGAGCTTGAGTATTAGGATACCACAAGTAGGGACACATTAAATGTTATGATGATTTGGATTATCCTAACTTAATTCTTATGATTTTTAGATTTGATCGATGACATCTCAAACTTTAGGATGATTGTAGGTTAATGAAATATTTGGATGGAAAGTAATGTTTATAAATGTTTCACTAATGAGTTATGCCTAAAAGATAGTTTAGGTAGTTACCTTCTTCAGATAAACAAGTTTAACTGAGTGAGGAACTGAAAATGAAATACAAGAAAATAATAGTGAGGATTAGATGAATATTTAATTCTCTTAACTCACTATTTAAATTCTTTTGATAAAAGGAAAATAGGAAGGAAGGATAATTTTTTTATTTCATGACCTAGCCTTGTTTTGATTTGAAGCATATCCCTTTCTCTCTCTTTAATTGGAATTTTAATCTCCTTTTTGGTTAAATCTTTCCGTTTTTGCTTCCTGGACTGTTTCATAACAACAGGGTTCTTTTTATGAAATAATTAGCTAAAAGCACATTGTTTTAATGATTTAGTGTTTATCATGCTCAGTTCAATGAACTAACCCGTGCTAGCAATTTTGCAAATGGACTATGGAAAAGATGAAAGAAGAAAAACTTATTTTAAGTTACTTTGTTTTATTTGAAGACTCGAATCTTTACTCGATAAAATAAAGGGGGTTTCCTTACTAAAATGTACTTAATGAAAATAAAGTGTAATGGGAAAAGAATAGGTGATGATGTTTTGACATTATGTGCTATATGTGATGTTGTTTGGAAATTTTTGATGTATGAATTATTTGGACTTAGCAAATGTATCACTCTTCCCTGATGAATAAAAGATGTTTGAATTCTGTTAATACTTGTAGAAAGACTTTCTTGGCTTGAATTAGGCTGAAATGATAAGTATTACTCTGATTTAGGAAGGTAGTTCACATACTTAAATATTATGTAATGGCTGGGATAGGAGTCTGAGTTGTTGGTTGGAAAGGTTTCTCTAGATGGGATGCAACTTATAAAGTTAATAATCTCATGAAACTCTATCATTGCAAAAGGGTTTGTAATTAATTTACATGGATGTATGTGTTATAACCTTGTTTATAATTCTGCATATGTAATTTAAATTTATTTTGGATAAAGGAATTATGTTTATCCTCATTGGGCATTATCCCATGAAATAGGAAAAAGGGGAAAATCCCTTGAGGGTATACATTAATATTAAGTTATCAACTTACTTAGATGTAAATAAAAAAAAAGGTGAATGGGTGCAAATGTGCTCCCTTATGCAGATTTCCTTAGTCTAAAAATGGAAATTAATTAGCTCAATCACCTTAATGTATAAAAGAGACTTAATGTCCCTTTTGGTTGCAAGTGGTATCGGATAAATGGTAAACTAATGCAAGAAAATAAATAGGTTGGGAAGAAGATTTTATCTCGCTTACCTACTTCCGATATATTTATAACTTGTAACCTGATAGGTTAAAGAATGTGCTTGAATCATTAAGGATGCCGACATTAAATTTTAATGAAGGATTTAATATAACATCAAATTCACTTTAAGTTATGGTTATCTAGTTGAGGATACTTAGTTGGATGTTGACACACGCCAACCGTGGTGAAGTTCCTTTGTAACTACAGAGAGTCGTTACGACATTACTACATTGCGACATGTCTCAATACCCTTCAGATTTTTT
Organism: Taxus wallichiana var. yunnanensis; assembly: GCA_018340775.1. Classification (NCBI taxonomy): domain Eukaryota; kingdom Viridiplantae; phylum Streptophyta; class Pinopsida; order Cupressales; family Taxaceae; genus Taxus; species Taxus wallichiana. Next base: position 125,144,062 of record CM031239.1, read on the forward strand.
TCAACTAGACTAACATAAGTTCTTGAATTGATCATTGTTCTTCCCTATGTAGGGAGATGAACATGACCTAGTGTCAGAGTCAACCCTTGATGACTTAGGATAACTAGACACACCTAATCGACAAGAGTTGATTGAGTATGTCTATGTACCCTTAGTCACCATGGATAGTCACCCACACTAGGGTATGTTGCTAACCTTATCTAGGGATATACTTTGATTCACGTGGACTGAAAGAGATTAGTAAAGAACAATATATATAATAGATCAAGTGTAGTGAAGGAATTATTCTGTTTGATGAGTATGTCTTCTAGGAATGCAAACATGTTAAACATGTGTAAATATTTGGCCAAAGTATCACAAGTTTGTTGATTGTGTTGTCCTATGTCCCTTCATTTAAGAAGTGATATTTCAAATGAATATCAGTAATAGATATTCAGATAGGCTCTTAAATAGAACACTTGAGTACCCCTAATAGGGTAAAGAAACTAAGTATACTTCATATACACATTACTGAATAACATGAGGGATCGGTTTGTACCGATTCATGAAATGAGAGATCAGCTTACACCGAGTCATGAAATGAGAGATCGGTGTTTCACCGAGTCATTACAAATGCATATGGTTTTCTATTATGGGATAGTTTGGCATTTGAATGTGTGTTCTAAATTATGATTTAGAACAAAGAACATTTTGTAAAAAGAAAAATTTCCTTGTTTCTAAAGTCTTAAAATGGGGATGTTACACATCATCCTAGATTTTTCCACTATTTGACAAGAATATCTCCCAAGTTGGAGAGGAAATTTTATATTGGTTTTATGCCTTTTTGATAGTTTACTGTGCACAGGGACAATCTACCTTGAAAGCTCCATTAGAACCCACTTATCATCAACATACCTTGGTAATTTGTAAGGCCTCCCTTCAAATCCACTCACTCTAAGATATGTAAAAAACATGTATTGGATAAAAAGACAACCATATTCCAAAATCATAGCCCTTTCCTTAGCAGATAGTCTATATTGCTCCCATTCAGGCTTGAAAAGACATGAAATTGGGGCAATGAAGGCATCATTTACTTGTCGACATTCCCTTCCAAATTTTCAACCTTAATTGTGTGTATACATCATAAACTCTATGGGTTTCAAAGATGGCTTTTAGTGGAAGACCTGGGAATGACTTAAAACATGCAATATTGTAAATGAAATAAGACATCATTGAGAACTTGTGATATGAATTTTTCCCATTTAATAATCCTAATATTTTACCATATAAAAATCCTCCTAATGTATTTAAAAAACAATAGTTCAAAGATTAAACATAACACAATGGGGAGGACTCTGTGTACCTCAAGTAATCCCTACATGATACTTTAGATATGCATATCTAGGTGAGGACTATGTGTGGCTCAGAAACTCCTAAGTGATACCAAAGATTCAGCACCTCAAGCTATGGCCACATTATCAGGAGGAAATATGTAACAAATAATCTTCTTGCCCTGGCCAAGAACCATCTTGGGTTATACTTTACGTACCCCAGTTAGGACACCCCTCTAGAATGCCCCTCTCTAATGCCCACCACTTTCCTTCACTCGGTATCAAATAACAATTACTTGATCACACATATTCCTATGGGTATTAAAACCTCACACCATACTTTTAAATAAGTTTCCCTAGGTAGGTTTTTAAACCAACATACCCATTCAAAACAACTTTTATTAATTACTTTACCAATATTAATATATTTTCCAAATGGTACCCATTAATTACCCTTCTCAACACATGAGAAGTTCTTTTTATTTAATCCACCCTATATTAAAGGGGTCTTCAAATATTAAGAATATTTCCATATAGGTATATCCAATTCCCATTCATCTTTGGGTTTAAATAACTTTTACTAGGTGGGTTTGGTAATCGACACACCTTTTCATAAAAATAAATTCAAAATTAATTACATACACCCATAACGGGTCCATAATTATTAATTTTAATCCCTCCTTTTAAAAAGGAGTTCGAGAAATTATTTAACTCTTTATTCCTCCCCATTTTAAAGGGGATTCCATGTACATAACTCCCCACCCTATTTTAAAGGGGTCTTCTTTTATTTATTACTTTATAATTTAATTATTTCTTTCCAACTTTAATTTTATGTCTTTTTCTCTTAATTAAATAACTTTAGAAATTAATTCATTTCATTTTAATTATTTAATAATTTCTATAAATTTCAATGGGGAATTTGTCACATGAAAGAATTGATGTCAGGTTGTATTACCTTCTCTAATATTTATTGCAATTGTCATTAACTGGGCATGAATTAAAGCTGATATAAGACTTCCCCAACAAAAATTTCCTTTCTTTTCCAAAATACCCCAAATAAAAGGGCACATCCATTCCTGCAAGTTGTTAGACCCCTCCAACCCAACCATTTTTCTTAACAAAAATAATATCTTCAACCTCCTCGATGCTAAAAAGGGCTCAAGTTAATTTCTTAGGAAGCCTCTTGACAGATGATGGTTTTCTCTCCTTTAGCCATTGGGAATTCAATACTTGGGCATAGTCATCATGTTTTGCATTATAAATTTTCTGTGCACTTTCAACAGTTACAACTACTGGTTGATTTACTTGTGGTAACCCCAATATGGTATTAAAAGCACCAGGTGTTAAATTAATGACCCTTTCACCACTTCATTTTCTTGGGGTCATAATTTTTAACACAAACCAGACTAATTCAGGAGCATGGATTAAAGGTGGGAAAGAAAATTTCAAAACAACATGGATGTCACCGATTGCTGCCATCCATTGGCTTCTATTCTGGGCATAAAGTCTCCTAAAAAAATCCCCTAAATCCACATCCAATAAATTTGTATCATTACATTATCCAGGTCACTGGTGATACTAGAAGAAACTTGAAAACCTGAATCCAAACTCTTCATTTTTCTACTTTAAACTCATTTCCCCTAATTGATTCAGAATTTACAAATTAATTGACAAGAGTACAAGGATACAACATAATTAATTGACAAGCCTTCGTATCGATTGCTAACCAAATGTCACATGGTGTTAATGGTCCATTAGTTTCCATTTGATCTTCAATCTCAAAGAACATTCTCATAAAAGCCTCATATGGGCCGAAAGGTATATAATTGCGTGACAATTTTTTGAAGAAATTTCCTTCAAAATGGTTCCTAAACATTCCAATGCCAATCCATCTCATAACAAAAAACCATATGTAGTTGTAAATGACTCGGTGAAACACCAATCTCTCATTTCATGACTCGATATTAAACCGATATCTCATGTTAACTCAATAATGTGTATACTACGTATACTTGGTTTCTTTTACCTTTTTAGGGGCACCCAAGGTTTTCTTTTTAAGAGATCTATCTCAATATTTTTACCGATATTCATCTAAAAATTTTCATCTTAGACTAGGTGACATAGGAAAATACAACCAACAGTTTGTGATACTTTGGCCAAAGATTTTAAACATGTTTATCATGTTTACATTCCTAGATGACATACTCATAAAATGGAATAAGTCCCTCACCACACTTGTTCTGTTATCTAGAGTGGTCTTTCTTGACTTCTATTAGTCCAATCTAATTTAAGGTTTCACACTAGACAAGGTTAGCAACATGCCCTAGTGTGGAAGACTACTCATGGTGACTAAGGGTACATAAACATACTCAATCAAATTACATCAATTGGGTGTGTCTAGTTATCCTAAGTCAACATGAGTTGACCTCGACACTAGATCATGTTCCTATCCCTGTATAGGGTAGAACCGTGATCCATTATTACACTTATGTCAATCAAGTTAAAAAACTAAGTAGGGGTGTTGAGACATATCAACTACATCATAGTATCCTCATAATGACTCCTATCATTACGAAGGTACTACGCTACAGTTGATGTGTACCAACATCTAACTGAGTTTCCTCAACTGGACTAACATACCTTAATTATAAGTTTATTAACCCATTTAATCATTGTCTTAAGATTAATGATAACAACAACTTTTAAAGATTCAACTAACATCATTTAACCTATAAGGTTACAAGTTGAAATTACATGTGAGGTAGGTATGCAAATAAAATCTACTTCCTAACCATTTAATTACATGTTTAAGTTTGTCTTTAAATGAAACAACTTGTATCATATAACAACATGATTGATCTTAATGTTATGAAGGTGTGTTCATTAAATCCTTTCTTATTTCAGCCTTAGCTTAAACAAGTTCATTATAAACCTTTATTTTAGACTTCATGAAGATGAAGTCTAAATCCCATTTAATTCCTTTTAAGCATTCCATATTTTGATTAAAGAAATCTACCTAAGAAGAACACAGTCAACCATTCTCTTATTATATTCATAACACTTTAACAAGATCTTTAGTTAAGTCTCTATGATTGATTTCAAGGAAAATATCATTTTTCCTATATCAAGGACTAATGTCCATTATGAAAACATATTACATATGTTTCAAATACATCAAGAATTCATACATATATATCTATATAATTCAATCATAGTTATTTTATATTGTTTAAGGATCTATTTATGAGTGTCAACTTATTAGTTGCATCTCTTTATGTGAATATAAACCAACTAATATTTCAGATCCTCAAACCAAATCCCATAACACTTAAGTATATAAACTTTCCCCCCTTAATTTTAGGATATTACTAATAATAATGCATCCTAATTTATGCCAAAGAAGGTATTACAATAAAGTAATATTCAACAATCATCAAATCATTTATTCATAAAAGGAGTGATCCATTCACTGATTACAAAAGTATTTCAGAGATTACAAAGTGTCATAACAACAATATAAAACTAGTTTTATTACATCTTTCTTTTCCAACAAAGTACATCTCAAGTAATGATGCCACATAATCATCATAATAAAGATTTTTTTAGTAAAATAGATGTAACTTTCTATATGTCTTTCTCCTTTCATATTTTACGAAATCCATCTGCAAAATTGTTAGCATGAGTCAATTCATTTGAACTAAGCATGATAAGCACTATAACATTAAAATGTTGTGCTTTTATCTAACTGTTTCATAAAAAGAACCTTGTTGTTTATGAAATAATTCTGAAAACACAACAATAAAAACAAAAAACTTTTCCCTAAAATATTACAACCAAGAAGGAGAGAGAGATGATTAAAGATTCAATAAGTAATGTATAAGCAATGACTATTTAAATCATCATAGTTACTCCTAACTCCACATTCTTATGAAATTTTTTACAAACATGATATAAATCAAAACAATAGTAAAGAAAGAAGGAAGAATTCATATTTCCAAATCTAAATCTTACCTTCTACTCAAGTTCCAAATTAAGTTCTTAAACTCAATCTATTCTAACTTTTCAAAAGTAATAAAATAAGATATATGCAAAAATCTACCTTTTCAAATAAGTAAGTTGTTTTTGAATTTCAAGTTAACACTTTAACTAAAAAAAAGTCAACCAAAAAAAAAAAAATTCATCCTACAAATCATGCCTATACTATACTCAAGCTCAATGCATATTCAAACTTTAGTTCATAAAGGATAAGACCCAATATTCTAGGTAAGGAAGGTTTATTCTACTAAGGATCAAAACAAGTCCAACATAATTAAAAAACAAGGTTTCCTAAAACCTAAACTCATGTTAGAGGTGGATCATATGTGATCAATGAGAAAAAAATTATTCAGGATTACTAGAAAACATATTTTTCATAAATGTTTCACAAAGGCTTTCAACTAACTCAAAAGAAGGATTTCAATAATACAATCAATTTGGATACACAAGCATTCCTTATTATTACTAATAAAAATAATAATTTCAATGAATGCCAAATCATATTGTTCATTCTAAACTTAACAAAATATCACAATCCAACCCAACCGATGGAACTCATCATACATAAGGATTCAAAATAGAATGAAAAAATATATAATTGATAACACAAATCAATATCCATCCCAAGGAATTTATACTCCCAAGATGGATTATAAGTATTCAAGTCAAATATGTCATGATACCTCAAAGTTAGAAACAATATAAACTACAAACAAAGGAAAGTGGTGAATGAACACCCAACTAGTTCTATTTACCCAAAACTCAATTGTTGGAAACAATCCTAAAGAGAATCACAAGATGATCAATAATTCCCTTTAAGGAAAATAATAGTTTATCTAACACACATTCATTCACAAACTTTCATTTTAGTAAAAATAAAAAAACTCAAAAAATCGACTAATGTTTCCTCTTTTTGGGTAACCCGAAATGAGTTTAAGTTCAAAAAGACCAATTTACAACCATACACAAAATAACTAATAATTAGGTTGAAAAATTAAAATCACAAATATGTTTCTATAGTCTTCCAAAATAAGAATAAAAAGAAGAAGGAAAAATAAAAATAATGTCATTTCATAGTTCCGGATAAAATTGTCTTTGAAGGAACAACATTCATCCAAGTAAGAAGGAAAAAAAAAATCAATTCAAGAAACCTCCCATTAACAAAAAGTTCAACATCCGTCAAACCTCAAAAAATTTACCAGATAAAATATTTGTTAGAAACCCAAAATCCTATAATGGGTTTAAAATAAATAAAAGTAAATACAACATAAAATAACCAAAAAAATTTCTTATGATTTTCTTCCTTGATCAACTTCCAAAATCAAAACATGCTTCAATTCATACAAACCTTGAAAAAGAAGCAAACATATTATACTTTCAACTCAAGATGAGAATTTTTTTACTCCTACCTCGAATGATAATAACAGAGAGATTTAAGAAGAAACACAAAGATTAAATAGTTTCCCATTTGGGGAAAAAACCCAAAATATGTATAACCCATAATCTAAAATGAATTATACTCTACTCAAAAATATACATCACAAAAGTAATCAAAAAAATGGGTTCTTACTACCATCATCGAAGAAATAAACAAAAAAACACATGATATTATCCCAAAACGATGGCGTAATGCCAAAACAAGGAATCCTTCAAAGCTAGTTTTCAAATAACACAATATTGAGAGCATGCAAGTTAAAATCTATGGATTTCAACAAAACTATGCTACTAAAAAGCATTTACAACCTCTGAATAAGTTTTCAATCAATTAGAGAACAAATGCACATATCCATTTCAATATCAAAAGTTTGATTAAAAACAAGTTAGCATAATAACACAAATAAACACTTCTAGATTTCATTTTCCATACAACAACAAAAAAAACCAATTTGCATCCAAAGAAACAAAAAACACCATTGAAGCAAGAATAAAAAAAATAAAATCAGAAGGTTTCAAAAAGAGAAGAGTTATTTTTATGAAGCATTTAAATAAAATCAAAAGACTTAATGGATAGGGCCTATCATGCTTGATAGAGCTCATGCCTTCACTTTCTCATTGTAAATCTTCAAGCAGAGCTTTGATAACTTATTCCTTTCCATGAAAATGCCAAAAAACTCCTCAAAACCTTCTTCTCCTCTCTCTCTTATAGCTTCACAATGATATTTTCATCACTATCACTACCATGAAAGACAAAAAAAACATGCAAGGATTCAAACTTGAGGGTTCAAAGAAAAACCACATGCAGAGCTAAAGCTCACAAAAACCAAATGATAAAAAAAAACCAAACCATTATTTTTTCCAACTTCCCTTCTTCCTAGGTGGTTTCTTCACCATTACAAAAAATTAAATGCAAACAAGACTGAAATTCCTTCCACTTCTCCCACCACCACCAACTTGTCATTTGGCTATAACTAAATTTAAAATTTCCATGAAACTATTCTTTTAGCAGAGGTGCCAACTAGACCTTTTCTCTTTCATTCATTCACCAAATTTGGCTACAATAGGAGTTTTAATGACCATTTAATCCTCATAAATACCTTGAGGTTGGTGCCACCGAATTTCCCTTTCATGTCATCCATTTCACTCCCTTAGGTTAGCCCATGACTAGGTTAGGTTCATAACATTAGTTTAGGAACTAACTTAGGTCCTTAGGTTAAAGTCTAAGGTTTAGTCTTAGGTTTTTTCCTTTTTATTAACATTCACATTAATAAAAGAACTTAGTAACTTAGGATAGATTACCACTTAGGAACATAGATTAATTAGGTTCCTTTAGTAATAACTAGGAATTGCATCATAAAACTTACCAAAGAAGAATCAAATGCCATCCAAGGATCACATACGAAGCAGGAGCAATAGAGATCACTCAAGACTCCAAGACAACCAGAGTTTAGAGATCCCATGATCTATCTAGCTTGGTCAAGATGACCACAATGTCATGAAATTGAAAGCATGCCTTGGATCACTGAAATTGATCCAAGGTATAGTTATCTTGACAAACATAGGTTATGAAGATTGAAGCACAAGTTCAAGTGCAACAAAACTATGAACTAGTTTAAACTGAATTAGTTTCTTATTTCCACATGCAGTGCATTATTCAACATAAGAAGAAATGAATTACTTCATTTTTAATTCAGCATAAACATGGCAGAATGGTATCTATTCCAACAGATAACATATTATCTACAAAAAACATGATTTCTTAATTCACAAGAGTACACCGTCTTCAAATAAGAATCACATATCAATGTTTGCAACTTCCAATATAAAAGCCCTCATAGATATCAACCATGTTAGAGGTGTTACATACCTCCCTCCTAAAAATCATCATCATCCAATGATTAACTTAGTCCACATTCTCAAAAAGAAAAATAATCATAATTATAGTTCTTTCATCCATAAGTTCACAAACAAAAACCAGATTTGAGAAATTCAAATTTTCATAATTTATTACAACATTAAATAGTTGTTCTAGTACTAATGAATATAGTACCTACCCAAAATTAGCAGAATTATTGATAGTTAAAAACAAATTCTTTAATTGTTATCAATCATTAGAACTAATTTTGTTTCAAATAAATGAGGAAAAACAATTTTCATGTCCTCAAGGTTTTCCCATGTTGCACTTTCTTCATTAAACTGGTCCCATTGAACCTTGCATTGACTAATTTCATGATTTCGTAAGTGCAACTGGTGAGTTTCCAACACTCTTATGGGTTCAACCATGATTATTCCTAGGTCTTGGACCTACAAGGAATCCCAATTTAACACATGTGATAAATCTGAAACGTATTTCTTAAGCAAAGAAATATGGAAAACATCATGCATTTATGACAAAGTAGGGGGTAATGCTAAATGATAAGCTACAAGATTGATTACTTCAACAATCTCGAAAGGTCCCACATAACGAGGTGATAATTTGGCTACCTTGCCAAAGGTTATAGAACTCTTTTTAGGCTTAACATGTAAAAAGACCTTTTCACCAAGTTCAAATTTCTTATCAACCCTTTTCAGATCTGCATAACTTTTTACCTATCTGCAACTTCTTTTAAACATTCACGAATCATTTTAACTTGTTGTTCCATTTCAGTAAGGATTTCAGGTCCAATTACCTCTCTGTCTTCAATGTTATCCCAACTAACTGGAGTTCTGCATTTCCTTCCATATAATGCTTCAAAAGGTGCCATTTTTAAAGAGGCATGATATGTATTATTGTAAGAAAATTCAACTAAAGGAAGGTATTCTTCCCATTTGTATTGTTGATCCATGTAGTACATTCATAACATATCTTCCAAAACCTTATTAACTCTCTCAGTTTGACCATCTGTTTCTAGATGGTATGCGAAACTAAAATTTAGTTTTGTTCCTAAGGTTGTATTATTAGTTTTCCAAAATTGAGATGTCATTCTAGGGTCCTATCAGATATAATCAATTCAGGTACTCCATGTAATCTAAAAATTTCATGCACAAATATTTTTGCTAAAATAGGTGAATCATCCTTAAGATTACCAACAATAAAATGTGCTACTTTTTTCAGATTTATCAACAACAACTAAAATAACATCATGTTTATTTCTTGACATAGGTAGCCCTTGAACAAAATCCATGCTAATTACCTACCACTTATATTGTGGTATGCTATGAGGATATAATAAACCAATGGCATATGCTCAGCCTTAACATGTTAACATTCCAAGCAAGTGAGAAACAAAATCAGTTATGTCTTTCTTCATCCCTTTCCAAAAATATTGTTGTTTTACATCAGAAAGCATTTTTGTAATACCAAGATGTCTGAGTAAGGTGAATTATGAAATTCCATCATTAACTTTTTCCTTAACTCATTTCCCAAAGGTACATACACTCCATTTTCATATCATATCTCAAAATTCCTTCATTATCAAGTGAAAACCTTTATATCTTACGTCATTTGGATCTGCAACAAGTGTTGTTTTTACCTACTGAAAGTAAAAATCAGATTCCATGATACTTTTTACCTCATCCTTAAACTGAGTTCTCAAAGTTATAAGTGCAGAAATATGTTTCCTATGACTTAGTGCATCTGCCACTCTATTTTCTTTTCCTTTTATGTAACTTATGTCAAAATCATATTGTGACAAAAACTCTAACCATCTTCATTGTCTTGCATTTAAATTTGGTTGAGTGAAAATATACTTCAGCCCAAGATGATCAATCTTTAATTCAAAAGGTCTTCCTAAAAGATAATGTCTCCATACTTGAAGTGCATGAACTATGGCAACAAGATCTAGGTCATGGGGAGCATAATTCAACTCATGTAACTTGAGTTTTCTGCTCTCTCATATGCTATAACATGTTCATTTTGTAATAAAATACCTCCGAGTCCTTCTCCAAAAGCATCTGTAACTACTGTAAAGTTTCCATTTGGATCAAGTACAACCAAAATAGGTGCAGATGTTAATTGATCCTTAAGAGTTTTAAATGTTGATTCACATTTATCACTCCACACAAATTTCTTATCTTTCTTTTGTAATGAAGTTATCGGTGCAACAAATTTTGAAAAGTCCTTAACAAACTTTCTATAGTAACCAACAAGCCCCATGAAGCTTCTAACTTCATGTACATTCTTAGGTGTAGGCCACTCAGTTATGGAAACAATATTTGATGGATCAATTGCTATTCCATCCTTACTTATGACATGTCCTAAATAGTGCACTTCTATTTCATAAAAGAACATTTGGACAACTTACCATATAACCTTCTCTTTCTTAAGATTTCAAGTACTATTTTCAAATGCTCATGATGCTCATCAATGATTTTAGAATAGATAAGAATATCATCCAAGAATACAAGTACAAACTTGTCCAAGTATTCTTGAAAGATATTATTCATTAAATTCATAAAATTTGTAGGTGCATTTGTCAAACCAAAAGGTAAAATTAAAATTCATAATGTCCATACCTTGTTCTAAAGGTTGTTTTATGAATATCTTCATCTTTGATTCTTAACTGGTGATACCTAGAATGAAGATCTATCTTAGAATATACTTGATGCACCATGCATCTGATCAAACAAATCATCAATTCTAGGAAGTGGATATCTATTTTTTGATTGTTTCTTTGTTTAACATCCTATAATCAATACAAAGTCTAAGTGTTCCATCTTTCTTTTCAAAAAATTACCGGTGCTCCCCAAGGTGAGACACTCGGTCTTATCAAACCTTAGACAACAATTCTTGTAACTGTGCCTTAATCTCTACTAGTTCAATGGTATTCATTTGATAAGGTGCCTTGAAATAGGCTCAGTTCCTAGTTTGATTTCAATCATGAAGTCAAACTCTCATTTGGGTGGAAGACCAGGTAGTTCTTCCAGAAACACATCACTTGAAATCTCTTAACAACAATTTTTTTCAAGAAATCACTATCCCCTTTTAGATGTTTCAAAAATTTTTACTACATACAAAGTGCAGCCTTTATTTTTGGCCTTTTTAAGTTACATAGCTGATAATTTCCTAACTAAATTTCTCATTTTACCCCTTGGATGTTTGTTGTTTTCTACAGATCATCAAGACAACTAATGTGTTTTTCAAAACAATCAAATTTTGCTTTATGTTCAAAAGATAGTTAACACCTATTATGACATCATAAGACCCCAAAGGAGCAACATAAAGATCAAATTTAGTGGAAAAACTAGGCAATTCTAGGACTTCTCCAAAAGACATTTACTAACAATATGGACAACATTATTTCCATAATGAACAATCCAAGATTTTTCCATTATTCCATCTTTTCTTTTTAGTTTTGCAGCTAATTTACTAGAAATAAAGCATTTAGTAGCTCCAGTATCAAAAAGTATAGTAATATGTATACCAAATAATTTACCTGGCACTTCTATAGGCATAACTTACTTTTCAACTTGTTTATCAACTACTGAACATGTATCTTATGTTGCTAATTGTTGTCATCCTTCCTTAGAGGGCACTAATTTGCATAATGATCCTTTCCATAGTTGTAGATAACCCCCTACAAGTCCTCTTTTAGGTTCAAATTTATTTCCAGCCTTGAAATTGTTGTTTTGTCCTCCATAGGACTTTTGTCCATTATTATTGTTCTTTACGAAGTTGTTTCAAACATTTTCAACAAGTTTATTTGTTGATGTTTTCTTATTATTATCAACAAAAAAAATTTATTTTTAGCACCAAAATTTTTCCATGCCCCTTTTTGGGTGCAAGAGATGAAGAATAATTAGGAATTTTCTTTCTATTCTCTTCCTTATGGGAAGAAATTGCTTTTAATTTTTGTTCTTCTTTGAATGGATTTTTCTACAACCCCTTCCATGGTGGTTGGGATATGAACATCTACCTCACCCCCTATGATAGGGTTTAATCCCATAATAAAATTTTGTATCCTGAACTTCTCATCAGTTTGATATTGAGGCACGTACTTAAGAAGTTTAGTAAACCTCTCCTAGTACTCTGTTATAATTAACTTTCCTTGAATTAAGTTATGAAATTCAATCATCTTCTGATCATAATAGAGTTTTGGTAGCCAACGTTTCCTAAAATAAATCTTAAATTGATCCCAAGTGATGCTTGATTCATCAATGTTCTAGTTCAGCCTTACGGTTGTCCCACCAAGAGGATGCCTCATGGGAAATTTGATAAGCTCCCATACTTTGCTTTTTAGTTTCCTCTCGAAGTTTTATATAAAGTAATTCTCTATTTTGTTGAGCCATTTCTTATCTTAGCTCCATCCCCCAGTGTAGTGCCATCAAACTTTGGTGGACTTATCCTTTTTATGTCATTTGTGAGTTCATGTGCTAATCTTTCCTTTTTTATTTTCAAGGTGATTGGGTACATTTATGTTTACATTTACAACATTATTATTATCAACGCCTCCAAATTTCAATATTGGTTGTCTATAGGAGGTGGTTGATTGTTATTATTAGCATCTTATTCATCCTCCTCATTACCCATAACTTGTTGTTCAAGTACAACCAGATGATCTCTTGTGTCTAACAGGGAAGCAAGAATCTCATCAAGTTTTTTTGTGTAGTAGCTTCCTCTCCACCTGAGGTGGGTTATTTCCATAAGATACCTCACCTTGTTCTAACCATTTTCTATTGACAAGAAAATTAAGTTTTTATCAGATTATGGACTCAATAGGTCCAAGAGATGCAACCTTCAACTTTGATACCAAGATGTAACATTCTCATTTTAAGACTTTAGAAACAAGGGATTTTTTTAACATACATAATGTTCTCTATTCTAAATTAACATAATTTAGAACACACATTCCAATGTCAATCCATCTCATAACAGAAAACCATATGCAACTGTAAATGACTTGGTGAAACAAAATCTTTCATTTCATGACTTGGTATTAAAATGATCTCTCATGATAATTTAGTAATGTGTATACTATGTATACTTGGTTTCTTTTACCTTTTTAGGGGCACCCAAGTGTTTTGTCTAAGAGGCCTATATGAATATCTGTTATCGATATTCATCTGAAATCTTGCATCTTAGACTAGGTGACATAGGACAACACAACCAAAAATGTGGCTTGTGATACTTTGGCAATATATTTTAAAAATTTATATCATGTTTACATTCCTAGATGACTTACTCGTCAAATAGAAAATTCCCTCACCACACTTTTTCTTTTATCTAGAGTGGTCTTTCCTAACTTCTATCAGTCCAATCTATTTAAAGGTTTCACACTAGACAAGGGTAGCAACATGCCCTAGTGTGTAAGACTACTCATTTTGACTAAGGGTATATAGACATACTCAATTACCATATGTTATCCTTAAAGTGAGACACTCGGTCTTAAAAACTTTTAGAAAATAATTCTTGTAAATGTGCCTTAATCTCTACTAGTTCAATGGTAGTATTTCAATAAGGTGCCCTGAAATAGGCTCAATTCCCAGTTTCATTTCAATCGTGAAGTCAAACTCTCGTTTGGGTGGAACACCAGGTAGTTCTTCTGGAAACACATCACTGAAATCTCTTAATAATGGAATTTTTTCCAAGAAATCACTATCCCCTGCAGATGTTTCAAAAAAATTTATTACATACAAAGTGGAGCCTTTTTTTGGCCTTTTAACTTGCATAGTTAGTGACAATTTCCTAACTAAAATTTCTCATTTTACCCCTTGGATGTCTATTTTTTTCTACAGATCATCAAGACAACTAATGTGTTTTTCAAAACAAGAAAATTTTGCTTTATGTTCAACAATCTAGTTCACACTAATTACGACATTACAAGACCCCAAAGGAGTAACATAAAGATCAAATTCAGTGGAAAAACTAGGCAAGTCTAGGACTTTTACTAAAAATACATTTAATAACAATATGGACAACATTATTTCCATAATGAACAATCCAAGATTTTTCCATTATTCCATCTTTTATTTTTAGTTTTATGGCTAATTACTAGAAATAAAGCATTCAAAAGCTCGTATCAAAAATTATAGTAACAAGTATACCAAATATTTTACTCCGGCACTTCTATAGGTGTAAGTTGTTTTTAGCTTATTTATCACCTACTAAACATGTATCCTATGTTGCTAATTGCTCTCATCCTTCCTTAGAGGGCACTAATTTGCATAATGATCCTTGCCAAAGTTGTAGGAACCCCTTCTTGGTCCTCTTTTAGGTTTGAATTTATTTCCATCCTTGAAATTGTTGTTCTGTCCTCCATAGAATTTTTTCCCATTATTATTGTTCTTTATGAAGTTGTTTCAAACATTTTCAGCAAGTTTATTGCTCTTTGTTGTCTTATTTTTATCAAGAAAAATTTATTTTTAGCACCAAAATTTTTCCATGCCCCCTTTTTTGGGTGCAAGAGATAAAGAAGAATTAGGAATTTTCTTTCTATTCTCTTCCTTATGGGAAGAAATTGCTTTTAATTTTTGTCCCACTGTTGAATGGATTTTTCTACAACCCTTTTCATGGTGGTTGGGATATGAAAATCTACCTCACCCCATTTGATAGAGTTTAATCTCATAATAAACATTCATATCTGAACTTCTCGTCGTTTGATAATCGAGGAACATACTTAAGAAGTTTAGTAAACCTCTCGTAGTACTGCTGTTACGCTTAACTTTACCTAAATTAAGTTATGAAATTAAATAATCTTCTAGTCATAGTAGAGTTGTGTAAGCCATCCTTGCCTAAAATAATTCTTAAATTTGTCCCAAGTGATGCTTGATTCATCAATATTCATCAAGGCTTACGGCTGTCCCACCAGGAGGATGCCTCATGGGAAAGTTGATAAGCTCCCCATACTTGCTTTAGTTTTCTCTCGGAAGTTCCTTAATATAAATTAACTCTTCATTTCACTTGAGCCAATTCTTAGCTCCATCCCCAGTGTAGTGCCATCAAACTTTGGTGGACTTATCCTTTTATGTCATTTGTGAGTTCAACTGCTAATCTTGCCTTTTTATTTTCAGGTGATTGGGTACATTTGTGTTTGCATTTACAACATTATTATTATCAATTCCCAAATTTTCAATATTGGAATTGTCCATGGAGGTGGCTGATTGTTATTATTAGCATCTTCCTCCTCCTCCTCATTACCCATAACTTGTTGTTCAAGTACAACCAAATGATCTCTTGTGTCTAACAGGGAAACAAGAATCTCATCAAGTTTTTGTACAAGAGCTTCCTCTCCACCTGGAGGTGGGTTATTTGGCAGTACCTCCCCTTGTTCTAACAATTTTCTATTGACAAGAAAATTAAGTTTTTATCAGATTATGGACTCAATAGGTCCAAGAGATGCTACCTTCAACTCGATACCAAGATGTAAAATTATCATTTTAAGAATTTAGAAACAAGGGATTTTTTTAACATACATAATGTTCTCTATTATAAATTAACATAATTTAGAACACATATTCCAATGCTAATCCATCTTAGAACAGAAAACCATATGTATCATAAATGACTTGCTCTGATACTAATCTTCTTTGGTTAAAGACACTGGGTAATTAGGGTATACCTCAAAGGACACTTTAGGCGCATGTGAGGCCGAGTTTGGTTTCTTTATGTAGACTATCCTTAAAGTTATCAAATCGTAAATCTAAAAGACAACATAAAATACTAGCATTCAAACCGCGGCGAAATAAAGGTGTAATTCCTATTTGTACACAGCCGATATGAGCAAATTTATAAGTGGTTTGACGCTTAAGGGACTTGACATCAGCTTTATCAATTAAAGGGATATTATATTCACAACTATTACTCTGTGAAACCTGGATGACGGATTCCCTAGTCTTAAAGACTGTGGAAGCTAAAAGCTGAAACCTATTTAAATGGGAATAAACTTCATTATAAGCTTTTCTAGGAAGTCTCCACTCAGGAGTGGGACTCGACTCATCTATAATATTAATTTCTTCATTGACTGAGAAAACATCAGACAAACTAACCAAAGATGTATCTTCGGAATCTACAGTAGAAGTTCGGGGAGACTGATCAGCCATTGTGGGACTTACAAGCAAAGAACCAAAAATCTGCGACACTCCTCGGGCAAAACTCGTCTTACTGTTGCGCCTGACAAACGGCGTCTTACGGTTGCGATAGCCACACCTGCAGATTATACTGGGGTATATAAACTTGCGTTTACACATAGACTGAACGGATCACTGAACTTACTGCTGAAGATACGATTCACAACTCTGAATATTGCTGACACTTCCGATTCTCTTTTGCTAGCTCTGATACCATTCTAAAAAAACAAATTGATAAACAGCTCGATACCATTCTAAAACAAATATAAAACAGCTCTGAAACATATATTCAAACACGATATATACATACTTTGCCACTCTTATCTACCAACCATATGTGAATGATAGTAACATAACTCCATGGTGGATATACTTCTTCTATACAACCTAAGACGATTGTAAAAACATCCTCCGTTCTCAAAGTAATCTTCAAATATACTGAAATCATTAATGATCATCAATTTATATTCTAACTCGACTTGTAAAACAACAAAGACTGTATCAACCATTCTAATTCTGACCAAATATTAATAGAATATCTATCTCTGCATCTTCACCAAACAAATCACCAATATCATTACTACAACTTCAAACACATCATCTGAATCAAAGACGTTCTCAAACTCATCAAAATGATCTATATTCAATAACTTCAAACTTCCATTAACTCTGGCGAGTACATGAACAGACTGAACCATAATTACTTACAAACATGAAGACTTATATCTATAGACTCTGAATTCTGAAATCCTTCCTTTCTTCTACTCCAGATATTTCTCTTTAAACCAGTGTGTTGTTGTATCTCCCAAATCCAGTGTAGTGAATGAAATGAGGATGCGCTATTAAATAGGCAACTCAAAGCTTTTCACCGGATACGGGAAGACCGGAAACCGGAGCAAGAGGTAATCGGTAAGATTCCTCAGTGAGTACAGCCCACTCACCAAAAGCAAGACACGACACCACCCAAGGTACAAAGATGCCAATGGGTCCACCACGCACCTACAAAAGCAAACTACCGACAACAAGCCTGTCGGATAACTTTATTAAAAGCAGGATAAGAAGGAATCCTGAAAAGAGAAGATGATAACATGCCTATCATCATGACAGATAGTGCGGAGCGCACTCAATTATTCGAAGAGGACAGAGGGTCCTGGACGGTCAGGATCATCATCGTCAGAAGATGATGTGGAATCATTTCTTGTCGGTGCTCCAGGAAGTAACCTTTCATGTTGCTTCTAACCATATGCGGGATAACCGCGCGGTTCCATCTGTGTTTGGTCGAAGATGAGCCTCTTGTAGGAAACAAATAGTGATCCAGAATTCTGAGATCCTGATCGGGGCTGGAGGTCGCACGACCATGGTGTGATGCAGAAGAATTCTCCTCCAAAGAGTAGCATTTGGTCTTTCAACCAAATTCCTGTGATTAATCTTAATATAATAATGTGCTTTAACATACCATGGGATCTTACATTGAATAATGATATTTCTGGCTGTATCCGGATGCACATTTAACAGAGGAGAGTTAGATAATTTAGAAGGGAGAAACTTTGAAAGAAAGTACTTGAAGTGAGAAGAGATGTACTTCCTGTCTCCCAGAGAAGGAGGTCGGTTCCATATATCGATTGCAAAGGATGTTCTTCAGGCCACATCCTTGAAAACTCGAACCGCCATAATGTGTCCTTTCTTGGTATCAGCTGCCTGAGTCTGAGACCTTCGACAGGTAGGAAATCCGGTTGTTCGACTGCATAGAGAGATCGCCATTGCCACTTTAAGCAACACTTGACCAAGGGTTCTTGTAAAGTATGAAACTCATGACCTGGTATGTCAGGATCATAAAGTTTACATTCAAGTTCAGACATTGCGAACTCTTGTGTGGTTATGAGATCTCTAGAGATCTAGAAGCGTTTGAGCTTCTTGTGACATTCTGTTGTCACAAAGGACTAATGCATCAATTTGTTCTTTTGCATGTCGATGATCCCATACAGTGCCATGGGATTCATGGATAACCTGTGTAACGCTGATATTTTTGGAGTGTTGAGTTCCTGCTGACAAAATCTGCAAGAGCATTTTGTTTGCCTGATATGTGCTCTACTTGGAACTCAAAGTTGTCAAACCAAAGACCCCATCTTTGGAGTCTGTTGAAGGCTACCTTATTAGCTGGATCTCCGCCATCTAACCTTTTTCTGAAATCTTTGAGGTCAGATCTTAAAATGAATTCTTCATTTTGAACGAAGAACAAGAAAGCCTTGATGGCCTTTTTAGCAGCTAATAATTCCTTATGAGAAGAATGATAATTTAACTCAGAGCCTTGGAAAGCTCCTGAGGCAAATCTACATACCTTCTCTTTATCATTCTCGGCCTTTTCCTTGAGTACAGCTCCCCAAAATTGTTCGGCGCATCGCATTCAATGATCTTTTTGCCAGGTCCTGGTAATGACATTGCCGGGAGTTCTTGTACTTGCTTCTTAATCCTCTGTACTGCTCTGGTCATGTCCTGATTCCATCCAGGAGCATTTTTCTTGAGTCTACTATTTAGCAGTACACGATCAGCTGCTATGTTCTGGTAAAAACCAGCAACATAGTTGATACATCCTAAGAAACGCTGCAATTGTTGTTTCTCTAGGATCTGGTCAGGAAAATTCTGAATATTTGTAATCACATGCTGCTGCATAGAAATTGTTCCTGAACTGATACGGATACCAAGGAAGTCTATTTCTTCTTTAAAGATTTCCATTTTAGTGGGAGACAAGCAGATCCCATTTTTATATACAGTCTCATAAAACTTTTCTAAGTGAGTTAAATGCTCCTTTGGTGACTTAGAAAATATGAGAATGTCATCAATGTAAACAATTAGGAAATCAGACAACTCACCGAAGATTTTGTCCATGATCTTCTGGAAAATAGAAGGAGCTGTCTTGAGACCGAATGGAAGAACTTTCCATTCATACTGACCACCTGGTACAATGAAAGCGGTTTTATACATATCTTCATTGCGCAAGAACACTTGCCAAAACCCGCTTTTAGATCAAACTTGCTGTAGACATGAGATCCTTTGATTCTTCTCAAGATATCATCCTTGGCTGGAATGGGATGCTGTACAGCAGTTATGAACTTATTCAGTGGCTTATAATCCACTACAAGCCTTTTCTTTCCTCTGATCTGTTCAGATCTCTTGTTCACATAAAAGGCTGAACATGCCCATGGTGAATTGGATTCTTGTATGAGTCCAGCTTTGATCAGTTTCTGTATTTCACCCTGGCATTCTTTTCTCTCTGCAGGGGGCATGCCTTTATGATGTGCTTTGAACTTTGGTAGCACTTCATTGCCCTTATCATCTTTGATCATCTGAAGATCCAAAGAACAGTAATGCTTCTTTCTGCTGATGAAAGCATGTGGATCTTCGCTGCAGACGTTCTTCTTGATCCTGGAAACTATTTCTTCAATATTAACAGCATTGTTAGAAATAGATTTATGAATCCAGGTATTATTGACAGTCTTTACCTTCTGAGGTAAAGGAACAATACTCTGAAAAGAGTATCTTCTGGGAATGGAGATAGGAGGCTCAAACAACTGTATACTGTTCTGGGAGATGCTGAATGTATTACATTGTTGCAGAAATCAACTCCTAGAAGACAGTCATAATTCTCCATATTGTGTTGATAGAACTCTATGTCAATAGAATGTCCTTCAACATCTAATTTAACCTTAGCCATTGATTTGCAGACTACCTCTCTTTTATCAAACTTGATCTTGGTGTGGGTTTTAACCCAACAGTCACTAGGGAGAGCATACTGTCTGATAAGGCTAATCTCAGCACCCGTGTCAATCATGGCATCCAAAACATAAGGCTTTATATGTGGAATGCATATAGTGATTGCTATAAAGGGATTCTGGGTGCAGCTTAATGTACATACCTTTGGCTGTGATGGCTGGTCATCTTGAGATGCCAAATTGTGGTATGTCTCTTCAAGATTCTCTGTGGAATCTTCTTTCTCATTTTCTTCCTCAGCTACTAGCTTGCTATATTCTTCAGTTGCCTTAGCAAGCACTTTCTCAAGTAGCTCAATCCTGGATTTTCTCCAGGTCCTTGTACATCTGCCTTGAAGCTGGATTTTCTGAAGATTGTCCTGGCTCATAAGAGGAGTAAACAGGAGGACTGATTCCTCTTCCTCTTCCACGCCATGCTCCAAACCTTCCCCTGGTGGGAATTTGTCTCTGTCTCTCTGCTGGAATGGAGGCCGTATTGGAAATGCTTCAAAGGGCTCTTCTATTTCTGATTCAGCTCTGCTCTGTGCCTGGCTCTGCTCCAATTCATTCTGCCTTAAGTATCTGTCTTGCAGATTTCTGAGCTCTTTTTGAAGAGCTATCTTCCTTGTTGTGTCCCAAGGGGGACAACTGTCATAGACTGACTGGAGACTTTCAACTTGCCTTCTGAGCAAGTCTGCACTTGGTGGTATCATGGGATGAACAAAGTTAGATACCATATTTATACTGAAATGAGTAAAGGAAGGAATTGAACTATACCCACTATCAGTACTATCTTCATCTGATGAAGCATCTTTGAATATTATTACAATTTTCTCCTTCAATGGAGACATAAGATATATCAGATGATAAACTATCAGTGTCAGAAATAAAAGCATATTCTTCTTCTTCTATGCCTTTACTGGTTAAGGCATTTACCTTTGCCTTACCTTTCTCTGTATGTCTCTGTGGACACTGATTAGCATAATGAGCATCTTTACAAATATAACAGGTAGGTTTAAACCTGTTTGATTTACCCAAATGTTTATACTTACGAAATTTATATTTCGCTCTGGGCTTACCTTTCTGGAACTGCTCTTTATACTTTCCTTTTCTGAATTGCTCTCTGTATTTATGTTTCTTTTTCTTTTTCTGCCGCCACTCACCCCCTTTTGAAAAAAGACAATCTTTGCAAGAAGATTTCTTCTGGAAGATTGGATTTCTAGTTCAGGACAACCAAAGGGTTCTAAAGCATACTGATTGCAGAAAGTATTGCTGAGAGCTTTTTGGTGTTTGAACGCTTGCTTGCGTTCCCATTTTTCTTGCACAGCTTGGCATTGCACTGATCTATTATCTGATTGATGTGCCCAAAACTTAACTCTGAAGTTTTCATTCCATGCATGGCCTTTCTGTATTGTGTAGCAAAGAAAGGTGGAAATGACTCTATATAACGGAGACGCATGGTCTCATCGTTAATGTTACTACAATCGTAATATAGCTTCTGCATGAAGCATTGGTATTCCTTTATGCGAGTCATATCACATAAGCGAGCTCTGAGGAACATGGCTGTGTTCATCATCTTATCATCATCTATGTTACCGATGAATTCTCTGATAAGAGCTGCTGTGAGGCCAGTGAAACCTGTATCTAGGATTTCTGCTTTGTTGGGAAGTACATCCCACCATTCTTTGAGAATGCCTACAAAGCCATTGACTATAGTGGCAGCAATATTTTGAGGTGTTCTGCCATAGGTTTCTTTTTGAGTGTTGCCCCATCCTATCATGGCATGGATTAATTCTTTTATTTCAGCCACGGACTTGCATTCTACTCTGTAGAAATTTGGCTGAAGTGTTTGGACCTTTGTGGTTGACTGGAAACCTGGAGTACTGCTTTCACCCATATGTTCATCAAACAGTGGTGGTGTGAATTCTGGATTCTCAATGTGAGATTCAGTACCCTCAATGCTTAGCATGTTTACCTCCTTGTCCTTAAAGAACAGAGGTTTATATTCTTCTAAAACTTCCTTGTATGACTTCTTTGGAGTAGGACTAGCTAGATTCTCTGACTTCGTCCACCATTCTAAAACAAATTGATAAACAGCTCGATACCATTCTAAAACAAATATAAAACAGCTCAAAACATATATTCAAACACGAGATATACGCACCGCCACTCTTATCTACCAACCATATATGTGAATGATAGTAACATAACTCCACGGAGGATATACTTCTTTTATACAACCTAAGACGATTGTAAACACATCTTCCGTCTCAAAGTAATCTTCAAATATACTGAAATCATTAATGATCATCAACTTATATTCTAACTCGACTTGTAGAACAACAAAGACAGTATCAACCATTCTAATTCTGACCAAATATTAATAGAATGTCTATCTCTGCATCTTCACCAAACAGATCAACCAATATCATTACTACAACTTCAAACACATCGTCTGAATCAAAGACGTTTTCAAACTCATCAAAATGATCTATATTCAAAAACTTCAAACTTCCATTAATTCTGGCTAATACATGAACAGACTGAACCATAGTTACTTACAAACATGAAGACTTATATCTATAGACTCTGAATTCTGAAATCCTTCCTTTCTTCTACTCCAGATATATCTTCTAAATCCAGCGTATTCAGATCTAGTCCAAATCCAGTGTAGTGAATGAAATGAGGATGCGCTATTAAATAGGCAACTCAAAGCTTTTCACCGGATACGGGAAGACCGGAAACCGGAGCAAGAGGTAATCGGTAAGATTCCTCAGTGAGTACAGCCCACTCACCAAAAGCAAGACACGACACCACCCAAAGGTACAAAGATGCCAATGGGTCCACCACGCACCTACAAAAGCTAACTACCGACAACAAGCCTGTCGGATAACTTTATTAAAAGCAGGATAAGAAGGAATCCTGAAAAGAAAAGATGATAACATGCCTATCATCATGACAGATAGTGCGGAGCGCACTCAATTATTCGAAGAGGACAGAGGGTCCTGGCAGGTCAGGGTCATCATCGTCAGAAGATGATGTGGAATCATTTCTTGTCGGTGCTCCAGGAAGTAACCTTTCATGTTGCTCTAACCATATGCGAGACATCCGCGCGGTTCCATCTGTGTTTGGTCGAAGATGAGCCTTGTAGGAAACAAATAGTGGTCCAGAATTCTGAGATCCTGATCAGGGCTGGAGGTCGTACGACCATGGTGTGATGCAGAAGAATTCTCCTCCAAAGAGTTGCATTTGGTCTTTCAACCAAATTCCTGTGATTGATCTTAATATAATAATGTGCTTTAACATACCATGGGATCTTACATTGAATAATAATATTTCTGGCTGTATCCGGATGCACATTTAACAGAGGAGAGTTAGATAACTTAGAAGGGAGAAATTTTGAAAGAAAGTACTTGAAGTGAGAAGAGATGTACTTCCTGTCTCCCAGAGAAGGAGGTCGGTTCCATATATCTGATTGTAGAGGATGTTCTTCAGGCCACATCCTTGAAAACTCGAACCGCCATAATGTGTCCTTTCTTGGTATCAGCTGCCTGAGTCTGAGACCTTCGACAGGTAGGAAATCCGGTTGTTCGACTGCATAGAGAGATCGCCATTGCCACTTTAAGCAACACTTGACCAAGGGTTCTTGTAAAGTATGAAACTCATGACCTGGTATGTCAGGATCATAAAGTTTACATTCAAGTTCAGACATTGTGAACTCTGTGTGTTATGAGATTCTAGATCGAAGCGTTTGAGCTTCTTGTGACATTCTGTTGTCACAAAGGACTAATGCATCAATTTGTTCTTTTGCATGTCGATGATCCCATACAGTGCCATGGGATTCATGGATAACCTGTGTTACGCTGACATTCTTAGAAGTGTTGAGTTCCCTGCTGACAAAATCTGCAAGAGCATTTTGTTTGCCTGATATGTGCTCTACTTGGAACTCAAAGTTGTCAAACCAAAGACCCCATCTTTGGAGTCTGTTGAAGGCTACCTTATTAGCTGGATCTCCGCCATCTAACCTTTTTCTGAAATCTTTGAGGTCAGATCTTAAAATAAATTCTTCATTTTGCACGAAGAACAAGAAAGCCTTGATGGCCTTTTTAGCAGCTAATAATTCCTTATGGGAAGAATGATAATTTAACTCAGAGCCTTGGAAAGCTCCTGAGGCAAACCTACATACCTTCTCTTTATCATTCTCGGCCTTTTCCTTGAGTACAGCTCCCCAAAATTGTTCGCTGGCATCGCATTCAATGATCTTCTTGCCAGGTCCTGGTAATGACATTGCCGGGAGTTCTGTACTTGCTTCTTAATCCTCTTGCATCTTTCTGGTCATGTCCCGATTCCATCCGGAGCATTTTCTTGAGTCTATTATTTAACAAGACACGATCAGTTTGCTATGTTACGTAAAAACCAAAGCAACATAGTTGATACATCTAAGAAACGCCGCAATTGTTGTTTCTCTAGGATCTGGTCAGGAAAATTCTGTATATTTGTAATCACATGCTGTTGCATAGAAATTGTTCCTGAACTGATACGGATACCAAGGAAGTCTATTTCTTCTTTAAAGATTTCCATTTTAGTGGGAGACAAGCAGATCCCATTTTTATATACAATCTCATAAAACTTTTCTAAGTGAGTTAAATGCTCCTTTGGTGACTTAGAAAATATGAGAATGTCATCAATGTAAACAATTAGGAAATCAGACAACTCACCGAAGATTTTGTCCATGATCTTCTGGAAAATAGAAGGAGCTGTCTTGAGACCGAATGGAAGAACTTTCCATTCATACTGACCACCTGGTACAATGAAAGCGGTTTTATACATATCTTCATTGCGCAAGAACACTTGCCAAAACCCGCTCTTTAGATCAAACTTGCTGTAGACATGAGATCCTTTGATTCTTCTCAAGATATCATCCTTGGCTGGAATAGGATGTTGTACAGCAGTTATAAACTTATTCAGTGGCTTATAATCCACTACAAGCCTTTTCTTACCTCTGATCTGTTCAGATCTCTTGTTCACATAAAAGGCTGAACATGCCCATGGTGAATTGGATTCTTGGATGAATCCATGCTGATCGGTTGATTTCATTCTTTTCTCTCTCTGCAGGGGCATGCCTTTATGATGTGCTTTGAACTTTGGTAGTCATCATCTGAAGATCCAAAGAACAGTAATGCTTCTTTCTGCTGATGAAAGCATGTGGATCTTCGCTGCAGACGTTCTTCTTGATCCTGGAAACTATTTCTTCAATATTAACAGCATTGTTAGAAATAGATTTATGAATCCAGGTATTATTGACAGTCTTTACCTTCTGAGGTAAAGGAACAATACTCTGAAAAGAGTATCTTCTGGGAATGGAGATAGGAGGCTCAAACAACTGTATACTGTTCTGGGAGATGCTGAATGTATTACATTGCTGCAGGAAATCAACTCCTAGAAGACAGTCATAATTCTCCATATTGTGTTGATAGAACTCTATGTCAATAGAATGTCCTTCAACATCTAATTAACCTTAGCCATTGATTTGCAGACTACCTCTCTTTTATCAAACTTGATCTTGGTGTGGGTTTTAACCCAACAATCACTAGGGAGAGCATATTGTCTGATAAGGCTAATCTCAGCACCCGTGTCAATCATGGCATCCAAAACATAAGGCTTTATATGTGGAATGCATATAGTGATTGCTATAAAGGGATTCTGGGTGCAGCTTAATGTACATACCTTTGGCTGTGATGGCTGGTCATCTTGAGATGCCAAATTGTGGTATGTCTCTTCAAGATTCTCTGTGGAATCTTCTTTCTCATTTTCTTCCTCAGCTACTAGCTTGCTATATTCTTCAGTTGCCTTAGCAAGCACTTTCTCAAGTAGCTCTATCCTGG
Source organism: Taxus wallichiana var. yunnanensis (assembly GCA_018340775.1). NCBI lineage: Eukaryota > Viridiplantae > Streptophyta > Pinopsida > Cupressales > Taxaceae > Taxus > Taxus wallichiana. Next base: position 125,170,519 of record CM031239.1, read on the forward strand.
ATTTTCTCCAGGCCTTGTACATCTGCCTTGAAGCTGGATTTTCTGAAGATTGTCCTGGCTCATAAGAGGAGTAAACAGGAGGACTGATTCCTCTTCCTCTTCCACGCCATGCTCCAAACCTTCCCCTGGTGGGAATTTGTCTCTGTCTGACTCTCTGCTGGAATGGAGGCCGTATTGGAAATGCTTCAAAGGGCTCTTCTATTTCTGATTCAGCTCTGCTCTGTGCCTGGCTCTGCTCCAATTCATTCTGCCTTAAGTATCTGTCTTGCAGATTTCTGAGCTCTTTCTGGAGAGCTATCTTCCTTGTTGTATCCCAAGGGGACAACTGTTGTAGACAGATTCTAGACTTTCAACTTGTCTTCTGAGCAAGTCTGCACTTGGTGGTATCATGGGATGAACAAAGTCAGATACCATATTTATACTGAAATGAGTAAAGGAAGGAATTGAGCTATACCCACTGTCAGTACTATCTTCATCTGATGAAGCATGCTGAATATTATTACAATTTTCTCCTTCAATGGAGACATAAGATATATCAGATGATAAACTATCAGTGTCAGAAATAAAAGCATATTCTTCTTCTTCTATGCCTTTACTGGTTAAGGCATTTACCTTTGCCTTACCTTTCTCTGTATGTCTCTGTGGACACTGATTAGCATAATGAGCATCTTTACAAATATAACAGGTAGGTTTAAACCTGTTTGATTTACCCAAATGTTTATACTTACGAAATTTATATCTCGCTCTGGGTTACCTTTCTGGAACTGCTCTTTATACTTTCCTTTTCTGAACTGCTCTCTGTATTTATGTTTCTTTTTCTTTTTCTGCCGCCACTCACCCCCTTTTGAAAAAAGACAATCTTTACAAGAAGATTTCTTCTGGAAGATTGGATTTCTAATTCGGGACAACCAAAGGGTTCTAAAGCATACTGATTGCAGAAAGTATTGCTGAGAGCTTTTTGGTGTTTGAACGCTTGCTTGCGTTCCCATTTTTCTTTGCACATCTTGGCATTACACTGATCTATGATCTGGTTGATGTGCCCAAAACTTAACTCTGAAGTTTTCATTCCATGCATGGCCTTTCTATATTGTGTAGCAAAGAAAGGTGGAAATGACTCTATATAACGGAGACGCATGGTCTCATCGTTAATGTTACCTGAACTGTAATATAGCTTCTGCATGAAGCATTGGTATTCCTTTATGCGAGTCATATCACATAAGCGAGCTCTGAGGAACATAGCTGTGTTCATCATCTTATCATCGTCTATATTACCGATGAATTCTCTGATAAGAGCTGCTGTGAGGCCAGTGAAACCTGTATCTAGGATTTCTGCTTTGTTGGGAAGTACATCCCACCATTCTTTGAGAATGCCTACAAAGCCATTGACTATAGTGGCAGCAATATTTTGAGGTGTTCTGCCATAGGTTTCTTTTTGAGTGTTGCCCCATCCTATCATGGCATGGATTAATTCTTTTATTTCAGCCACAGACTTGCATTCTACTCTGTAGAAATTTGGCTGAAGTGTTTGGACCTTTGTGGTTGACTGAAACCCTGAGTACTGCTTTCACCCATATGTTCATCAAACAATGGTGGTGTGAATTCTGGATTCTCAATGTGAGATTCAGTACCCTCAATGCTTAGCATGTTTACCTCCTTGTCCTTAAAGAACAGAGGTTTATATTCTTCTAAAACTTCCTTGTATGACTTCTTTGGAGTAGGACTGGCTAGATTCTGGACTTCTGTCCATGAGACGGCTTGAGACCAATCACCTTCTTTTCTAGGTGTTAGCCTACTATTCAACTCATTGATCTTTGGAAAGATCTTGGGAAGTTCTTGAGTTAGACACTTTTGGATATCATCTATCCTGCTAGTGTGTCTTTTCATTTTCATCCTGAATTTGTGACAGACCTGATTCTAACAATTCATTTGTTTGTGTAGTTCTGGCTATGATTGTACTTTTCAAACCAACTGTATGATCAACCAAGGGTTGAACTATATCTGTGACTCTATGTGTGACTGCCTCTGGTAGGCTTGTAGCAAGACTGTGTGCTGTGCTTTCTATCTTTTAACAGATTCTTCCATTTTATCAAATCTAGAATTTAACAATCTCAAAGCACCAGCAGTGTCTCCTTTCTTTCTCAATTCTATAGCTTTAAGTGTTCTTTCCAAACTTGAAAGCTTTTCAGATTGAGAACATACCTCTTCATTCACAGATAGTAGTGCCTTGTTGGTCCAGTTGAGCATTTTAGAGCTTTCAGATGGCTCTATTTCTTTATTGACTGCTCTTTGATACCAGAATACGGCCTTTTGAGTCTCATCAGGTGAAATCAGCTCATGCTGATCTGTAGGAGGAAATGGAGTCCTCGTACTTGTTGAAGCCATATTTATTGTAGGCCCGTTGACAGGGGCGTACTTCTGACTGACTAACTTTTCGCAATCTGAGCACCATAAAAAGTCAGTAGAAGGATCATGGGTTAATGATCTATGGCTACATAAAAATATCTTTTCATCTTCTTTCTTAGCCTCTTGAGGCTTGGATGATTCACCAACTGAAAAATAAGAAGATGTAGAAGCTACAGAATTGCTTCTATTCAGAATTCTTTTAGATCTATCATTGTCAGATGCTTTACCAACATCTGAGTTTCTTCTGAAACTGAGTGTCACATTATTTCTGCCTTCTGTTACTGCAGTTGCATTTTCAAGCTTTGGCTGAGATGTCTGCACAAACTTTTTTGCTAGTGTCCATTCCTTTGGAACTTTGATGTCTGACCATGAAATTAACTCAGGTTCAATCTTCTGAGTTTCTAAGTTAACGTGGGTCACCACGCTACTGCTTTGACGTGCCGTGTTTAACAGCTGGGTTCATGGTATTGACCAGACGGTAAATGATTTTATAATGGACGGCAAGAGGACAAGATCCTTTGCGCATATTTAAGCCTGTGGTTGCTAAGTGCAATTTTAAGACATCCTGCAGAAGGTCTTCTTTGGTTAAAGACACTGGGTAATTAGGGTATACCTCAAAGGACACTTTGGGCGATATGGCGGCCGCTTTGGACTGCTTCTTCTAATGAGACTATCCTATTTTATGACTCGGTATTAATATGATCTCTCACGATAATTCGGTAATGTGTATACTACGTATACTTGGTTTCTTTTAATTTTTAGGGGTACCCAAGTGTTACTGTCTAAGAGGCCAATATGAATATCTCATTACCGATATTCATCTGAAATATTGCATCTTAGACTAGGTGACATAGGACAACGCAACCAAAAACTTCGATACTTTTACCAAATATTTTAAACATGTATATCATGTTTACATTCCTAGATGACATACTCGTCAAATAGAAAATTCACTCACCACACTTATTCTATAATCTAGAGTGGTCTTTCCCGACTTACATTAGTCTAATCTATTTAAAGGTTTCACACTAAACAAGGGTAGCCGCATGCCATAGTGTGGAAGACTACTCGTGGTGACTAAGGGTACGTATACATACTCAATAGAGTTACGTCAATTGGGTGTATCTAGTTATCCTAAGTCAATGTGAGTTGACCTTGACACTAGATCTTGTTCCTATCCTGTATAGGGTAGAACCATGATTCATCTTATACTTATGTCAATCAAGTTTAGAAAACTATGCAAGGTATTGAGACATATCAAATGCATCATATTTTCATCGTAATGTCTCCTATCATTATGAAGGTACTACACTGCAATTGATGTGTACCAACATCAAATTGAGTTTCCTCAATTGGACTAGCATACCTTAGATTATAGGTTTATCAACCCATTAATCATTGTCTTAAGATTAATGACAAAAACGCTTTAAGATTCAACTAACATCAATTAACATATAAGGTTTCAAGTTGAATTACACGTGAGGTAGGTATGTAGATAAATATGCTTCCTAACCATTTAATTACATGTTTAATTTTATCTTTAAATGAAACACATTGTATCATATATCGACATGATTTTTCTTAATGTTATGAAGGTCTGTTCATTAGATCCTTTCATATTTCAGCCTTAGCTTATTCAAGTTTATTATAAACCTTTATTTTAGGCTTCATGAAGATGAAGTCTAAATCCCCTTTAAATTCCTTTTACAACATTTCATATTTTTAATAAAGAAATGTACCTATGGAATAACACAAGTAAACCATTCTCTTATCATATTCATAACACTTTAACAAGATCTTGATTAAGTCCCTATGATTGATTTCAAGGGATATATCATTTTTCCCTATATCAAGGAGTAATGTCCATCTATGAAAATAGATTATATATGGTTCCAAAACATCAAGAATTCATACACACACACATATATAATTCAATCATATTTCTTTTATATTGTTTAAGGATCTACTTATGAGTGTCAACTTATTAGATGCATCTCTTTATGAGAATATGAACCAACTAATACTTCAGATCCTCAAACAAAATCCCATAACATTTAAGTATACCAACTACCCCCTTTCATTTAGGATATTACTAATAATAATGCATCATAATTTATGCCAAAGAAGGTATTACAATACACTAATAATAAAAAATCATCAAATCATTTATTCATCAAAGGAGTGATCCATTCACTCGAGTACAATAGTAATTAAGATATTACAAGGTATCATAATAGCAATTTAAAACTAGTTTTTTTACAATCTTTCTTTTCCGAAAAGTACATGACAAGTAATGATGCCACATAGTCATCATAATAAAGATACAATTTATTTTAGTAAACTAGAACTAACTTTCTATATGTCTTTCTCCTTTCATAACTTACGAATCCATATGCTAAATTGTTAGCATGAGTCGGTTCATTTGAACTGAGCATGATAAGCACTATAACATTAAAATTTTGTGCTTTTATCTAAGTGTTTCATAAAAAGAACCCTATTATTTATGAAACAATTCTGAAAACGCAAAAATAAAAATATGACTTTTCCTAAAATATTACAATCATGAAAGAGAGAGAGAGAGATGATTAAAGATTCAATAAGTAATGTATAAACAATGACTATTTAAATCATCATAATTACTCCTAACTCCACATTCTTATGAACTTATCTTAGCATGCTAGAAATCAAAAAATAGTAGTAAAGAAGGAATAATTCCATATTTCCAAATCTAAATCTTACCTTCTTCTCAAGTTCCAAATTAAGTTCTTAAACTCAACTCTAAAATAAGTACACTATTTTGATATTCAAGTTAACACTTTAATAGAACTAAAAAGGTCAACCAAAAATCTAAAAACATTCCATCCTATAGTCATGCCTATACTCAGGCTCAACACAGATTCAAACTTTAGTTGATAAAGGATAAGACCCTACATTCCGGTAAGGAAGGTTTATCATACAAAGGATGAAGCAAGTCCAACATAACTAAAAGCAAGGTTTCCTAAAAACCTGAACTTGCTTTGGAGGTGGATCCTATGTGATCAATGAAACACAATTAGTCAGGCTTACTAGAAAACATCAATTTCATATAGGTTTCACAAAGGCTTTCAACCAACTCAACAGACTTAATACTACGAGTCTTGGATACACAAACAATCCCTTATACACTACTTTGTCAAAATAATAATTTCAATGAATGTTAAATCATACCGTTCATTCTGAACTTAACAAAAGATCACAATCTTACCCGACTGATGGAACTCATCATACAGAAGGATTCAAAATAGAATGAAACAATAGATAACTAATAACACAAAGCACTATCCATCCCGAGGAATTTATACTCTAGATTATACAGTATTCAGGTTGAATATGTCATGATACCTCAAAGTTAGAACAATATAAACTACAAACAAAGGTCCATACTGATAAACACCCAACTAGTTCTATTTACCCAAAACTCAAAAGTTGGAACAATCCTAAAGAAAATCACAAGATGATCAATACTTCCCTTTCAAGGAAAATACGTAGTTTATCCAACTCACACATTCACACAAGTTCTTCATTTCAGTCAAAATAAATCTTAAAACAATAAAATAATGTTTCCTCTTTCGTCGGGTAACCTGAGGTGGTTTAAGTTCAAAATACCCATTTACAATCGTACAAAGAAGTAGATAACAGACTAGGTTTAGAATGATCGACAAAGATATTTCTACAAATGTCCAAAAATAAGAACAAAGGAGGCATAAAAATAGTTTTAGTCTCAATTCCGAATGGTCATTTGAAGGAATACAATTCATCCAAGTAATAATTCGGATAAATCATTCAAGAAACCTCCCATTAAAAAAATTCAACATCCGTCACAATTCAAGAAAAAATTAATAGATAAAAGATCTCATTAGAAACCCAAAATCCTAGAATGGATTTACAAAGAAATAAAAGTAAATACAACAGAATAGAACCAAAATGTTCTTATGATTTTCTTCCCCGATCAAATTCCATCAAAACATCCTTCAATTCATAAAAATCTTGACAAGAAGCAAAGATATTATACTTTCCAGCTCAAGATGAGCATTCATTTACTCCTACCCTGAATGATAATAGTAGATAGTTTCAATAAGGAACATATAGATTATAAGTAGTTCCCATTAGGGGAAAACCCAAAATGTGTATAACACAGATTAACATGAACTATATTCTACTCGAAATACCATCGGAGGAATGAGTAGAACAAAAGGGTGGGTTTTTACTACCATCAATGAGCAATAGACAAAACATTAAACACATAATAGTCCCAAAATGATGGCATAATGCCAAAACAAGGAATCCCTTAAAGCTAGTTTTTCAAAGTGACATAGGAATGAGAGCATGCAAGTTAAAATCTATGGATTTCAACAAAATTATGCTACTAAAAAGAATTTACAACCTTCACATAAGTTTTTAATCAATTAGAGAACAAATGTAGACCCATTTCAGTAATAAGAAAGTTTGATTGCAAATAAGTTAGCATAACAACCAAAAATCAACACTTCCATATTTCAATTCCCATACAACAATGAAGAACTAGTTTGCATCCAGAAAAATAAAACAAACACCATTGAAGTAATAAAAAACAACCTACAATAAGAAGGTTTCAAAAAAAGAGTAGAGTTGTTTTTATGAAGCATTTAAATAAAAGAAGAAGACTTAATTTATAGGTCCTATCATGATCGATAGAGCTCTTGGCTTCACTTTCTCGCTATAAATCCTCAAGCAAAGCTTCAAAACTTATTATTTTCCACAAAAACACCAAAAAAATTCCTCAAAATTTTTTTCTCCTCGCTCTTATAGCTTAACAATGATACTTTCATCACTATCATCGTCATGAAAGACAAAAAAAACATGCAAGGATTTGAAGAGAAAACCGCATGTAGAGATTAAGCTCTTAAAAAAACCAAATGATCAAAACAAAATCGAAACCATTCTTTTTTTTCCAACTTCCCTTCTTCCTAGGAGGTTTCTTCACCATTACCAAAAACATTAAATGTCAAATAGACTGACAGTCCTTCCACTTCTCCTGCCACCACCAACTTGCATTTGGCTATAACCAAATTTAAATTACCATGCAACTATTATTTTAGTAGAGGTTCCAGCTAGGCACCCTTTTCTCTTTCATGTATTCACCATATTTGGCTACAAAAGGGAGTTAAGACCGCATTTAATCCCTTATAAATACATTGAGGTTGATGCCACCATCTTTCCCTTGCATGTCATCCACTTCACCCCTTAGGTTATCCCACAACTAGGTTAGATTCATAACATTAGTTTAGGAACTAACTTAGGTCCTTAGGTTAAAGTCTAAGGTTTAGTCTTAGGTTCTTTTCCTTTTTATTAACAACCCTTATTAATCAAAGAACTTAGTAACTTAGGATAGATTACCACTTAGGAACATAGATTAATTAGGTCCCTTTAGCAATAGCTAGGAACTGCAACATGAAACTTACCAAAGAAGAATTAGAATGCCATCCAAGGATCACATATGAGCGATGGGAGAAAAAAATATCACCTAAGACTCCAAGACAACCGAGTTCAGAGATCCCATGATCTGTCTAGCTTGGTCAAGATGACCAAAATGTTATGAAATAGAAAGCATGCCTTGGATCACTGAAATTGATCCAAGGTATAGCTATCCTGCAACAGAGGTTATGAATAATGAAGCACAAGTTCAAGTGTAACAAAACTATGAACTAGTTTAAATTGAATTAGTTTCTTATTTCCACATGCAATGCATTATTCAACATAAGAAGAACTGAATTAATCCATTTTTAATTCAACATAAACATGGTAGAATGGTATCTATTCCAGAAAATAACATATTATCTTCGACAAACATGATTCTTAGTTCACAAGAGTACACCGTCTTCAGACAAGAATCATAGATCAACGCTTGCAATTTCATATAAATAAGCCCTTATAAATATCAACTATGTTAGAGGTGTTACAAAAATTAATAGGAATTTATAGAAGGGTGGTTCTTCAAAATGAATGTGTGAAGTAGCATATAAAAAATAAGTGATTTTTTTTTGTGATACTTTTTGGCTTCATTCAACATTTCACACAAATGAAGCATCAAATTCAAGAAAATGTAAATGATTATCGATTTCTGAAAATTGATCCCCCAAAAAGGTAAGTGTCCAATTAGTTGAAATACTAACATGATTTATATATTAAAATCAAAATGGTTTTCAATAATTTACTCATTCCATAAAGGTCTAAAAAATAATAAATTATATTAATGCATGAAGTGACGTCAGAAGGTAGGAAAAGATGATGGGATACTTGGGTCATTCCGAAAAGAAGGAAAAAATGGAATCACACCTAGCAGTATCAAGCAATGATTTTACCCATGTGGCAATAAAGGAATGGAACCAATCCCATAGTATTAATAGAAAATCAAATATCTTCAGTCGGGAAAAACATATTCCCACTTTAGTTTAAGTCCTTCATTATAAGCAAGTAGGATATTCTTTGAATATTTTGGAGGGAAAATTAAATCATAAGAATTCACCAAAATTATACATGTATGAGGGCATGTCGTCATACAAAAAAGGGGGTTTTAGTTTTTATATTGTTTGAATATTTTTAGAGATCTTATTGTAATACTACAAAATTTCCTTTGATGAAATACAATATAAGTTTTCATTTTTCAAGTTCTTGTGTTAAGATGGTTGTAATGTATAACCATTAATAGGCATTGAGATCATTTTTTTTATGTTCCCTTGTCAAGAGTTTGAAATATATTAATGAAATATGTCTTCTTATGAGCTTAGCTTATGTATTTTGGGTTCTGTATGTTGAGCATTTGATTAATGAGTTATATTTTCTGTTGTAATTTTGTGTTTTTAATTCTCTAAATAATACTAAATCATCATTAATAATTTGAAGCTTTGGTCATTTATTCAATATTGTGTTGTGAGCATTTACTTTACAATATTGGGTGCAATTATAAAATCCTTACTGTAACCATTTTTTTGATGTATTTTCATAAGCCTTTGAGTGAATCTTAGGCGTATGAGATCAAAAACAATAAATAATTTATTAGAATACTTGCATGAGCCTTTGTGTTTTTTATTTTAGAGATTGTGTGGAACCTTTGCACTTGTTGAGTATCAATGAATGCAAATCTTCCTTTGATGAAACTATGACTACTTGATAAATTGTTCTTTATTTTCTAGAATGGCATGTTGTCTAGGTGAGTGTTGAATGTTGTGTTACAAGAAGATTTGTTGTCATATAATCCCCCATATTTATAAATACAAACATATTACAAATCCCATCCCACCATACTAGTATTTATTTGTTACTTTGTTGATTTTTCTATAAATACCAGTAAAGGGAACCTTTATTTTGTTTTCCTCATTAAAAATACACCAGAGCAATGCAATTTAGCTATCTTTAGTAACCAAAGGTCCTGGTAAAATAAGCATATGCATCACTTTGTGTGAAAAATATGATGGTTTTGTGTTACTTCCATGGTCATACTTGTCCTAAATTGGTCCATATTTTGAAGAAATCAAGGAATAAGGACTCTATCTCCCCCTCTGCATTTAGGTTACCCTATGGTTCCTTTCACCTGTCTAAATGCGGGGCCAAAAGTAGTAGGGAAATGCCATTCCATTTGTACATGTCACTCAATTACCCCAAAGCTTGGTCACAAAGAGTTTGTTAGACATATCCTTGGATGAAAATGACTCATACCACAAATTCTATCATCCTTAAATCATCCCAACTTCTTGATAACGCCGTGAGGCCCTCTGGGGGTGTAAGATTGGGTACCAACACTACTCACATACACACCTATACCTTACTATTTCTTTGCACTTCAACCAATATTACTAGTAGAACTTTCTCTTATCTACACTATGAGCACACCTTGCTACATCTATTTATTCTTATGGATTCCATTTTTCTCTTATTACACTCTATACACATGTTTCTCTTCATGCTTACTTATAGATCCTTCTATTCATGATACACATACTATTTTATACACATAATCTAACTATTATTGCTCACAATGATCACATCTATTTGCGAGAAGATCTTGATATAAAAACTTGGGGGCATCAGAATTATCACCTCCTCCCTTGATTCTTTACCTATGTTGCTACTACATACTCGACCTCACCACCCGATGACACACTCATGTTCTCAAGGTTCATATATGACTGTGGAGGGCATTAAATGAACCTTACTCACACAGTTTGGGGCATCACACTTTCTCCCCCCATCATCACTATTGGTTTTATCTATCATCTACTCATAGCTTATCTACTACACTTAACACTCGATGCTTCATGGTACATCTTTCCTAACATCTAACACCAATAAAATATAATACCTTTTCTACTTGATTACGAACTCTAGTTCTATGGTTCATACTTGATTGTTGAGGGAACATTCTTAAATGAACCTCATCTCACATATATCCGCTAGGGGGAAACATGACCCCTCTCATCAACACATCTTGCATATCACATTACACCATCACTTTCACATAACATCTACACATCTTAGTCATGTTTACTCTTTTTAGCTTATACTACATACATGTTGCAATTTATTTCCTACGGTAGTTGATTCTTAGTATGTCATTATCTTTTCTATACACACATGTGCATTCACATGGTATCTTGAGGTGAATACATGAATTTTACAGATGCTTACACAATTCATGATGCTCAATACTTCTCTTTACCAGTACCACCAAGGTTCCTGGGGCATATACCTTTTCTACTCTCATACTCCACACTCACAAGTCCTATTGTTACAAAATTTACCGATTTTGTCACTAGCACTTACTTTTCACTAATAAATAAATGCTTTGACATTTATTTATCTTTCTAATAGGATAATAGGTGCTTCATGTGTAGCATTTTCCTTATAGGATAGTATACAACCATGGTTATATGTTACTTCTTATTTGCTATTATTTTCCATTGTTGTTGGGCTATGCCCTATGTATTGATCGATCATTATTTACTTATGGTATCTTTGACCTTTATTGTCTTGTGACATTATGAGTGATGTCCCATGTATATAACCTATTTTTCATGGTCCCTCTTGTCTTCATAGTTTCTTGCTACATTGTATTCTATTGCATGTTAGCTCTTTTACACTAACAATTGTTTCTAGCCTATATTGTTTACATGTGCCTTGGTTTCTACCATGCAAATCCTCTACACATGCATGTATTCAATCTATAATATGTATATTAGTTTCAGGTCCTCTCATTTGGGTTGCATCCTCCTACATTCCAAAGGGGGAAAATATTGGGTAAACAAATTACCCTTATAGCAGCTCGAGCTTGAGAAAAGAAGAAAATAATACATAATAGGAAAAAGCACACAACCAAAAAGTGGTACAAAATAATACTTGGATCACAAATAAAAAATAGACACCAACACCCACAATCAAACATGAGTAGTGGGAACTTGTGTCATGAGGGAAACTAGACAGCTTTCTCGGTTCAACACGTTTTACGGCAATTTCTTATGCAGGATCCATAATATTAAGAACTTGGCTTCGATTACGAAATTCATTCAATTAGCTACAATTTGGTTACAATTGGATATAATTCAGCTATAAATCAGTTAAAAATCAAGACGTGCCAATCTGTAGTGGCACTTATCATTCAATAAACATCATGAAAGGAGAGAAAACAAACCTCTCTCCCCAACACTCTTCTATTGGCGTGAAATCATCCAAAAAACTCACCATTAGCGTGAGATCACCGAAAAAACACACTCTTGACATGAGATCACCCAAAAATATAGTCCTTGGTGGTAGGAAACTCAAATTCATGGCTCAATGCTTTCTTGGTTAGGAATTGATCACTCCCAACCCCATCCGACAACATCTCCAAGGAAAACATGACAATTTTCTATCCTTTACTCTCTCATACATCAGGTGCACTCTTTCCTTAGCTCTTGTGTTTGCACACTAATTTTACGTACGTTACTTTGGTTTTTCACATATTAGATTTTGAATAATCTCTTTCATTCTTTTGGAGGATTTTCCTTACAAGAAATAAAAAACATCTCACTTCTACAAGCACAAGATCCAAAAGCACGTTAATACACATACACTTCACCCATAGGTTTTACTTCCCCTTTTTATCTTCCATGCTTCACATTATGATCACTTCACACTTCATATGGATACTTGTCCACTCGGAACACTATCATCTACACTCCTCTTTAGTTTACAAGGTACACATATTCTCTATACTTTATGCTATCAATGATTCACTCAACAACTTAAAGAGGGGGAAAATGTAGACACAAAGTCTATTCTCTTAAGTACATTTATAGATCCTAAAACAAACTAATGTACACGTGATTCCTAAGAAATAAAACTAGTGGTTAATTTATTTCTTACACTTTATTGGCCTTAAACATATAGATTTTCCATAACTTAACTGATTTATATTTTGATGGCCACGAAACTAGTGTTTAAAGACATTTTTACCTTTCTACCCAAATTAATGCATCAAAACAATAAAAACAAAATTGACCTCGAAAGATGTGTGTTTTACTGATACCAGTAGAGATGGATGTTGTAGCTGATAGATGAAGGCTCCTTCCTTATGTTGCTGATGGAGGAACCCTTAGATCATGGAAAATGAGAAGAAGCTAGGATTAGATAGATATATGGTGGATTACGTGGAAAATTCCAGGTCCTCGGAAATCAGCGGACTTCCTTGCAAGGATGTCAATAAGCATTCAAGAAATCAATCTAATAATGATAAATATATGTTATAACCAACAATGCAAAGGAAAATGGACTGACGTGGTCCAAGGCTATATGATGGTATGATGGTGATACCTGATCCAAAGGGAGTCTAGGAATCACAAAATGGCTAAAAGGAATAAGGATATGGATTGTTGTATACTCACAAAGCTGAGTGAGATGATAAATTTGATTTAGATAATTGATAAAATGTTGAATATGACTCAAAGGAGCTTGATAGGGTTGGATAGGCATTTGTAAAGGTAGAAGGGTAATCAAAATTAGGATCTAGATGTCAAAAGGTTAAATTGATGTGGTAAATGGTCCAATGGATGGGAATTGCTAGCGATTGAGGATGATCAGCGACAATTGAGCCGAATCATAAGTGATTAGGGAGTCACTGCGGTTCTTGTGTAGAATAAATTTTACCTCTTGAATATTAACCTAATAAGCAAGAGATGATAAAACTTACCAAACCTCAAATGATGGTTTAGAGGTACCCATGAATGTTAATGGATGATGTTTGATTGTTGCACTCCGTATCAAATGAATTAACTATTTTCCTACAAATGACGTTGCAATCATAGACACTACACAAAATGTTTATTAGTAAAAATAGTAAGCAAGCGAGTTACCCGAAAAGGCCAATCCTAAGCCATGGAAATCCTCGCAAGGATGTCAACATGTTTATTTACACAATCAAGTGGTTTTGAAAATAAAACATGATATAATGGATAATAAATGTTCTGAAAAATTCAGATTTTATTACAAATATATATAATAGATGATGAAATATGAGATATGTAGACTATGGCTCAAAATTCGAGAGTCTAAATTATGTGTCAGAGTTTTTAGATGAAGGTGAATCTTCTTCTTTAAAATCAATGTCTTCAGATAGTCTGAATTCTCATGGTCACTGAGTCTTCCTAAAGAAGTTAGAAATATAATCAGGCTCTTCCTCTTTATATCGAATCGGATTCAGATCATTGTTTGACTAATCTCGGTTGGTCTTTGGATTCAATTCAAAGCTTAATTCTTCTAGTTGGGCTTCATACTTGATATTCAAACCATGCCAAGTCGGCTCAAATGTAAAAAAATTGAAATAGGCCTCCCAAAACTCATTCCTTGGCCTCACAAATCCTCTGAGTGGATTTGAAGATGTTTTGTAGCTGGTCTAAAGGGGCTGAGTGAATTGTGCACAAATTCCAAGTCATGGAGAATGTCGTATTGTTCCCAGTGTAAGGGATGATGGATAACAGGTAGTGAATGGATGCTAGTTATCTCATGTCCTTGACCACCTAAAGCCATCTAAACAATCCATGCTTGAAAAATGTTAGCATTAATAAAAATATAATAGAGAAAAGATAGATAAAATTGGATAAATATTATAGGTAAGAAAAATGTGCAAGAATCACAGGTGATTCAATGAATCACTAGTGATTCTAGAGAGAGTTGTAAACAACCTGATAAAATTGTAATTTTTGATCAATATGATTTGAGACTATGGATTTTCAAAAGGACTAATGTGAGTTAATAAATCAAAATAAATGATTTTGAATCAAGAAACATAATTTTAGGATAAATCTAACCTTGAATGAGTGTGAAGGATGGGGCTTGAAGCTAACTGGTGATTTGTTGGTCTCCCACAAACTCCAAAAATGATTCCTTTGCTTGCTTGATGAATGTGGATGCTAATGCTGGATAATAACGTGTTGATGTTGATATAATATAACAATGATGAACTCTGATAGAAGACTGAGGTTTGAAAATGTGAGAAGATGATCCCATAAAGAGGCTGTAATTTGGGCTTAAATAATCACTTGGTGATTTAACAAATCACCGATGATTTTGAGATTTGGATTTGTTTAGTAAATTTTGAAACAATTTGCTAATTTGAGTTTTTTGTTCGTGTTTTCAAGGATAGGTTTGTTGGTTGGTTTTGAAAGTGTTGTGTTGTCTAATGAGGTGTCAAGGAAAGGATTTTATTAGTTAGATATGTTCTAATTTAGCCTAAGTTTGTTTAGGATATGTATTAGGTTGTTTGATTAAGATATATCAAACATAAAAATATATGATTGTTTGTGATAATATAATATTTTGATAAGATAATGGGGGATTTATAAAAATACCCATGATAGATGTGTCGGGATAAGGAATTAGGGGTGATTTTAAATAATATTTAGAGAACTTACTTAGGTGAATTAAAATATCATGGGATATAATATTTTATATGAGAAAAATTTTATTTATCGTATTGACATAATTAATCTAATGTGGTGATATATTGCAAATGGATAATTAAATGAAGATAGGTGAGTGTAAATTTTTAGTGTCTACATTTTCCCCTTTTTGTCTAGGTGGCTTTATGGACAAAAGCATTAGAAAAAAATGATGAAAATTTGTATGGGTGATCCACAGGGAACACCAATGTTTTGTGTGTCATGTGTTTCATAAAAATTTTCCCAGTCCTAGGGGTTACCAAAACAAGATGTGCTACTGATGAGTCAAATGATAGGGGAACCAAAGGGTTTGACACCTATAGATATATGATCCATAAAAGTAGGCTAAAAGAATGGGAAAGCCAAATGATGGGGGCCAAAGGGCACACATCCCATAGATGAAATGATGATCCCGATGTAAATTTCATTTTTTTTTTTTTTAATGTTTCAAGGACTAGGGTCCATTGAAAATTGGACACTCTTGTGGAAAAGTGTGATTGCCATGATTTAGGGAAAAATGGGCACACATGCCAATAGGTATGATTTGCAAGTGATTAGAGGAAAATCATCAGTGATTGAGGGAATCACCGATGATTTCCTCAATGTAAAAATTGGGCTATAAAAAGCCAATTCATGGGCTCATTTCACCATACGGTGAAAAAAATGATTTGAAGTGAGTGAGTGAGAGAAAACATGTTTTTGAGGATAAAAAGGTGATTTTTGGATGGAATGGCAACTTTGAGCAGGCAAACGGAAGCCCACGATGGTCGAGGTAAGTGATTTATCCCTTTTTTGTCATTTTTTGGATTTTTGTGGTTTTTTTAGTTTTAGGTTTGTTTTACCATTTTGGGGGTGTGGATGCCCTAGGGAAAAATGTAGGATCACCTATGATTCATGCAATCGCTAGATTGAAGTGAATCACCTGTGATTCACCTCTTTTTTGTACAATTTTTTTGTAGTTATTGTCATGATTTTTTAAGAAATGTTTTGGTCCTTTACATGGTGTTTGTAGTTCCAATATTGACATTAGTGTTGAATGTAATTGATATTGATAAAAATTTGTTTTGTGACAACATTAATTTTGATATCTAAGCAATTTTGCATAATTTTATTTTTTCTTTTCAAATATGGAATTTTTTTTTAGATAGTGATGTATCATTTAATTTTAATGTTTTAGATGTTGTTGGTATTTTTAGGTGATGATGTTGATGTTGATGTGGATGAATTTTTGATATGTTTTGATGATTTTATCATTTCATTTTTAATAATGATACTAATGTTGATTTGTTTTCATTTTGTAGGTGGATGCAAAGTTGACGATCCGTGATCATATACCATTGATTTTAGATGAGGTGAGGGATGATATGTCTGATGATGATTGGGAGCATGTTGAGGCCATTGGTTTTGGTGCCATGAGGTATTATCATCATGGTTACACAGATCTCGAGTTTTATGTTGGCCTTTGTTAGAGTGGTGGAATCCTTCCACCAATACTTTTTGGTTTCCTACCGGTGAGATCACGATTACTTTGGAGGATGTACACCACATCCTGAGAGTACCTATCCGAGGAGAGGGTGTATATATCATTACATTGAGGAGGAGAGGGATGGGGTGATGACTAGGTTGTATGGAGAAGATGTGGTGATGTTAGATATGAGTCAAGAGCATTTTTCTTATAGAAAAATTTACTCACTTGACATAGAGGGTCATACTCGGATGACCATGATGATGATGGCCATCATTTGTTATGCTTTACTAGATTTAGGAGGTGGCTGATTTCCTTGGATGATGATAGGGGTTGTGGCCAAGATGATGGAGCACCATACTATTTTTGAGTGGGGTCCTACCCTACTTGCATAGATATATAGAGAGTTGTGGGCTAGAAGGTCCACAAGAGATATGGTATTGATATTGGATTTTTACTACAGGCTTGGGCCTTCGAGCACATTGTAGTTGCTTGACCAGTTGGATTACCCTAGGGGATTGGTGATGGACATCCTAGTTTCATGAGATGGAGGAGATGATGATCAGGTCATGCAAAGAGGAGGAGGTCATGATATTATAGAGAGATTTTATCTTGGATTACAGGTGGGAGATGTGGTATGGAGGCCATATCTAGATTTTCCTATTTGGCTTGAGTTTTCTTGATCAGTTGGTTAGTTTACAACAACCTATATGGGTGCAGGCTCACCAATTAGGTGAGCATGAGTTACTTCTATTTTTCATGTTAGGAGAGATAGTTTTGGATTTGTGCAGGGGTGTGCCGAGGAGCCTATATGGGAGAGATGGAGACACACAGAGACCCCTAGAGGGTAGTTGTGACAGAGCCCAAGGTTATTGTTGATTAGTAGGGGGCCATGGGTCCCAATGATGAGGGTCATATTGTTCCGATTGATGATGTGGGGTTACCCCTAAGTATACAACATGGTGGACTTATACATTTGAGGATATTTGATAGGGACTCAGTTTTAGAGAGAGAGTACAAGAGAGTTAGATGAGTACGTGCTTGGGTAGTGAGAGGAGAAGGGAAAGGAGGTAGTGGAGGGTGGAGAGATGATAGTGAGGAGGAGGGTGATGATGATGTGGCTGCAGCTATTATAGTAGTGATGATGAGAAAGGCCATAGTTGAGGGAGAGAGAGATGTGGCCAGGAGAGAGAGGGATGACCTCATTGGTGCATTCGAGACACATTGATTGTTGAGAGGGATAGTTTGATCACTGAGTGAGATGGATTAGTACATAGTTGGCTCAGGCCATATTACAGATAGAGATCGGTATAAGGGAAAAAGAGATGGGATGAGGAAGGCCTTAGGGATTACCAGGCCTTCTATTTCTAGTGTAGAGTTAGCAGAGATGGCTCAGAGAGCACAGCAGGCATAGGGCAGGGTAGAGACTAGGGGAGTGAGACCACAGCTGGAGCAAGGCCACCAGGCTAGTGGATCAGAGAGGCCACCTGTAGGGGTCTAGGGATAGTTTCTAGGGCTATGAGGTAGTATGGGTGAGAGCATGATTATTATGTTGATATGATTACAGATTATTACCCCGATGTCATTGTGTATGCTGACCACTTGGTTGGTAAGGTGGTAAGCAGCCCTAGTACTAGTGCAGTGTGAGTGTGGGTCACCCACCTCGAGAGACCTGAGTGAGTGGGTGATAGTGAGGGGGAGAGAGGAGATGTTGGTGTTGTGGGTGGTGTAGAGTAGCTAGAGGTGGAGGTGCTCAGGGAGGAGAGGGTAGTACAACTCCTCCTCACTAGTCCCTTGGAGATTTTTAGTTTACTTGATTCATGATATGTATTTGATAGTAGATGTATGGCTCATGGAAGCCTATTTTTGTATGACATTGATATGATGTATTTTGATGATATGATCTTGATGTATTTTTTATATTGATGTATATGGATCTTGAGATATTATTTTTATATATATATGTATATGATTATATATATATATGATGATGATGATGATGATTTTATGATTTATATTGTTTATCTTTTATGTGTGGTTGATCTTAATGTATATGGTGATGTATGTTTTTAATTTGAATGTGTTAGTATTATATGGATATATGTGATATGAAAAATATGGTTAAATTAAACAACTAAAATGTGATCTCAAATTAAATTGTATCAAAATGTGGCTCAATAAAATAGGATAAACATGAAATGATTGTCCCACTATGGATTTGGTACATACACGATGGGTTTTGAAAGCTTGAACACTCTTGCACTTATAACCTTTAACAAATGTTAAATATGATCATCAATGGGTAGTTATATAATACTTAATAAAATGTGGGATTAAATGAGTGCTTCTTTTTAGGACATGAAAGGGGGTTTGAACATGTATAGATCAATGAGGGGAAATATTCTCCTTTTCTATAGGTCTAAAGAGAGATGCCCCAACTTTATTTTTGATTTTGAAGAAAACTGATCAATGTGAGAAGTTTTCTATAATGGAAAATTTGATCAATGTGGGAAGCTTTCTAGATGCTTTTGATATTGATGTATTTATTTCAAGGCTGATCAATGTGGGAAGCCCTTTTTTATGGGTATCCATCCTTCAAGGGTATGGTCTATGCTTTTGATTGGTAGTTGTCCTTCAAGGGATCAATCTACTTTTTACTTTTGATTTTTTTACAAATATCATCCTTCAAGGGATCGGTCTATGATTTTGATGGATAGTTTTCTTTCAAGGGATCAGTCTACCATTTATTTTGACTTTTGAGAAATGCATCCAAATGATTTACATATATTTTTAGCTGAGGGAAAATCCCTAATAAACCATTTTGAGGAGGGGAAAAGGTGCATATATGATCTACACATTCATACCCCATGTCATGTTCCTTAGTTGGTATAGGGTAGATGGGTGTAGTGATTCAAGGGGTTCTTTTTTAGAGAAGAACTTGTCCATAGAGAAATATGTGATGAATAGAGTTGTGGTGCTCATCTTTAAGGTGTTTTTAGGATAATGATGGATAACCACATGCTTTCAAATCACTACTGTGATATGATGGATGGTTTTGATGGAGTGATAATGTAACTACTATTGTCATGAAAATCAAATTATTTAACAATAGAAAGGCCATAAGTGCAAGGCATTCCAAGGTTCCACTTTAGGTTCACCATCAAGAGAAGTGAGATGGTATGCTCTGACCCATATTTATGAGTAATGATGTATGGACCAATCCAATTGGGGAAAAAATTCCACATTTACTCCATTCTAATTGAGTGACATTTTGATTTTCTTTAAGCACAAGATCACCAAATTTAAAGTCATGTTCTTTGATATGTTTGTTATAATCTCTTTTAATGTGTTCTTGATAAACTTGATGATGTTCAAGGGCCATTAGATGTTTTCATCTAATAGTTCAAGTTGTGCTAAATGGTCTTGTCGATATTCTTCATCTGGGATGAAGTCCTTGAGGGATACATGAAGTGATGGGATTTGAATTTCAAGAGGTACAATGGCTTCAGATCCATAGACAAGTGAATAGGGTGTTTCACCTGTAGGTGTGTGGATGCTAGTTTGATAAGCCCAAAGAGAAAAAATGGATTTGGAGATGCCAATTCCTTCCTGCATCGTTTACTTTATTTTCATAAGGATTTTGTTGAGTGTTTTATTAGAGGCTTCAGCCTGTCCATTTTCTTGAGGATAATAAGGTGATGAAAAGATGAGTTTAATATTGAAGGTGTCACAAATTTTTTAACTTCTTTATTTTAAAAATATTTTCCATTATCTGTGATAAGTTTATATGGGATGCCAAAATGACATATAATGTGTTGATATATGAAATTAATAATAGGTCCTAATTTAGTTGATGTTAAAGGGATAAATTCAACCCATTTGGTGAAATATTTAGTAGTTGTGATAATGGAATGATGTTGTTGAGATGACTTGGGATTGATGGCCCCAATGAGGTCTAATCCCCATTGGGAGAAAGGCCATAGGTCCTGAGCGGGTTATAATGCTTGACTGGGGACATGGATAAGATCTGAATGAATTTGACATTTCACACATTTCTTAACATACTCACAACAATCCTTGGTGATAGTAGGCCAGTAATACCCTAGCCATATAACACATTTAGTGATGGAATTTCCACTAAAATGACCTCCAAAATACCATCATGGACTTCTTCGATGGATTTGATTGATTCATGTGACTTAAGGCATCTTAACAAGATACCATCAAAACTTCATTTATAAAGTATACCACCAATGATGATGAAAGTGAGTGATACATTGAAGGAATGACCATTTAGCATTACATGATAAATCAAATGGGATTTTGGATTCAACGAGATAGTCATATATTTGAGTATACCATGAATCAATTGATTATCATCAACAATGTTGATAGGAGGAAGTTCATTTTGATGTGAAGGATGATCTAATCATTGAATGATGATGGATAGTTTAGTGTTATCTTTTGACTCTTCATTTTTAATGGGATAAGGGCTCCCAAAGAGGCCATTGTATCTACAAAACCTATTAGAAGATCATGGGATGGCTTGATGGTGTAGTGATCAAAAGCACCAAGGAGAAAGTCAACGTTGGCTTTATATTTTTGTAGAATTTCATTTTTACATTGATATTCTCCTTTGACTTGACTATAACAAGTTGTGAATCTCCATAGATGTCTAAGATGTGAACACCTAGAAGAATAGTGGTGGTGAGACCCATGATTAAAGCTTCATATTCTTCCATATTATTAGTGCATTCAAAGTTGAGTTTAAATGATAATGGAATAGGAATACCCCAAGGAGGGATAATAATGACACCAGATCCTCCCCCTTCTTGACATTTAGAACCATCAAAGAAGAGAGTCATCTTAATAGGGATGAATTCATATTCATCGACATTACTAATGGATTCATCTTGGAAAATACTCATGAGGAAGTTGATTATCTAGTAAGGAGCATCAACGAGATGGTTTGTAATGGCTTGGCCCTTAATAGATTTTTGTGATATGAATTCCAAGTCAAACTCAATCATAAGCATAAGCCATCGAGTGATACGATCACTATGATATGGTTTAGAGTGTATAGTTTTGAGGGGATTGAAAGCTAGTGACAACATACATTTTATGATTAAGAAGGTAATGATGCAACTTGAAGTGGCAAAGTATAAAGCACAACATAGATTTTCAACTTTGTAAATAATGGTTTCATATTCATGGAGTGTGTGATTGATATAATATATATCTTGTTCTCATCCCGATTATTATCATGGTGAGTGAGCATGGCTCCAAGAGCATGTTCTGAAGTAGATATGTATAAATAAAATGGCTCTCCTTCATGTGGAGGAGTGAGAATAGGTGGTGATAAGAGATACTTTTTTTTCATCAAAGGCCTTCTAAAAATCAGAATCCCAATGAAAATCTATGTCCTTATGGAGAGGTGATGAAAAGGATGACAACGATCAGAGAGTTGTGATATGAAATGTCATATGGACTAAATTTTCCTTAAGGCTACGTAGTTGTGTAAGATTAGATGGTGGAGGCATTTCAATGATGGCCTTAACCTTAGTTGGGTCAACTTCAATACCTTAGATAGATATGATGAATCCTAAAATTTTACTAGTGAGGACACCAAAAACATTTTTAGGGGATTGAGATGAAGACAATATTGGATGAGATGAGTAAATATTGACTCAAGGATGGTAAGATGATCTTTGTTGTTTTTGGACTTTCCTAAAAGGTCATCAACATAATCTTCAATTGTTTTGTGAATGAGGTCATGAAAAATGTAGGTCATGGCTCATGATAGGTAGCTCCTACATTTTTGAGGCCAAATGGCATGACATGGTAACAAAAAGTTCCCCAAGGGGTGATGAAAGAGGTTTTGTGTTGGTCATTAGTAGCGATAAGAATTTGATTATATCCTAAAAAACCATCCATAAGGGAAAGCATTTCATGGCCCATTGTTAGGTCAATGAGCTGATCTATGTTTGGAAGGGGAAATCATCTTTCGACAAGCAGATTGAGATCCCTAAAATTTGTGTAGATATGCATAACTTACCCGATGCTTTAGTTATAGAACAATATTAGAAACCCATTGTGGATAATCAATAGGTATGATGAAGTTAGTGGATAAAATATGTTGTAACTCTTCTTTAACAAGAAGAGCTATGCATGGGGATGCATTTTATGGAGTTTTTGTTTAACTAGCTTAGCATTTGGATATGTGACAATATTGTGTACTACAATATTGGGATCAATTCCAGGCATATCACTATATGACCAGGAAAAGGCTTGATAATATTTTGATAAAAAGGTGAATGAAGTCATCTAGTTCTTGTGGACTCAATGACTGGATGAAATTTAACTATACGAGGATCTTGAGAGGTTCCTAAGTTAACATCGATGGTGGATTCATTTGAGGAGAGTTGGTGTTTTAGATGGTAAGGTTTTCTGAAGGAAGTGATCCTCAACTCCCATATGTGAAAGGATGTCTTGATCATCATGACATTGAAGGATATTTATGATAGGTAAATCTTCCTCAACCATTTCTAGCCAAATAAGAGGTATTTGTTTAGTGTTGTGGTTAGATTGATAAGTGAGTGGTCCTAAGGATATGGTATTGACTAAAAAAAATTTAGGTGGGATGGGACAACATCATCTACATCCATAGGGTCTTCAGGGATGTTGGTGATGATGGGTCTAATTCAGTAATGAGCATGGATGTAGCCGGTTTGGATGTAGTAGCCTCGGATGTTTCAAAACTAAATTTCTTATAACCTAAACCATATTTTTCATAAGTTTTAAGAGAATTGGAAAACCACATCATGTATTCCCTGTTCATAACACCAAGGCCAAAAACCTCTCCATGCACAATGGTGAAGATACATATGGTGAAAAAATTTGGATTATCTAAAGACTTGAAATCTAATGTGAAAGGCATGGCATGGTGTTGATCAATAGTACGAGATGAAGGATGATCAAGTCCCCCATAGAAAAGATTTATTTTGAGATAAGTTGGACCATAAGAGATAACATCTCCCACATTAGGGTCATACATGGGTTGTTTTTTAGGGTAACCATAAGTTTTTGGTGAAGGAATGTGATTAAGCATGAGGAGACGATATCCTCCCAATGTGAGGCATTGTACAACATCACTAAGGGAAGAATCATCTAGTAATTTAGAAGAAGGAATAGATGTGCTAGTGGAAGCTTCATTGGATGATTCGACATGGATCTGGGAACAAAGTACATCATTTGGATGATACATCATGTAACAATCAATCAAAAGGATTTGGATCTGTGGGAACAATAGTGAATGTTTGACCCTCATGTTCATATTTGAGACAACGATGAAGAGTCGATGGAATGAATGCATAGTGTGTATCCATGGGCATCCCTAATAACATATTATATTGAAAATCTCCTTCTATGATGTAGAAGAGCTCTAGGAGAGTTTTTAACACAACTTTTAGTGGTAAAATGATGGTGCCTAACGTGGGTGTGATAGTGTCATTGAAGGATCATAATAAGACTGGTTTTGGAAAAAATGGTATTGGGTAGTTTAAGTTGATCAAAATAAAGGGAGGAGATAATGTTAATAGTGGCACCACTATCAATCATTACCCTTTTGATATGAACATCATTAATTTGAGTTGTGATGAAAAGTGGTAAGTCATGATCTTCTTCAGTTTGAGAGAAGGTATTTTAGATGGTTCAAATGATATGGCGGAAGATGCTTTGAGAGCTCCTACAAAGTTTGTAAAAGATGATGGATCATCTAAGGTATTATTTATTGATCGAGGGCTTCCATCATTTTTTTATGAAGTGGTGATGTTTGTATCAGTTCATATAATGACATTTTGATGGGAGCTTGATGTAATTGTTTAATGAAAACCTTTTGTATCACGTGGTGGATGTTGAAGGTGGTGTAACGAGGATAGAAACCTTGGTCTTAGGTGACATTGTTGGACCAGATGTTTTGGAGCCACCGGAATGGATAATTTGGGTTTATCTAAGGAGGAGATTTTTTTGGTGGTGGAGGTATATACTACATAGGTTTTATCTTTCTTAGGTTGAGATGGGTCTGTGTCATAGTTCTGTGAATGAGTAGTGATATGTACAACATCAACCTATGGGAAGGAATTTTTGATATGGGTTCCTTAGATTTTGATAAAGATGATGATGATGATGTTGATGTTAATGTTGCATGTGGTTCAAAGGAAGGAAGGTGTCTGATGTTGTATGTGATTTAACTAGAAGGGAAGCTAGATTTTCTAGTTTTTGTGCAATCAAGTGGAAGGCTTTACAATCCTTAATGGAATGACCTCATGTTCTATGATATATTCACATGAGACATTGAAATCATACCAAGTGGGTTTCCATCCTCATGATCTAATGGTTTGAGAGGTGGTAATGTTATGAGTGATTGTTGAAGGAGGTCTTCCAAAATAGTTGCATAACACCCTTTTGGTGCATATGCAAATGACGATGGAGTTTTAGATATCTTATCTTCCATGGAAGTAAGACTTTGGTCGGGGGTTTTCATGTTATTGGTTGCCAAGGGATCTTTGGGTGTTGTGATGGATGAGGGATGAGAGCTACTTGTGGAATCTTGATAGATAGGATTTGGTCCTAAAATAATGGGGTGATTCCTAGGTATAAGGGATTGAGGACCACGTAAGGGATTCTGATATGGGGGACATAATAGGGGATTTTAAAATCTTGAATGGTGTCTTGTTTATGAGGTCCCATTGTGGAAGTTGGGTAGGTAGGTCTTGGCCTTGGCATGATAAGAGGATCACTAAGAGTGGAAATGGCCTTTCTAGGAGGAGGTGGAAGAAAAGGTGGAGGGCCACGAAAATGGTATGTTTCATTATAATAAGGAATTTTAAAGACCTGAACCATGCCTTGTTTTTGGGTCCCTTTTGAGGTTTTGGATGAACTAGGTGAGTTTATTGAAGTTGATGCTAATGAAGGAAGAGGAGTTTGAATAACATGGTTAATGTAATCCAAATGATTTGTGGGTTTTGTTGATTTCAGATTGTTTTTTTTTGTAGGAGGAGGATGAATATGGCCCAAAGTTGGTTTAGGCGGAGGTGGTTGTGTAAGAATGTTTTGAGAGGTATCATAGTTATATTTGTGAATGAGGTGTAGTTATAGGGTATATTACATACTAGAGGGTGATGGATTGTAAGGAGATAGGATTTAATAACTTGTGATGATAATGAGAAAGATAGATAGAATTTAAGGATTCGGTAGATAATAGATGTTTAGGTTGAATGATATCATTGTTGATTGTGTGGATGTAGATGTTTCTTCAGCAGGTATGTTTGTTTGAATAGAATGTGATGATGTTGATTCAATTCAATAGATATGTGATTGTTGATTTCATAGATGTGATGTTGATTTGATTATTTAGTGCTGATTGTTTAGTAGGTGTAGGGAGTTCAAGTTTAAGAACATGTGTTATTTTAGTAATGGTATTAATGGTGTGATGAGTATGAACAACATTTTTTTGTGGTTGATCAATGGATGGAGGATGATTTGGAAAGGGTTGTTTGAATATGTCAAGGTTTTGATTTGGGGGTGCATTGGGATTATCTAAATGAAGTTCACCCTTATCAATCAAGTCTTGAAGAACATTGTGAAAATGTATGACACCTTTCAATATCATGTCCTTTAACCCTATGGTATTTACAATAGTCATTGTCTCGATACCATGAGGGCTTAGATACGATGTGTCAATGGGTCGAATAGGAGGGAGAGTTATCATATTTATAGCTAGTAGTTTATCAAAGACCACACTATAAGTCTCTCCAATTGGTGTGTAATTACATTGTGGATGGGAACATTTAGTGGTAGGATTTTCTTTAGGAGCATACTTGACTACTATGGCATTAATAGCTGATTTAGATTTTTCAGGACTAGAGGATGACTTAGATGGAAACTCAATTCATGTGGTTTCTTAGGTCAAAGCTTAACATGACCATCTTCTAGAGCACACAATTCTAATTTACGGGCCATGGTAAAGGCTTCATCAAAGGTCTGGAATGATTGAATTTGTAATGTTGATGAAATATGTTTGGCACATGATCGATAAAAAACTTCAATCAACTCAGTTTGTGGTAATGAAAAGGATAATTGATTGATTATACCCCTCCAATGGGCAAAAAAATCAGCAATGGACTCATCCTCAAATTTTTAATAGCATAAAGGTCATTGATGGTGACTTTGTGGCTATGTTTATAGAGAAGTGTTCTAAAAACAATTGTGTGAGTTGAGTGAAGGAGAAAAGGGAATATTGTGGAATGTTATTGTACCAATCCAAGCAGGGCCAGAAAGAACATAGGAAAGGTTCTCAACATGAGGTCTTGATCATGAGCTATTAGATAACAAGCATGGTGAAATGCACAAATATGTTGTTGGGGGTCTTCTTACTATAGAACTTAATAAATTTTGGAAGCTCCTAATGAGGAGGATATGCTTTGTATGGGACTAAGGGTGAATGGGTTCATTACAAATTTGATCATAAGAGAGAGAAATTTTTGGGTGTAGATGAGGAAACTTCTAGACTTGATATATGATTCATAAGATCTTGAAGAGGGTCAATCATGATATATTGATTGTGTGAAGATGACTAGGTTGGAATGAAATGCAAACTAGCTAGGTTGTGAGTATATATATATTGTGAGATGAGGAATGTTTTGTTGTGGAATGTTTTGTATTGTGGAAATATTTTTGATATGGAATGTTTTGTTGAGGAATATTGTATTGTTGTGAAATGTTTTATTTGAGGATATTTTACGTTGAAGATTTTTTTGGGGTATTTTTTTTTGAGGGATATTTTTGAGAATATATTTTTGTTTGGAAGGAATATATTTTGTTGTGGGATATATTATTGGAAGGATATTTTTGTTGTGGAAGAGTTTGTTGTGTATATTGTTGAGAAGGGATGTTTTTTGTTGTATAAGAGTTTTTTTGTGGAATGTATTGTTGAGAAGGGATGTTTTGTTTGTAGAGGAAGTAGTTTTTGAATGGGAATGTATTGTTGAGATGCCAAAGGTTGTGAAGATTATATATATTGATAAGGAAATGTTGTGAGTAAGGAGGTGGTTGTTGAAAAACCATAGTAGAGGCCATAGAGGATGGTGCTTGTTGTGGAATATATTGAGTAGGAGAAGATTGTGGTATAGAGATTAATGGTAATGATTGTTGTGGTATAATGTATTGTGAAATAGGGTGAGTGGTGGCAATTTCACTAGTATTGATTAAAGGACTTGATGTTGGAATAGACATGGTAATATTTTGAATGTTGTAATTGGTTGAGATGAGACATGACATAGTAGAAAACAAAATAAACTCATTGGAAGTGTTTGAGAGTAACTAAGGATGTTGGAGGGGTAGATAATGAAGCACTAGTATTACTTTGTGGAGGTGTTGAACTAATAGAAAGATCAGTGATGATGTATGTTGTTGGGTGGTTGTGTCTTGAGAGGAAACCATATGAAGACTAAGAATAGAATGGAAGACACAACTTCTGATGTTTTAGTTTGACTCAGAGGTGGATATGAATGTATTTGTTGAATGACAGGTTCCTAATTTGAAATAAGTCTTTACAATGGTAGAGGAAGGATCATATGAAGATGGTGGTTCAGGTATAGATTGTTGATTTGAATCAATAGGATGTGTAGAATTAGATAAAGCACTTAAAAATGGTTTGGATTCAAGTTGTTGTGAGGAGCCAGAAAAAGGTTCAAGAATGTTTGAGGATGGCTCTAATGTGAATGGCTGAGTTGAACACCCCTAGCTACCAATAAGCATTAAGGGAAATGGGGTTTGAATCCAACATTTCTTTGAAAATAGGGTCTCCTCTTTCAAAGAAAGTGGTTTCAAAAGATTTTGATTGTGAGCTAGGGGAGTATGGTTGTTCAATGTCTTCTTGTTCAGATGTATTGAATTCTTGACTATGAAATGCATGTAGAATTTAAAAGATTGTCTCATTTCTTCATTATATTGTTCCTCTATTTCATTCCAAGCTTGTTGATCATCAGTTAGAGGAGTTGATGTAATTGGTTGATGGAATGGGTTTTGTTGTTGTAATGGCATAGTAAATGATGGTGTAGATACAATAGTGAATAAAGGTGTAGAAATGGTGTAGATAATGGAGTAGATAAAGGGATTTGTTGTTGTAAGGGTGTGGATATTGGTTGAGACATATTTTTTAGAAGTTTGGTTATGAGCTTGTTGTCTTGTTTGTACCATTGTAAAAAAACACACACACACACAAAATTATCTAAAAATGAACTAAAATGGGTTAATTACAAAACAATAATCAAAAAAGAAAACAAATAGATTTTTAAATTTTCTTGATTTAATTATAAAGTGAAATGTGTAAAATGGTTAACGAGGGTCCTAGGAAATGGAAAACTAGGGTCTGGTTTGAGGTATGTTTAAGGGTAGAGTCCTCGATATACCCAAAGGTACGTGAGGCCCAACTCTATACTGTTTATCGATACGGGCGTGGTATTGGGGCCTACCCCTCACTTCATGGTCCCACAACGATAAGGGTGTCGGGTGCTTAGCCAATATATACCAACAGATAGATGATTATACTTGGCCAGAACACCGAGTCAAATTTCTCCTCTTGGTGATCAAATCCAAGTAGGTATCCACTAGGTAGGAATTGTTTTAAATGCATTTTTGTTTTTAAGTGGTTTGGTTGTGTGTGGGGAAAGAAAAGTGAATGCAATGGATTATCCTCCTAGTTAATTCTATGTGAAACAAGAAGGATGAAAATTTGTTTTAAAACCCAACTCAAAATGTCATTTTCATGAAAACAATCAAAAAAATGCAATACTAGAAACAAAAATAAAGTTTTAGGACTTATCACTAAAAGCTCATTTTTTTTTTAAGCAATTTTTTTTTTAAAAAGCAATCCAACAATCTAAAATGAGATTTCCAGAAATAATTCCCTATAAAAGGTTAGGAAAAACAAAAAGCAGAAAGAAGAAAATAAGAAGGAAAAAGAAAATTGTTAGGATTTGAAAAACACCTAGAGAAATCACTTTGGTGATTTGACCAATCACGTAGGATTTCTACACAGAGAACCAGAAAAAAAAAAAAATGCTATTTTAATGAAATAAGACAAAAAACTAAGTGAGGATTAGGTCCCACACGATGCATGTCAATATGTTTAGAATAAATTTTACCTCTTTAACTTAACTTAATAAGAAAGATGATAAAACTTACCAAACCTCGAAATGGTGGGGTTTAGAGGTACCCACAGGATGTGGATGGATGATGTTTGATTGTTGTGCTCCATGTATCAAATGAATTATTTGTTGTCCTACAAATGATGTTGCAATCACATAAACTACACAAAATATTTATTAGTAAAAATAGTAAGCGGGGTTTCTGACAAAGGCTAGTCCTTAGAAGCCACAAGACTTCCTCAAAGGATGTCAACATGATGTTTACACAACTCAGTGGTTTTGAAAAAAACATGATATAATGGATAAATAATAAATATTCGAAAAATTCATATTTTATTACAAATAGTTTAGAGAAGGATTTAAGGAAGCTCATGGTGTGCACACTTTTACGACGAGAACCAAGGATTCGAGACTTAGTCATTTTGGGTGTTTTGGTAGAACACATGAAAAGCATGACCCGAATGTGCATGTGGAGTGGAGAAGGTGCCATCCTAGCAATAGGGTGGCCCAAGAAGGAGCATACCTAGGGTAGAAGCTTCTAGAAGCTCATCATGGTAAAAGGTGGAAAGATCAGGCCTAGAGGAGCATGCCCGCATGGAGGACTACATTCAGACACTTGGCATCATATTTGAGGCCACTGGAGGATGAGTTGGTAGTCCGAAAGAGTATATATATAAGCACTGCAGAAGGAAAAACAACAACCGGATAGTGGGCAAAGCTCTGCGAAATACTACAAGAACTCATTAGTTTGGGGAACGATTCTTAGGGAAGGATGTATCAAGGGTATGGGGTTATAAATTTCATTTTTGAGCCTAATCATATGAGTCCGGATATAATGTATGAATGTGGTCTGCTTTCATGTTACATTTTATAATGGCTCCATGAATGTAATGAGGTTACCAGTTTACAATGAATATGAACATTGATGATTCTAATGCATACATATTTCTCAAAATTATTTTGCATTTATGTTTATAATTATGTATGAGTGCTTATACAAATTCTTTGTTTTTGGTATAAGTTATCCAATCATTAAGCATTTTCTCATGGAATGACTGCAAGGATCTAGAATCCGTTCTGAGATCTATGATGCTTGTATGTTTTACTCCTTTCAAAACCCTTGAACATGGATCATAGATGATGTTTCCCACTAAACTCACATAAAAGAGAGACATTTCTTTTGTAATAAGGGTAAAATTGACTACATCTTGGATCTGTTGCCGAGACCTCTTTTCGAAGTTGTAGTGGGAAATGGCATACATCATGATTTAAGTAATGAGTAATGAAAGAACGTTTAACTCTGAAAAGTGTTGAATCATGGTTTAAGAGCATGGAGGATGAATTTTCTTAGAGATTCCGTATTGGACCTGAGTTTGATGCATGTAAATGGGTAGAAGAGAGCCTCTACCATGATTTATTTGAAACATTTTTCTGTTGTTTCCCAGTAGAGCTATATGAATGGATCTCAACGTATGTTTCTAGATCAAGTGGTATTCTAGATTTCATGTGTGGACCCAAGAAGATTACCGAGGTGTAGGATGCATATCTAATGTGGACTCATGTTGTGGATCATTGGTGGGAAGGTATGTTGGCTAGCTACACTCTGGAGTACACTATTTCCACATATTCTTTCCCGAAGTTACTTGAGTTTGAATTTTTGTGGGAGCCTAGAGGATCATTTCTACATGCTATCCCTTTGGCAATGAAGATCCTAGTTGTTACTTTGGGTTTAGAGGCATTTCCAATGGCCGGCTAAACCATTTTGAGCATTGGGCAAGGGAGCTAGGGTGGAGGAAGATGGTAGATATTATGACAGAGAAGGAAAGGGAGGAGAGACGGCTCAAGTATAGTGAAGCACATGAAAGGGAGATTACTAGATGATGCGAGGATGCAAGTGTGATGGATGTATGGATACGGATGTTGCAAGAAGGATTTGAGGGTCACGTGAAGGACATGGAACCTAAGTAATCATGCTACCCCATCTTGGAAAGTGCATAAGAGAGACCCCTTTAGCTTTTGATGAGAGTTCATCACATGGAGAAAGAAGATTCATTGGCATGTATCTGAACCCACCCAGTGACCAAACCACAGTGCTAGGTTTTCCATAACAAGAAAGGAGTATCATTGACCTAGTTGGAATTAGTGGAAGTGACAGGATGTACGTCTAGGAGGTACAATTTTTAGTCCCCACTTCTATGGCTACACATATCCCCGTATTTGGAGGATTCTTTGGACAAGGATCAAGTATACAAGCCTTTAGTCTCATGTCCGGAAGTGGCATGGGGAAAATAGCGTAGTGGGGCATTATCATAGACCGTCAGTGCACGGTTTAGTGGCACTTTTGAGGCACTTGCACAACTACTACAGGACCTAGTGGACCTAGTGGTTCTAGTGGATCTAGTGGCTCAGGAGGCACATGACCGGGTGGACCTAGTGGATCTGGTGGTAGAGGGAACACTGGGGAAACTAAGGCTTTGGCTTAAGAGGACAAGGGCCCCAACCACCCCCTCAAGTCTTCTTTGAGATGTCGTTACACTTGCTAGATTACAGAGGTATTGAGGATGCTTTGCAGAGCATGTTCACAAATGTGAGATGCTATGGTGCACAAAGGGGATCACAACCTCGGAGTAGAAGGCTAGTCAATTTACAACAATGTTGTAGGGGTGCACACATAGCTGGTATAGGAAATATGACCCCCATCAAATGGTGGTGGATTACACTGCTTTAAATAATGACTTCTTAGCGGGATACCACATCCATGAGTTTGAATAGAAGAGCATCGGTTCCTTGAAGGAAATTCAACAAGGAATGGTAGAGAGTGTGCAAGAGTATAATGCACACTTTAAAACTCTCTTATCTAAGTTATATTATGATATTCACCCTTCATTACATGATTAGTGGTTTGTTGGAGGATTGATCCCCCATTTTAGAAGGGCTTTATCTCATAATTTTTCACAAATCATGCAAAGCATTGGAAGCTACACTATGCACCGAGGCTATTGGTAGTGTTGATACTAGAGTTAGCCCATTCCTGGAGGCTCAAATTACTGCTATGGCTAAGTAGCTGGAGAAATTATCTGCAAACTCAGCCCATGAGACTCACAGTGGTTTATGGTGCACAAATTTTGAAGTAGAGGGGCATGTTAAGGGTATTTTTCCTCGGAGGGTAGTACATGCCGTGACAAGATCGTAATTTTCATGGGGACCATGATGTAAGTAGGTGCCCTTGCTATAGCACACAATCTAGAAGAATGTGTCTTACTAATGTAAAATTTGCATTCCTACGACCCATGATACTAAGGAATGTAGGCTCAATGATCATATAAATGAGGCCATTGATAATGGGGTGCGCCAAACCAACATTGCCAATAGTTCTAAGGATGACGATTGCCACTATGAGGAGTGCGCGAGATGGTGGCACGTGCGAAGGGGATTTCACGAGGATTTCATGGTCATGGTGATCACGGAGGAGGAAGGAGTGAGTTCTCATGTGGAACCTATTTTAATTGTGGGTCTACAAAATTTTATAAATAGGAGCTCCCAAACCTATTGTAGTGGTCATTGTGTAGAAAGAGGCACAAGTATTAGGAATGTCCTGAGTTGTTTGAGCACATGAATCATAGAATAATGGAAAGACAAGGGCACTTTGCAATTGTAAGCATCAAGAATACAAACACACAATAGATGCTGCGAGTGACACACGATGTAGGCTTAAAACATATTTTAGTAACAACAAGAGTAGAGGTTGCTCATGCAAAGGAAATATGAAGGCAGAGGACCACGGTTTCAAGAGAGGAAGTAGTTGATGGGAAGTAACTAGAATCATGCATCAAAAGGAAGTATATCAAGATATCATGGATGTCATTCAAAGTTTACAAGGAGAAATCTAGTGCCTAAAGGAGTGGTCTAGGTGGGAGGAATAAGGGAGGAAGGTCGAGGTGCCAAAGGATGACTGGATGAGGTCAAGGAAGTATGTAAAATGCTAAGACAAGAGAATTTTATTCCCTTGCTAGGGGCATGGTTGAGGGAGAAGGTACCATGCATCAAAGAAGAGTGTGAGAGATAGATCCTACATGCAAACCTTACCCATCACAGCCTTGACTATGAAAAAGAGATCACATTGGATGTAGTCGTAGATGGATTGATCCTTAGTAATATCCTCATTGACACAAGCACGAAGGTCAATATTCTCACATTGGATGTTTGGCATCAGATGGGAAGGCTGCATTACAGCCATCTTTGAATGTGCTATATATGGAAAAAAATGAAGGCGATTCCCATTGGTGTCTTAAGGGATGCAACTATCACTATCCAGGGAGCTAAGTTTACTAGGGACTTCAAAGTCTTGGCACTCACCGAGGTGGACAATTTCCCAGCACTACTTGGGTACCCATGGTGTTACAAGAACAATGTTGACCTTCGGTTCAACAAGGGGTACATCAGTTTTGAAAATAAGGAGGAGTGGGTTATTATACCCTTGGATTATGGGAAGTCAACACCCTATACTGAACCTTTGGGGAAGAAGTCCTGGATAGGATATATGTGCGCTCAATCAGGGATCCAGAGATAATCCATCCTATTGACAGAGTTATCTAGTTTGAGGATGCTCAGTCAGTAAGTGACACCACCAGCCTAGCATGTGATAATTAGGCACATGGGACTTATGAATTGATTGGATGGTAGTTGAGAGGATTAGTAACAAAAGTAACAAAGGCGTGTATGGTCCGGTGCCTAGGAGGAAAAAAATTACCTAAGTATTCAGGAGGGGCCTTCCCTGAGATCTTTTACAGGAGATGGAAGCTCAATGGAAGGAGGAGAAGGAACAAAGAGGGATGTTAAGTTATGTCCTACTCAACACAGTGACACGGTGGTGGGCTACACATTAGGAGATCCTTTTGGAATGGCGCGAGGTGAGAATTGCTTTACATTAGGTTTTCTAGAAGCCACATGCCCACCACCATCAAGGACTACCATGGTAAGGAACCCACCTATTTCCACATTCAATATTGTGAGAATGTCTAGAGAGAAGGTGCGAAGCTTTACCACCATCCCTTTGTGTGCACAAGTTGTATTGTACACTACGGTTACGTGCGCATGATACATACATACATTCTAAGACATGCCACCAAACAGAAATTGGCAAGAGCTAGTAGCTGACCTCATTCAAACATTTGAATATCGAAGTACCAAGCCATTAGTTGATAAGGCATTGCAAGTTGTTAAGTGCCTTACCATGGGGGATAGTGCCATGACAGAAGATAGGTTGTTGGAATTGCTAGGTGGACTAGGTTTGGAGGCGTGCTTTGAAGAAGTAGAAGAAGTATAAGAGATCCAACTTGAGTGTGCATGCTTGGAAAAGGAGAAAGGGAAATTAGTATATGTTATTGATGGAGAGGAAGAAAAGATCTTGGATGTTAAATATTATGTGGGGATGCACAAGGTAGTGGACAGTGTTGATGCTCACATGCTTGCCTACCATGAGCATTTAAAGAAAAAGAAGGTTAACATCGGCTCAGAAGAGGAACCTAAGGAAGCTAACATTGGAGATTACTGGTCGAGAAGGAAGTCTCTAAGGTCATAGATATTTTACATGAATTTGAGGATTTACTCCCACGGGTACTATGAGCTCAAAGGTATCCACCATTCCTTGGGGAGATGAGGATAAAGTTGAAGGATGGTGCATGCCCTGGTTAGGAAGAGACCCTACTAGATGAATCCCAATTTACACGTAAAGGTAAAGGAAGAGATAGACAAAAATGATAGCTTCTAGAATCATTGAAGTTGTGGAAGAATCGAATCGATAAATATGATGGTGATAAGCATCAAGAAGGATGGGTAAATTAGGATATGCATGGACTATAGGGAGCTAAATGTGGTTTGTGTCATCGATCCTTTTCCAACCCCCTTCGCTGAATAAATTTTAGAGGGAGTCACTTGGGCACAAAATATATTCCTTCTGAGATGGATTTTGGGGTACCACCAAGTCCGAATTGCAAAGGAAGACAGGGGAGAAGACAAATTTCACCACCGAATGGGGAAGTTTTGCATACACTTTGTCATGCCCTTTAGGTTGAAGAATGTGCCTACTATTTTTCATTCATAATGGTTAAGGCGTTCCAGTGATTTCATCCACAAATTCCTTCGGGTTTATCTGGATGATTGGATAGTGTATGGGCTAGTGAAAGACCACTATGATAATTTGAGGCTGATGTTTGAGAGTTTTTAGTAGTTAAGGATATCTCTCAAAATTAAAAAGTGTGTATTTGTTACACCCTTTGGGACTTTATTGGGGCACATCATATGCAAGGATGGCTTGCTAGTAGATCCTGCCAAGGTTGCAGTTATTGTGGGATTGGGGAACCTACTAGCCAAAGCACAGTGCGTGGATTTCTTGGGCATACGGGTTATTACGAAAATTCATCAAGGGGTATGCCAAGATAGACATGCCTCTATAAGAATTGCTTAGATATAAAAGTGATTTCTATTGGGGAGAGGAATAGCGAGAAGGTGTTTGACACTATAACATCCCCATTTTAAGATACTAGAACAAGGGAATTTTTTTTTTTTTTTATATACAACGTTCTCTGTTATGAATTATATAATTCAAACACACGTTCAAGTTTTAATAATTGTTCTCTGTCTAATTAATGTAACTTGGATCACACAATTTCTTTTTAAAACCAATGTTCCCTATTCACATATTTGCAATAAGGAACACACATTCAATGCCATTCAATCATATAACAAATACCATATGCTACTATAAATGAATCGCAGAACTACCGATCTCCCATTTTATGGCTCGGAGTTTCAGCGATCTCTCATTTCATGAATCGGTGACTTACCGATCCTTCATGTTAATTCATGCATAGTATAATAAATATATGAGGTTATATTACCGTTTCTGGTTATCGAAGTGATCCATTTAAGAAGCCTATCTGAATATCTGTTACTGATATTCGTCTGACATCCTGCATCTTAAACTAGGTGATTAGGACAACGCAACCAGCACTTGCGATACTTTGGCCAAAGATTTTCACATGCTTTGCATGATCATATTCCTAGATGTGGTACACATCATTGGAATACGTCCTTCACCTCACTTCA
The DNA here is from genome assembly GCA_018340775.1 of Taxus wallichiana var. yunnanensis. Classification (NCBI taxonomy): domain Eukaryota; kingdom Viridiplantae; phylum Streptophyta; class Pinopsida; order Cupressales; family Taxaceae; genus Taxus; species Taxus wallichiana. The sequence goes on from CM031239.1 coordinate 125,207,688, forward strand.
TCTGTTATCTAGAATGGTCTTTCCTGGTCTCTTCCAGTCCTTCCGTTTAAGGTCAAGCTCTAATCCCCAACTAGCAATATGAACGAGTATAGGAAGTTACTCATGGTAACTAAAGATACGCAGACATACGACGTCGTCCCTAGACGACTCCGTGTGTCTAGTTACCTTTAGTCCTCCGGAGTCACTTCGTATGCGTGATCACATTCCTATCCCCATCTAAGAACTTAGTATCCAGCTTATGTAAACTTGATGATTTAATTCGGGAGGGCATTGTAATATGTCAGCTATAACATTGTGTCATCATGAAGGCCCCGCCTTCATGAAGACACTATATTGTAGCTGGCGTATGTCAATGTCCTACGGAATCCTCTCATCGAGGGTACACATCCAGCTCAATTGTGATTTGGTTATAATCTTAGTATTTAAGATCAACTTTCAGTAGCCATGCTGATCCTTTATCCTTGTTCTTGTTTCAGTTGTATGTAGCTAAGAGAGACTTAATCCGTCTTCTAGCTTAATACGCATTTCCTCCTTCATACCGAAGGGTTGCTAGTCACTTCTTGGTTCCTTGCTTAATCTTTGGACTAAGCGGTCCATTATTGATAACTTAATAAGTTTAACCTATTAAACATAACCAAGTTTTCCACAACCTCAGTAAACAAATCCATAATTCCATCTTATTAGACGTCATTTAAACGAGCTCTAACTCTAAATGAATTTATTCATTTATCCTCCTTAACCTTACTTAGTTAAGGTCAGTTAACAATAGATATGATTTCACATTTCTTTATTTTCTGAAATTTAAACATTCGAGGCTATTAACGGAGTCCGAATACAAGGTTTGGCTACTCCTAAGTTATTTGATATTCCTTAGCTTTCAAGCTAATCCCGAATACCTTTCAATTAAGAGATCATGTTTACCTAAATCCTTTTTGATGTCAATTTAAAATTCATCTTAACCCAAGTATGAACTAATTGCACATTTCAACGTAAAAGTTGCATTTAGGTAAAGAATAGATGTTATTCCCTTTTAAATCCATCCATTAACATTTGAATAATTCCAAATCAAGGAATAATGTTATATTCTCAAACTTATTCAACAATATCAAACTGATACAGTCATTAAAAATATCACACTCGTACTTGTATTCCTCCATCGGCTTTACAATCTATACATTTGCCAGTCCAAATGACTGGACTTTGTTTATATTAAACAACATTACAACTCATAAGTTAGAAGAATGTAATTTCTTCTTTTCTCATTTCCTCGTAGAGGAGTAATAGTTATCAATTACAATCCATCTTCAGTCAATCAAAAGAAGTATCAGAAAACAACCATGTCTTCGTTTATACTCAAGTTCCATCTGCAAAATTACTTGCACGGGTCAGTTCATTGAACTGAGCATATTAAGCACTTGTCATTAAAATGAAGTGCTTTTAATTAACTGTCTCAATAAAAGAACCCTGCTTTTATGAAACGTTAATATGAACATCATTCAAGAATTAAGTATCAAAAAGGATGACCAACATAACAACTCAATCATCTAATTACCCTCCCAATCAGAAAAGATAGGATTACTGCCCTCTTTCCCAATAATTACTACAAGAAGTAATTTCCTTCAAACAGTTCCAGATTACAAACATCTGTAAGAACTAATAACACAATTATGCATACTGCTGTTCTAACATAAATGCTATCAATTCCATTCCCTTACATTAGTTATAATTTCAAAGGATAAAATTGACTGAAAATATAAACCGAATTACTTTCCTTTCCATTCATGTGACCCATTTGATTTCAAGCAATCAAACACTGATGAGAAAAGTAAACAACAATAAAATGTAGATGCTTAAACCAAAGCAATACAAAATTCGTTCCATAACGATTACAGATTTCCAACTGTATGAGAGAAGAAATGAACATTAATTCAAATTATCCATCCACACTCCCTTTCCTTTCCTCATGACTGTACTGAGAATTTAATCCAACGTGATATCAATCAATGATAACAGTCCAAAGAGAAGTAAATAAAATCAATAATCGAATAATAGAAAGAAGAATCATATTACTTCTTCTCACTGTCTAACCAAATATCCACTATTTAGAACAGACATAATCCAATAGTATGATTCATTCTGATTAGTATACTTCAGTATCCCAAAAACCTCTAAGCACAGTCATTTCCTTTTAAATATTTCACTCTACAGACATTCACGTCTAGGTATAAACAAGCAAGAATGTACAACTAGTTTTATCAGCAATGTTTCATCAAAAACAAGCATTTCAGCTAGACCTGAACAACAAGAATGTACAGCTAGCTACGAAATCATGAGTTTCACCTTATTGGTAAAAAGATTCATTTTCAACATTCAAGGTAAGAATCCCACTTCAGTTCGGTCTTGATGAAACAACAAGAAGTCTAGAATGTAGTTTGAATATATACACACATATATATACATATAATTTCATCATCGAGTCTAAAAGAGACTGAAATAGTAAACTCTATTCCATCCGGCAGATACCCAGATACTCAGTTCTAGAATTAGGTAAATAGTTCCTAAAACAAATTCTTTCACTGATTTCAAACCAAATACGGAGGCATTTAATCATTTTAAATTACGTAAGAGTAAAATGATGAAACAAGCCCACTATCCCAAAGAATTTGTATTCTATGCACTATAATACAACCAGAGAAAATAACTCACGCACAGTTCCATCAAGCATTCTCATGTTTTTTTAAAAACCATTCACGCACAGAACTCAGAAAACAATCTACATATCACTATCACTTCCATCAAACCGAACCCATAATGCACAATGAAACCCAATTACCATTACTTTCAGAATTTAAAATAGCAGAAAGAGAAAACTCGTTTCCTTAATGATTTCAGTAAAGAAACACTCATTTTCTTCAAAATACACAAGAATACCCAAGTCGATTTCGTTTTATAATGATAGCTCAAACTAGAGGTCATATCGAATCCTTTTATCCTTCCATTTTTACAAGAATGCACAGAACTCAGAAAACAATACTCACATCGTTGGTACATTCACCAACTCGAATCCATAATGGGTAATAGAAACGTTTACACAATACTATCAATGAAAACTCATACAACAAGAACAGATTCATTTCATTTACCCATTTTGCAAAGAAATATTCAAGTCGCATACAACAAAGAAAATGACTCAATCCAAAGATCATTTCATTCAAAACAACAACATCATTTAACTAAATCACCCCTCATAAGAGCAGGGTTGTTTTAATGAGACGTTTAAACAAAAGCAAATGGTTTAAGGAGAAGGGCTTAACATGCCTGTATATTTTTTTTGTGGTTCGAAGAAAACCACGTCCACAGGAGCTATTTCTCTCCACGGCATCCACAGCAGGGCTTTCCCAATAGTCCACTAACTTCCTCAAGCTCAAAAATAGCTGTGGCTATTCCAACAACAACAACAATAACCAAAACTAACAGTAGGTTTGACAGAACCATGGAAAAAATGTAGAGCAACTAAAAACCCGATTGCACACAATGACAAACAAATTTTTCCTCTATCCTCTTTCCAAGGTGAGCTGGTCACTAAGACCAAGGTCATTGAATGCATTGAATGTAGTGCTTTTTCCTCATTCCTCACGCCACCGCCGACTCAGGTTGGTGAGTTTCCTTTTTCAAATTTTGCATGTAATTCCTTTTTAGCCACTTAGCTAGTTGGATGCCTCCAACTTTTTCTTGTTCCCGCCAAACTTGGCGCTGAAACTTGTAAGGACATTATTTATTGTCCTAATAAATTTCTTACCTCCCCTCCCCTTATCCTTTCCATCCACATGGGTCTATGCATCCCCTTCCTTAGGTTAGGATTAGTTTAGGATTTTAATAGTCCATATCTAGGTCATCCGCCTAGTTCATAGGTTAATGGAATTTATATCTATTTTCTCCCTTATGAAATCTAAAATCCATATAGGATAGTAGTTAGGGTATAAGATAAAACTTAGGGGTTGGTTAGGGTTTAATCCCCTAATATTTAATTAACTAGTTTCCATATCAAGTCTCATTAGCAATCACACAAGCAATAGTAACTTCTGTCCCAAGTATCAAGTTACAGCAAACAAGGGTCCAGATCAGCAACACATTCCTCTAAGATCAAAAGATGTGTCTTAACATATTTATCTTCATTTCAGTAGTTACAACATTATGAAAAGTAATTACCATGTTAACTTACAAAAATCAAGGTGTTACATTCCTCCCTTCTTAAAGAATCATCGTCCCGATGATCAAATTAACCAATTCAAGGAGTTTCTAGGACAAAATTTAGTTATTGTCCTTCCATTCATAAGTTCATACCAAAAACAGATTCACTCTTTAAAACAGTGTTTTAAGATAACTGTAAAATAGACCAATAATTGTCTAAATTTGGTAGAATTATCAGTTTTTCGAATTTCAATTTCGATCAAACAAGTATGGAAAAGCAGATCTCATTTCTTCGATATTTTCCCAAGTTGTACTTTCTTCACTAAACTGGTCCCACTGGACCTTACATTGATTCACTTCGTGATTTCTTAAGCACAACCGTGGTGAGTTCCCAAAGACTCAAATGGGCTTAACCACGATTATTCCTGGGTCTTGGACCTATAAGGAATTCCAATTCAGCACATGTGATAAATTTGTTACGTATTTCTTAAGCAAAGAAATATGAAAAACATCATGCATTTGTGATAAAGTAGGAGGTAATGCTAGACGATAAGCTACAGGGTTGATTATTTCAACAATTTCAAAAGGTCCCACGTAACGTGGCGACAACTTGGCAGCCTTGCCAAAAGTTATTGAGCTCTTTTTCGGCTTAACCCGAAGAAAGACCTTCTCACCAAGTTTATAATTCCTATCAACCCGCTTTAAGTCTGCATAACTCTTCTGCCTATTGGCAGCCTCCTTTAGATGTTCCCAAATCATTTTGATTTGTTGTTCCATTTCCTTGAGGATTTCTAGCCCAATTACCTCTCTGTCCTCTACGCTGTCCCAGCTAACAGGGGTTCTGCATTTTCTTCCATACAATGCTTCAAAGGGTGCCATTTTTAAAGAGGCATGATATGTATTATTATAGGCAAATTCTACCAGTGGAAGGTATTCCTCCCATTTATACTGTTGGTCCATGCAATACATTCTTAACATGTCCTCTAAAACTTGATTGACTCTCTCGGTCTGTCCATCCGTCTCTGGATGATATGCAGAGCTGAAGTTTAATTTAGTTCCCAAGGCCGCATTAAGCATTTGCCAAAACCTTGATGTCATCCTCGGATCTCTGTCCGATATGATCAATTCGGGTATTCCATGCAATCTGAAAATTTCATGTACAAATCTTCTTACTAATACTGGTGCATCATCTTTCAAATTACCAGCAATGAAGTGTGCCACTTTGGTTAATTTGTTGATGAAAACTAGGATGATATCATGCTTGTTCCTTGACATAGGTAATCCTTGAATGAAATCCATCGTTATCACTTGCCATTTGTACTTTGTGGAATGTGGGGATATGATAATCCAACGGGATGCATATGTTCTGCCTTAACACACTAACATTCTAAGCAGTGTGGTACAAATTCCACAACATCCTTTTTCATTCCCTTCCAGAAGTATTGTAGCTTAAGATCAACAAGCATTTTTCATAATGTCGGGTGTCTAGAAAAAGGTGAATTATGAAATTCAGTTAACAATTTCCTTCTTAAATCATTTGCCAAAGGTATATATACCCTGTTTTCAAACCTCAGAATTCCTTCATTATCGAAATGAAATCCTTTATACCTTACATCCTTTGGATCTGCAGCAAGTGCTGTTTTGACTTGCTGGAAATAAGGATCTAATTCCAAGGCATCTTTCACCTCATCCTTAAACTGAGTTCTTAACATGATAAGAGTAAAGATATGCTTCCTTCGACTTAGAGCATATGCCACTCTATTTTCCTTGCCTTTGATGTAGCTTATATCAAAATCATACTGAAACAGAAATTCTAACCATCTTCGCTGTCTTGCATTCAAATTTGGCTGAGTAAAAATATACTTCAACCCCAGATGGTCAGTTTTTAACTCAAAAGGTTTGCCTAAAAGGTAATGCCTCCACATTTGAAGTGCATGTACAATGGCAGCGAGCTCTAGGTCGTGTGGAGCATAATTCTATTCATGTAACTTAAGCTTTCTGCTTTCATAAGCTATGACATGGTTATTCTGTAACAGAATACCTCCAAGGCCTTCTCCTGATGCATCTGTTACAACCATAAAATTTCCATTTGGATCTGGTACAGTTAAAATAGGTGCTGTAGTTAACTGTTCCTTTAAATTTTTAAAGGTAGATTCACATTTGTCAGTCCAGACAAATTTCTTATCCTTCTTTTGTAGTGAAGTGATTGGGGCAGCAATTTTTGAAAAATCCTTAACGAACTTTCTATAATATCCTGCCAAGCCCATGAAGCTTCTTACTTCATGCACGTTCTTAGGCACAGGCCACTCGGTTATAGCTGCGATCTTTGAAGGGTCTACAACTATTCCATTCTTGCTTATAATGTGTCCCAAATAATGCACCTCTACATCATAAAAGGAACATTTAGACAGTTTACCATACAACTTCCTCTTTCTTAAAACTTCCAGCACTACCCTTAAATGTTCTTGGTGCTCTTCGACATTTTTAGAGTATATAAGAATGTCGTCTAAGAATACAAGTACAAACTTGTCTAGGTATTCTTGAAAAATATTGTTCATTAGATTCATGAAGGTAGCAGGTGCATTTGTCAACCCAAAAGGTAACACCGTGAATTCATAATGCTCGTACCTTGTTCTAAAAGTTGTTTTATGAATATCTTCTTCCTTTATTCTCAGCTGATGATACCCAGATCAAAGATCTATTTTTGAATAGACTGATGCTCCACACATTTGGTCGAATAGATCATCAATCCTAGGAAGTGGGTATCGATTCTTAATAGTTTCCTTGTTCAACATTCTATAATCAATGCACAGTCTCAATGTGCCATCCTTTTTCTTTACAAAAATTACCGGTGCTCCCCATGGTGAGACGCTTGGTCTTATCAGCCCCTTAGTCAAAAGTTCCTGTAATTGAGCCTTTAACTCTACCAACTCGAGGGTGGTCATTCTATAAGGTGCCTTAGATATGGGTTCAGTTCCTGGCTTGATTTCTATTACAAAGTCAAACTCTCATTTGGGTGGAAGACCTGGTAATTCCTCCGAAATACATCACTAAAATCCCTTAATAATGGATATCTTTCCATGAAATCATTATCCTCCTTAGCATTTTCTGTCATTTTTACTACATACAAGGTGCAACCTCTATTTTTAGCCCTTTTTAGTTGCATAGCTGTTAGTTTTCTAACTGCAACTTCACGCTTTACACCTTGAATGACTGCTTGCTTTCTGCAGGTCGTCAAAACAACAAATTTGTTTTTCATAATAGTCGACCTTTGCCTTATGTTCTACCAACCAGTTAACTCCAATAATGATATCATATGATCCTAAAGGAGTGACATACAGGTCAACTTCGGTGGAGAAACTGGGCAAGTCAAGAATTGCCCCAAAAAGGCACATTTCGACTGTATGGACAACATTATTCCCATAATGCACTGTCCATGTCTTATCCATTCGTTCAGCCTTTCTTTTTAATTTCATTGCAAGTTTAGTAGAAATAAAGCATTCAGTGGCTCCAGTATCAAAAAGTATGACTACAGGTGTACCGAATAACTTACCCGGAACTTCTATAGGTGTAACTTACTTTTCAGCTTGTCTGTTAGCCACCGCAGCGTGTATCCTATGCTGCTGATCGCGATCATCCTTTTTCAGAGGACAGTGACTCACGTAATGGTCCTTTCCACAGTTGAAGCATCCTCCAACTGGCCCTTTCCTAGGCTCAAATTTGTTACCAGCTTTGAAGTTATCATTCTGGCTCCCATAGGACTTTTGTCCATTGCCACTAACTTTTGCGAAGCTGTTCCACACACTATTTACAGGTTTGTTCATTACAGATTTCTTGTTGTTATCTACAACAATTTTGTTTTTCACACCAAACCTTTTCCAAGGCCCCCTTTTGGGTGCAAGAGATGAAGAAGAGTTGGGAATCTTCTTCCTTATCTCTTCCCTATGAGCAGAAATTGCTCTCAATTTCTGTTCCTGTCTTATTGCCTTTTTGACAACTCCTTCCATGGTGGTTGGACCATGGACATCCACTTCGCCACCAATGATGGGATTCAGTCCCATTATGAACTTTCGTATTCTGAACTTCTCGTCAGCTTGGTACTGTGGCACATACTTAAGGAGTTTAGTAAACCCTTCCTAGTATTCTATCACCGTCAGCCTTCCTTGCGACCAGTTCTAAAATTCAATCATTTTCCTATCAAAATAGAGTTGAGGCAGCCACCGTTGCCTAAAGTAACCCTTAAATTGATCCCAAGTTATGTCTGATTCGACAATATTCAACTCAACCTTACGGTTGTCCCACCATGATGATGCTTCATGAGAAAGCTGATATGCTCCCCATATGACTTTGGTCTCCTCAAGAAGTTTCTTATTGTAAAGTACTTCTCCATTTCACCGAGCTAGTTCTCGCTCCATCCCCAAGGGTTGTTCCATCAAACTTTGGAGGACTTATTCTCTTTATGTCATTTGTAAGTTTAGCTACTAATCTTGCCCTTTTAGTTCCAGGATGATTAGGAGCATTCACATTACTATTATCAACACCTGATTCCCTCCATTGGTGTTGTCCACAGGAGGTGGCTGATCATTTATATCAGCTTCTTCTTCCTCCTCTTCATTGCCCATTGACTGCTGTTCCAAAACAGTCAAATGATCTCTTGTGTCTAGTAGGGCAGCAAGGATTTCATCCAGCTTTTGAGCAGTAGCTGCTTCTCCACCCGGTAACGGGTTGTTCGCAGCATTTCTTCTTGTTCTGACCATTTTCTATTCAATAAGAAAATGTAAACCTTATTAAATTGTGGACTCATTAGGTCCAAGAGATGTAACCTTCAGCTCTGATACCAAGATGTAACATCCCCATTTTAAGATACTAGAATAAGGGAATTTTTTATTTTTATTTTTATATACAACGTTCTCTGTTATGAATTATATAATTCAAACACACGTTCAAGTTTTAATAATTGTTCTCTGTCCAATTAATGTAACTTGGATCACACAATTTCTTTTTAAAACCAATGTTCCCTATTCACATATTTGCAATAAGGAACACACATTCAATGCCATTCAATCATATAACAGATACCATATGCTGCTGTAAATGACTCGCAGAACTACCGATCTCCCATTTTATGGCTCGGAGTTTCAGCGATCTCTCATTTCATGACTCGGTGACTTACCGATCCTTCATGTTAATTCATGCATAGTATAATAAATATACAAGGTTCTCTTACCATTTCCGGTTATCGAAGTGATCCATTTAAGAAGCCTATCTGAATATCTGTTACTGATATTCGTCTGACATCCTGCATCTTAAACTAGGTGATTAGGACAACGCAACCAGCACTTGCGATACTTTGGCCAAAGATTTTCACATGCTTTGCATGATCATATTCCTAGATGTGGTACACATCATTGGAATACGTCCTTCACCTCACTTCATCTGATTATCTAGAATGGTCTTTCCTGGTCTCTTCCAGTCCTTCCATTTAAGGTCAAGCTCTAATCCCCAACTAGCAATATGAACGAGTATAGGAAGTTACTCATGGTAACTAAAGATACGCAGACATACGACGTCATCCCTAGACGACTCCGTGTGTCTAGTTACCTTTAGTCCTCCGAGTCACTTCGTATGTGTGATCACATTCCTATCCCCATCTAAGAACTTAGTATCCAACTTATGTAAACTTGATGATTTAATTCGGGAGGGCATTGTAATATGTCAGCTATAACATTGTGTCGTCATGAAGGCCCCGCCTTCATGAAGACACTATATTGTAGCTGGCATATGTCAATGTCCTACGGAATCCTCTCATCGGTACACATCCAACTCAATTGTGATTTGGTTATAATCTTAGTATTTAAGATCAACTTTTAGCAGCCATGCTGATCCTTTATCCTTGTTCTTGTTTCAGTTGTATGTAGCTAAGAGAGACTTAATCCATCTTCTAGCTTAATACGCATTTCCTCCTTCATACCGAAGGGTTTCCTATTCACTTCTTGGTTCCTTGCTTAATCTTTGGACTAAGCAGTCCATTATCGATAACTTAATAAGTTTAACCTATTAAACTTAACCAAGTTTTCCACAACTGTAAACAAATTCAAAATTCCATCTTATTAGACGTCATTTAAATGAGGTCTAACTCTAAATGAATTTATTCATTTATCCTCCTTAACCTTACTTAGTTAAGGTCTGTTAACAATAGATATGATTTCCCATATCTTTATTTTCTGAATTTAAACATTCGAGGCTATTAACGGAGTCCGAATACAAGGTTTGGCTGCTCCTAAGTTATTTGATATTCCTTAGCTTTCAAGCTAATCCCGAATACCTTTCAATTAAGAGATCATGTTTACCTAAATCCTTTTTGATGTCAATTTAAAATTCATCTTAACCCAAGTATGAACTAATTGCACATTTCAACGTAAAAGTTGCATTTAGGTAAAGAATAGATGTTATTCCCTTTTAAATCCATCCATTAACATTTGAATAATTCCAAATCAAGGAATAATGTTATATTCTCAAACTTATTCAACAATATCAAACTGATACAGTCATTAAAAATATCACACTCGTACTTGTATTCCTCCATCGGCTTTACAATCTATACATTTGCCAGTCCAAATGACTGGACTTTGTTTATATTAAACAACATTACAACTCATAAGTTAGAAGAATGTAATTTCTTATTTTCTCATTTCCTCGTAGAGGAGTAATAGTTATCAATTACAATCCATCTTCAGTCAATCAAAATAAGTATCAGAAAACAACCATGTCTTCGTTTATACTCAAGTTCCATCTATAAAATTACTTGCACGGGTCAGTTCATTGAACTGAGCATATTAAGCACTTGTCATTAAAATGAAGTGCTTTTAATTAACTGTCTCAATAAAAGAACCCTGCTTTTATGAAATGTTAATATGAACATCATTCAAGAATTAAGTATCAAAAAGGATGACCAGCATAACAACTCAATCATCTAATTACCCTCCCAATCAGAAAAGATAGGATTACTACCCTCTTTCCCAATAATTACTACAAGAAGTAATTTCCTTCAAACAGTTCCAGATTACAAACATCTATAAGAACTAATAACACAATTATGCATACTATTGTTCTAACATAAATGCTATCAATTCCATTCCCTTACATTAGTTATAATTTCAAAGGATAAAATTGACTGAAAATATAAACCGAATTACTTTCCTTTCCATTCATGCGACCCATTTGATTTCAAGCAATCAAACACTGATGAGAAAAGTAAACAACAATAAAATGCAGATGCTTAAACCAAAGCAATACAAAATTCATTCCATAACGATTACAGATTTCCAACTGTATGAGAGAAGAAATGAACATTAATTCAAATTATCCATCCACACTCCCTTTCCTTTCCTCATGACTATACTGAGAATTTAATCCAACGTGATATCAATCAATGATAACAGTCCAAAGAGAAGTAAATAAAATCAATAATTGAATAATAGAAAGAAGAATCATATTACTTCTTCTCACTGTCTAACCAAATATCCACTATTTAGAACAGACATAATCCAATAGTATGATTCATTCTGATTAGTATACTTCAGTATCCCAAAAACCTCTAAGCACAGTCATTTCCTTTTAAATATTTCACTCTACAGACATTCACGTCTAGGTATAAACAAGCAAGAATGTACAGCTAGTTTTATCAGCAACGTTTCATCAAAAACAAGCATTTCAGCTAGACCTGAACAACAAGAATGTACAGCTAGCTACGAAATCATGAGTTTCACCTTATTGGTAAAAAGATTCATTTTCAACATTCAAGGTAAGAATCCCACTTCAGTTCGGTCTTGATGAAACAACAAGAAGTCTAGAATGCAGTTTGAATACACACACACACACACACACACACACACACACACACACACACATATATACATATAATTTCATCATCGAGTCTAAAAGAGACTGAAATAGTAAACTCTATTCCATCCGGCAGATACCTAGATACTCAGTTCTAGAATTAGGTAAATAGTTCCTAAAACAAATTCTTTCACTGATTTCAAACCAAATACGGAGGCATTTAATCATTTTAAATTACGTAAGAGTAAAACGATGAAACAAGCCCACTGTCCCAAAGAATTTGTATTCTATGCGCTGTAATACAACCGGAGAAAATAACTCACGCACAGTTCCATCAAGCATTCTCACGTTTTTTTTTAAAACCATTCACGCACAGAACTCAGAAAACAATCTACATATCACTATCACTTCCATCAAACCAAACCCATAATGCACAATGAAACCCAATTACCATTACTTTCAGAATTTAAAACAACAGAAAGAGAAAACTCGTTTCCTTAATAATTTCAGTAAAGAAACACTCATTTTCTTCAAAATACACAAGAATACCCAAGTCGAGTTCGTTTTATAATGACAGCTCAAACCAGAGGTCATATCGAATCCTTTTATCCTTCCATTTTTACAAGAATGCACAGAACTCAGAAAACAATACTCACATCATTGGTACATTCACCAACTCGAATCCATAATGGGTAATAGAAACGATTACACAATACTATCAATGCAGACTCATACAACAAGAATAGATTCATTTCATTTACCCATTTTGCAAAGAAATATTCAAGTCGCATACAACAAAGAAAACGACTCAATCCAGAGATCATTTCATTCAAAACAACAACATCATTTAACTAAATCACCCCTCATAAGAGTAGGGTTGTTTTAATGAGAAACAAAAGTTTAAGGAGAAGGGCTTAACATGCCTGTATATTTTTTTGTGGTTCGAAGAAAACTGCGTCCACAGGAGCTATTTCTCTCCACGGCATCCACAACAGGGCTTTCCCAACAGTCCACTAACTTCCTCAAGCTCAAAAATAGCGTGGCTATTCCAACAACAGCAACAATAACCAAAACTAACAGCAAGTTTGACAGAACCATGGAAAAAATGCAGAGCAACTAAAAACCCGATTGCACACAATGACAAACAAATTTTTCCTCTATCCTCTTTCCAAGGCGAGCTGGTCACTAAGACCAAGGTCATTGAATGCATTGAATGCAGTGATTTTTCCTCATTCCTCACGCCACCACCGACTCAGGTTGGCGAGTTTCCTTTTTCAAATTTTGCATGTAATTCCTTTTTAGCCACTTAGCTAGTTGGATGCCTCCAAATTTTTCTTGTTCCCACCAAACTTGGCGCTGAAAATTGTAAGGACATTATTTATTTTCCTAATAAATTTCTTACCTCCCTCCCCTTATCCTTTCCATCCACATGGGTCTATGCATCCCCTTCCTTAGGTTAGGATTAGTTTAGGATTTTAATAGTCCATATCTAGGTCATCCACCTAGTTCATAGGTTAATGGAATTTATATCTATTTTCTCCCTTATGAAATCTAAAATCCATATAGGATAGTAGTTAGGGTATAAGATAAAACTTAGGGGTTGGTTAGGGTTTAATCCCCTAATATTTAATTAAGTAGTTTCCATATCGTGTCTCATTAGCAATCACACAAGCAATAGTAACTTCTGTCCCAAGTATCAAGTTACAGCAAACAAGGGTCTAGATCAACAACACATTCCTCTAAGATCAAAAGATGTGTCTTAACATATTTATCTTCATTTCAGCGATTCTGACATTATGAAAAGTAATTACCATGTTAACTTACAAAAATCAAGGTGTTACGAGACACATTAAAGGTTAGGCTTGTCAACGCACCTATATTACATTTTCCCTCTTGGGACAAGCCCTTCCACATTCATTTAAATGCCTTAGGAATTGCCATTGGAGCAGTGCTTGCGTAGCTAGGTGAAGGAATTGTTGATCACCCTCTATGTTTTGCAAGCAGGAAGTTGACACCAATAGAGTAGAATTACACCATGACCGTAGCGTGAGGCATTGTCAATGATCCAAGAACTTTTGAAGTTCATATAGTATCTGCTAGAAACATCGTTTGTATTCTCCACCGAACACATGGCATTAAAGTATTTAGTGAACAATCACGTTCTACAAGGAACATATGTCGGTGGGTGCTATTATTTTAAGAGTTTGAGTTTACGGTAGTTTTGAAGCTTGGAAAAAGTAATTGTGGACTTGATCATCTATCAAGGATTGATTCAGGGGAGGATGCGCAGAGTATTGAAGAGGCTATGTTAGGCGTGCAATTGTTCAAGTTATGGAACGTGCCCTTGGACTTGGAGGAGATTGTGGTATTCCTAAAATAAGGAGTGGTGCCGGAAGGGATGAAGGCATTATAAAGAAAGCAACTAGCTATACGTGTTGCGACCTACATGTTGATCAGTGGGGACTTATACAAGTTAGGGCATGATGAAGTTTTACGCAGATGTGTACTAGAGCATGAGTTCCTCACCATCATAGAGGAAACACATGGAGGAAGTGCAGTGAACATTATGCGGTGACGCCACCGCATATAAAATTTAAATGGCAGGATTATGGTGGGAAACTCTTTATAAGGATTGCAAAGACTATTATAAAGCATGTGACCATTGTCAGTGCATTGGAAAGCTAGGAAAGAGAGATGAAATTCCTTTACGCCCTATCCCTAGCAATGAACCTTTTGAGAAATGGGCAATAGACTTCGTAGGATCTATTACACTAGTAGCACGTAGGACCAGATCACACTATGTAATCACTTACATTGATTATTTGACAAGGTGGGTAGAGGAAGCTCTAACTAAAGACTGCACAACAACCATAATGGAAAGATTTTGTGGGATAAAATTATCACAAGGTATGGATGCCCTTTAAGTTTAACCAGCGATAGGGGTACACATTTCTTAAATGAGACCATGAGGATCCTATTAGTATAATTAATGGTAGCTCATCACAAGACTACCCCTTATTACCCACTAGAAAATGGAACCGCAGAAGCATTTAACAAAATACTGAGTCATACCCTGACCAAAATTTGTGATGTCGAAAGACAAGATTGGGATAATAAGGTATCATCCGTATTATGGGATTATAGGACAACTTATAAAAGGATGAACAAAGCCACATTATTTCAATTAGTGTTTGGTGTGGAAGCCATTATTCCAGTTGAATTCATGTTACCTTCTCTATGAATAACACGCGTAGGAGGGCTGCCTGATGAGCAAGTGCTGGAAGAAAGAATTGATAAAGTAATGAAGTCTGATGAGAGACGATCACTCACTAGGTGGAGACAAAAAATAGAAAAAGAAAAGAAAAAATCATGGCACAATCACCACATCAGAAACAAGAAGTTTGAGGTTAGGAATATGGTCATACTATATGATTCTAAGTTTCTGTACCATCCTGGGAAGTTGAAGGTCCATTAGTTAGGTCCCTATAAAATCTTGTACATCCTTGACTCAGGTGCGTGCCAGTTATAAGCACTGGATGGAACGAAATTTCCTAGACACTTCAATGGGAGTAGGTTGAAGCCCTACTATAAATAAGTCTTCTTGGTGTTTGTAAATAAGGCATTTTTGCTAATTAGTTTAGAATTTCCTTTATGCATTTCTTTTCTTATGTTTCCCTTTCTTTTTTTTGTTTTGTTTTGCACCTTGGGCATCGATAACCCTTATTAATCTTTGAGGATTTTTGAGTGCGCAGAGGACCGTGCATATTTTTAGTGTGGGGTGGAGTAATGTGAAGGAGAGCGTGGGTAAAGTGCCAAGGAAGTTGTGTTAAAAATCCCGTTTGAATGGCCATGTTGAAAGAGGTACATGGAAAGAAAAGATGGAAAAGGATGATTGTTGTCAAGATAAGGCTAATCTCGGATCCCATGTATAAAGGAAGAAAATGTGCATAACCAACACAAGGTAGGTGAGAGAAAAAAATTAGGACAAAAGAAGTGCCTTTGGTGCAAGTGATGCACATGCAAGAGTCTCCTGTCTACATGGATTGGTTGCTCATCATAAAGTTGGAAGATTACCCACACAGGGTTAGGCGTGTGAGTTTAAGTGCTAAAGTCGGACTTTGTTTGAAGAAGGCACATTAAATATACAAATTATAGTGGTAGGTGAAGTAGCATTTAATGCTTAAAAAGGGAAAAACTATAAAATAGAGGGTTGAGGAACCTCATTATTCACTTTGCGTACAAGGTGAAAGAAGTGCTTTTGCATTTTCGCAAACTAGGGATTCCAAAAAAGCTGAATTGTGTGAAGAATTTTTTTAAAGAGATTGAGCATGGGTGACTAGTTTGGATCTACGAACTAGAAAAAGAGGATTTCATGAGTGTAAAAGAGTTGTGTGAAGGCACCGTCTTGTGAAAATATTATCCCAGCTAGGGTTTAAAGAACTAGGGCATGGGTTTAAGGATTTTTTTCACAAATTCAAGATGTAAGGTACAAAAAAGAGTGGAAGAACAGAGTTAAACAAAGTGATTAAAGTAAGAAGCGAACCTAGAAAATGACACCCAAGAAGGAAAGGCCAAGGACAAACAATAAGAAACGATGCACATACAAACGAAGAGTGGTATGCGAAATACAATACCTAGATGGCGTAATGCTAGGGAAGGAGTGGGTGTCCCATCTACGAACATGTACGTAAATGACTATAATAATTGTACAAGCACAATCGTGAAGGAGATGGCACTAGAGCTAGTGTGCCCAACAAATAGAAGGACACTAGAAGGTTTTCCAATCTATAACAATGACTTGAAGGTCAAGTTGGAAAAGGCAGGGTTATTGTAACTCTTTAAGTTGCCTTACTTTGGGAAGCCTGAGTGCCTCTATCAATGGCTGATGTCACACATGCATGAGGACTACTTCCATTTCATGGGGCACAAGATGCACATTACCCCTCAAATCATCTCACATTTCATAGGCATCATTTGTGAAGGAGACGGTTTGGAAGATGACCTAGGAAATAAAGAGAAATTAAGGAGACTATCGTTACCTACGCATAAAAAAAGGGATCAAGTTATTATGATATCATAGACATCAAGGACCTAGTAATGAAAATGGCCACACATCTGGAGACCAAGTTAAATGGTAAGGAGAGATAGACCCAGGTCAATAAGCCATGGTTACATGTTTGTAATAAATTATCAAAGGGCACCATCTATAACTTGTCTATGTTCATTGCGGATGAGATTATAAGTTGCGCGAAGGAAGGAGACAGGATCATGTTCGGTAATGTCCTGCTGACAATTATTTTTTCAGAGATTAGGGTACCTGATGCATTAGAAAAATTTGTATGGGAGTACCAGCTGAGGACCCTTCACCCACAAAAATATTTGAAAAATACACATGTGACTCCATGAAAATTGTGCACAAGATGTGCCTGGAGTAATGGTATACGCGCTTAAGGAACACGTTCGTGGAAGAATGGAGGATTCTGAACAACTACCAATGGCCACTAAAGGAGAAGTAGAATTTTTTGTATACCATCATTTCTTCTGGGCATGTTCAAATTGATAGATGAGACATGCAGCCCATGGTGCAAGCTTCCCTTCTCCTTCACAATTCAATTCTTCCAATTGGGAGTAAACAAGTTTATACATCCAATAAGATGAAAGCTGGACCTTGGTAATCTAGGCCTGGGAGCATAGGGAAACACACAAAGGGTTGGTCTACCCCGAAAGCACACGTACATGGAGAGATACATGTCACATGAAGTACAAATGAAAAATCCCATGACCTTTCCCATTGCAGGAGTATCCATGACACGCATGTACCTCCGCATCGGACCCCAAATCGAGAAGGTCACATATTTGGAAAATGAAGTATCTATGCTTGGGAATCCAACTAGAAGGAAGAGACCCACACCCAAGCAGGTGGAAAAGGAGCTAGAGAGGAAAATACCAAGTGTTGGGGAAACATAGGTAATAGGATCCCCTGGGACAAGCACTGGGACAAGCATGTATTCACGCAAGAAGAGGCCCTTAGTCAAGGAAAAGACTCCAGAGCCAGAAAATCCATTAGACAAGAAGTCCTCGGGAGAAGAAGAAACAAAGTTACCTACACGGAACCCCCACTTAGGAATCATAGGATAGAAGAGGAGATCACCTCGGAAGATATTGGAATTTTGGACGAGGCACATAGGTGAAGAAGAAGCTAGCGAAGAATATGTCAATGGGGAAGATGATCCAGGAAAGGAACAAGGGCAACCTATTTTCAATGTACATGATTCAGATGAAGAAGGCAGAGAAGAGGAGTAGGGGTTCCTCTTCATATGGAGAAAGGATATCCAAGAAGGGAGAGGCACCCAAGACATGAGAAGTGAGGGAGATGGCATGCAGACGCAGAAGGACCCAAGCCTTATGGTGGAGCATATACCCAAGGTGGCAGAGAGAGAAGAAAAAAAGGCCATTGAGACCTTGGAGGAGGAGAAGTTGAAGCGCAATGCTGGGCCAATGTTAAACGAGAAGGAGGAGAGCGTGGAAAAGGACCACAACAGCACTAGAGGCCCCATTTTAATTGTAATTATTCCTAAGGGCATGCACATAGGAGGAAAGTGCATAGGGAGAGAGAGTCCAAGGATGGGTTTCATTTATGACCCCAACAAAGTGTTTCGTGCATGGTTCCAAAGCATGATTCTCGCGAAAGAGCTTGTAGCCATGTCATCTTTTGAAAAAGAGGCTTCCTACCCGTAGATGAGGAAGATTCTCTCATGGGAAATTGAATCCCATCTTGATGAGCTAGAATTTGAGGTAAGCCATGGGAAATAATAACATTACCAGGGCCAACAGAAGACAACCCCATGGTGAACGCTCAGTAGCTCTCGGATAAATAGTTGTGCAATGTGCTAAACAAGGTCTCCATTGAAATTGAGGCTAGAATCTTTGGGCAGAAGGATATAATCAAATATCTGGAGGAGGACCTGAAGAAGAAAGAGGAAGAACTAGCTACAAGGGCCAAGGAGCTTAGTGAAGAGAAACTAATCAACACCCAGTTGCAGTGTGAGCTAAAATATGAGAAGGCCAAGGTGGGCATGATATACAAGAAGGTGGAGGCTATAAATAATGCTATAGTATTGAAGCATCCAGACCTAGCACCCTCTGCATAGAAGTATGGATCTTCTTTAGGATGCCTAGAGGACTTAACAAGAGTCCTCACCATGGAAAGGAAGTTGTTAGCCTTAGAATGTGTAGAAGAAGTGGTCAGTGTGCTTAGAGAAGGAAGATAAATTGAAGGTTGTAGCATTAAGTAGTAGTCAGATAAGGTTCTTGCTAATATAAAAGTCACTTCCCAGACTACTGAGGCCGCATATGACAATTGTGCGGATAGAGACAAAGTGGCAGGCATCTTGGTCGCCACTCATGAAGAAAAACTCAAGGAGTTCTAGGAAAAGAATAAAGGGAATAGGGTAAAAAGGGACAGAATCCTTGCCGAGGTCGAAAGAAAATCTGAAGCCATTGAAGCCTTAAGGGGTTCAATTAAAAACCGATTGAAGGAACTATACCCGTAAATTACGCAGAGAATGGATACGCTGGATGATGTGGGAAAAGAGTTAGAGAAAATTTCCAACACCATAAACACATGAGGAAATGGGCTACGTTTTGATGAGGTGAGCACCTAGTTAGTGACCTCTGTCGAGAAAGAGAAAAAAACAAAGTTGATGCTTGGAACAAGTTGGAGGCTGAATTGTAAAAGGATTTTCTAGCCTTTTGCAGAGATTCCATCATTTCCTATTCTTTTTCCATATTCTTTCATCCCCTTATTCTTATCCCATGGTGTAATTCCACCATATTTTTTCCTTCTCTGGAGAAATGTTCCTGCAGATGGAGAACAAGCATAGTGTGGGGTGATGTTGTGCCCCTAAGATATTGGCTAAGTACAAAAGGGGCATAGGTGTGCAAGGCCTAGTTTAAGAAAAGTGTGCAAGGATAAAGCACGCAGGGTAGGGTTTAGAGAAGGATTTAAGGAAGCTCATAGCATGCGTGCAGATAGAACCAAGGGTTTGAGACTTATCCATTTTGGGTGTTTTGGTAGAACATGTGAAAATCATGACCTGACTATGCATGCAGAGTGGATAAGGTGTCGTTGTGGCGATAGGGTGGCCCAGAAGGAGCATTTACGGGATAGAAGCTTCTAGAAGCTCATCATGGTAAAAGGTGGAAAGCTCTTTCCTAGAGGAGCATGCCCACATGGAGGACCACATTCAGACACTTGGCATCGGATCTGAGGCCACTGGAGGATGAGTTGGTAGTCCAGAAAGCCTATATATACAAGCACCTGCAGAAGGAAAAACAACAACCAGATAGTGGGTAGAGCTCAGAGAAATACTGCAAAAACTATATTAGTTTGGGGAATTAGGCTTAGGGAAGGATGTATCAAGGGTATAGGGTTATAAATTTCTTTTGTGAGCCTAGTCATATGAGTCTAGATATAATGCATGATTGCGGTCTGCTTCTCTATAACATTTTGTAATGGCTCCATGAATGTAATGAGGTTACCATTTTACAATGAATATGAACATTGATGATTCTAACGAATACATATTTCTCATAATTCTTTTGCATTTATTTTTATAATTAAGTATGATTGCTTATACAACTTCTTTGTTTTTTGGTATAAGTTATCCAATTTATTAAGAGTTTTCTTTTTGGAATGACCGGAAGGATCTAGAAGCCGTTCTAATCTCTATGATGCTTGGATGTTTTATTCCTTTTGAAACCCTTGAACATGGATCATAGATGATGTTTCCCACTAAACTCACATAAAAAAGAGACTCGGCTCTGCGCGTGCCTTAGGTGAGCATCCAAAGCACCACTTGGGTGATAGGCCGGCATGTATGGGGTTCCTTTATTTTGTGATAAGGGTAAAAATTACTACAATTTTGAATTGGTATGGTCTTTAGATTTGTCTTCAGAATTTGAAGCATTCCAAGTCGAGATCGAATGTGTAAAAATTTGAAATAGGCCTCCTAAAACTTGTATGTGGACTCACGAATCCTATGAGTGGATTTGAAGATATTTTACAACTAGTCTAAAGGGGCTGAGTGGATTACACACAATTCCAAGTCATGGAGAATGTCATACTATTACCGAGTAAGGGATGGTAGATAACAGTAGTTATCTAATTTCCTTGACCACCTAAAGCCATTTAAACAATCCATACTTGACAAAGGTGTTAGCATTAATAAACATATATAATAGAAAAGACAGATAATATTGGATAAATTTTTCACCTAATCATAATGTGTAGGAATCACAGGTGATTCGGGGAGTTGTTTAACAACCTAATAAAATTATAATTTTCAATCGATATGGTTCGAGGCTATAAAATTTCAAAGGACTAAAGTGAGTTAATAAATCAAAACAAATGATTTGAATAAAGAAACATGATTTGCAGGATATGATATGACCTTGAATGAGTGTGAAGGATGGGAATTGAAGCTGATTGGTAATTTTTGGTCTCCCACAAACTCTAAAATGATTCCTTTACTTGCTTAATGAATATGGATGCTAATGCTAGACAAAAACGTGTTCATGTTGATATAGTATAAAAGTGATGAAATCTGATAGAAGATTGAGGTTTGAAAATGTGATAATATGATCCCATAAAGAGGCTATAATTTGGGCTTAAATAATCGCTTGTAATTTAAGAAATTGCCATCGATTTCAGCCATTTGGAGTTTGTTTAGTAAATTATTGAAACAATTTGTTAATTTGATTTTTCTTGTTCGTGTTTTTGAGGGATAGGATATAAGGTGGTTTTTGAAAATGTTGTGTTGTCTCGTGAGGTTACAAGGAAGGGATTTTATTAGTTGGATATGTTCTAATTTATCCTAAGTTTGTTTAGGATATGTATTGGTTTGTTTGATTAAGATATATCAAACCTACAAATATATGATTGTTTGTGATAGTATAATATTTTGATAAGATAATGGGGGATTTATAAAAATACCCATGATTGATGTGTTGGGATGAGGAATCGGGGTGTTTTTAAATAATATTTTGAAAAATTACTTAGATGAATTAAAATATCGTGGTATATAATATTTTATTTGATCATATTGACATAATGAATCTAATGTGCTCATGTATTACAAACAAGGTAATTAAAAGAGGATAGGTGAATGCAAATTTTTATTGTCTATAATGGATTTAGTGTATACTATGATGTTGATGTTATAATGAAGGGGAGCTAATGAGACATAGACATGAGGAATTTGCAGACTGCTAATTTTAGGTGTCTACATTTTCCCCCTTTTTGTTGAGTGCTTTGGTGTAGGAAACCCGCGAGAGAAAAAATGAGATATGATAGATGTAGATTTATATGATGAGGTGATCCACCTTAAAATAGGTATTAATAACCTAACATGTAATTGATCATGAGTTTAAAATAGGTAGATGGATGAAATATGCAAGTGAGAGATGAGATATGATGAAAATGATTCCCAGGGATGGGGTATAGAAACAAGAGGTATCATTATAAAATAAAGTGATAGGAGAAACAAAGAGATCATGTTCTATACACATATGCCTTACCAAAATAAAGGGAAAATAAAAAGATGTTTTAAAGGAGGTCAAAGGACCGATGATTGATGTTGCCATAAAGGTGTAATTATGAATCTAAGAAGTCAAGTGATAGGGGAACAAATGGTTTGTGTCCTATAGACATATGAATTAATGGCGATGAGACTAAATGGGGGTCCTGAAGGTGATCAAGACATAACACCTTAGGATACATCCATTTGATAAATGTCAATTTTATTGAATAGATGTGATGTTTTAGACACAATGATGTAATGTTGATGTGTGAGGAAATTGATAGATGTCAACATTATGATATGGATAGATGTTGATGTGGCAAGGTTGATGATTTGAAAGTTATGTTTTAGATATGATTGATTTTAAACTGATTTCAATGTTTTTCAAAACCATGGTCAAGAATGAAATGTGGATTGATTGCTTTATACTGGATTTGATAAAAATGTGATGGGAAGCAACAAAGTGAAGGCTCTTGCACTTTTTACTTTTACAACAAATGTTAACAGATGAATAAAAAGGGTAGTCACACGTACGAACTTAGATAGAGGGATGAAGTAATAAGATGTACCTTCCTATAATGCGAAAGGGTTAATATATGTAGGTTGTGTAGGAAAAAGGGGTTCTCCTTTTCAATAGTTGCATAGATAAGTTACCCAACTATACATTTTATTTTTGACACAAACTGATCGATGCATAAATTTTCTTTGATGTGAAAGCTGATCAATGAGGGGATATTTCCTAGGATGCTTTAATTTTTGAATTTTTGAAGGTTGATCGATGTAGGAAGCCTTTTTACATGGCTAGCCATCCTTTGAGGGTATGGTCTATATTTTTGACTTTTGAATTTGATTTTTGATTTTCACAAGATAACCATCCTTCGAGGGATAGGTCTATGATTGTTGATGGTAGCTTCCCTTTGAGGGATCAGTCTAATGTATTTTGATAACATGATATATTGTGAATAGTTTTCCTTCGAGGATCACTCTATTTATTTTAACTTTGATAAAGAGCCTCCATATATATATTTTTTTACTTTTTTTTTTTAGTGAGGGAAAAACCCCAATCGACTATTTCAAGGAGGGGAGAAGAAATGTGTACAGGCACTACACATGTGTGCTCCAATACATGTATTTAGTTAGTACAAGGTATGTGGATGTAATAATTGCGGGGTTCCTACTAAGGAGGAACTTGTCCAAGGTGAAATATGTTATGAAAAGAGATGTGATTCTCATCTTTAAGGTTTGTAAGGACAGTGATGGAAAAACCACATGCTTTCAAATCATTATGATGAGAAAATGATTAGTTGATGATGGAATAATATCTTTGACGTGACTACTATCATGATGTTTGATGTGTTAATAGTAGAAAAGGATGAAAGTGCAAGGCATTTCATAGGTTGACCCATACTATATGGACTGATCCAAATGGGAAAACTTTTGTGTTTACTCCTTTCCATAGTAGTGACATTTTTATTGGATTGATAGGATAGGTTTAGTGAATATGAGCTAGGGGAATGTGAAATGTAAGGATTTCAAATTCTCATTAAAGAGGAGTCCCCCTAGCATGAAATTGTGGATAGAGATGACATGCGCTAAAAGGAATGACAACTTTCAGATTAGGATGATGGAAGTTTTAATCTTGATTGATTGAGTATATGGTAAATAAAGGATCCCTTGACAAAGGAGTCATTGAAAATTTGGATGGGATATGAGAGGACAATTGATGAGGAGGGGTAGATGATGAAGCTTTGATTTTACCTTTTCTTTGTGTATTGTATTCTTGTTTCCCTACTCACTTTAAACCCTAAGTGTGTCGGCCTATCACCCAAAATTAGGTAGGCACCAAGCCCCTATTTTATGTGAGACTTGTGAGAATGCTTGATCATTAATGGAGGAATGTTTATAGAAATAGTAAGGAATTCATTCATTCTAGCATAGAAATAAAAACACTAGATCTAAGCATAGATGCACCATGAAAAGAACATAGGAATTATTAAAAATACGTAGGAATAAGATCGGAACCATAAGAAAAATGAAGATCACTAGGGTTTTAACCCATAAACACAAATATTTAGAGCAACACTTTATATATTGATTGAATTTTTTTACAATGAGCAGTTACATCAAAAAGGTTCAAAAATAGATCAGTTACATCATTCTACCATTAACATCCTACCCTCCCCATGGCTCTGATCTAGAAACCCTATATTACCCCCTAGAACCATTACATATTCTTCACCATACATACACCATTACATATGCACTCACACTTCACACCTTTTCCTAGATCCAAATGCCTCCTTAAATAGGATAGGAGCTCACCTAATCATCATTCTAGAAGCAAGCCCACATGCCAAATGTCATCATATTATGTTATATTCGATTGTTCAAGCCATATAGATGTCCTCTAGCCATAACAACCTTCAATTCACATCCTATAGCCATAATGATTCCCTAGAATATTATTTTCTTAAGCTTCAAGTCTCCATGTAACAACCTTTTCATCATTATGCCTACCTAAAACTTCATGTGTTTTTCATGTGATACCCTTATTTAACTGAAATGTGGCTAAGTCCTTAAACCCTTAAAACCTTTCCTTTCTCCCATGCACAAACCTATCTCTCTTTGTGCGCCTTCATCCACATGCTCATCCTCTACTTTAGGAATTATTCTTTTTTGGGCTCAACATTATCCCACACTTAATGTGTTGTACATCCTCAGAAACTATCCATCCTCCAACAAAAAAAATAAAGAAATGGAATGAAAGAATAACCTATACTACAGCTTACGCCAAAGAATAAAAGAATTTTCTATTCGTGTAAAAGGATTAGGAAGTCTTTATTTAAGGATAATTCAATCTTATTCCAGGAATCCACCTCACTCTGTGTGCTTATTGAAATAAACCCCATATTAATGTGTTGATTTCCTCAAATGATAAATCTTCACCTTTAGCCTTCAGTGTATCAACAATATTTTCCATTTACTTGCTAAGGTCACTCAATGCATCCATCCTTTATGTAACATGGGGATATAATTCCTTCACTTTATTTTTAATCAAGACCCTTAAGCCTTCAATCACCTCAGAATTCTTCTCAACTTCTACTATGATCTTGTCTTGTTCTGCCATATTATTCTTGTTCTTTTCCTAGAACTCCTTTAGGTCTGCCTCATGGGTAACAACCAATACACTTGCCACCTTGTCCCTATCTCCACAGTTTTCATAGACAACTTTAGATATGTGTGCTATGGATTTTACATATGAAAGGAGATCAGAGTACCGAGTTATGGTCTCTTCAATTTTTAACTTCTCTTGTTCTCTTTGTCGGACCAAAAATTCCTTAGCCGACTCCCATGCAAGTGGTTACTTCTCCATCGTGATTAAGTGCGTCAAATCCTCTAGGCGGTTGAAAGCCAATTCATACTTATTTTTGGGGGAGGGGGATAAGTATGGGTGCTTCAAAAAAGCTGGAGTCCGAGATAGTCTCTGCTTTCTTGTAGGCTATGCACACCCTCCCTTTTTGCTCTCTCAACTAGGGCTTTAGCTATGCAATTATAGAATCCTTCCCTTTTATCTCCTTATCTCTTTATATAATATCCTGTTCTTTTTCATCCAATTCTCTTTCTAAGTCCCTCATCCTATTATTCCTCCCTAATAATCTTACCTCCACTTCCATCAACACCTTTTTTAGCACATTACACACCTACTCATCGCTTAGTTTCTATGACTCCACAATAAGATTGATCTCATCGGGGTTATGTGTGGTTACCAACACTCTGTATCAATTTCAAACTTTAGTTCATCAACATGGGACTCAAAAGTACATGACAACATCTTCTTTGTGCATGTATAGGAACTATATTTCTCAAATGATGACCAGAAAAAAGTTAGTCTATAGGTACCGTGCTTTGGAAATGTGCACACAAGACTTTATTTAGATCATTGACGTAAGTCATTGTGGGTCCTTGTGTTGTAGCCACACCATTGCCACTTATGTACGCTCCTATTGGGAAGTTGATTGCTAAACCGGGATCTCATCCCATGCTCTCATACTCATTCTCTACTTCTTCTCGCATTATGCTCCACCTCGTGGTCTACCAAATCCTTGTTAATAATTGCTACTTCCTTCTCCATTGTATATTCCAACTACTCATCGAGACAAGTGTGGGGACCTATGCAAATTCATCCTCACTTCCTTCTTTCTCCCGAGTTCCCTCTAAAATATCATCCCGATCTTCATCGATTCATGTAAATAAAACAAAGAGGGGTCATTTCCTTACTCACACTCTTCACCCTCTCATCCTTTCTCATCACCTTCTTTGCCCTCCATATTCACATTGTGTAAAAAAATTCCCTTCTTTCTAAAGTCTTAAAATGGGAATGTTACATCTTGGTATCAGAGCTGAAATTTACAGCTCTTAGACCTATTGTGTCCATAATTTGATAAAAATTAAATTTTATTGTTAATAGAAAATGGTTAGAATAAGAGGAAATGTTGCAAATAATCCTCCACCTAAGGAAGGAGCAGCAACTACCCAAAAAAATTGATGATATCCTTGCTTCCCTATTGGACACAAGAGATCATTTGGTTGTACTTGAACAACAAGTAATGGGAAATGAGGAGGAAGAAGATGTTGGTAATAATAATCAGCCACCTCTTGAGGACAACACCAATTTAGGTGTTGATAATAACAATGTGAACATACCTGATTAGTCGGAAAACAAAAAGGCTAGGATGGAAGATGAAATCACTAATGATATAAAAAGGATAAGTCCACCTAAGTTTGATGTCACCACATTAGGTGATGGAGCTGAGAATTGGCTCAACGAAATGGAGAAGTAATTTACAATAAGGAATTTCTCGGAAGAAACAAAGGCAACTGGGAGCATATCAACTTTCCCATGAGGCATCTTCATGGTGGGATAGCTGTAAGGCTATGTTGAATATTGATGAAACTAATATCACTTGGGATCAATTTAAAGGTTACTTTAGGAAACTTTGGCTACCAAAACTTTATTATGATCAAAAAATGACTGAATTTCAAAACTTAGCTCAAGGAAAGCTAATTGTAACTGATTATTGGGAGTGGTTTACTAAACTCCTTAAGTATGTACCTCAGTATCAAATAGACGAGAAGTTCAGGATACAAAAATTCATCATGGGATTGAATCCCATTATAGGAGGAGAGGTGGATGTTCACAACCCAACCACTATGGAAGGGGTTGTTGAAAAATCCATAAGGTATGAAAAAAATTAAAGGAAATTTCTGCTCATAAGGAGGAAGTAAGGAAGAAAGTTACAAAATCATCTTCATCATCTCTTGCACCTAAGAAAGGACCATGGAATAAGTTTGGTAGGAAAAGTAAGTATTTAGCTGATAATAATAAGAAAACAACAACAAATAAGTCTGCTAGAAATGCACAAAACAACTTTGTCAAGAATAATAATAATGAGACATAAGTCCTATGGATATCGAATGATAACTATAAGGCTGGAAATAAATTTGAGTCTAGAAAGGGACTGTAGGAGGTTGTTATAACTATGTCAAAGATAATTACACAAATCAATGTCCTTTAAAAAGGATGATTGAAGTCAAGCAACACAAGATACACACTGCAAAGAGGTGACAAATTGGTGAAAAACAAGTCATGCCCATAGAAGTTATGAGTAAGTTATTTGGCATACCTGTAACTATTATTTTTGATACAATAGCTACTGAATGTTTTATTTCTAGTAAATTAACATCGAAACTAAAAAGAAAATCTAGAAAAATGGATAAAACATGGACTGTACATTATGGAAAAAATGTTGTTCATGGAATTAGTATGTGTCTTTTTGGAGCAGTCCTTGACTTACCTAGATTTTCCACTGAATTTGATCTTTATGTTGCTCCTTTGGGGTCTTATGATGTAATCATAGGCGTTAATTTGTTAGCTAAACATAAAGCAAAAGTGGACTGTTTTGAAAAATATATTAGTTGTTTAGATGACCTATAGAAAACAACAGAGATTCAGGGTGTAAAACATGAAATTTCAGTTAGGAAACTGTTAGCTATGTAACTTAAAAAGGAAAAAATAAAGGTTGTACCTTACATGCAGTAAAAATTTTAGAATCATTGAGGAAAATAGTGATTTCATGGAACGTTATCTACTATTACAAAACTACATAGATGTGTTTCTGGAAGAGTTACCAGGTCTTCCACCCAAAAGGGAATTTGACTTCTCAATTGAGATCAAACTAGGTACTGAGCCTATTTCTAAGGCACCATATCGAATGACTACTATAGAATTAGTAGATCTTAAGGCACAATTGCAAGA
Organism: Taxus wallichiana var. yunnanensis; assembly: GCA_018340775.1. Classification (NCBI taxonomy): domain Eukaryota; kingdom Viridiplantae; phylum Streptophyta; class Pinopsida; order Cupressales; family Taxaceae; genus Taxus; species Taxus wallichiana. The sequence goes on from CM031239.1 coordinate 125,236,617, forward strand.
AATTTTGTCTAAAGGTTTGATTAGACTAAGTGTTTCACCTTGGGGAGCACCGGTAATTTTTGTGAAAAAGAAAGATGGAACACTTAGATTGTGCATTGATTACAGAATGTTAAACAAAGCAACAATCAAGAATAGATATCCACTCCCTAGAATTGATGATCTATTTGATCAGATGCATGGAGCATCGGTATATTCTAAGATAGATCTTTGATCTAGATATCACCAATTATGGATTAAGGATAAGAACATTCATAAAACAACTTTTAGAACAAGGTATGAACATTATGAGTTCACAGTTTTACCCTTTGGATTAACAAATGCACCTACAACTTTTATGAATTTGATGAACAATATTTTTCAAGAATACTTGGACAAATTTGTGCTTGTATTCTTGACGACATTCTCATATATTATAAAAGTATTGAGGAACACCATGAGCATTTGAAGATATTTTTGGAAATTTTGAGAAAGAGATAGTCATATGGTTAGCTATCTAAATGTTCTTTCTATAACACATAAGTGCACTATTTGGGTCATGTTATAAGTAATAATGGAATTGTTGTAGATCCTTCTAAAATTGTAGCTATAACTGAGTGGCCTGTACTAAAGAATGTACATGAAGTTATAAGCTTCATGGGTCTTGCTGGTTACTATAGAAAATTTGTAAAAGATTTTTCTAAAGTGGTTACACCAATAACTTCATTGCAGAAAAAGGATAAGAAGTTTTTTTGGAATGAGAAATGTGAATCTACATTTAGAAATTTGAAGGATCAGTTAACATCAGCACCTATTTTAGCTATACCAAACCCTAATGGAGACTTTACTATTGTAACGGATGCATTCGGGAAGGTATTGGAGGTATTTTGTTACAAAATGATCATGTCATAGCTTACGAAGGTAGAAAACTAAAATTACATGAGTTGAATTATGCTCCACATGATTTGGAGCTTACAACCATTGTTCATACACTACAAGTTTGGAGGCATTATCTGTTTGTGCACACTAACTTTGTTTCCTTCTCGATTGTGCTTGAGTGATGGTTGTAATCATTTATAGACATTTTTGTTAAATGGGACTCCCACTCCTTTCCCAAAGAATACTCCATCCGGTACTTTGCATTTCTATATACCACTCTTCATTTGTATGTGCAACAGTTTCTTGTTGCTTGTCCTTACCCTTGCCCTTCTTAGGTGTGCCAACTGGTTTCTTGGGTTCCATTTTATAGGTTCTCTTATCACTTCAATCACTTTTTGTTACTCTATTCTTCTAGTCCCTCCAACCTTAGATATCAAATTTGTGAAGAAAACCCCTTAAACCCATGCCCTAGTTATTCAAACCCTAACTAGGATAGTTCCTTCACAAGAAGGCACCTTCTCACAATTTCTCTTACACCCGTGAAATCCCTTCCTTCTGGTTTGCAAATCCAAACTAGTTGCTCACTCTCAACTCTTAAAAATTTTCTTCACGTGGATCAATTCTAGAAGCCCTAGTTTACAAAGATGAAAAAATTCTTCTTTTTCCTTATACGCAAAGTGATAATGAAATGCCCGAACCTTTATTTATAGTTTTTCCTATTTTAAAGCATTAAATGATACTTCACCTTCCACCGTACTTTTAACATTTAAAGTGGATTTTTAAACAAATTCTTACTTCTACACCCTAACTCACGTGCCCAACCTTGCGTGGATAATCTCCAACCTTCTAGTGGGCAACCAATCCATATTGACAAGAGACTCTTATGTGCACATCACCGGCAAGAAGGCACTTATTTTGTCATGATTTTTTCTCTCACCTACCTCATGTTGTTTTTGCGCTTCTTCCTTCTCTTTACGTGGGATCTCGAACATAGCCTTATTTTGACACCAACCATACTTTTCCACATTTTATTTCATGAACCTCTTTCAACATGGCCATTCAACCAGGATTTCGAACCAAATCCTCCTTGCGCTTACCCCATGCTTTCCTTCACAACACTCCACCCCACACTTAAACAATGTGTGGCCCTCTACACATTCAAAAACCTCAAAAAGTAACAAGGTTATCAAAAGCCAAAGGAACAAAAAAAAATAACAATGTGAAAGGGAAATACAATAAAGGAATTGTATAAAATAAATTCTAAATTATCTAGAAAAACTACCTTATTTACAAACACCAAGAAGCCTTATTTATAATAGGGATTCATCCTACTCATGACCGAAGTTTTCAAGAAATTTCATTCTATCCAAAGACTTATAACTGGCATGCACCCAAATCAAGGATGTACAAGATTGTGTAGAGACCTAACCAATGGACTTTCAACTTCCCAGATGGCATAAAAACTTAGAATCATACAAGAAGACCATCCGCTAACGTCAAATGTGTTGATCATGTCATGATTTTTTCTTTTCTTTTTCTTTTGTTTGGATCCACCTAGTGAGTGATCGTATTTCATCTAGCTTCATCAATTCATCAATTCTTTTTCTAGTGCTTTCTCATCAACCAACCCTCTTGAGCATGCTATTCACGAGAAGGTATCATGAACTCAACTGGAAGAACAAATTTTGTGCCAAACATCACCTTAAATGGTGTGGCTTTGTTCATCCTTTTATAAGTTGTCCTATAATCCCATAATACGGCTGATACCTTGTCATCCCAATCTTGTCTTCCGACATCACAAATTTTTATCAGGGTATGACTCATTATTTTGTTAAATGCTTCCTCATGAGCCCCATTTTCTTATGGGTGATAAGGTGTAGTCTTGTGATGAGCCACCAGAACTCGCTAACAGGATCCTCACGATCTCATTCAAGAAATGTGTACCCATATCACTCAAGGTTAAACTTAAAGGGCATCCATACCTTGTGATAATGTTTTCTTATAAAAACCTTACTCTATAACTATTGTGCAGTCTTTAGTTAGGGCTTCCTTTGCCCACCTTGTCAAATAGTCTCGCACAATTAATTGTGTAGCTTGATCCATTCCTACATGTTGCTTTGGTGTAATAGGGCCTACAAATTCTATTTCCCATTTCTCAAAAGGTTCAGTGCTAGGGATAGGGCACAAAGGCATTTCATCTCTCCTTCTTGGCTTTCCAATGCACTGAAAATGGTCACATGCTTTATAATAGTCCTTGCAATCCTTATATAAAGTTTCCCACCACAAGCCTACCATTAATATTTTATGTGTGGTGGTGTCACTTGCATAATTTCCACCTGCACTTCCTCCATGTGCTTCCTCTATGATGGCGAGGTGCTCATGCTCTAGTACACACCTACGCAAAACTTCATCACGCCCTAATTTGTATAAGTCCCCACTGATCAACATGTAGGGCGCGACGTGTATGGCTAGTTACTTCTTCTCTAATGTCTTTATTCATTCCAAAACCACACCTTCCTTTATAAATACTGTAATTTCCTCTAAATCTGAGGGTGCATGCCACAACCTAAATAGTTGTGCATATGGAATTGTCTCTTCAATGCTCTATGCATCCTCCCCTGAATCAATCCTTGATAAATGATCAGGTCCACAGTTACTCTTTCCAAGCTTCACAGCTACCATGAACTCAAACTCTTGAAATAACAACACCCACCGACATATGCGCTCTTCTACAATAGGCTTGTTCACTAAGTACTTTAATGTCATGTGGCTAGTGTAAAACACAAAGGGAGTTGCTAGCAGATACTATTTGAACTTGTGAAGCACGTAGAACATTAACAAAGTGCTTCATGCTCACCGTAGTATAACTCTACTCTACTAGTGTTAACTTCCCTTACAAAGCATAGGGGATGATCAAAAATTTCCTCACCAGGGTTGTGTAAGCACTACCCCAATGGCTATTCTGAGGCATCTACATGAACATGGAAGGGATTATCCGAAGAGGAAAACATAATATAGGTGCGGTGAAAAGTATATCCTTCAATGTGTCAAATTCCTTCTATTGTGCCTTTTCCCAATGGAAGGAACTTTTATCTCGAGAAATTCTTCTAAAGGCATGACTATCTTGGCATACCCCTTGATGAACTTCGATAATAGCCCCGTGTCCAAGAAACCCACGCACCGTGCTTTGGCTAGTAGGTTCCCCCAATCCCACAATAACTACAACCTTGGTAGGATCTACTAGCAATCCCTTCTTACATATGATATGCCCCAATAACGTTTCAAAGGGGGTAGCAAAGACACACTTCTTAATGTTGAGGGATATTCTCAACTGCCGACACCTCTCAAACATCAGCCTCAAATTATCACAATGGTATTTTACTAGCCCATACACTGTCCAATCATCTAGATAAAACTAAATAAATTTTTGGATGAAGTCCTGGAATGCCTATACCACTATGCATGAGAAAATAATAGGCGCATTCTTAGACCCAAAGGGCATGACTATGTATATAAAACTTCCCCATTCGGTGAATTTTTTTCTTCTCTTGATCTTCCTTTGTAATCCGGACTTGGTGGTACCACAAAAATCCATTTGTAAAGGAATAGATTTCGTGCCCAGGTGACTCCATCAAAAATTTCTTCAGCTGAAGGGGGTTGGAAAAGGATCGAAGACACAAACTACATTCAAATCCCTATAATCCACATAGATTCTAATCTACCCATCCTTCTTGATGCTGATTACCATTGGACTTATCCATTACGATTCTTCAACAACTTCAATGATCCTAGATGTTTTCATTTTTTCTATCTCTTCCTTTACCTTCACGTGCAAATTGGGATTCATCCTAGGTAGGTCTCTTCCCGACCGGTGTGCACCATCCTTCAGCTTTATCCTCATTTCCCCCAAGGAATGGTGGATGCCTTTGAGATCATGGTACCCACATAGAAATAAATCTTCAAATTCACATAAAATATTAATGATCTTAGAGATTTCCTTCTCTAACCAGTAATCTCCAATGATAGCTTCCTTAGGTTCTTCTCCTGAGCTGATGTTAACATTTTTAGTTTTTAAAGGTTCATGGTAGTAGGTGCGCATGTGAGTATCAAAACTATCCACTACCTTGTGCATCCTTACAAAATGGTTAACATCCAAGCTTTCTACTTCCTCCCCATTAATCACATATACATATTTCCTTTCTCCTTTTTCACACATGTGTGCTCAAACTGATCCTCCTTTATTTCCTCTTCTTCAAAGTGCTCCCCTAAACCTAGTTCACTAAGCAAGTCTGCAGGCCTATCTTCTGCTATGGCACTTTGTCCCCCATGGTAAGGTGCTTGACAAACTGCAATGCCTTATCAACTAATGGCTTGGTACTTCAATACTCAAATGTTTGAACTAGGTCATCTGCTAGTTCTTTCCAATTCCTATTTGGTGGCGTGTCTCATAATGCATGTACCATGCACATGCAAAATTGGAGGGTACAATATAGTTTTTACACCTAGAGGGACAATGGAAAAGATTCCATGCCTTCCCTTTAGGTTCTCTCACAGAACTGGACGTGGAAAGAGGTGGGCTCCTTACCATGGTAGTCCTTAATGGGTGTAACACCTTTGACAAAATCTTATATTTCTCTTTTGCATTTCAAGTGTTGACATGTGATTTTGTTGATGTTGTGTGTTCCTTTGATTGTTGAATATCATTTTTGTCATGAATAAATCATTTCGCTCTTGGATTTGTTATGATAAAACATTGTTTCTTGCAAGAATCCATTTTCACTTCTGATAGGTGAGTTGTAATCTAGTAATGATGGTTGCAAACTTATCTCTTTTTAATTAATACATCCTTGGATCAATTCCATTGATCCAAGGTATGTTATAAATCTTCTTACCTGATCTGAATGGAAAACTGACATTCAAAGGTTGAGAGACATAACAGACTGAACTTTTGTATGTTTACAAATTCTTTATTGTCTTGTAAGATCGTGTCGCATTATGTTGTATGTTTTGTGCTTGGATCTTCTTGATTGATCTCAGTAGGATGCTTAATGGCATTAAGTGAAAAGAGGCATGTGTCAGGACTATTAAAAAAATAAAAATAAAAATAAGTCCTAGACCTATGAAATCTATCCTAGCGGGATTTTAAACTAAGGTAAGAGTACCTATCTCCTATCTATGTCTGCTCTATTGGGATGGCATCCTAACCTAAGTTGCATATACTAAGTTGGGATGAGGGGGAAAAACCTAAGGTGATGCTAGATTATTTCTAACCTAATACTTAATACTATTTGGTTATGAATTATGATCTAACCTAAGATGACTATTTACCTATTGTAATGTTTATAGCCTAAGGTAAATATTTTTAAACTAGCCTATGGTCTATCCTAAGCTAATGGTATCTATCCTAAACTAATGAAGTGTGGAAAGGGGACCTAAGGGTCATATGGAAAATGGGAAGCTAGGTGGTAGTTCCTAAGCTATTAATGTGATTTGATCTTGGGAATTAAGTGACAAGCAGTACTTTGCAAGATTAGGCAAAGGCATGAGATTTGGAAAAAGCCTACATGGAGGCATCACTAAGGTTTAGAGATGCATGTAGAATTTCAAATATGATTTGCCAATTTTGGATGGCAGTGGAAAGTAGAGATAGGTGGGAATTCGAGAGTAAATGGTATTAATGAGTCTTAGTTTTTACAAGCAAACCATCTTGGAAACTCGTGCTTTTGGTTTTGGGACGCTTACATGATAATTTGGTTTTGGGTGTTTTCTCTGAGTAAGTTTAAATGTGAAAATACATTTGGAACTATAGAGACTTTAGTGTTTTGATTAAAATATGTGTTATGGACTGTCTTCTCGTAAAAGAGTTTAAGTAAATGGTTTTTTTTTTTGTTTTGAAGCTTCAAATTGGAAGTCTCCTTGGAAAGTAGAAAATAAGTAAATACTTTTCTCTGATGTATCTTTGAGTTTTAAAACTTGTATTATTTCTCTTTCGGTCTGTCTAGGTTGATATTTCAACCCTTTTTGCATGAACTCATATTTATATAAAGGAAATGATGTCTTGTTTATTTATCTCAGTTTGGTAAATTGGCATTGTTTAGTCTAGATGCCTTTGATGGTTTAGAAAGGTAGTTAATAATCTTTTAAACTATATCTTGTTTTGTGAAGATTTAGTACTTCCTTTTCGGGACTGGATTGTATACTTTGCTCTATAGTATGAACTCGAACTTGTGTTACAACAAAGATAATTGGAGGAATTTGGTTTATGGCATTGTATATGTCCTGAATTTCAACTTGCTTTTTCTCATCTTGAACTCAACTCACCGCTTCAAATTTTATATTTGATGGAGTTGGGTAAGTTATGGTATTTGATGTTACTAATACGGTTTGAGCTCATAAGGAAAATAGAAGTAATGTTTGACATTAAACTTCATGTTTGGTTTTGTATTCTCTATTGGAAATTTTGAAATAACTTCGGGTTTTAAAAAAGGGTTTTGGAATTCAATTGTTAAAACAATGGTGATTAAGCTCTTGGTTCAGATCCTTTCTGTTAAGTCTTCCTTTAAAAGTATGGAAGTTGGGTTTGGTTAAATGGGTGAAGTTCTATTTGTTTGAAATAAATTGTTGATTGAATCTCTCCAAGTCGTTAAGGTGAATACCTTCTCAGGTCTATTCGACCTTCTTAAGTTTGATTCTCTGTCCTTTTTGAACTTGGACAAGGTGATGTGAACTTACTCACTAGAACTGGAAACTTCTTTGTAGTTTGTTAATGCATCATGTTATGAGAAGACTGTGGAAAGTTAATGGGATTCATTTGATGTGTAAGCAACTTTTGGGACTGATATTTTTGGTATGTTGAACAAACAAAACCATTCCTATTTGGTTACTCTCTTGATATCTGTTTATTTGTGTGGAATAAATGTCTTGTCGATTTCACGACCGTGAATAGCGATCCTATCCCTTGGAAAGGAAAACTTACACCTTTCTTTGACTGATTGTTTTCAAGGGCAGAGTCCTGTTTCTCTTTCGATGCATCTTTAGGTAACTGCTTCTGATGGTCTCCTCTCTATGCACACAATAGATAATATGACCCTTCTCTGGATGGATATGAGTAAGAAATAATCCTTTTGCAAATCTACTTGTTTGATGGAACGTATGGTTTTAAATCACTGACTGATATCTCCAATAATGTTGAATAATTCATAAGGGTTGCAAGTGAGTTGATAACTATTTTAATTATCTTCCTTCTTGGATTGGATTGAGATCCCTGTTAGCAGTTGTTGTCTCTTAAATGATGAATCTCTTTATTGGCTTCCTTATTTGATTCAGTTATTTACTTTCTCGAACCCGATTTATATCTCTTAGAAGAATGGTGAGTATGTGGATAGTCTGTATTGATTCTTCTTCTTATTTATTTAAGTTGGATGATTCATTTTAAAAATGTTACAATGCTAAAATGAACTTGACTGTACATGTTTTCTAGAAACTTGGTAAAGATGAATAGGAGGTCTTTGATTCTGAAAGTAACTCTTTTTTTATATAGTAAAGTTAAATTATGTATTTAAAATTCAGAAATAATTATGAAATAATTAAATGACAAGATCTATTGTTTGGTATAAATAAGTACTTGTTTGGGACAATACTTATATGATATAATGCAGTAGTTTGCTGATTGTATTATGATCTTTTCTTAAAAGTGAATTCAGACTTATTATTTGTACTTCTTTTATGTTTGTTTTTACTTATGTTTATTTGTATGATACATTAATTGTTTCATTAAAGTATATTTTTAATGGAACAATTAGTTGAACGCACTTCGCTTTTAATGCTTAGTGCTTATCATGTTTAGTTCAATGAACTGCCCGTCTATCAATTTTTACAGATGGACTTCGTAAGTGATAAAAGAAGGTAAAATTTTTTATGATGTATTGGTTGATTTAAAGTCTGGCTCTTTTGTAAAGAATTCCGATTCATTCATGAGTTGTATTGATAAAGAAAATTTGTATTATTCTATGATCTTAATGTTGTTTGACATGCAGTATGCCTAAAATGCATAGTCTTGTAAAGTGTATATGTTTATCAAGATGAATTGAAAAGTTTGGAGACTGACTTAAAATTGTTGTGTAGATTATCTTGTACTTTTTATTAAAGATATTGGAATGCTATCTTGTCGATATTTTTCATATCTGTTTGTATACTTATTACTGTTATCATTTAATAAGTTGGATGAAGGAAATAGTTCAATCTACCTTCTCGAGATGCAACTTTTAAGTTGCATAAGATTTCATTCTCTATCTAAACAATTATAGTATAATAATGGGATGTGTAATAGACATACAATTAAACTATAGGAATTGTGAAAGATAAAAAGGGTATGATAACCCTAACACTTAATCATGTAGAGGAAGACTCTTCCTCTCTCAAAATAATGTAAAACAAAAAGAATGGTGTTTATGATCATAATCATTGTACTTCATTTTCTATGAAGTCTAATCTAGCTGAACCTATGTGGATGATACACCTTATTTGAACATTTAAGTTATATTAAAGTAACCTTATGATGTTTGTTGTCCTGTTTCTGGATAACTACTTATTATGCAAAAGTTAATGAATATTAATGCAATCAGGAGTTAATGAAGTTCTTTTATATTAAATCAATCTAATATGGAAGAAGAACTTAAGGAATGATGGATTTAGGTTTTTGTAAGGTTGTTGTAATCTGAGTCTTAATCCAAATTTAATTAGTGTTAATGATATCCTAGGGTTATTTACATCATGATGAAGTAGTTCGATGGATGTTGGATAATGCCAAGTGCGGGACTATATCTTCAAGAAGACTAAGGACTTCTCGAGGATACAATATTGCGCTTGACATGTGGAAACACCCTTCCACATTTTTTCATCTAGATCTATACACATCTAGACTTAAACTTAGTTTCTCTCTAGGTAAAGTTAGTAGCATGATTTGAATAGGAAGTATATTTCTATGACTCAGGGTACCTAGGCACATTCGATCGACTTAGGTCGGTTGAGTATGCCCATATACCCTAAGTCATCGTGAGCATCTCCCTATAACAAATTATGCCGCTAACTTAGGTTAGGGTCAAACCTTGGGCAAGTGGACTAACAGAAGTTAGTAAAGACCATTCTAGATAACATAAGAGTGAGGTGAAGGATGTATTCTAATTTGACGAATATGCCATTTACGAATAGTAACATGAACAATATGTTGGAAATCTTTTGCCAAAGTATTGCAAAGCTGCTAGTTGCGTTGTCCTATGTCACCTAGTTTAAATAAATGTGATGTCGATTAATATTGGTAAGAAATATTTAGATAGGTTCTTTAAACATATCACTTATTACCCGAATAGGGTAAGAAAACCAAGTATATGTAGTATACATAAAGTATTCCATACTTAAAGACAAACATGAGAGATCGGTTAGAAACCAAGTCATAAAATGAGAGATTGGTAGTTTACCAAGTCATTTACGATTGCATATGGTTATCTATTATGTGAGATTGATTGGCATGGAATGTGTGTTCTAAATTATGTTTTATTTAGAACATAGAACATTGTGTAAAATAAAAATAAAAAATTCCCTTGTTTCTAAAGTCTTTAAATGGGAATGTTACAATGTCAATGGGTTCATTACTTCTAGAGAAATGAACAGAGGAGGAAATTCTCACTTCATGCCGTTCCAAGAGATTATCCCAAAGTGTGTTTCCCACCAAAGGCACAATAGTTCCTAGGATGACGTAACTTAACATCCCCCTTCTTTCATTTTCCTCCTTCCACCGAGCTTCCATTTTCTACAAAAAGACCTCGGGAGGTGCCTCCCGAGTACTTAGGTAGCTCTTTTCCTCCTAAGAACCTGACTATGCATGCCTTTGTCACCTTTGTCACCTATCCTCTTAAATTTGAATGCAAAAGGTAGCTTACACCATGGGATTTTGGTGCCATCGCTTAATGTGAACTGCGCCAATGTAGAAGTTCTCGTACACCGCAAAGTCAACCTCATCTTTTACTAAGGCTAGTAGTTTCTTTGGAATCCTCCACTTTTCCCCAAAAGCATCACGAATCCACTTATACAACTTATCTAATTTTCAAATCTTTTATCTGGGAAAGGATTTTCATCGAGGTACTCCCAAATTTTGTTATTCGGCTCATTAGGCACTCTAATCTTAGAAAACAAAATGGTAAGGATAATATTACCATACATAATTTTATATTCATCGTGCATGATGTTGGGCCCCTAAAATATTGGCTAAGTTTAAAATTGCACATATGCGCACAAGGCCTAGTTGAAGAAAGGTGCGCAAGGAGAAGGTGTGCATGGAAGGGTTTAAGGAAACTCGTGGCATGCGCGAGACAAAGAAAAGGTTCTAGGACTTAGCCATATTGAGAATTTTGGGAAGGATATAAGAAAAACATGACCCAACTATGCATGCAGAGTGGATAAGGTGCCATCCTAGTGACAGGTTGGCCCAAGAAGGAATATGCCCTATGCTAGAAGTTTTTAGAAGGAAATCATGGCATATAGTGGTGAGCTCAAGCTTGGAGGAGCATGCACTCCTAGAGGACCACATTTAGACACTTGGTGATAGATTTGAGGCCATAAAAGAATGAGTTGGTAGTTTAAAGAGGCTATATAAACAAGTGCTTGCAGAAGTAAAATACACATAGAGAGAGATATAGAGAGAGGGAGGAGCTCTGCAGAAATATATTGCAAGGACTCTGTTAGCTGGGAAAATAAGGGTAGGAAAGGATGTATCAAGGGTTGGGAATTATAAATTTTCTTTTAAGGGCCTAGTTATACGAATCCAGTTATAATACATGACTACGGTCTGCCTTTCTGTAACATTCTATGATGGGCCTAATGAATGTCATGAGGTTACCAGTTTATATGAATATGAGCATTAATGGTTTTTATGCATACATCCTTCTTCATAGTTCTTTTCATTTATGTTTATAAGATAAGACTGGATGTTTGTACTACTTCCTTTCATTATTGGTGTAAGTTCTTTAATCTGTTAAGCACTTTATGTCTGGAATGATTGTAAGGATCTAGAAGCCATTCTGAGCTCTATGGTGCTTGTATGTCTTATTTCATTTCAAATATATTACAATCAGATCATAGATGATGTTTTGCACTAAAATCACTTAAAATAGAGACTCGCACTGCACGTGCCTCGGGTGAGTGCCCAGACTACCCGCTAGGTGATAGGACAACATGCATGGGATTTATTTCCTTTGTGATGGGGGTAAAAATGAGTACATCTTGGTTTCATTGCTGAGACCGATTTTCAAATTTGTAGTGGGAAATGACATACATCATGATCTGGGTAATGAGCAATGAAAGAACATTTAACTTTGGAAAGTGTTGAATCATGGTTCAAGAGCACAAAGGATGAATTTTATCATATATTTAGCATTGGAACTGAGTTTGATGGACGTAGGTGGGTAGAAGAGAACCTCTACCATTATCTATATGAAATTTTTTTCTGCTTCTTCCAAGTAGAACCGTATGAATGGCTCTCGGCATATGCATCTTGATTTAGCTGGTATTATGGATCACACACATGGACCTAAGAATAATACTAGAGGTTGTAGGATGTAAATCTGACATGGAATCATGTTGTGGATCATTGGTGGAAGGGTGTGTTGGCTAGCTACACTCTCAAGTACACCATTTCTACATATTCTTGTCCGGAAGTTTCGAGTTTGAATTTATGTAGGAGCCCAAAGGATCATTTATGCATGTTATCCCTATAGAAATGAAGATCTTGTTTATTAATTTTAGTTTAGAGGCATTTCCATTGGCTAGCTAAACTTTAATGAGCACCGGGAGAGGAAGCTAGGGTGGAGGAAGATGATAGATATGACATCGAGAGAAAGAAAGGGAGGAGAGAAAACTCAAGTATAGTGAAGCATGTGAAAGGGATATTGTTAGATGACATGAGGTTACAAGTGTGATGGATATATGGAGGTAGACATTGTGGGAAGGAGTTGAGGTTCATGTGGAGGATGTGGAACCTAAGTAATTTGTGCTACCCCATCTTGGAAAGTGCATAAGAGATACCCCTTCGGCTTCTGATGGGAGTTCATCATGTGGAGAAAGAAGAGTCATTGGAACATATCTAAACCCACCTAGTGACCAAACCATGGCACTTTTTTTTTCTAGATCAAGGAAGGAGTATCATTGACCCAATTGGTATCAGTGGAAGTGACAGATCTACACCTAGGAGATACAATTTTTAGTTCCCACTTCTATGGCTATGCATATTCTAGTATTCGGAGGAGTCTTTGGACAAGGAGAAAGTACACAAGCCTTCGGTATCATGTCTAGGAGTGGCGTGAGGTACAATAGTGGTAGTGGGGCATTATCACATACTGTTGGCATGTAGTTCAGTGGAACCTTAGGGACACATGGCACGACCACTACAGGACCTGGTTGTTCTAGTGGATCTAGTGGGTTAGGAGGAACAAGACCTGGTGGTCTAGTGAATTTGGTGGCTCAGGAGGCACAGAACAGTGGACCTGGTGGATCTGGTGGCGGAAGAAACACCAAAGGGAACCAAGGCTTTGGCTCAAGAGGAAAAGGGCCCTAACCACTTTCTCAAGTCTTCTTTGAGATGTCTTTACATTTACCGATTAAAGAGGTATTGAAGATGCTCCGAACATGTTCACAAGTGTGAGATGTTATGGCATGCAAAGGGATCAAAACCTCGGAGCGGAAGGTTAGTCGGGCTTTGCGATGACGTTGTAGGGGCACAAACATAACTAGTATAGGAAATATGACCCTCATCAAATGGTGGTGGATTATACTAATTTAAATAATGAATTCTTGGTAGAATTCTACATCCTGAGTTCAACAGAAGGTCATCAACACCACGAAGGAAATTCAACATAGAATGGTGAAGAGTGTGGAAGAGTATGATGTGTGCTTTAAAACTTTCTTGTCTAAGTTATCATATGATATTCACCCTTCACAAAACACTCAATGGTCTATTAGAGGGTTGATCACACCTTTATCTCATAAAAATTTCACGAGACCCGTGTGAGGCGTTAGAAGCTGCTATGGGCACCGAGGTTGTTAGAAGTGTTGATACTAGCACTATCCTATTTTTGGAGGCTCGTAATGCTATTATGGCTAAGCAGCTGGAATAATTGTCAGAACTCAGCCCATGAGACTCATAGTGGTTTATGGTGTACAGATTTTGAAGTAGAATTGAATGTCAAGGATAGTTTCCCCAGAGGACGGTATGTGTCGTGATAGTAGACTGTGAGATTTTTCATGGGGATCATGATGCAAGTAGATGCCCCTTGTTACAAAGGCGCAATTCAAAATAATGTTTCTTACTACTATAAGATCTACACCTCTAAACCCATTATACTAAGGATTATAGGCTTATTAACCAAATGCATGAGGCCATTGATCATGGGTTACGCCTGCACCAACATTTCCAGTAGTTCTAAAGGTGATGATCACCATTATGAGGAGCACGCAGATGGAGGCATGCGTAGAAGGGTATTTTTTGGAGGATTCTGTGGTCCTAGTAATCATGGAGGAAGAAGTGAGTTCCCATGTGGAACCTATTTTAATTGTGGGTCTACAGAGCATTACAAATAAGAGTTCCATAACCTATTGTAGTGCTCATGGTGTGGGTAGAAACACAAGTATGAGGAGTGCCCTGAGTTGTTTGAGCACATGAATCAGTAGCAACAGAAAGACAAGGGTGTTGCAATGGTAATCATTAAAAATACAGATACACAATGGATGCCATGGGTAACATGTGATGTAGGATTAGAACCTATTTTACTAACAATAAGAGTAGAGGCCACGTACGCAAAGGAAATACCAAGGCAGAGGACTCTGGTTTCAAGAGAAGAAGTGGTGCATGGAAAGTACCCATATCCTACTCATTAGAAGGAGGTATATCAAGATACCATGGACATCATTCGGATTTTACAAGGAGAAATCCAGTGTCTAAAGGAGCAGTCCATGAGGGAGGAGCAAAGGAGGAAGGTCGAGGATCTAAGAGATGACCTGGATGAGGTCAAAGAAGTATTTAAAATTCTAAGGCAAGAGAATGTTATTCCCTTGCTAGGAGCATGGTTGAGGGAGAAGGTACCATGCACTAGAGAAGAGTGCAAGAGGCAGGTCCTACATGTAAATCTTCCCCCTCACAGCCTTAACTATGACAGGAGATCACATTAAATGTAGTAGTGGATGGATGGCTACTTGAGTAATATCCTTAGTGACACATGCACAGAGGTCAATGTTCTCACATTGGATGCATGGCATCAGATGGGAAGGCCTGCATTACAACCATCTTTGAATGTGTTGTATATGGAAAAAAACAAAGGAAATGCCCATTGATTTCTTAAAGGATGCAGCTATCACCATTCAGGGAGCTAAGTTTACTGGGGACTTCAAATTCTTGCTGCTCATTGAGGTAGATAATTTCCTAGCACTACTTGGGCATGATAGGAATTAGAGAACAAATATGTGGAAACAATTCCTCAAATCACAGCAGTAGGAAACTATATAGCATAATTATACTTGCAGAAATATAACAACATAAATAAATAATGCACAAACGAAGACAAGACAAGATTTAACGTGGTTCACCCAATGTGGGCTACGTCCACCAAGAACTTGCTCAAATTTTATTATTAACAAGAGTAAAACAACTCTCACAAAGTATTCTTTCGATTTATGAACTCACAACAAAATTCCAAAGATGCTAAACCACATCTAAATAAAAATTGACTCCCAATTGCTTAACCTTGATCACTCTTGATCACCTCTTGATCTCTAAGACTCAAGACCTCTTGAACACTCAAGATATATTTAAGATACCCTAAAACCTCTATTTATAGGATTACAATCCTTTTAAGAAGTGATAAAGCTGACCCTATAAGATTGAAAGTCACGATCTTTCAACTTCCCATGGCTGGAAAAACCGTCTCGACGTTGACAACTAGTTAACAACATGTTAACAACAACGTCACAATAGACGACTGTAGAAAGTTCCTGGAGTCTCCAAACTTAACTGTTCAAGCTCTAGCACTTCAACACTGATTCAAGAATACCAAAAATAGACTCCACATCCCCAACAATCTCCCAATTAGAGATTGTTTCCCGCTGAAAAGTTCTTAACCCTTCATTATCAACCATGAAGGCCAATCAAAGTTGAAAAAAACTTCAACTTCTCCTTGTATTGATCGCTTGGTCATCATATCCATAGGATTCTGACTGGTATGAATCTTTTCCAGCTTCAACTTATCTTCTTCCAAAGCTATCCTGATGAAATGATATCTCAACTTGAATGTGCTTCATCCTAGAGTGGAAAGCGGAGTTCTTTGCCAAATGAATAGTGCTCTGACTATCACTGTGTAGTCTCCCAACTTCCTGCTTATGACCCAACTCATCAAGCAACTACTATAGCCAAATCATCTCCTTGCTTGCCTCTATGGCAGAAACATACTCAACCTCTGTGGTTGACAAAGCCACAACCTTTTGTAACTATGAAATCCAACTCATTGTTGTATCACTAACCATAAATACATAACCTATCGTGCTCCTCCTGCTGTCCAAATCTCCTGCCATGTTTGAATCTACATATCCACATAATGTAGTGTCTGATCCACTAAAACACAATGTTTCTCCCATGGTCCCTCTCAAATACCGAAGGATCCACTTTACTGCCTGTTAGTGCTCTCTACCTGGATCACTCATAAACCTGCTCACTGCTCCCACTACATGGGAAATGTTAGGCCTAGTGCATACCATAACATACATCAAGCTACCAACTGTTGATGAGTATGGTACCCTAGACATCTAGATTCTATCCTCCTCAGTCTTAGGACTCTACTCCTTTGATAATTTAAAGTGACCTGCCAAAGGAGTACCAACTGGTTTAGCATCCTGCATACTAAACCTCTCCAAGACCTTCTTTATGTACTCTTCTTGAGATAATACCAGCTTCCTCTCCTTCCTATTCCGAGTTATTCTCATACCAAGGATTTGTTTTGCTGCCCCCAAATCCTTCATAGCAAAGGAGTCACCTAGTTGCTTCTTGAGTACCTTTATTTCCTGCATGTTCTTCCCTGCAACAAGCATATCATCTACATACAGGCACAAAATAATATAACTACCATCAAGAAACTTCTTGATGTACACGCAATGGTCTGAGTGACACCTGGAGTAACCTTTCTCCTACATAAAACTATCAAACTTCATGTACCATTGCCGGAGCTTATTTCAGGCCATATACACTCTTCTTCAATTTGCACACTAATATCTCCTTCCATTTAACCTCATAACCTTGTGGTTGCTGCATGTAAAATTCCTCCTCCAACTCACCATGAAGAAATGTAGTCTTCACATTCAATTGTTCTAAGTGCAAGTCTTCTACTGCAACTAAACTAAGAACAATCTTAATAGAAGTCATTTTAACAACCGAAGAAAAATATTCATCAAAGTCTATACCTTTCTTCTGTGTAAATCCTTTGACCACTAACTAAGCCTTGTATCATTTCCTACCTCCATCTTCCTCTTTGATTCTATACACCCACTTGTTTTGCAATGCTCTCTTGACCTTGGGTAGCTCTACTAGATCCCAAGTCTAGTTTTCCATAAGAGATCTATGCTCTTCATCCATGGCCTACTCCCACTTCTTCCTAGTATCCACCTGCACTAATTCCTCAAAGAACTCTAGCTCTCCACCGTCGTCGGTGAGCAATAAATAATTCAAAGATGGAGTAAATCATTCAGGTTCCCTTCTTACCCTAGAAGACCTTATCACCTCAGGAGTTTGGGGTTCCTGATGAGTAGGTACCTGAACTGGCTATACCGGAACATGCTGAACCTAAACCAGCCCCTTAGACACCTTGTTGTCTGTAATGACCTCTAACACTATGTATTATTTCTTTGATTCCTCTTTTTATTCCTGTAACTGATCTTTATACATGAATTTTTCATTAAAGACAATAACTCTAGACCGAAATATTTTCTTTTCTTTAAGACTCCAAACATAGAAACCAAAGTCATCTTCACCATATCTAACAAAGGTGCATTTCTCGAATTAGCCTCTAACTTGGTCGTATCATCTTTATCAATGTGAACAAATGCCTCAAATCCAAATACTCTAAGAAATGAGTAATCAATTTTCTTACCAGACCAAGCCTCCTCAGGTATACCTCCATCCAAGGCCATAGAGGGTCCTCTGTTAATCAGATAAACAACTATGCTTACCGCTTCCACCCAAAACATGAGTGGTAGCCCCACATGTAACCTCATGCACCTAGCACACTCCATGATTGTCCTATTCATTCTCTTTGACACTCCATTTTCCTATGGAGTATTTAGAACCGTTCTTTTCCTGTGGATCCCATTTACCAAACAATAATCAATAAATTCATTGCTGCAATATTCCCCTCCATTATCCGACCTGAGACATTTCAACTTGAGACCTATTTCATTCTCAACCAAGGCTTTCCATCTTTTGAAAGTTTCAAACACATCAGATTTCTTTCTAATGCAATATACCCAAACTTTTCTAGTTGCATCATTAATGAAAGTGACATAATAACATGAACCACCAATAGAGTTTACCTTAGCTGGCCCCCATACATCTGTATGCACTAACTCCAACTTACCCTCCTTCCTAGTAGGTCTAACCTTGAGGAATCTCACCCGCTTCTGTTTCCCATAAACACAAGTCCTCACAGAAGTCCAAATCTAACTCTTTTATTTTAGGCAACTGTCCTTTATAATTTGCATTCCCTTATGACTCATATGATCGAGTATCTGGTGCCACAAAGTTGTATCTCCATTTGTAGCAACTAAATTGCAATAATCAGCACCACTAGTTAAATACAAAGTACCAGTTTTCTTACCTCTTGCAACCACAAGAGCTCCTTGGTAACATTCCAAGAATCCACCGTAAACTGATCGTACAAACATCACTACCAAACCTGTCCCACTGATATCAAATTCCACCTCAACTTAGGCACATGCCTGACGTCATTAAGTAGCCATGTGTTCCCATTCTACATTTTCACCCGAACATAACCTTTCCCTACTATGTTGTATGGTTCATCATCACCAAGATATACATGTCCAAAATCACCTTGAACAAAATTAGTAAAGTAATGTCTATGTGGGGTGGCATGGAAAGAATCCCTTGAATTTAACACCCAAGATTCAATAATATTATCTAAAGAAAGAATTAAGGCATCTTGACAAACATCACCTACTGCCACATTTACCTCTTTAGTTTCCTTCTTCTTGTTCTTCTTATCCCAAAGAGCCTAGCAATCTTTCTTAGCATGACCAACCTTCCCACAATGCCAACATTCTAACTTACTCTTGGACTTTGACCTTCCACGATCATTCAACTTCCCACGGTTACCTTTCCCTCTGTTCTTTTGTCTCCCTCTACTCTCCACCATCAAAGCATTTCCAGAAGTAAAATAATCTTCGGTGCTCTTCCTTCACATTTCCTCACTTAGGATCACACCTATTACATCCTCAAACTTCAACTTTGAGTTATTAGAGACTGAATTACTTATAGCCATAACCAAGCTATCCTAGCTATTTGGTAAGGAGCAAAAAATTAGAAAAGCCCTAACCTCATCATCAAAGTCAATTTTTATTAAGTTTAACATACTCATAACCATATTAAATTCATTCAAATGATCAGCAATAGAACCATTCTCATACATCTTCATATTAAATAACTTTTTCATCAAAAATATTTTATTAGAGGTAGAGGGTTTTTCATATAACTTCCCCAATGCACTCATGAGACCTTCTGTGGTCTTCTCCTGCAATATGTTGAAAGCAACTAAAGATGCAAGGCATAAATGAATTGCCCCAAGTGCCTTTCTATCCAGCAACTCCCAATCCTCATCTGACATGGTTGTAGGTTTCTTTGCTTTTCCAGCCAAAGGAACATGGAGGTCATTTTGATATAAGTAATCCTCCATTTGTATCTTCCACAAACCAAAGTTCTACCCATTGAACTTCTCAACCCTTGATCTTCCCTCATCTGCCATAGCTCCCACTCAAGCTAAACTTTCCCTATGATTTACAACTTTAGCAAAAAAACCACCAAAGCTCTAATACCAATTGTTAGGAATTAGAGAACAAATATGCAAAAATAATTCCTCAAATCATAGCAAGATGAAACCATAGCGAGAATTGTACTTACGAAATATAAATACATAAATAAATAATGCACAAAAGAAGACAAGACAAGATTTAATTGGTTCAACCAATGTGGGCTACATCCACCAAGAACTTGCTCAGATTTTATTATCAACAAGAATAAAACAACTCTCACAGTCTTCTTTCATTATGAACTCACAAATGAATTCCAAAGATTCTAAACCACATCTAAAACACAATTGACTCCCAATTGCTTAACCTTGATCACTCTTGTTAACATCTTGATCTCTATGACTCGGGACCTCTTGAACACTCAAGATATCTTTAAGATACCCTAACACCTCTATTTATAGGATTACAATCCTTTTAAGAAGCCATAAAGCTGACCCTAGAAGATTGAAAGTTGTGATCTTTCAACTTCCCACGGCTAGAAAAATAGTCCCGACGTTGATAGCCAGTTAACAACATGTTAACAAATGTCGCGATAACGTCACAACAACGTCCACAACAGCACAACTCCAGAAATTTCCTGGAGTCTCCAAACTTAACTGTTCGAGCTCTAGCACTTCAACACTGATTCAAGAAGACCAAAAAATAGGCTCCACACCCCCAACATGGCACCCACAATGTTACAAAAACAATGCGGATATTTGGTTCAACAAAGGGTACATCAACTTTGAAAATGAGGAGGAACGAGTCATCATACCCCACAGTTGATGGGAAATCAACACCCTATACTTAACCTTTCGGAGAAGAGGTTCTAGATAGAATATATGTGTGCTCAATCAAGGATCTAGAGATAATCCATTCTACCAATGGAGTTATCTAGTTTGAAGATGCTCGGTCAAGAAGTCCACTAGTCTATCATGTGATAATTTGGTGCATAGGACCTACGAATTGATCGGATGACATTTAAGAGGATCAATGAAAAAGGTGACAAAGGCATGTATAATCGTGGCACCTAAAAGGGAAAGAGCTACCTAGGTAGTTAGGAGGAGCCTCCCCGAGGTCTTTTTACATAAATTGGAAGATCAAAGTGGAAGGAGAAAAATGAAAGAAGGGGGATGTTAAGTTACGTCCTACTAGGAACTATTGCGCGCTAGTGGGCAACACACTTGAGATAATCTCTTGGAATGGCGTGAAGTGAGAATTTCCTTCTCTGTTCATTTCTCTAGAAGCAATGTGCCCACCGCCATTGTAACATTCCCATTTTAAGACTTTAGAAACAAGATATTTTTTTACACAATGTTCTCTGTTCTAAATAAAACATCATTTAGAATACACATTCCATGCCAATCAATCTTATAAAAGATAACCATATGCAACTGTAAATGACTTGGTAAACTACCAATCTCTCATTTCATGACTCGGTTCTAACCAATCTCTCATGTTTGTATAAGTATGGAACACTTTATATATACTACATATACTTAGTTTTCTTACCCTATTCCGTACTAAGTGATTTATTTAAATAACCCATCTGAATATTTGTTACCAATATTCGTCTAACATTAGGTTTCTTTAAACTAGGTGACATAGGAAAATGAAACCAACAACTTACGATACTTTGGAAAAATATTTCAAACATAATGTTCATGTTACTATTCCTCGATGACATATTTGTTAAATTAGAATACGTATTTCACCTCACTCTTCTATTATCTAGAATGGTATTTACTATCTTCTGTCACAGTCCACTTGCCCAAGGTTTGACCCTAACCTAGGTTACTAACATAATTTTTTATAGGAGACACTCACGATGACTTAGGGTATATGGGCATCCTCAACCGACCTTAGTCGATCGAATGTTCCTAAGTAAAATAAAACATCATTTAGAACACACATTCCATGCCAATAAATCTCATAACAGATAACCATATGTAGTTGTAATGACTTGGTATGCTACCGATCTCTCATTCCATGACTCGATTACCAACCGATCTCTCATGTTAACTTAAAGTATAGAATACTTTATGTATACTACATATACTTGGTTCTCCTACCCTATTCCAGTACTGAGTGATCTGTTTAAAGAACCTATCTAAATATTTGTTACCAATATTCATCTGACATCACGTTGCTTTTAAACTAGGTGACATAGACAACACAACCAACAACTTGCGATACTTTGGCCAAATATTTTCAACATACTATTCATGTTACTATTCCTAGATGACATACTCATCATTCTGGAATACATCCTTCACCTCACTCTTCTGTTATCTAGATTGTCTTTTACTTGACTACCATCAGTCCACTTGCCCAAGGTTTAACCCTAGCCTGGTTAGAAACATAATTTATTATAGGAAGACGCTCACAATGTTAGGGTATATGGGCATACTCGGTTGACCTAAGTCAACCAGATGTGCCAAGGTACCCTGAGCCATTGAAAGCTACTACCTATCCTAAACATGCTACTAACTTGACCTAGAGAGAAACTAAGTTCAAGTCCTTATTTGTGTGTAGATCTAGATGATCAATGCAGAAGGGTGTTGTCACATGTCAACTACAATGTTGTATCCTCGAGAAGACCTTTTCTTCTCAAGGTACAGTCCTATAGTTGGCGTGTGCCAACATCCTACAGAAACTACCTCATCACGATGTACATACCCCAAGGAGGTTATTAATACATTATTAATTTGGATTATTACATAGATTACAACAACCCTACTAAACCCTAATCCAACACTCCATAAGTTCTTTTCTATATTTGATTCAATTAGTCATTAAAGAACTTCCTTAACTTATGATTGCTTTTTATGTTCATTTTTACTTGGCTTAACAAACAGATATCCAAAAATAGGACAACAACATCATAAGTTCCATTATAATGTAACTTAACCATTCAAAGAAGGTGTAGCAACCAAATAGGTTCAACTATAGTAGACTTTATAGGAAATGAAGTCTAATGATTAATGATCATATCACCATTCTTTAGATTACATTCCTTTGAGTGAGGAAGAGTCTTCCTCTACATGATTAAGTGTTAGGGTTTGTCATACCCTTCTTATCTTTCACAATTTCTATAGTTTTACTGCATATTCATTACACATTCCATTACTATGTTAGAATTGTTTAGATAAAGATCGTTATCTTATGCAACTTAACAAGTTGCATCTTAATAAGGGAAATTGAACTAATTCCCTTTATCCAACTTATCAAGTTTATCCAAATTAAGCATATAAAAGATATGAAGAATATCATCAAGATAGGATTTCCATCTCCTTCATAAAATACAAGATAATTTACACAACCAATACAAGTAAATCTCCAACTTTCAATTCATCATTATAAAATTATACATTTACAAGACTATGCATTTCAGGCATACTGTATAAAAAAACAACCTCTATTCCAAAAAGAATACAACTTTTCTTTTTCAATACAACTCAAGAATGAATCAAACTCTTTACATAAGATCCATAATTAAATAAGCCCAATACAACATGAAAGTTCTTGTCTTCTTTTATCACTTACGATGTCCATCTGTAAAATTGCTAGCACGGGTCAGTTTAATGAACTGAGCATGATAAGCACTAAGCATTAAAGTAAAGTGCATTCCACTAATTGTTTCATTAAACAACTCTACTTTAATGAAACAATTAATATACATCATACAAACAATCATAAGTAATAACATCTAGAAAGAAGTACAATTATGAGAATCTGAATTCACTTTTAAGAAAAGAGCATAATATAATCTGCAACATCAGAATTATATCACAAGATTTAATTGATCCTATCAATTACTTTAAAATATTAAACAAGTCTTGTCATTCAATTATTTCATAATTCCATAAGAATAGAAATACACATTTATCTTTTCCCAGCAAAAAAAGAGAAGTTAATTACAACATAGCTCAAATTAGTATGCTTCATCTTTCCATATAAACAAAAGAAGAGAATCAATACATACCTATTCCTCAGACACAATTCATCTAAGGAGGAATCAGGTTTAGTACACACAACACTACCTTAGTCCAAATATAACCAAAGAGGAGTCCATAAATAAAGAGACAACAACTAAACAAGAATCCCAATTCAATCCAAGAAGATTAGGAAACAAAACTAGTCTAACAAAAAGCCTTACTAACTTCTATCTGCTAGTGGATATAATGCAAAGATCTAAAACTAGACTACCCACAAATCCAAGCTATACTTTAGCAACTAAATCTCTTAACCAATCCACAAGAAATTTCCATCTCAGAAGAGAGTCAAATAAAGAGAAGTTCAGTCTATGAACTTATACAGTCAACATAAAAAGGATCTCAAATAGAAAAGACCCATTCCATATTTCATTTCATTTATACTATGAAATGAAATCCCTCATCTAATTTATACTTAGAAGTTCTTATCTAGTTCCCAAAAGAGAACACAAAACCAATGTACAGTAAAAATAATTCACACTACATACTTTCATCACAAATCTTACAACTAGTTTCCTATTCCCATTCTCCAAGCTCAAGTACAAATTCAAATCTCAAAAAGAAATACATAGTACAGTCCCTAACTGTATACTGTCCCCATGGTTCATATTCATTTCTCTTCCTAAAACCGGAGGTTCATTCTATGATCCCCTCAAGGAATAAGAATCCACAAATAGAGAAGATATACAAGTGTAGAAGGAATTACAAACTCAAGAATTGAATTCTTATTACATGGATTTAACAAATCGATACAAAAAGTATGTAGTTCATGTCCCAAACAAGAACAAATATACAAAATTATCCAAATAGAGATATATATATATATATATATATATACTTTAAACAAGATTCAATATTCTAGGTTTTAAATTCAACTTCCAATAAAACCCAAGAAACCAATTAAGAAGGTCCAAAGAGAGTAATACATCATTCCCATAACATCAAACTTTACTCGACTATTCCAAATGATCAAAAGACCAACCAAACCCATTACAAGACATAATTCCCATCCCTTATAATATTAAGAACAAAAATAGTCAAGCTTTCCACAAGACACGGGTTCACTCAAAATAGAGAAGGATAGGTTAAACTTCAATTTCTCTCACCCTGTCAATTCAAAGAAGGTTGTACAGTCCAAAGGATAGAAGCACAAAAACCAATCACACTCAAGGAGCGGCATGAAGGAGATTACAAGGAGATTACCAGATCAACTTCAAACCAAACTAAACTCTCAAGCCCCTATCGAGCATATTCATAAAGAGAATAAAGCTTTTCAAAACAAAAACCAACCAAACCCAACTCACAATATAGGTAAACATGTCGATTCCATCATAAATCTAGAACACACAATAATGGAATACCTATACAGTGTCAAATATGAGCTTCGAACATAAGTTCAAACTTTATAAGGCTCTAACACTGACTCAAACAAACACAAGATCAAATACGAGCCTATAAGAAACATGAAGCCCTAAATACAAGTTCAAAACCAAAACACCAATGCTCTAAAATGAGTCCAAGTATTCTCAAATCCTTAAATGAGAATAAAATTCCAGTTCAAAACGTAAGTACAAAACAAAACTCTACCACTCAACAGTAAGTTCAGTATTCGTAAGAACTGTATACGAGTACAATTGTTGAATACGAAGATTCAACCAAAGGTTCAAAACTACACTTAGTTCCAACACAGTCCAAAAACAACACAAAGTCCCAATAAAAACTCATAACAAATCCCGAAGCTTCAATACAAGCTTAGAACAACTACGAGCTCCACTTCAAGCTCAAGAAACACAAGACTAAACAGAGATTCAGAACCATACAAGCAACAAGCCAGTTCATTCAACATCAGTCTCGAATGCTAGAAACAAAGCTTCAAATACAAGCTACAGAGCTTCAATACAAATTTCAGAGCTTCAAGTACAAGTTACAAAGCTTCAATACAAATTCACATGAATACCTCTAATAACTAGTATAGAGAAAGTTCCCAAAACTACCATTAACAACAATGGATTCACATTCCAAAACCACATAGATTTCATGAAAGCATGCAAGTAAATAACCAGACATATCATGCAAAAATATATCTCCAGTGAGCAGAGTTGTTTTAATGAATCATTTAGAAGAAAGTAAGAAATCTTAATGGGTAGAGCCTATCATGCCTGATAGTGCTTTTTCTACGATTCAAGAAGACTTCCAACCAGTTTCCAACACCTCTTCTTCTCCAAGAAAGATCAACCAACCATAATATTTTTCCACAATGCCTCATATACTTTCCTCGAATCAAAAATAGATTAGAGAAATAAAAATAGCCACAAAGTGAAGATCAAACTGCTGGTTCAAGAACCAGATAGCTCCATGCAGAGAAAAATCATGAAGCATGCAAAAAAAAAAAACCCCAAACAAATCCACCAACATGCCTTCCAAGATGGTTTGCTCACCAAAACCGAGGTGAATTAATGACATTAAATTGCATATTCCCACTTATCTCTCCTTTCCACCGACCATCCAAAGTTGGCAAGACCAAATTGAACTTCCACATGCATTTCCAAACTTAGTGATGCCTCCACGTAGGTTCCACTAAACTTTAACTAGCCCCTACCAAACTGGCAGTACTTCCATGCCTTAATACCAAATCAAATCAAAATCACATCTCATTAAAAGCTTAGGAACCACCGCTTAGCTCCCACTTACCAATCGACCCTTAGGTTCCCTTTCATACCCATTAGTTTAGGATAGATTCAATTTTCTTAGGTTAGATCTTAGGTTAATTTAAAAGTATAACCTTAGGATATAACCTTCAATCAAATAGATTTCCACCTTAGGTTAGGACATAGCTTAACCAAATAGTATTAGGCAATAGGTTAGAAATAACTTAGCATCCCTTAGGTTATTTCCCTTCATACTAACTTAGTATTAACAACTTAGGTTAGGATGTCATCCCACGTAGAGTGGCGTAGAAAGAGTTAGGAAAATTTACCTGAGTCTCGAATCCCATTAGGATAGACCTTATTAGATATAGGACACATTATATTCTCTCTTTCTCAAGAATCCTAAAGCAGGTTTCTATTTCCCTTAATGCCATTAAGCACCCTAAAAAGGTCAATCAAGAAGAGCCGAGCACAACACACAACAAAATGCAGGCACACGGTCTTTCAAGATAATAAATAATTTGCAACAAACACAAGTTCAGTCCATTATGTATTTTAACCAATGAATGTCATTTTTTCATTCAGTCTGTTAAGAAGATTTAAAACATTCCTTGGATCACTGAAATTGATCCAAGGATGAGTCAGTAAAAAGAGATAAGTTTGCAACTCTAAAAATCTGATTGCAGCTTATCAACAAGAAGTGAAAATGGATTCCTAAAAGCCATATCATTTCAGTCCAATGAATCCAAGAGTAGAGATGATTTATCCATAACAAGCATGATTTTCAACCATCAAGGAAACACACCTAATTTAAGAAAATCACATGCCAACGCTTGTAATGCAAAGAGAAATATAATAGTTTGTTCAAGGTGTTACATACTTCCCTCCTAAAAAGAATCATCATCCCGATGATTATCTCATTTTAATCATTGCATTCTGATAATCAATTTATTCACTTTCATAACATATGTTTGCAACAATATCCAAATTTTAAGTTCCAAAAATCAACATTCACATAGCTGTCTTATTCAAAAATAAATAGTTGTCTTTCATAATCGGCAGACTTATTGACATATAAAGATAAAATCACAAATTTTTATCAGTCATCATAGTCAATTTTGATCAAATAAATATGGAAAAGTAGTTTTCATATCATCCAGTTTTCCCAAGTTGCACTTTCTTCATTAAACTGGTCCCACTAGACCTTACATTGACTTATCTCATGATTTCTTAAATGCAACTGGTGAGTTTCCAGCACTCGTATGGGTTTAACCATGATTATTCCTGGTCTTGGACCTACAAGGAATTCCAATTTAACACATGTGATAAATCTGAAATGTATTTCTTAAGAAAAGAAATATGGAAAACATCATGCATTCATGACAAAGCAGGAGGTAATGCTAAACGGTAAGCTACAGGGTTGATTACTTCAACTATCTCAAAAGGTCCCACATAACGAGGTGATAACTTGGCAGCCTTGCCAAAAGTTATAGAGCTCTTTTTCGGTTTAACCCAAAGAAAGACTTTCTCACCAAGTTCAAATTTCCTATCAACCCACTTTAAATCAACATAACTCTTTTTCCTATCTACTGCTTCTTTCAAGCACTCACGAATCATTTTAACTTGTTCCCATTTCAGTAAGAATTTCAGGTCCAATTACCTCTCTATCCTCAATGTTGTCCCAACTAACAGGGTTCTACATTTTCTTCCGTATAATGCTTCAAAAGGTGCCATCTTAAGAGAGGCATGATATGTGTTATTATATGCAAAACTCAACTAGTGGAAGGTACTCTTCCCACTTATATTGTTGGTCCATATAATACATTCATAACATATCCTCTAAAACTTGATTAACTCTTTCAGTCTATCCATCCATTTCCGATGATACGCAGAAACTAAAATTCAGCTTAGTTCCTAGAGCTGCATTAAGCATTTTCCAAAACCTTGACATCATTCTAGGATCTCTATCCGATATGATTAATTCAGTACTCCATGTAATCTAAAAATTTTGTGTACAAATCTTTTAGCTAACACAAGAGAATCATCCTTTAGATTACCAACAATAAAATGTGCTACCTTTGTTAGTTTATCCACAACTACTAAGATAACATCATGTTTATTTCTTGACATAGGCAACCCTTGTACAAAATTCCATGCTTATCACTTGCCATTTGTACTATGGTATGCTATGAGGATACAATAAACCGGTTGGGTGCATATGTTCCACTTTAACACATTGACACTCAAGGCAATGTGTCACAAAATCTATAACATCCTTTTTCATTCCCTTCTAGAAATATTGTTGTTTTATATCAGCAAGCATTTTTGTAATACCAGGGTGTCCAGAAAAAGGTGAGTTGTGAAATTCTACTAACAATTTCTTTCTCAAATCATTTAGCGAAGGTATGTATACCCTATTTTCAAATCTTAAGATTCCTTCATTATCAAAGTGAAAACCTTTATACCTCAGATCACTAGGATCTACAATAAAGCGCTATCTTTACTTGCTGAAAGTAAGAATCAGATTCCATAACACTTTTTACTTCATCTTTAAATTGAGTTCTCAATGTTATAAGCACAGAAATGTGCTTCCTATGACTTAGAGCATCAACCACTCTATTTTCTTTACCCTTGATATAATTGATGTCAAAATCATATTGAGACAAAAACTCTAACCACCTTCATTGTCTTGCATTAAGATTTGGCTAAGTGAAGATATACTTCAGCCCAAGATGATCATTTTTCAATTCAAAAGGTTTACCAAGTAGGTAATGCCTCCAAACTTGTAGTGCATGAACAATGGCAAGCAAGCTCTAAATCATGTGGAGCATAATTCAACTCATGTAACTTTAGTTTTCTACTTTCGTAAGCTATGACATGATCATTTTGTAACAAAATTCCTCCTAAACCTTCACCAGATGCATCAATTACCACCATAAAATCTCCATTAGGATCTGGTACTGCTAGAATAGGTGTTGAAGTTAACTGTTCCTTCAAAGTTTTGAATGTAATTTCACATTTCTCACTCCAAACAAACTTTTTATCCTTCTTCTATAAAGAAGTTATTGGTGTAACCACCTTAGAAAAATCTTTTACAAATTTTCTATAGTAGCCAACAAGCCCCATGAAGCTTCTAACTTCATGTACATTCTTTGGTGTAGGCCACTCAGTTATAGCTACAATTTTTGAAGGATCTACAACAATTCCTTTCTTACTTATTACATGTCCCAAATAGTGTACTTCTATGTCATAGAAAGAACATTTAGACAACTTACCATATAACCGTCTCTTTCTTAAAATTTCCAAAACTATCTTCAAATGCTCATGGTGTTCCTCAATACTTTTAGAATATATGAGAATGTCATCCAAGAATACGAGCACAAATTTTTCCAAGTATTCTTGAAAGATATTATTCATTAAGTTCATAAATGTTGCAGGTGCATTTGTTAATCCAAAAGGTAAAACCATGAACTCATAATGTCCATACCTTGTTCTAAAAGTTGTTTTATGAATGTCCTCATCCTTAATCCACAATTGATGATATCCAGATCAAGATCTATCTTAGAATATACCGATGCTCCATGCATCTGATCAAATAGATCATCAATCCTAGGGAGTGGGTATCT
This sequence comes from Taxus wallichiana var. yunnanensis, assembly GCA_018340775.1. Taxonomy (NCBI): domain Eukaryota; kingdom Viridiplantae; phylum Streptophyta; class Pinopsida; order Cupressales; family Taxaceae; genus Taxus; species Taxus wallichiana. Next base: position 125,266,848 of record CM031239.1, read on the forward strand.
ATTCTTGATTGTTTCTTTGTTTAACATTCTATAATCAATGCACAATCTAAGTGTTCCATCCTTCTTTTTCACAAAAATTACAGGTGCTCCCCAAGGTGAAACACTTGGTCTAATCAAACCTTTAGAAAAATTTCTTACAATTGAGCCTTAAGCTCTACTAATTCTATAGTAGTCATTCGATAAGGTGCTTTAGAAATAGGTTTGGTTCCAGGCTTGATCTCTATTGTGAAATCAAACTCCCTTTTGGGTGGAAGACCTAGCAATTCTTCCAGAAATACATCACTAAAGTCTCATAACAATGGATATCATTCCATGACATCATTTTCTCTTCATTTGTTTTTATAATTTTTACTACATATAAGGTACAACCTTTATTTTTGGCCTTTTTAAGTTGCATAGCTGATAGTTTTCTAACATAAATCTCACGTTTCACACCTTGAATCTCTATTGTTTTCTACAGTAGGTCATCTAAACAACTAATGTGTTTTTCAAAATAGTCCACTTTAGCCTTATGTTTATGCTAACTAATTAACACCTATGATTACATCATAAGACCCCAAAGGTGCAACATAAAGATCAACTTTAGTGGAAAAGTTAGGTAAATCAAGGACTGCTCCAAAAAGACACATACTAACTATATGAACAACATTGTTTCCATACTATATAGTCCATGTTTTATCCATGTTTCCATCTTTTCTTTTTAGTTTTGATGCTAATTTACTAGAAATAAAACATTCAATAGAGCTCTGTATCAAAAATAATAGTTATAGGTAAACCAAATAACTTACCCGAACTTCTATAGGCGTGGCCTGTTTCTCATCCTAGCTTGTCAGCTACTGGCACGTGTATCTTGTGTTGCTGATTATGATCATCCTTTTTCAAAGGGCATTGATTTGCGTAATGATCTTTTCCACAGTTATAACAGCCTCCTACATAGTCCCTTTCTAGGCTCAGGTTTATTTCCAGCCCTAGAGTTATCATTCTAACCCCCATAGGACTTCTCCCATTATTATTGTTCTTGACAAAGTTGTTCCATGCATTACCAACAAACTTGTTTGTTGTTGCTTTCTTATTAGTATCAGATGAAAACTTACTTTTCATTCCAAATTTCTTCCATGGTCCTTTCTTAGGTGCAAGAGATGATGAAGAGGAGTTGGGAATTTTCTTCCTTACTTCCTCCTTATGAGCAAAAATTGCCTTCAATTTTTGTTCCTACCTTATGGCCTTTTCAACAACCCCTTCCATCGTGGTTGGGCTGTGAACATCCACCTCTCCTCCTATAATGGGATTCAATCCCATGATGAATTTCCATATCCTAAACTTCTCATCAGTTTGGTACTGAGGTACATACTTAAGGAGTTTAGTAAACCACTCCCAATACTCAGTTACAGTTAGCTTTCCTTGAGCTAAGTTCTAGAATTCAGTCATTTTCTGATCATAGTAAAGTTGTGGCAGCCAACGTTGCCTAAAGTAACCTTTAAATTGATCCCATGTGATATTAGTTTCATCAATGTTTAACTCAACCTTACGGCTATCCCACCATGAAGATGCCTCATGGGAAAGCTGATATGCTCCCCATATCACCTTTGTTTCTTCTGAGAAATTCCTTATTATAAAGTATTTCTCCATTTTACTAAGCCAATTCTCAGCCCCATCTCCTAATGTGGTGCCATCAAACTTGGGTGGACTTATCCTTTTTATATCATTAGTGAGTTCAGTGCTAAATTAGCCTTTTTTCTCAAGTGATCGGTATGTTCACATTGTTATTATCAACACCTACATTGGCATTGTCCCCAAGGAGGTGGCTGATTATTGTTATCAGCATCTTCTTCCTCCTCATTTCCCATTACTTGTTGTTCAAGTACAACCAAATGATCTCTTGTGTCCAACAGGGAAAAAATAATCTCATCGAGTTTCTAGGTAGTTACTTGCTCCTTCCTCAGTGGAGGATTATTTGCAACATTTCCTCTTGTTCTAACCATTTTTATTTACAAGAAAATTTAAGTTTCATCATATTATGGACACAATAGGTCCAAGAGTTGCAACCTTCAGCTCTGATACCAAGATGTAACATTCCCATTTTAAGACTTTAGAAACAAGGGAAAAAAATTTTTTTTTTAAACATAATGTTCTCTGTTCTAAATAAAACATCATTTAGAACACACATTCCATGCCAATCAATCTCATAACAGATAACCATATACAGCTGTAATGACTCGGTATGCTACCGATCTCTCATTCCATGACTCGGTTACCAACCGATCTCTCATGTTAACTTAAAGTATAGAATACTTTATGTATACTACATATACTTGGTTCTCCTACCCTATTCTAGGGGTACTGAGTGATCTATTTAAAGAACCTATCTAAATATTTGTTACCAATATTCATCTGACATCACGTTGCTTTAAACTAGGTGACATAGGACAACACAACCAAAGAACTTATGCGATACTTTGGCCAAATATTTTCAACATATTGTTCATGTTACTATTCCTAGATGACATACTCATCATTCCGAATACGTCCTTCACCTCACTCTTTTGTTATCTAGAATGGTCTTTACTGACTACCATCAGTCCACTTGCCCAAGGTTTAACCCTAGCCCTGTTAGAAACATAATTTATTATAGGAAGACACTCACAATGTCTTAGGGTATATGGGCATACTCGGTTGACCTAAGTCAACCGGATGTGCCAAGGTACCTTGAGCCATTGAAAGCTACTACCTATCCTAAACATGCTACTAACTTGACCTAGAGAGAAACTAAGTTCAAGTCCTTATTTGTGTGTAGATCTAGATGATCAATGTAGAAGGGTGTTGCCACATGTCAACTACAACATTGTATCCTCGAAGAAGACCCTTGTCTTCTTGAAGGTACATTCCTATAGTTGGCATGTGCCAACATCCTATAGAAACTACCTCATCACGATGTACATACCCCAAGGAGGTTATTAATACATTATTAATTTGGATTATTACATAGATTACAACAACCCTACTAAACCCTAATCCAACACTCCATAAGTTCTTTTCTATATTTGATTCAATTAGTCATTAAAGAAATTCCTTAACTTATGATTGCTTTTTTTATGTTCATTTTTACTTGGCTTAACAAATAGATATCCAAAAACAAGACAACAACATCATAAGTTCCATTATAATGTAACTTAACCATTCAAAGAAGGTGTAAAGAACCAAATAGGTTCAACTATAGTAGACTTTATAGGAAATGAAGTCTAATGATTAACGATCATATCACCATTCTTTAGATTACATTCCTTTGAGCAGGAAGAGTCTTCCTCTACATGATTAAGTGTTAGGGTTTGTCATACCCTTCTTATCTTTCACAATTTCTATAGTTTTACTGCATATTCATTACACATTCCATTACTATGTTAGAATTGTTTAGATAAAGATCATTATCTTATGCAACTTAACAAGTTGCATCTTAATAAGGGAAATTAAACTAATTCCCTTTATCCAACTGATCAAGTTTATCCGAATTAAGCATATAACAGATATGAAGAATATCATCAAGATAGGATTTCCATCTTCTTCATAAATACAAGATAATTTACACAACCAATACAAGTAAATCTCCAACTTTCAATTCATCATTATAAAACTATACATTACAAGACTATGCATTTCAGGCATACTTGTATAACAAACAACCTCTATTCCAAAAAGAATACAACTTTTATTTTTCAATACAACTCAAGAATGAATCGAACTCTTTACATAAGATCCATAATTAAATAAGCCCAATACAACATGAAAGTTCTTATCTTCTTTTATCACTTACATGTCCATCTGCAAAATTGCTAGCATGGGTCAGTTCAATGAACTAAGCATGATAAGCACTAAGCATTAAAGTAAAGTGAATTCCACTAATTGTTTCATTAAACAACTCTGATTTAATGAAACAATTAATATACATCATACAAACAATCATAAGTAATAACATCTAGAAAGAAGTACAATTATGAGAATCTAAATTCACTTTTAAGAAAAGAGCATAATATAATCTGCAACATCGAATTATATCACAAGATTTAATTGATCCTATCAATTACTTTAAAATAGTAAACAAGTCTTGTCATTCAATTATTTCATAATTCCATAAGAATAGAAATACACATTTATCTTTTCCCAGCAACAAAAGAAGTTAATTACAACATAGCTCAAATTAGTATGCTTCATCTTTCCATATAAACAAAAGAAGAGAATCAATACATACCTATTCCTCAAACACAATTCATCTGAAGGAGGAATCAGGTTTAGTACACACAACACTACCTCAGTCCAAATATAACCAAAGAGGAGTCCATAAATAAAGAGACAACAGCTAAACAAGAATCCCAATTCAATCCAAGAAGATTAGGAAACAAAATAGTCTAATAGAAATCCTTACTAACTTCTATCTGCTAGTGGATATAATGTAAATATCTGAAACCAACTTCCCACAAATCCAAGCTATACTTTAGTAACTAAATCTCTTAACCAATCCACAAGAAATTTCCATCTCAGAAGAGAGTCAAATAAAGAGAAGTTCAGTCTATGAACTTATACAGTCAACATAAAAGGATCTCAAAGAAAATACCCATTCCATATTTCATTTCATTTATACTATGAAATGAAATCCCTCATCTAATTTATACTTAGAATTTCTTATCTAGTTCCCCAAATAGAACACAAAACCAAATGTACAGTAAAAGAATTCACACTACATACTTTCATCACAAATCTTATAACTGATTTCCTATTCCCATTCTCCAAGCTCAAGTACAAATTTAAATCTCAAAAAGAAATACACAGTATAGTCCCTAACTGTATACTGTCCCCATGGTTCATATTCATTTCTCTTCCTAAAACCCAAAGGTTCGTTCTATGATCCCCTCAAGGAATAACAATCCACAAATAAAGAATATAAAAAAGTGTAGAAGGAATTATGAACTCAAGAATTGAAATCTTATTACATGGCTTTAACAGCTTGATACAAGAAGTACATAGTTCATGTCCCAAACAAGAACAAATATACAAAATTATCCAAACAAATATTATATATATATACTTTAACAAGATTCAGTATCTAGGTTTTAAATTCCACTTCCAATAAAACCCAATAAACCAATAAAGAAGGTCCAAAGAGAGTAATACATCATTCCCGTAACTTCAAAACTTACTCAATGTTCCAAACGATCAAAAGACCAACCAAACCCATTACAAGACATAATTCTCATTCCTTATAATATTAAGAACAAAACCAATCAAGCTTTCTGCAAGACACGGGTTCACTCATAATAGAGAAGGATAGGTTAAACTTCAATTTCTCTCACCCTATGGAATTCAAAGAAGGTTATATAGTCCAAAGGAAAAAAGCACAAAAACCAATCACACTCAAGGAGTGGCATGAAGGAGATTACAAGGTGATTACCAGATTGGCTTCAAGCCGAACTATAATCTCAAGCCCCTATCAAACAAACTTAGTCGTAAAAGAGAATACAGATTTTCAAAATAAAAAACCAACCAAACATGAATCACAATACAAATAAACACATTGATTCCATCTTAAATCCAGAACACACAATCGTGGAATACCTCTACAGTGTTGAATATGAGCTTCAAACATAAGTTCAAACTTTATAAGGCTCTAACACTAGCTCAGACAAACACAAGATCAAATACGATCCTATAAGAAACACGAAGGCCTAAATACAAGCTCAAAACAAAAACACCAATGCTCTAATATGAGTCCAAGTATTCTCAAATCCTTAAATGAGAATAAAATTCTAGTTCAGAATGTAAGTAAGAAAAAACTCTAAAAAATCTACCACTCAATAGTAATGGGTAGAGCCTATCACACATGATAGTGCTTACGCCAATTGAAGAATACTTCTCAGCCGAGTTTCCAACACCTCTTCTTCTCCAAGAAAGATCAACCAACCATAATATTTTTCCACAATGCCTCATATACTTTCCTTAAATCGAAAATAGATCAGAGAAATCAAAAATAGCCATAAAGTGTAGATCGAACTACTGGTTCAAAGACCCGAGATAGCTCCATGTAGAAAAAATCATGAAGCATGCAAAACAAACCAACCCCAAACAAATCCACCAAAGATGCCTTCCAAGATGGTTTTCTCGCCAAAACCAAGGCAAATTAATGACATTAAATTACATATTCCCGCTTATCTCTCCTTGCCACCACCATCCAAAGTTGCGAGACCAAATTGAACTTCCATATGCATTTCCAAACTTAGTGATTCCTCCACGTAGGTTCCACTAAACCTTAACTAGGCCCCCTACCAAATTGGTAGTACTTACATGCCTTAATACTAAATCAAATCAAAATCACACCTCATTAAAAGCTTAGGAACCGCCACTTAGCTCCCACTTACCAATCGACCCTTAGGTTCCCTTTCATACCCATTAGTTTAGGACAAATTCAATTTTCTTAGGTTAGATCTTAGGTTAATTTACAATTATAACCTTAGGATATAACCTTTAATCAAATAGATTACCACCTTAGGTTAGGATATAGCTTAACCAAATAGTATTAGGAAATAGGTTGGAAATAACTTAACATCCCTTAGGTTGTTTCCCTTCATACTAAATTAGTATTAATAACTTAGGTTAGGATGTCATCCCACATAGAGTGACGTAGATGGAGTTAGAAAAATCTACCCGAGTCTCAAATCCCTTTAGGATAGACTTTATTAGGTATAGGACACATTATATTCTCTCTTTCTCAAGAATCCTAAAGCAGGTTTCTATTTCCCTTAACGCCATTAAGCACCCTACAAAGGTCAATCAAGCAGAGCCGAGCACAACACACAATAGAATGCAGGCATGGTCTTTTAAGATAATAAAGAATTTGTAACAAACATAAGTTTATTCCATTATGTATTTTAACCAATGAATGTCAGTTTACCATTTAGTCTATTAAGAAGATTTAAAGCATTCCTTGGATCACTGAAATTGATCCAAGGATGAGTCAGTCAAAAGAGATAAGTTTGCAACCCTAAAAATCCGATTACAACTTATCAACAAGAAGTGAAAATGGATTCCTGAAAGCCATATAATTTCAGTCCAATGAATCCAAGAGCAGAGATGATTTATCCATAATAAGCATGATTTTCAACCATCAAGGAAACACACCTAATTTAAGAAAATCACATGCCAACGCTTGTAATGCAAAGAGAAATATAACATTTTGTTCAAGGTGTTACACTAATTAAATTTGGATTAAGAATCATATTACAAGAACCTTGAAAACCCCTAAATCCAACATTCCTTAAGTTATTTTTCCATATTAGATTGATTTAATATAAAATAATTTCATTAACTCTGATTGAATTTATGTTCATTAACTTTGGCATTACAAGCGATTATCCAAAAATAGGACAAAAAACATCATAAGGTTACTTTAATGTAACTTAACTATTTAAAGAAGGTGTAACATCCACATAGGTTCAGCTAGAGTAGACTTCATAGAAAATGAAGTACAATGATTACGATCATAAACACCATTCTTTTTGTTTTACATTCTTTTGAGAGAGGAAGAGTCTTCCTCTACATGATTAAGTGTTAGGGTTATCATACCCTTTTTATCTTTTGTAATTACTATAGTGTAATTGTATGTATGTTACACATTCTATTATTATACTATAATTGTTTAGATAGAGAACGACATCTTATGCAACTTAGAAAGTTACATCTTAGAAGGGAGATTGAACTATTCCCTTCATCCAACTTATTAAATGTTAAAGGTAATAAGTAAACAAACAAATATGAAGAATATCGACAAGATAACATTCCAATATCCTTTAGAAAAAGTACAAGAGAATTTACACAACAATTTTAAGTCGGTCTCCAAACTTTTCAATTCATCTTGATAAAAATATACACTTTACAAGACTATGCATTTCAGGCATACTGCATGTCAAACAACATTAAGATCATAGAAGAATACAACTTTTCTTTTTCAATACAACTCATGAATGAATCAAAATTCTTTACAAAAGAGCCAGACTTTAAATCAGCCAATACATCATAAAAAATTTTGCCTTCTTTTATCACTTATGAAGTCCATCTGCAAAAATTGCTAGCATGGGTTAATTCATTGAATTGAGCATGATAAGCACTAAGCATTAAAATGAAGTGCATTCAACTAATTGTTCCATTAAAACAACTCTACTTTAATGAAACAATTAATGTATCATACAAATAAGCATAAGTAATAACAACCATAAAAGAAGTACAAATAATAAGTCTGAATTCACTTTTAAGAAAATATCATAATATAATCAACAAACTACTACATTATATCAGATAAGTATTGTCCCAAACAATTACTTATTTATATCAAACAACAACTCTTGTCATTTAATTATTTCATAATTCTTTCTGAATTTGAAATACAAAATTTAACTTTACTATATAAACAAAAAGAGTTACTTTCAGAATCAAAGACCTCCTAGTCATCTTTACCAAGTTTCCAGAAAACATGTACAGTCAAGTTCATTTTAGCATCGTAACATTTTTAAGATGAATCATCCAACAACTTAAATAAATAAGAAGAATCAATACAAACTATCCACATACTCACCATTCTTCTAAGAGATAGAAATTAGGTTCGAGAAAATACATAACTAAATTAAACAAGGAAGCCAATAAAGAGATTCATCATTTAAGAGACAACAACTACTAGCAAGGATCTCAATCCAATCCAAGAAATAACAGAATTAAAACAATTATCAACTCACTTGCAACCCTTATGAATTATTCAACATTATTGGAGATATCATCGGTGATTTAAAACCATACGTTCCATAAAAAAGTAGATTTGCAAAGGATTATTTATTACTCATATCCATCCGAGAGAAGGGTCACATTATCTATTGTGTGCACAAAAAGGAGACCATCGAGAGGAACTTACATAAAGATGCATCGAAAGAGAAATAGGACTCTGCCCTTGAAAACAATCAGAAAAGAAAGGTGTAAGTTTTCCTTTCCAAGGGATAGGATCAGTTGTTCACGGTCGTGAAATTGACAAGACATTGATTCCACACAAATAAACAGATATCAAGAGAGTAACCAAATAGGAATGGTTTTGTTTGTTCAACATACCAAAAATATTAGTCCCAAAATTTTCTTACACATCAAACGAATCCCATTAACTTTCCACAGTCTTCTCATAACATGATGCATTAACAAATTACGAAGGAGATTCCGAGTTACGCAAGTAAGTTCACATCACCTCGTCCAAGTTCAAAAAGGATAGAGAATCAAACTTAAGAAGGTCAAACATACCTGAGAAGGTATTCACCTTAATGACTTGGAGAGAGTCAATCAACAATTTATTTCAAACAAACAGAACTTCACCCATTTAACCAAACCTAACTTCCATACTTTTAAAGGAATACTTAACGAAAAGGATTTTAACCAAGAGGTTAATCACCATTGTTTTAACAATTGAATTCCAAAACCCTTTTTTTAAACCCAGAAGTTCTTTCAAATGTTCCAATAGAGAATACAAAACCAAGCGCGAAGTTTAATCAAACATTACTTCTATTTTCCTTACGAGCTCAAATTGTATCAGTAACATCAAATACCATAACTTACCCAGCTCTGTAAAATATAAAATTTGAAGCAATGAAGTTCAGTATAGAGAAAAAGCAAGTTGAAATTTAGGACGCATACAATGCCATAAACCACATTCCTCCAATTATCTTTGTTTTAACACAAGTTTGAGTTCATACTGTAGAGAAAAGTATACAATACAGTCCTGAAAAAGAAGTAATAAATCTTCACAAAACAAGATATAGTTTAAAAGAGTATTAAATACCTTTCTAAACCATCAAAGGCATCTAGACTGAACAATGCCAATTTACCAGTATAGATAAAGAAACAAGACATCATTTCCTTACTTCATATAAATACGTGTTCATGCAAAAGGGTCGAAATATCAACCCGCAGTATTGAAAGAGAAACAATACAAATTTTAAAACTCAAAGATGCATCAGAGAAAAGTATTCACTTATTTTATACTTTATAAGGAGACTTCTAGTTCAAAGCTCAAAACATAAAAACCATTTACTTAAACTCTTTTATGAGCAGACAATCCAAAACGCATATTTTAATCAAAACACTAAAGTCTCTATAGTTCCAAATGTATTTTCACATTTAAACTTACTCAGAGAAAACACCCAAAAACTACATTATCATGTAAGGGTCCCAAAACCAAAAGCACAAAGATTCTTACAACAAGAGAGAAAATAACTAGAACAATAACTGAAAACATTTATCTCATGAGAGTAGAGTTGTTTTAATGAAACATTTAGAGAAAAGAAAGAAATATTAATGGATAGAGCCTATCATGCCTGATAGTTCTTCTACCAATTCGAAGGAGACTTCTAGCTGAGCTTCCAACTCTTCTTCTCCTCCAAACAAGATCAAAAATCAAAAATATCTTTCCCTAATGTCTCATATATTTTCCTGAATCAAAAATAGACTAGGGAAACCAAAAATAGCCACAAAATGAAAATAGAACTATTGGTTCGAAGAACCAAATAGCTCTATCAGAAGAAAAAAAATCACAAAGCATATAAGACCAAACAACCCCCAATAAATCCACCCACATTGTTTCCATGACGGTTTCTTACAAAAGCGAGACTCATTAAAGTCATTTCCTATCAAATTCTTGCCTATCTCTCCTTGCCACCGCCATCTAAAATTGGCAAATCCTATTTGAACTTCTGCATGCATCTCTAAACCTTAGTGATGCCTCCACGTAGGCTTCCTCCAAATTTCATGCCTCTACCTAATCTGGCAGTACACTTGTCACTTAATTCCCAAGATCAAATCACATTAATAGCTTAGGAACTACCGCCTAGCTTCCCACTTTCCATATGACCCTAAGGTTCCCTTTCCACACTTCATTAGTTTAGGATAGATACCATTAGCTTAGGATAGACCATAGGCTAGTTTAAAAATATTTACCTTAGGTTATAAAAATTACAATAGGTAAATAGTCATCTTAGGTTAGATCATAGTTCATAACCGAGATAGTATTAATAGGTTAGAAATAATCTAGCATCACCTTATTTTTCCCCCTCATCCCAACTTAGTATATGCAACATAGGTTAGGATGCCATCCCCATAGAGTAGACATAGATAGGAGATAGGTACTCTTACCTTAGTTTAAAATCCCGCTAGGATAGATTTCATAGGTCTAGGACTTAGTTTTTATTTTTTAATTTTTAATAGTCCTGATGTAGGCCTCTTTTCACTTAATGCCATTAAGTGTCCTGCTGAGATCAATCAAGAAGATCTGAGCACAAAACATACAACAGAATGCAGGCATGATCTTACAAGACAATAAAGAATTTGTAAACATACAAAAGTTCAGTCCATTATGTCTCTCAACCTCTGAATGTTAGTTTTCCATTTAGATCAGGTAAGAATATTTATAACATACCTTGGATCAATGGAATTGATCCAAGGATGTATTAATTAAAAAGAGATAAGTTTGCAACCATCATTACCAGATTACAACTCACCTATCAGAAGTGAAAATGGATTCTTGCAAGTAACAACATTTCAGCCTAACGAATCCAAGAGTAGAAATGATTTATCCATGGAAAGCATGATCTTCAACAATCAAAGGAACACACCGCATCAATAAAATCACATGTCAACGCTTACAGTGGTCAAGGACTACCATGGTAACGATCCTACCTACCTCATTCCACATCCAAGCCTATGAGATAACCTAGAGGAAGGCACCAAATCCTTTCCAAGCATCCCTCTAGGTGCACAAATTATATTCTAACCTCCGTGGTTACATGTGCATGGTATATACATTCTAAAACATGCTGCCAAATAGGGAATTGGAAAGAACTAGAGGATGACCTAGTTAAAACATTCGAGTATCAAAGTACCAAGCCATCAGTTTATAAGGCATTACAGGTTGTCAAGTTCCTTACCTTGGGGGATAGTGCCATGGAAGAAGATAGGCTGCTGGACTTGTTTGGTGAACCAAGTTTAGGGGAGCACTTTAAAGAAAAGGAAATAGAGGAGGATCAGTTTGAGTGTGTATATGTGAAAAAGGAGAAAGGAAAGCTTGTATATGTGATTGATGGGGAGGAAGTAGAAAGCTTGGATGTTAACCATTATGTAGGGATGCACAAGGTAGTGGATAATGTTGATACTTGTGCGCACACCTACCATGAACCTTTAAAAATTAAAAAGGTTAAGATCAGCTCAGGAGAAGAACCTAAGGAAGCTATCATTGGATATTACTGGTCAGAGAAGGAAGTCTCTAAGATCATTGATGTTTTGTGTGAGTTTGAAGATTTATTTCCACACGGCTACCATGAGCTCAAAGGAATCCACCATTCCTTGGGGGAAATGAGGATAAAGCTAAAGGATAGTGTGAACCAAGTCAGGAAGAGACCCTACTAGATGAATCCCAATTTATGCGTGAAGGTAAAGGAAGAGATAGAAAAAATGATAGCATCTAGGGATCATTGAAGTTTTTGAAGAATCGAATGGATAAGTCCAATGGTAATCAACATCAAGAAGGATGGGCAGATTAGGATTTGCATGGATTATAGGGAGCTGAATGCAATTTGTGTAATAAGTCCTTTTCGAACCCCCTTCACTAAAGAAATTTTTGAGGGAGTCCCCAGGCACAAAATATTTTCCTTTACGGATGGATTTTCGAGGTACCACCAAGTTCGGATTACAAAGGAAGACTAGGAGAAGGCAAATTCCATCACCGAATGGGGAAGTTTTTCATACATGGTCATTCCCTTTGGGTTGAATAATGTGCTTGTTTTTCTCATGCATAGTGGTACAAGCGTTCCCAGATTTCATCCAAAAATTTCTTAAGGTCTATCTAGATGATTGGATGGTGTATGGGCTAGTAAAATACCATTGCGATAATTCAAGGCTAATGTTTGAGAGGTGTCGGCGAGCTGAGGATATCCCTCAACATTAATAAGTGTGTCTTTATTACCCCCTTGGCAACATTATTGGGGCATATCATGTGTAAGAAGGTCTTGCTAGTAGATCCTGCCAAGGTTGTAGTGATTGTGGAATTGGGGGAGCCTACTAGCCAAAGTGCAGTGTGTGGGTTTCTTGGACACGTAGGATACTATCAAAATTTCATCAAGGGGTATTCCAAGATCACCACACCTTTAGAATAATTTCTCAGACATAAAAGTTCCTTCCATTGCAAAAAGGTGCAACAATAGGCATTTGACACATTGAAGGATAGGCTTATCACCGTGCCTATATTACGTTTTCCCTCTTGGGATAAGCCCTTCCATGTTCATGTAGATGCCTCTGAACGACCATTGGGGTAGTGCTTACACAACCTGGTGAGGGAATTGTTGATCATCCCCTATGCTTTGCAAGTAGGAAGTTGACACCAGCAGAGTAGAATTATACTACGACCAAGTGCAAAGCAACATTAATGATCAACGTGCTTCACAAGTTTAGATAGTATCTACTAGAAAATTCCTGTGTTTTACACCAGCCACATGGCGTTAAAGTAATTAGTGAACAATCCCATTATACAAGGGTGCATATGTCGATGGGTGCTATTATTTCAAGAGTTTGAGTTCACGGTAGTTGTGAAGCTTGGAAAGTGTAACTATGGACCTGATCATTTGTCAAGGATTGATTCATTGGAGGAAACACAGAGCATTGGAGAGACAATTCCAGACACACAAGTGTTTAGGTTGCGGCGTGTGCCCTTGGATTTGAAGGAAATTACAATATTTCTTAAGGAAGTTATGGCATTGAAAGGGATGAACACATTAGAGAAGAAGAAACTAGCCATACACGTCATGCCCTACATGTTGATCAATGGGGACTTATACAAATTAGGGCATGATGAAGTTTTACATAGGTGTGTACTAGAGCATGAGCACCTTGCCATCATAGAGGAAGCACATGTAGAAAGTGCGGGTAGATATTATACGGGAGACGCCACCGCACGTAAAATATTAATGGCAAGCTTGTGGTGGGAAACTCTATATAAGGATTGCAGGTACTATTGTAAAGCATGTGACCACTTGTTAGTACATTGGAAATCTAGAAAGGAAAGATGAAATGACTTTGCACCCTATCCATAGAGTTGAAACTTTTGAGAAATGGGCAATAGACTTTGTAGGTGTTATTGCACCGATACGCATAGGATTGGATCACGCTACATAATAACTTACATAGACTATTTGACAAGGTGGGTAGAGGTAGCCCCAACTAAATACCGTACGGTAGCTATAATAGCAAGGTTTTTGTGGGAAAACATTATCACAAGGTATGGATTCCCTTTAAGTTTAACCAGTGATAGGGATACACATTTCTTGAATGAGACCGTGAGGATCCTATTAGCGAGAGTTCATGGTGGCTCATCACAAGACTACAACTTATCACCCACAAGCAAATGGAACCGTGGAAACATTAAAAAAATAATGAGTCATACCCCAACAAAAATTTGTGATTTCAAAAGACAAGATTGGGATGAAAAGGTATCAATTGTATTATGGGATTATAGGACAACTTATAAAAGGATGAACAAAGCCACACCGTTTCAGTTGGTGTTTGGTATAGAATTTGTTTTGCTAGTTGAGTTCATGATACCTTCTCTATGAATAGCAAGTTTAGGAGGGTTAGCTGATGATCAAGCACTGGAAGAGAGAATTGATGAATTGATGAAGCTGGATGAAAGATGATCACTCACCAGGTGGAGACAAACAATAGAAAAAGTAAAGAAAAAATCATGGCATGATTACCACATTAGGAACCAGAAATTTGAGGTTTGACAGAGATGGTCTTACTATATGATTCTAAGTTTTTGTGCCATCCTGGGAAGTTAAAAGCACATTGGTTGGGTCTCTACACAATATCATACATCCTTGATTTGGGTGCATGCCGATTCAAGCACCTGGATGGAACAAAATTACTGGAGACTTCAATGGGAGTAGGATGAAGCCCTACTATAAATAAGGCTTCTTGGTGTTTATAAATAAGGTAGTTTTACTAGATATTTAGAATTTCCTTATGCAATTCCTTTCTTGTATTTCCCTTTCGTGTTTTTGTTTTCTTTTGTGCCTTGGGAGCCGTAACCTTGTTAATTTTTTTCGAGGGTTTTGAATGTGTAGAGGGCCACACATCGTTTAAGTCTGGAGTGGAGTGTTGTGAAGGAAAGCATGGGTAAAGTGCCAAGGAGGATTCGGTTGGAAATCCTAGTCTAATGGCCATGTTGAAAGAGGTTCATGAAAGAAAAGGTAGAAAATGATGGTTGGTTTCAAAATAAGGCTACGTTCGGATCCCACGTATAGAGAAGGAAGAAGTGGATAAACAACACAAGGTAGGCAAGAGAAAAAATCATGAAAGAAGAAGTGCCTTTGGCGCTGGTGATGCGCACACAAGAGTCCCCTATCAAGATGGATCGGTTGCATGCTAGAAGGTTGGAGATTATCCGTGCAAGATTGGGTGAGTGAGTTAGGGTGCAAAAGTCAAACTTTGTTTAAAAAATACGCTTTAAATGTTAAAAGTATGGTGGTAGGTGAAGTAGCATTTAATTCTTAAAAATAAGAAAAATTATAAATAAAGGTTCGGGCATTTCATTATCCCTTTGCGTATAAGGAAAAAGAAGCATTTTACATCTTTGCAAACTAGGGCTTCCAGAACTGATCCGTGTGAAGAAAAATTTGAAGAGTTGAGCATGAGCAACTAGTTTGGATTTGCAAACCGAGAAGGGATTTCATGAGCATAAGAGATTGCAAGAAGGCACCTTCTTGTGAAGGAACTATCCCAGTTAGGGTTTCAAGAACTAGGGCACAAGTTTAAGGGGTTTTCTTCACAAATTCGAGATCTAAGGTTGGAGGGAGTAGAAGAATAGAGTAGCAAGAAGTGATTGAAGTGATAAGATAACCTAGACAATGGCACCCAAGAAACCAATTGGCACACCTAAGAAGGGCAAGGGCAAGGGCAAGCAACAAGAAATTGTCGCACATACAAATGAAGAGTGGTACACATAAATGTAGTACCCAGATGGAGTATTGTTGGGAAAGGAGTGGGAGTCCCATTTAAGAAACATGTCTATAAATGATTACAACCATCGCTCAAGCACAATCGAGAAGGAAATGGTGTTGGAGTTAGTGCACCCAATAAATAAAAGAACACCAGAGGGTTTGCCCATCTATAATGATGATGTAAAAGTCAAGTTGGACAAGTTAGGGTTATTGCAAATCTTTGAGTTTCCCTACTTTGGGAAGCCTGAGTGCCTATATCAATGGTTGATGGTGTGCATGCACAAAGATTACTTCCACTTCACAGTGTGCAATATGTGCATTACCCCTCATCTTATTTCACATTTCTCAGGCCTCATATGTGAAGGAGATAGTTTGGAGGACGATCTAAGATACAAGGAGGAAATTAAGGAAATTGTCACTGCCTATACATACAAAAAGGGGTCGAGCTACTTTGATATCATAGACATCAAGGACCTCACGATGAAGATGTCCACAAACCTTGTGATAAAGATAAATGTCCAAGAGAGATGGACCCACATTAACAAGGCATGGTTGCATGTTTGCAAGAAAAATTTGGAGGGCACCATCTCTATGACTTGTTTGCATTTATCATGGATGAGATAGTCAACAACACAAAGGAAGGTGATAAAATCCTTTTTGGTAATGTCTTGCTAACCATTGTATTTTCAGAGATTGGAGTGCCGGATACATCAGAAAAATTTGTGTGGGAGTACCCTACTGAAAACCCTTTGCACCTGTGAATAGATTTGGGAAGTACACGTGTGATAGTATGATGGCCGTGCACAAGGCGCGCTTGGAGAAATGGTATACACACCTAAGGAACATGTTCAAGGAAGAATAGAGGATCCTAAACAACTACCAATGATCACCAAGGAGAGGCCAAGTTTTTGTGTGTACCAACAATTCGCCTTGGCAGATTTAAACTTACAGATGAGACATGGAGCCCATGGTACAAGCTCCCTTTTTCCTTCACAGCTCAACACTTCCAAGCGGGAGTGAACAAGTTCAAAGAATCCAAGAAGTTGAAGTTGGACCTTGGTAATCTAGACCTGGGACCACAGGGAAATGTGTAAAGGGTTGGTCTACCCCAACAAGTGCGTGTACGTGGAGAGGTACATGTTGCATGAGGTCCAAATGGTGAGACCCATGACTTTTCCCATTACGGGAGGATCCACGAAATGAGTATACCTACCTGCATAATGCCCAAATCTAAGAAGGGTGTGTATCTAGAGAATGAGATATCTATCTTGAAGGACCCAAATATAAGGAAAAGATCCATGCCCAAATAGGAGGAAAAATAACTAGAGAAGAAAGTACCAAGTGTAGTGGATACACAAGTAATAAGCTCCCTTGAGAAAAGTGCCAAAACTAGTAAGTATTCACACAAGACAAAGTCCATAATCAAAAGGAGACTCGGAGCTAGAGAATCCATTAGAAAAGAAGTCGTCGGAAGAAGTAGAGACAAATTCACCTACATTGGAATCCTGGTTAGGAAGAAGTAGAGGGTAGAAGAGGAGACCGCCTCGAAGAAATTGAGAGTTTGGAGAGGTACATAGGTGAAAAGGATGATGATGATGAGGAAGATGACAGTGAAGAAGATGATCCTGGAAGAGATCAAGAGCCACCTATCTTTAATGTGCATGATTCAGAAGAAGAGGGTGGAGAAGAAGAACAAGGGTTCCTTTTCATGTGGCACAAGGGTAGTTAGGAGGGGGAAGGCACCCAAGACATAGGAAGAAGTGAGGAGGTTGGTATAGAAGAAAAAGGCTCCAATCCTTACACAAGAATAGATAACCAAGGCAACGAGAAGAAGAAGCAACGAAGATCATTCAAAACTTGGTAGAAGAGGGGTTGGAAACGCAGTGTTGAGCTGGTGTTGAATAAGGATAAGGAAGAAATCAAAAAGGACCACAACTATCTTTGGAGGTGCCATTTTAGCTCTAGTTATTCCTAAGGGCACGTTCAAAGGAGGAAAGTGCGTGGGGGAGGCTAGGGATGGGTTATATTAATGACCCCAATGAAGTATTGTGTGCACAGGTTCCAAAGCACAATTCCAATAGAGGAGCTCATGGCGATGTCATCTTTTGATAAAGAGGCTACTTACCCGAGGACAAGGAAGATGCTCTCATGGGCATTTGAGTCCCATCTTGATGAGCCAAAATTTGAAGTAAGTCATGGGGCAATCATAACATTACCATAATTAAAAGGAGACAACCCATTGGTGAATGCTCAGCATCTCTCAAATGAACAATCATGTGCAACGTGCTACACAAGGTCTTTATTGAGGTTGAAGCTAGAATATTTGGGTAGAATGATAGAATCAAAGATCTAAAGGATGAAATGAAGAAGAGAGAGGAAGAGCTAGCTACGAGGACAAGGGAGCTAAGTCAAGATAATTTTATCAATGCCCAATGATAACGAGACTTAAGGGATGAGAAGGTTAGGGTACATGAAGTACATGAAAAGTTGGATTCCATTACAAATGCCATAGTCTTGAAGCATCCAAACCTAGACCCTTCTGTGTGGAAGTATGCATCTACCCTAGAATGCATGGAGGATTTAACAAAAACCCTCACCATGGAGAGGCAGCCTATAGCTTTAGAGTCTATAAAAGAAGTGGCTACGTGCTTAGAGAAGGAGGTTAAGTTGAAAGTTGTGGAACTCATAGTAGAATACAGTAAGGTCCTTGCTGATGTAAAGATTGCCTCCCGGAATGTTGAGGCCGCATACAACAACTGCATGGATAGAGACAAAGTGGCGAGCATGCTGGTCGCCAATGATGAAGTGGAACTTAAAGAGTTCTAGGAGAAGAACAAGGGGAACAGTGGAGTGAGAAAATATCCTAGCTGAGGTCAAACAGAAATCCGAGGCCATTGAAACCTTAAGGGGTTCAATCAATAACTGGTTGAAGGAACTATACCCACATATTACATGAAGGATGGATGCATTGGAGGATATAGCAAAGGATTTAGAAAATATTGTTGACACCATGATCACACAAGGGTATGGGATAGGTTTTGATCAAGTGAGTGCCTTAGTGGGTGATCTTTGCCAGAGAGCACAGAATGAAGTTGATTCCTAGAACAAGTTGGAGGCTGAATTAAACAAAGATTTTCCTAGCTTATTAAAGTGATGCCATCACTATCCCATTCTTTCTTCTTTCCCAAATTCTTCATCCCCTTATTATTTTTCTAAGGTGTAAGCCTAATATGATTCTTTATTGATTTAATAAGTGTTCCCGTGGATGGATAACAGGCGTAGTGTGGGGTGATGTTGAGCCACCTTTGAAATATTGGCTAAGTGTAAAATGATGTGTAGGCATGCAAGGCCTAGTTGAAGAAAGGCGTGCAAGGAGAAGGCTAACAGGGAAGGGTCTAAGGAATGCACACAAACAAAGCCAAGGTTCCAGGACTTATCCATATTGGGCATTTTGGGCAGGATACGAGAAAAATGTGACTGAATGCGCATGTGGAGTGGATAAGGTGCTAGCCTGGTGACAGGTTGGCCCAAGAAGGAATATGCCCTAGACTAGAAGCTTCTAGAAGGATATCATGACACAGAGTGGTGATCTCGGGCTGGATGAGCATGTGCTCTTGGAGGACCACATTCAGACACTTGGCGATGGATCTGAGGCCATAGAAGAATGAGTTGGCAGTTCAAAGAGGCTATATATACAAGTTCCTATAGAAGTAAAATACACATGGAGAGAGATATAAAGAGAGGGTGGAGCTCTATAGAAATATACTACAAGGACTCTGTTAGCTTGGGAAAATAAGGGTAGGAAAGGATGTATCAAGGGTTGGGAATTATAATTTTTCTTTTGAGGGCCTAGTTATATGAATCTAGTTATAATGCATGACTATGGTCTATCTTTACGTAACATTATGTGATGGGCCTAATGAATGTAATGAGGTTACCGTTTATATGAATATGAGCATTAATGGTTATGATGTAGACATCCTTCTTCATAGTTCTTTTCATTTATTTTTATAAGCTAAGAATGAATGCTTGTACCACTTCCTTTACTGTATTGGTGTAAGTTATTTAATCTACTAAGCACTTTATGTCGGAATGACTACAAGGATCTAGAAGCCATTACAGAGCTCTACGATTCTTGTATGTCTTATTTCCTTTCAAATATCTTACACTTAGATCAAAGACGATCTTTCCCACTAAAATCACATAAAAGAGAGACTCAGTGCCCATGCGTGCCTCGGGTGAGTGCCTAGCAGCTGCTGGGTGATAGGCCGACGCGCATGGGATTTCTTTCCTTTGTGATGGGGGTAAAAATGACTACACATGACATCGATGATATCCTCCACAATGAAGGCTGAGCGGAACTATAGATTGTCCCTTCTAAAATATTTCTATAAATGTTTAACCATCTCTTGTTCACTTGTGTCCACCATTCCTTCCCATTTCAATTGGTGAGCAAGTGTGTGATTATCTTCATGACTAGGTCAATGATCTTTGTAATATTGAAATAGCACTTTGACCTTCTTGTATTCATACTCATTAACTATATCCATGATATCTTCCTTGTCATCCAAGTCATCGTCCAATGACTCACCTATGTAGATAAGTCTAGTGTATCTGGAGATCAACTGTGGGGTTATGAAAATTCTCCTCCCTACAAACTAGAAGTGATCTTCGTGAACGTGTGACATGAGCCATTGATATAATCTCTCAATTTTTTGAAAATTATCAACTCAAAAAGTTGCAAAATCCCAACCTTCTCCATATTTGTCTTCACAGAGTCATAATACACTAGTTTCTCATCATGTGTTCTCTCTCCCATAGGGAATGTTGGTCCCATTATTGAGTTTGCATAATGTGCCTTATTTTTCATGACCAAATGTACTCACAAACGTTTCATTTTTGGTCTCATGGTCTGCAGTTCACATTTTCCAATTGAATGCCTTTGATATGCTCATAATGTTGTTATTCTACCCTATTTTGAAACAAGATCCAAGTTTCCCCCATTTGTGCCCTAATATTTCATTTTTTCAGGATGTGTCATCTTTTCCATTGCCAAATCATGCAAAAACTCAAAATTGATCAAATCCTAAATTTGTGCAAGTGTTTCCCCAATCCCAAGGTCGCAAATGATGTCAAAAAATGATTCAGTTGGTTTAAAATGAAGAATTTTGCCTTCCCTGTCAAAAAATTTGGTTTCTAGGGCATTCCCTATATTTTTCACATTTTGACGGGCTCTCGGGCCATCAAATTTATCATTGCAATCTTTATGCTAATGTGGCAGGCTCCTATTGGTCGGGGATGTGTGGGAAAACATTATTAACTTGTCATTTTTGAAATTTTGGCGAAAGGAAAATTCTTGACCGTGGCCCCGCAATGCTACAGTGATGTGCCTATGTGGCATGATGTGATTGGTCAGATGAACCAGCGGTGGTGGGGGTCACTTAAAATTTTCTTCATTTTTGAAAAAATTCTCAATGACATTTTGCTCTGAGGGTCCGCGCCCAATGGTATGATGACACGTGGCACAAGAGGGCCAGGCGGATGGCGAAGGACTTGGGAAAATTTTGGTGATTTTTGGCTCAGGGTGTCAGGGGAAAAATTTGGCTGTGAGCCCACTCCCAATGGGAAGGAAATACGTGTCGGGATGGTCGGACAGTGTGCAAGGGTCACTTAAAAATTTCCTTCAATTTTTGAAAAATTCTCAATGTCAATTTTTGGCCCGAGAGCCCGCCTCCAATAAGAAATGGACACGTGTCTAGGAGGCAAGATAGAGGAAGGGGCCAAAGGATAAGTTTGTGAATTTTTGCATCTATGTTTACAAGGTAAAAAGTGCAAGATAGCCCCGCGATGAATTAAAGGAGGACACGTGTCCCGGATTTGGTGGAGATGTGGAGTGCACGGAGAGAAAGTAAAAATTTTCCAAACTTTGGTGAAAATCTCAAGGTAAAAAATTGATCCGCGGAAAATTTGGAGGTGTGCCCCACATCCAATCGGGGGCAACACATGGCATGTTTCAAAAGGAAAAGGAAGAGTGTAGGCCCACAAGGGATTTTGTGCTCGCGGAGGAGTGAAGGAAAAAAGGAGGGGTTGGCTCCACAGTGAATGGGAGAGATCACCATGTGGTAGAAATGGTAGCGGGTGTTTGGGCTGTGGATAATTTTGATAAAAATTTCCTTTTCTCAAAAAAGTGGCAAAATGCATCAAATTGGCCCATGGTTTTGGTGGAGGCCCATAGGAGGACACGTGGCACATCTAGGGGCTCGCGGGAAAATATTCAAAATTTTCCCGAATCCAAAAAAGGGTTTGAAATGCATTTTTGGAGGCAAAGGCCCAGTCCAATGGTATTTGGACACGTGTCCCACCTCATCCAAAGGGAAAAAGGGTATTTTCGAGGGAATATTCAAGATTTGATCTGACACGTGGAGGGCAGAGATTTAAAGTTGATTTTAATCAATGGTTACTGTGTAATTTCATTTTTGGGCACCATGGAAGCTCCAAGAAGTGTGGAATCATCATTTTGGCACCAAATCACATGAAATTTTATATGATTTCACATCCTTTCAGCCTTCTGAGTGTAATGGAACCATTCTTTTGAGCTAATTCGGTGCCTCTGTAGTGTTTTTTCATGGAATATTTTCCTCAGCCCGTGAAAAACACGTGAAAGGTAAAAAATGAAAAGTTGCAGAGTTAAAATGATGAGGAAAAAAGGTGAAAAATGATTACAAATGCATGTGGCATGTCTGAATGCCAAAAATGTGACCCTGGGATGGATAAGGATCTGAGTTCATGCAATATTTTAAAATATTTGTGCATCTCTGGCATTTGGCGAGTTGTTTTACAGTTTTATATCATTTTTTATCAAATGGATAGGGTTTTGTAACAAATTTGATCCCTTTGGCATATTCTTTGCTTGGGATGCAAGGATCCAAGATGGTAGAGGATATATGATGTAATTTGGAGGCATTTTAGAGGTCTGTTGAGAATTTTGGAGGAGGAGAGAAGAATTTTCACAAGGGAAACTAGAAGAGGTCCATTTTCTTTTGGAGGAACTACCTGAGAGCCATTTTTTATTCTTGTTTACATCAAATGTTCATCATGTTGAGTTAGTTTCAGCTGTAAATCCATCAAAAATCTTTGAGATTGTCTAAATAACATTCCCTTACTGATATATCTAATCAAATTCTTGGATTAATTGGTTTTATCTCTTGGAAAAGTTTGCATACACTTGTGTTTCAGTATGTTTTCAATTTATGTTTTATGCTCATGTTGCAATCTTGTGTTTAGGATCTCTCTGATCATACAGGGTCTCATTTCTAGTTGATGGTTTAATGGCATTTGCAATCTTACATTTAGAAGAGCTCTCATCTGATAGAAGATAAACAAATTTAAAATCATCTTACTGTCCTTGATTAATGAGACTATCTGTAAACCTTTGGGTGCACCTTAGGTCATGATTAAATAGGGATTCTTGGATGCTTCATTGGTATTTTGCTTCAAGCCTTTGTGGCAGGTTATCAAAGTTTGTATGGAATAGTGTAGATTTGGGCATCCATGTGTGCACACATCCTGGTTGAAAGAGCACTTCAGATTCATTGAAACATCTCTCATTATTTAGGTGTTGTAATTCATTTGCAAAGTTTCCCAAAGAAGGTGATGACTCCAAACTACTCTTGTCCCAACATCTCTCATCAGAATTTCATTTTAAAATAACTCATCCTACCTACAATACCCTTGCATTTGCATTGTGTGTCCACAAAAGAATTCAATCCTTTCACTAAAATGCACAAAGTTGATCAGGGTTTTATCATGTCTTTAGTAGCTCTAGCTTTGTTTTGAGAACATTTCCATCATTTAGTAGTGACAACTCCTTTGAGTTTGGATAATGGATACTTGATCATGTTTTCACAAAGCCTCTTCCATATTATATGCAAAACACAAGGACATCTCCATCTCCTTACCATATAGGGGCTGCAATACAGGTTCTCTTGCCTTGGTTGATAGGCACAACCTAAAATAGTGAGGGTTAGATCAAAACCCTCTTGAAGGTGTTATCCACTCCCTCAATTCTTGAATGTAAACAAGCGATTAGGTGTGCTTCCCTAGCTACAAATGACATACAAAACATCTATCTATCCATGAGCATCTTGTGAAAAATCATGTTGCTATTTAAGTTGTGAAGGAGATTAAATCTAGATACCAACAGGGAAAATGAGCTCCAATGCCATCTCCTTCTTAGTGGTATTTTTCCTATGGTTATAATCACTTATAACCATCTTGCACATGTGAGAGACCCATTCCATCCCCATTAAAACCATCTGGGTACTACATCTCTGCATACCACTCTTTGTTAAAACTTGTCGATGCAATTGGATTTCCTTTTCCCTTTCCCTTGTTCTTTGGTGAAATGTTTGATCCTTTCCTTGGTGCCATATTTCTCATCAAGCCCTAGCTCTGCAAACCCTAATGTGGAAAACTCTTCTTCTATAAGAGAGCATAAATACTCAAGGGAATCCACAAAATAATATCCTCTGCACACACTTGTGTACTCCATTCCACTCTAGTTCACAAATATGCCAAATTCTCTACCTGACATGTAACTCTTAATAAATTATCTCACAAGGATGCCTTGGTTCGGAAGAGCTCTTTGACAAAAAAATGCAAGGTAAAAAGAATAACTTACCCCGACCTTCTATTTATAGTTTTTTTCTTTTTCCTGCATTAACTCCCATGCCACCTACCACTATACAATCACATTAAAGTCATTCTTTCCAAATTTATCCACCCATGTGTTTGGTCTATAACTTTTCCTAATCATGCAAACTCACGCGAAATTCCCACAACCTTCTAGTGTACAAAATTACATCGACCAAAGAGCCTTACATGCACTTCTAACATTGAAGTCAATCTTCCTCTACATTTTATACCTAGTTCTTGTCACCTCTTAACTTATGTTTATTTGTGCTTTTATCCCTATACATGGTTTTTATAAAGATTTTGACACCAATCTCCATCGATAATTACTTCTTCTACGCATGCTCCTCTGAACCCACACATGATTGATTTCCTCATTCAGGATGCCAATCAACATCACTTCCAACACTTGCTTCATATTGCACTATTCACTAAAACTCTTCTTTACACTCTATGCCCCATACTAAATATATGCGCATGATCCTTTACACATAAAACTCCTTTAGATAATGACTGGATACCATCACGCAAGCACACCCACAACAAATGAAACTAAAAGACAAAACATAGCGATGATGAAAGGAAACACATATAAAGGAAAATTCATTAAGGGAAATCCTAAGCTACAAGGAAACAATGCTTTACTTACAAACACACATAAGACTTATTTATAGTAGGGCTTCAACCTAATCCCATTAAAATAACTCGAAACTATGTCTTATCAAGCGCTTAATCTGAAAGCACTTGAATCAAGTATATATGATATAACATATGGTCCCAACCAATGTACTTTGAGTTTCCCAGGATGGCACAGAAACTTTGAATTATATAGAAGAACCATCTTCCCAACATCTGCCTAGCTTTCTCTCTCCATTGGCTCCAAAGGACTAAAGCACACCTTTCATCCAACTGAATTAGTTTTTCTATGTGCTCTTCTAATGCTTGTTTGTTAGCCAATCCTCTTACATGTGCAATACAGAGATGATAACATGAATTCCACATGAATAAATTCTTACACGCAAAACACCAATTAAAAAGGTGTGTATTTTTCAATCATTTATACGTCGTTCGATATGCCCATACCACTTTGAGATACTTTATCATCCTAGTCTCTTCTTTTAACATCACAAATCTTGGTCAATGTGTGGCTCAATATCTTGTTAAATGCCTCAATAGTCCTATTATCCTGAGGGTGATAGGGCATAGTTTTGTGATGGACCACCATAAACTCTACCAATAATATTCTAACAATTTCATTCAAAACCCCTATCACTTGTTAAACTCAACACACATCCATACCTACTGACTATATTTTCCCATAAAAACTAAGCTCATGTAGCCGCTATGAAATAATTTATAGGTGATACTTCTTCCCATCTTATAAGATAGTCCGTACAAGTGATAATATACCACAAACTTGTCCTACGAGCAGTTTGGGAAATAGGGCCCATAAAGTCTATTTCCCATTTTTCAAATGGCTCTCCACTAGCAATAGGTCTTAACAAAATTTCATCTCTCTACTATGGCTTACTAAGGCACTAGAAATGCTCCCAATCCTTGCAACACTCTATACAATCCTTATAAACTATCTCCCACCAAAGGTCTACCAATTGGATCTTGCACATGGTCAAATTCCCGCATAGTGTCCTTCTACAATGCCACCATGAGATTCTTTCATAATTATAGCATGCTTATGTTCTAACACATACTAATGCAAAACTCATCTTGGCCTAGTTTATATAGGTCTCTGCTAATCAACGTATAGTGTGTGACACATATAGAAAACTAATTCTTCTCCAAAGATTTCATTCCCTCTGGCACTACACCCATTCACAAGAAAACAATAATATCCTCCAAGTCAAA
Organism: Taxus wallichiana var. yunnanensis; assembly: GCA_018340775.1. Classification (NCBI taxonomy): domain Eukaryota; kingdom Viridiplantae; phylum Streptophyta; class Pinopsida; order Cupressales; family Taxaceae; genus Taxus; species Taxus wallichiana. The sequence continues at coordinate 125,293,457 of CM031239.1, forward strand.
GGGCATGCATTACAATCTAAACAAATCTACATCTAGCATTGTTTCCTCAATTCTTTTTGTATCCTCACTTGAGTTAATTTTTTTATGGTCGAGTCCCAAGTTGCTCTTTTCTAGTTTTACAACGACCAAAAAAGTCAAACTCTTGAAATAATAAGTTCCACCAACATATGAGCCCTTGTAAGTAAGGATTTTCACTAAGTAATTGAGTTCCATATGATCAATGTAAAAGATAAACAAAGTAGCCAATAATTATTTCCTAAACTTGTGTAGTGCATAAATCATAGATAACACTTCATGCTCCATCGTTGTGTAATTTTAGTTAGAGTTAATTTTCTACTTGTAAAACACAAAGGGTGATCAATAATCCCCTCTCTAGGTTGTGCCAACACTACTCCTATTGCCATACCTGACGCATCCACATGCACATGAAAGGGCTTATCCCAAGAGGGAAAGTGCAAAATGGGCGTAGTAAGTTTCTTCTTCAACATGTAAAAATGCACTTGTTACACCTCTCCCCAATGAAATTTTCTACTATGTTTTAATAACTCTTCCAATGAAACAGAAATCTTGGCATGTCCCGTGATGAAATTCTGTAGTAACCCATATGCCCTAAGAATCCACGCACTTGCACTTTGGTGATAGGCTCCTCTAACCCTAAAATAATTTGGCGGGGTCTACCGATAAGTCTTTCTTGCATATAATGTGACCTACTAATGTGCCAAATGGGGTAGCAAAAACACATTGTTGAATGTTTAGAGAGATACTTAACTACTTGCACCTCTTAAACATCAATCTCAAATTGTCACAATGTTCCCTTACTAATCCATACAATGTCTTGTCATCCAAGTAGACTTACATAAATTTGTGGATGAAGTCTTGAGCGGCTTGCACCACGATGCAAGAAAATACAACATGAACATTCTTAATTCCAAAGGGCATAACCGTGTAAGAAAAAATTCCCCCACTCATTTGTGAAAGTACTATTCTCTTGAGTCTCGCCTTTATGATTCTTACCTAATGATATCTGGAGAATCCATCTATGAAAGAATAGATTTTTTCCCTTCGACACTTTCCAAAATCTCCTCGATGAACGGGTTTGGATTGGAAAAGGATCTATCACACATAAATCATTTAAATCTCTGTAATCAACACAAATCCTTATCCTCCCATCCTTCTTGATACTAATCACCATTAGGTTCACCCACTCGAGATTCTTCAATTACCTCAATGATACCAGATTGTTAGAGTTAGCACACTAGTTGTATAGATAATATATTAGATCTAAGCATACATGCAAATAAAATTGGATATCCTACCGAGAATCCATTAGCAAGAAGGAGAATTTGAAGCTACACTACACTTCTATTGGTCTTCAAGTTTGAGACTTGAAGAGGAAGAAACAAAGCTAAGAAAGGATCCAAGAATGATGTTGTATAAGTATGGTGTAGTAATTAATCTCCAAGTGGGAGATTTTTGAGTTGTGGAGCTCAATTACTTTGGATTAGCATGAAATATGAAACTTACTGGAAAACACATTAACCAAAATCAGTTGTGGAGGGACCAACATTGGTCACCTATGATTGGAATCGGTCAAGAAAGGAGGAACTGGCATTGGTTAAGGCTAACCAAATTGGTTATTTATGCAAGAGTGTTTTATTTAACTCTCGGGAATTATATCTATTTTTAGTATTAAAGCAGATATATTGATTATAATTGCATGGCTAAGTTCCCTAATTTTGTATACGCCTATATAAGCATGAAAGCTAGGGTTCAAAAGTAAAAATTAAGAAGAACTTGCAAAAGTTGATGATTAATATGAGACTAATTGTGTGACAGAGAATTCTTAGAGAAGATGCAAAATCTTGTGTGAAAGAAAGTATTGTACATCTGAGAGGTGTGGAAGATTGTAAATCTTAAATTGTATATCTTGTCAAATCTTTGGATAATATATTGGCTTGTTTCTTTGTGGATGTAGCCCACACTAGGTGAACCACGTTAAATATGGTGTTGATTTATATATCTTGTTATTTATATTTCTTACGGTAGAATATCCTCTTTTATTTGCATGTATTCTTAGATCTAATATATTGTTTCTACAATCGGTGTGATAACCCTAACAACCTGGTATCGAGAGATTTGTTTGAGGGTTTTGTGTGTTGAAATATTTACTCATAGAGATTTTTCTGATTAAGTGGGAGCTAAAACAATGGAAGAAGAAAAAAATAAAAGGTAGAGAAGTTTGAAGACCGGAATTAACAATTATGGAAGATACAGATTGAGGATTATCTATATCAAATAGATTTGTATTTATCATTGGATGAGAAGTCTAGACCTACGAAATGACTGATGAAGAATGGAAGATTCTTGATAGAAAGGATTTGGGATCTATAATATTGTGCTGATAACATCCGTGGCTTTTAATATTACAAAAGGAAATTCTACGGTAGGGTTAATGAAATATCTTGCTAATTTATGTGAAAAACCTAGTGCTTCAAATAAAGTTTATTTGATGAAGAAACTATTTATTTCTAAGATGTATGAAGGTGGATATACATCTAGTCATTTGAATGTTTTCATATCTATTATAAATTAGTTAAAATCGGTTGATATTCTATTTGATGATGAAGTGAAATCACTTTTATTCTTATGTTCTTTTCCTGATAGTTGGGATAACTTGGTAATGGTTGTCAGTAATACAACATCTGCTAATAATATTTTGAAGTTTGATGGTGTGGTTAGTATAATATTGAATGAAGAAATTAGAAGGAAGAGTATAGAGGAATCATCATTTGGGAATGCTTTGAATGTAGAAAATAGGGGCAGGAAGAAGGACAGATCCAAGAGTAAGAGTAATGGGAAATCAAAGTCAAGGGATAGTAGATCTAAATCCATAGGTAAGTGAATTACTTGTTGGAAATGTGGAAATAAAGGACATGCAAAGAAATATTATTTGTCAAAGGATAAAGACAATCAAAAACCAAAAAATGGTAAAGAAGCAAATCTTGCTACAATAGAGGTAATACAAGATGCTCTTATTCTTTCTTTAGATAATAGAATTGAATCATGGGTTTTAGATTCAGGAGCTTCTTTCCATGCAACCCCTAATAAGAGTTATTTTAGAAATTATGTCCAGGGAAATTTTGGGCATGCTTATTTGGGTGATGATGAACCTTGTAGTATTACTGGAAAAGCGGAAGTTCATATAAAATTGTATAATGGAAATACATGGGTATTTTAAGATGTGAGGCATGTGCCAAGACTCGAAGTAATCTTATTTCTACAAGGAAACTAGGTGAAGCTAGTTACATGGTTACTTTTACAGGAGACTCTTGGAAAGTCACAAAGGGTGCTCTTATTGTTGCAATAGGTAAGAAGGTAGGAATGCTATATTTATCTACTTGTGTTACTGATTCATTTTTTGCATTATCTACTTTAGATTCAGATGCATGCATGTGGTATAATCGGTTGGGCCATATGAGTCAAAAAGGAATGTAAATCTTAAAGGATAAGGGTAAGTTATTAGATTTGAAAGATCTAGATATTAATTTATGTGAGCATTGTGTCTTTGGAAAGAAAAAGAGAGTGAGATTTATCTAAGTTGGGGAAAATAAGGAGCAGAAATTAGAGCTTGTACACTCGGATGTTTGGGGACCATCTTAGGTAGCTTCTCATGGACAATCCCAGTATTACGTTACTTTCATTGATGATGCTAAAAGAAAGGTACGTGTTTATTGTATTAAACTTAAATCTGATGTTTTTAGACTTTTAAAGGATGGAAATCCCTTGTTGAGAATGAATCAAATTCAAAGTTAAAGTGCCTTAGATCTAACAATGGTGGTGAATATTGTAGAAAAAATTTCAATGATTATTGTTCGAGTGAATGGGATACGTAGAAAGAATGGTTCTAAGAACACCACAGAGAATGGTGTTATAGAAATAATGAGTAGGACAATCATGGAATGTGTTAGAAGTATGAGGATACATTCTATATTTCCCTTACAGTTTTGGGTAGAAGTAGTTGATACGGTTTTTATTTGATTAACTATGGGCCTTCAAGTTCACTAGATGGAGGAATACCAGAGAAAGCTTGGACCGAAAAATAGGTAGATCTTTCTTTTCTTAAAGTGTTTGGTTTAGAAGCTTTTATACATATTGATAAGGAAAATAGGAAAAACTTGGATGAAAAATCCAAGAGATGCACTTTCATTGGTTATGGATATGGTGATTTTAGATTCCATTTTTGGGATTTAGAGAATTCTAGAATTATTAGGAGTTGTGATATTGAGTGGAATGAAAAGAGAATGTATAGAGATGAAATTTTGGTAACCAAGGATGAACTGGTTGATAATTTTTGAATGAAAATGAACTCTCAGATTTAAAAATAATACCAACAAGGTTACACAGTAACCGGTGTCGGTTGACCCCCGATGACATCGTTTAACAAAACTATTATCGAGTTATAGAAGAGTAGAACTGACATCGGTTATCGTAAACCGACGTTAGTTATAAGTGACTGGCGTCGATCACTAACATATTTAAATACAAATGTCCAGGAGGTCTAGAATGAGCCTCTGGTACTCCAAACTCCTATGAGAAGGTCACAAAGGGTAAGTAAACCTCCAAAAATATTTATACCTTCTCTATTTTATTTATTATTGAATTATAATGGTGAACCAGAAATTTTGAAGAAGAAATTTAGGATAAGACCCACGTCGAGTCGTAGCGTGGCAATGATGAGGAGATTTACTCCTTGGAACAAAACTAGACTTGAGATTTGATTAAGTTTCTAGTAGGTAAAAGGAAATTGCAGAATAATTGGGTTTACATGATTAAGAAAGAAGAGGGTGGACATAAAAGTATAAGGAAAGGATTTTTGTAAAGGGATTTGCACAAAAAGTAGGTATTGAATTTGGTGAAATATTTTCTCCTATTGTAAAGATGACTTCTATTTGTATTGTATTGAGTTTAGTTGCAGTAGAGGATTTGCATTTAGAGAAACTATATGTGAATATGATTTTCCTTCATGGTGAATTGGATGAAGAGATTTATATGCATCATCTGCTTGGGTATGAAGTCAAGGGTAACTAGACATTAGTGTGCGAGTTGAAAAAGAGCCTATATGGGCTCAAGTAATCTCTAAGGAAATGGTACATGATGTTTTATAGTTTTATGCATGAGCATGGTTACTTGAGATGTGAATCGACCATTGTGTTTATTTCAAGAAGCTTGAAAATGACAGTTATATTATTTTGTTATTGTATGTGGATGATATGCTTATTACAGGGATCTAGTATGCGAACATTAGTGAGCTTAAGGAAAGGTCGCTCACACATTTTATATGAAGGATTTAGAGTTGAAAAAATAATCCTTGGCATGAAAATAAATAGAGACAGAAAGAATAAGAAATTGTATTTGTCTAAGGAGTATTATATCTACGGGGTGTTAGAAAAGTTTAAGATGTAGAATGTAAAACTTGTTATTACACCTATGGTTCGACACTTCAAATTGAGAAAAGATCAATGTACATCATAACATGAGGAGGTCAAATACATGACATGAGTGTCATATGCTTCAACATTAGGAGTCTCATGTATGCTATGGTTTTTACCGGACCGGACATTACATAGGAAGTGGGAGTTGTGAGTAGATATATAGCTAATCCGGGTAAAGAGCATTAGAAATCGGTCAATGAATACTCGGGTATTTGAAAGAGACATCTAACATGTGGTTATTATAGTCATTTTACACCCATCACAAAGGAAATAAATCCCATGTGTGCCGACCTATCACCCAGTGGGTGCTTGGGTGCTCACACGAGGCACGTGCGAGCACCGAGTCTGTCTTTTATATCATTTAAGTGGCAAACCTTCATCTATGTCGGGATATTTATGAATAAAGGTGGAAATGAGACATAAAATCATCAAAGGGCTTAGAACGGCCTCTAGACAAATTATTCATTCCAAATAGAGGGTACTTACATATAACGAGACAACTATAGCGAAAGGAAAATACATAAGGATTTACATCTATTCCATAACATCCATGAACATAAATGAAAATATATAGAGACCTCATTCATACTTATTCATGTTTGTAACCTCATAACATTCAATGGATCCATTAGACTACCATAACTTGATCAATGGATCCATTACATTCAATGGATCCATTAGACTTCCAAAACTTGATCGGATCAAAGTCATACATCATAGCAGGGATCATATCTTTCATCCATATAAAGAAAATTTTATAACCCACCCCTTAATACATAACTCCCTTATATGGCTTCTACATGTTATCTCATTTTAGTGATTCTAGCTAAAATTAAGATAACCATAGAAATTTTTGGAAAAATCTCCTAAAATGCCCTTTTGAGGAGATTTTCAAGTTTTCGGGTTTCAACAACATGACAACATGTTTTTACATGCTATATGAAAATTGTTTCCCGAAACCCAAAACACGAAACTAGCCAATATTTCGAGTTTTCAAAACTCATGACCACCCAAACATCTCATGTTTCATGTCATATGTTTTCTAAAACCTCGAAACCCGATAAATCCTTTGTGTCGAGGTTTTGAAACCTTTGAGCACCCAAACATATCATGTTTCATGTCATCTATTTCTTGAAACCCAAAACTCGTAACCCAAATTGATAGCTAATCCTTTATATCGGGTTTTTGGGCACTCCAAGCATGATGACATGGCATTAACTCTGAGTTTTGGGTAGTTGTCGCACATGTTAGGTGAGGTGTCATAAATGCTAGGGTTTTATAAATATCCCAATTTTACATGTCATTTTTACCAATTGTAATTTTGTTGCGTAGATTTTTCACTCTTGCGCCCATAACCTCAAAACCTGATCGAGATTCTTGATCGATTGCATGCTTTGTTTTCAATTATATTTCAAGATTACTTGAAGGTATTTTAGTTTTCTTTCCAATTTGAGGTCTTTTGATTTCATTTTTGAAACATTCTTTTTGATGTCCTTCATCCTTTCCTTTTTCCTCTAGGTTTAGGGTTTTAGATTGTTTTCTTCATTTTGTGTTGTATTCCATTGAAATTTCTTGTTTAGAATTCACCCCTAGGGTGTTTCTTTATTTTATCCCATGGAATATACCCTATTGATTATTGAAAAAATATAAAAATCCTAACTGGTGAATGGCAGGATTTTTCATGTCCTAACACCTCAAGAAAACCGATTCCTTTATTTGTCGGGTTTTACAGGGTGTTCAACATCTCCTTGTTTCGTGATTTGTCGGGCTTCATCAAGTGCTCAACAATCTCCAAGTTCCATCAAGTATTGGATTTTGTCAGGTGTCAGACATCTATCAATTTCCGACATACACTTTGTAGTGTATTGGGTTTCTTCAAGTGTTCAACATCCCCTTGCTTCTGCCAGTGTGTATCGGGTTTTACCAAGTGTCAGACATATACTAAGTTTTGACACTCTCTCTCCAGTGTGTTGGGTTTTGTGAAGTGTCTGACAAGACCTAAGTTCTGAAACTCTCTCCAGTGTGTTGGAGTGCAGTGGGGTTGTTCAAAGCCAAGCTTCCAAGTCGATTGCTCAGATAAGAGTTGTCTAGGCATTCTTCCTTCAAGATTTCTCATGTCGATCTGGATCATCTAAAGATAAGTTAGACATGTTAGGGAAGATGAAATACAAGTATCGGAAGATGGAATCCCCCTCCTATATGGACTATAATTATGACATCCGAGATATATAACTTGGTAACATTCACATGGAGGATTTCTGGAAGCAGAACCAAGGATTCTTCTCGAGTCCCCGGATGAAGGCAATAACCAATAGAGGCCTCCCTCTTACAAAGTAGGATTCCCAATGTCTATTCAATGCCATGAGTTTATTTTGGCTCGTGCTTCCCATTATGACTCGACTCTTGCTCGGTGAAAAATCAAGCAGGATAAGTCATAGTGAAGTTGCACGGGGTTATTTTGATGACCTCTTAAGATTACCCAACTTTTAGGAAAATGTTGACGTAGATCTCGAGTCAGAAAAAAATCCGAGGACAAAGATCAAGAAGACTACATCAAGCTTGTGAATAGAAAATTCTTGATCAAGGCCAAGTCGGATGTCTCAAGATTTCCCAAGTTTTTCCCTAGTAGTGATTTCATCCTTGAATCAGTGACATCATCACCTTGTTGAGTCATGTATTTGGACTCCTTGAGTCAAGGTACTTCCAAGGATGGATGTATCAATTCATGGTGATTATGAAGAAGAACAAACAAGGGATTGATTAGAGTAGTCTCATAAGTGGCGAGATTGATTCCCGAGATGAAGACAGTTTGACTATGAAAAAATTCTATATGTCATCGTATGTTACCTATGCAACAGTTGTTATCACCGAATCACAACACCCCTATGTTTATACAAGTGCATATACTTGAATTCATAGTGTGATTGGATAACATGGGTACTATCTCCAAGTTGTGGGACTTGGTACTTGAGATAGACCTTTAGAAAGCTAGTTCTTGCTCCTAAACTACCTGCCACAATCTACTCTAATGCAGGGGAAACTAACTATTCTAATCTAAATTTCCAAGGGACTAGGGAGAGAGAATGCATAAAATGAAAGCCTACACTACAACAGTGATACACCAGAAAAGGAGGGTGTGAGAGTAGTCTTCAAATGTGTGAGATACAGAAGCAAAGTGCACACTAGAAGGGGTGATGACAGTTCTCCATAATCTAGCAAAATGCATTCACAACAATATTTCAAACATACACAATGATAATGGATCCCTGTAAGAACATAATAATAGACACAATATTCTTGTAATCAAGGTTGAAGGGCAAGAAGAATGCAAGAAAACACAGCAGGGGAAGATGCATCCACAAACTTATATTTTATTGCTTCTTGATATACATAGTTCAATCGGTTACAAGATAAGGGCTTGGATCACCATGCAAGGAGTCCACAACAAGGGCCTGCAACACATTGGCTTCATAAAGAAATTTTTGTAGAGCTTTGCTACAAAAACACCCCCTTTACAATGAGCCCAACACTCCAATTTATAGAAAAATTGAGAAGAGAGAGAGAGAAGGAAAAATGGAAATCCCGAAATCTGTCCTTCAACCACTTATAAGAGGCATTAAATGGAGTAAAATGATTGTATATTACTTGAAAAAGGCTCCTCATACTATCAAAGGTGCTGCAGCAGAGAAAGAATGGTGACCATGCCTCTTAATTGCACTCCCAACTACTAAATAAAATGTTGTTATGAACCCGGACACATTTTATGAAAAATCTCCACCAATTTCTCATCAAATTCAAAATTTATTGATTATTATGCATTGGGATTGGAGACACAATTCTAATGGTACCAATTTTGTGTGATTTCATTAAGAAATGCAAAAGTTATGGCCTTACGAGTGCGTGCGGCTATTTCGGTCTGCAGCGGGCGTTTTACGTCATTTGACGAGAATGAGCATTAACTGACTAGAGCCGAATATGTTTCTTTTATTTAAATATATCTACCCTCATTAAAAATAATAAATCTAGTTTTTTTGGTGTAGAGGATGTCGTGCTCATTCTAGAAAGTCCAATTTTGTGAAAATCGAGCTCGGAGTCAAAAGTTATGGCCGTTTGAAGTTCATGGGTCAAACGTTGACTTTTCTTCTTTGCTACAGCTATTTCGGCAAAATCGGGTCCGCGCGTCTCGGCTGTCCTAGACGAATTCAACGTTGTCCCGAAAAAAATATCTGCATTGCCCACAATGATAGACCATCTTGCAGAAAATTGGCCAATTCACGTCCGCGCATACTTTTTCTGGCTGTCCCAAACCGCGCAAAACAAAAACTTGATGATTTTTATTGCCTGTGGCCGTTTCACCTTTTCGCGTCCCACACGTCCCGACGTCCCAACTATCCCACGGACCACAGGACAAAAATGTCTGACTTAGCCAATTTTCTTCCCTTTTTGGTCCCAAACTTGGTACGACGAACCTCGGTATGACCCACACTGGTACGATCCACACCCTTCAGACCCGAAATGCTTTAAAACAATCCTGCAACCTTATTTTTGCATTTTTTCCATTTTTCTAACTCGTTGGGATTTTTTCTTGGATGGGAGAGTTAGAGAGAAGCCGAGGGGGCCCCAAAAACATGATTTTGGGCCTTGAATCAATCTACTTGCGCAGGAATGAAGAATTTGATGAATGTTATTAAAATTACCTTGAGGGGTGAATTTTGGATAACAACAATTGGCATGAGAAATTATCAAGGATTGGAAGCAAAAGGAGATAGGGCTATAGAACACATATATCGGTACCTCCCTTAGCCGACAATTAAAGATTCTCAAGATTAGTTCGGAAGAGTGAACGATTCTTTCTTCTATGAAAATATCTGCAGGGATGAACCACGATCTAAGGAAAAGAAGAGTCTCTCGATGAAGCATGGGCCAAAGTATCAAAATGGGGTTGTATCTTCTTGTAGTTCAAGATGTTCACATAACTTTGGGTGGTCATGTATCCAGTGATCCTTTCAGATTTCCTATATTCCCGGGTGATAAGCTTATCTTAATGGAGTTGGTAAGACAGGTTGTTGTATTTCCAAAAATTCTAACAAAGTAGATACAAGGCAACTGTATCCTTCCCCATTTCCATTAGAAGGTACATGTGCTCAAAGCTAAGAATGTGGTGCACAAGCTTGGGACAATTTGAAGAAGCACATGAAGCACGAGAGATGGATTTGATTTCCAAGGAGTCCTTAAGTCATACGAGGACTTTATATCTACATGTTCCCAACATAGAAGATATTTGGGTTGATTCTCGGGATGAAGTTGCCATCCGAAGAAAGGATAATAGCAGGTTGACAATTGAATAAATCTAGATGCTATATTTATCAAACATCCCAGAAGGTACTAAAGACAACGAGAGTGTCCTTGACACCTCGTATGATGGGTTGAACAAAGATAAATATGTATTCTTGCCCATTGATTAAATCATTGCTAAGAAATCTTCTATCATGGGAAGAGCTACTCAAATTCTTTCCCGTACTAAGGCATGGCTCATTTCTTAGGGAATGAGTTATAAAGAAGGGAGTTTTGCAAAGCTAGATGCTTTGGAAGAGGGACCCTCAAAAGGAAAAAAGGAAAAGGATAAGAACCCTTCCAAAAGGCCAATGAAGGTCAAATTTGTAAGAAAGGGGGAAGACCAAGTAACTACACCAGTGGCTACTCTTCCACAAATAGTTGAGGTTCTTGATTCACCTCCACAACTAGAACAAGGGAGTCTTCCTTCAAGAGAAGAAATTATTCAACCTTCCATTCCTCCTTTGGTAGACAGTTAATCAGAGGTAAATCTTCCTCCCACTACTCAAGCTCTAATTCTGGAATCTTTTCCTCCTCCCATTCAACCATCCTTGCCTCATCCCATTCAACCTTCCTTGCCTCAAATTTCTTCACCAAGTTCCTCAGCTATGGCTAGTATCTTCTCTAGCCTCTCACCTTTTCCCACTTGGACCCCGCTTAACCATGGACATGCCTCCTTCTGCTATGCCTTTATTCCCTGAATCCACTACCACGGGCGCTACACTTATGGTGGTTCCCACTCCACAAGCTAATCCTCCTCCACCTAAAGATGTGACCATAACAATTGCAATGGAAGAAACTTCTTCCAATACACCTCAATGGTTGGTAGATCGGACTCAGAGGAAGAGGAAGGTAGCTGTCCCATTACCAATGTTGTTACTTCCTCCAGAGCATACAAGTGTTGATATGTGATTTCTTTGTAAAAAGGATGTGTTCCTTGATTGAGAAATCATGCTTGATATGTACTTGAATCTTCTTTGCAGTTGCAGATTTTTGGTAGTCGGAATATGATTGGACTCTTTTATTTCTTTCATTTTTATATCCGAGTTTAATCTGATCTCGGAATGAATCATAGAGTTATCCATCTATAAGACCTAGCCTTGGATCGGTGGAATTGATCCAAGTATTGCTTTAAGTTTGTTTGTGATGAATTAAAATTACGGACCTTGAACAGTTGCAAGGTCTAGAAGCATTGAATAAGCTAGTCCGGAGTATAACTCGGGTTGATCATGTAAAATGGATTGGTTCCCGATATCGAAGTATATCTGGAAGGTCTCGATCGTGGACCGGTAATAATTCGGTTCCATACAATTTTGTAAGCCTAAAAGCAGAACAGGAGCTAACCCTGTTCAAGAATGCATGTTGTAGGTCTTTTTCTGAGTGTACGGAATGTAGACCCAATTGGAATTATTAATGTTAGTAACCTAAAACTAAACTTAACCTAGGGGTTAGTATTAATCTAACCTAGACCTAGGCTAAGAGCTAATGTCCTAAGTTAGTATCTATGTTCTATGAAGTTAGACTAGGTGTTATCCTAAATTCTAACCTAAGTTACTAACCTAACTATTGGGCAAGGATTATGGGGACCTATGGAGGGGTGCGAACCATGGGCGGCTTTTTCTATGTTATTTAATGCAAAGGATAAGTATGAAGGATAGGTATTGGCGGAGGTTTTAGAAACGGCTAACTGAGCCGATGTGGCAGGTCGCCAAAACTGAAAATGGTGTTGAAAGTCTATTTGTCTATCGCCAACTTTGGCGGTCGGTGGCAGTGGAGTTTGAGCGGGAAATTTGGAGTAAATGTAGTTAATGAGCTCGGTAGTCGAGCTCGGAATTCGCGAGAAGGCATGCAAATTGGAAAGTTGTTGTTTTGTTTGGCTTATCGTGAATTTCGGTTTTCCTTCTACCTGTTCACTGGTTCTTCGCACCAGTCTTCTTTGTGTTGCATGGCGAGTATGAGCGTATCTAGCTCTTTTCTCTGGCAAGGAAGATATATATGTCATGGAGATAGCAAAATTTTGTTGGTCGCTCTAACTTGGAAAAGGAAAAGGAAGTCCAAGCTCTTTCGGTGAGTGCGCCTTGAATTTTGAGCAAAAATCCAGGCATGTTAGGCCCTAACCTTTAAAAATCTTGTTGTCTTTCAAGTGATTTCATTAGAACAACTCTGTTCAAATGATTTATGGTAATAGAGGATTTTCTTTGGATGTCTTGTGTGATTTTGGCACTGTATCTTCATGCTGGTTCGATTTTTCATTTATCCCTTGATGGGTGTTTATTAAATTCGAACTGTGGCTTTATTTCTTTGTGTTTTGCATTCTGGCTTAAATATGCGAAATTTATGAAGGGAATGTATGCTCGGCCTGCTCGGCGAGAGCCCATAAATTATTCTTGTGATGGGTACAGGCCACTGTTATGCTTGTCGATTTTGTAGTCGATGCATGTTGTGAATACTTGTTGGAAGGGAAACTGCTGGACATTTGTTTGATTATTCAGTTTTAAGAGAACCTTGTAAGCTCTGTCGTGGTTATTGATGGGGTGGTTATTGATACTTGTTGGGTTTCGTTGTGTCTTTTAAAGTTGTTGGGAAGAGGTAACTATTGTGTTCAGTAGTCATTACGACCCTGTGGAAGTTGTTTTCCTTTTTATTGTGGTAATGGGATTCAACCCGTTGACAGTATACAATATGGATATATGTATTTTATTTGAACGACTCTGTAGAGTCCTTTGAATGATTCGTATATAATTGGGCCACTGTGGAAGCTATATATATATATATATATTTGAATGTTGAAAATTGCTTTGTCTGAGTCTTGTTGGAGTAACAGGTAAGGCGACTTCTGTTATTTGGTAATGAATACTTTCGTTTTACAAGGAATTTGTGGTTCAGACTCAGTTGGGCATTTAAATATGTATTCCACTCTATGTAAGCTTGGAGCAAATATAGTTATACGGGCTCTGTTGGGTTTCTTGTTACAAAATCGTTTTATAGCTTTTGTTTAAACCTGATTTTAAAGGCTTACCAATGTTGGCACGGATGGAGTCATTATCTTCTATGTATTTTGTTTACTATTGTTGGGACTCAGTTGAATTCTTGATAGTTAAACAGTGTAACTGCTTCAGATTATAACTGTTGGGTTTACTTTGTTTTTGACTTGTTGGGTTCTGTGAGTATGGGAAGATATCTTGTATGTCGGCTTCTGGATAAGCTAAACTATGAATACTTTGTTTATGGACTTAGTTTTAATTCCTCGAATGGTAATCTATGTCACTTTTTTCCGTATAAGCCTGAGTATGAACATGAAATGTTCTTGGCTTTGTTGGTTTTCTTTATTAAGCTTGATAACATGAATTATGGCCTTTTAAGTAGGTCGTGAATACCATACCTTCAACTCTGATTGCGTTCAGGGGTGATTACGATATTCTATGTTATGTTTTTCTTCTGATAGATTCCAGTTTGATGTGGTTTGTGTGCATGCTGCTTGGATTTCGTTTAAAAAATCCCTTCGCATAGTCGTAGGGAGATGTCATTGCTTAAATGATCATGAGTCTTTGGTTGACTGCGATAACAATGGAGTTCTTTTGATTTCGACCTTGTGTCTAAAAGCCTTTCAGTGCTAATCTTCTTATCTGTCGCTTTTGCGTAAGGTCATACGGAGTCCGCTTGGTAGATAGACACCGTGTTTGGCAAGAGGGTTACTGTACTGTAGTTGCTTTACTTTAAGTTTTAATAGAACAGAGTGCTGTTGATGGACTCGACTGATTTATTTGCATGCGTATTAAGTGAATGCCTTGCTTTTGGAAAGATGGTATAGACATGAGCTAGTTCAGAGGGAAACATGTACAATTTGTTTATTTCTTTTCTTTTGTAAATTATAAGTTGATATAATTGTTTAACTAACATCTGTAATTGATTTTACATAATGACGGTAACTGGATTGATATGATATTCCTCTTTTTAAGTTGAATATAATGACTGTCTGATGTTTGTTCAACTTGGATTTACAATGAATAATTGCTTAGGACACTTTTGTTCTTCTTGATCCCTAATATTTTGATGAAATATTTGAGAAGTATATAGGACTACTCCGTAACGAAAATTATTGTTACACGTTATAGACATGATATATTCTTAACGTATAGTCTGAGTCATGTTTATTTGATTGGTGATTTTATATCATTTAAACAGGGTGTTTAATGAAAACAATTGATGGATTGCAATTGTTTTAAAAGTTAGTGCTTATCATGCTCAGTTCATCGAACTGACTCATGTTGACTATTTTTGCAGATGGTTGCCGTAAGTGGTAAAAGCATGCAGATCTGATAGGATAATCAGATTGATTAAATTTGATTTATAAGTGAATTACATCTTGATTTTCTAAATGTACCATATAAGGAAAGATGTTCCTTTTTCAGTTGAGTAATGTATCAAGTATGCGGAATGCATACAATGTATTTGATTAGTTCTGAAGGAATGGAAATTGATATTGTTACTTATGTGTCTATATTCTTATCTTGATAGTTTGACCTTCTTCGGTTCAAATGATCTAAAGAGCATTGTTATTATTATATAATTTGGAGACTTTTGTGATTATCAATGTAAGCTTTGCAAGAATATAAGACTGAATTCTTATGATTATTTAGCAGTTCTGGTATGTTCTATCATAAGCTAAATTGAAATTTAGGTAACTGTCTTTTTGGAAGATAGGGTTAAAATATACCTAAACAGAACGCTAAACAAACTGAATTAAATTATTAATCCCTAGTCCTGATTATGACAGGACAACATTTAATTGGATTCTGAATCATTTATATTTGATGCTAATAAGTATGATATAAATTCAGTTATGAGAACTGATATAAATCTAATGGGGTTCAGATGGCTATCTCATGTGAAATTTATGAGATATCGACCAATTCCGTTGTTTTAGAATCATATATATTCTAAGAGCTCCGTGATGAGACCTTGGTCTTAATAACTCATCTGTGTAGTGGGTTTTATTGAGAAAGATCATACTTGGATGAGGAATCCGGGTTTGGGAAAGGCTAACCTTAAGGGAACGTCTTTATTGTAATTTAAACTCAACGTGCGTAACGCATTGTATTAAGTAGATCTTTTCGAGGCGGATTTAAAGGTTGACAGCACAAGTCAATCTGGGGGGTTGTACCTCTGAGAAGATTAGGATCTTCTCGAAGTTACAACAATGCGGGTGACTTATGACGACACCCTTTGCATTGATCGCTAAGATTTACACTTTGATCTCGTACAAGTTACTTTTGGACCGATTAGGTATGTGGTCACATTATATGGCTGCCTAGGAGACTCGGGGTATCTTGACACCTTTGGTTTAATTAGGATTGACCCGGTATGTCATCTTATCCCTAGTCTTCGGGAGCATCCATATAACGTGGTTACCTTACTAATCCATTCCCGAGTGATTAAGCGGGATAAAAGGGAATGACAGTCGGTATAAGACATTCTACATAACATGGGAATGGGGTGAAGGGCGTATTCAGTTGGCGAGTATGTCGTTAAGGAATACGAGACATAAGCGATATGTTTCAAATCTTTGGCCAAAGTATCAAAGCTGCTGATTGCGTTGTCCTAATTCACCTAGTCTAAGGGATGAGATGCCGATGAATAATGGTAACAATTATTGAGTTAGGTTCCTTAGACGAGCATTCGAATCCCGAGAATAGGGAAGAGAACCGCAAGAGTGAAGTGTTAAATAATAACGTCAACTCTTATTACTCATGAATAGATCGGTAGATTACCGGAGTCATGGAATGAATAGATCGGAGGTACTCAGAGTCATTACATGTGCATATGGTTATACATTATATGAATGGTTATTTGATTTGTGAGTTCTAAATTATGTATTTAGAACCAGGACGCAATTATCAAAAAAAAATTGACTTGTTCTATTGTCTAAAATGAGGATGTTACATCTTGGTATCAGAGCTGAAGGTTGCAGCTCTTGGACCTATTGTGTCCATAATCTGATAAAAACCTGAATTTTCTTGTAACAGAAAATGGTTAGAACAAGGGGGAACATTGCGAATAATGCTCCACCTGAAGGAGGGGCGGCAACAACCCAGAAACTTGATGAGATCCTTGCTGCCCTGTTGGACACAAGAGATCGTTTAGCTGTACTTGAGCAGCAGGCGATGGGGAATGAGGAGGATGAAGAAGCTGGAAATGACAATCAGCCACCTCCTGAGGACAACCCCAATATGGGTGTTGATGTTAATGCTGTAAATGCACCTGTCCAACCAGAAAACAAAAAGGCCAGATTGGCAGCAGAACTCACTAATGATATAAAAGGATAAGTCCACCTAAGTATGATGGCACCACATTAGGAGATGGAGCTGAGAACTGGCTCAGTGAAATGGAGAAGTACTTTGCAATAAGGAACTTCTCAGAGGAAACCAAAGCTATTTGGGGAGCCTATCAGCTTTCCCACAAAGCATCTTCGTGGTGGGATAGCCGTAAAGCTGAACTAAACATTGATGAGACCAATATTACTTGGGATCAATTTAAAGGCTATTTTAGGCAACGTTGGCTGCCACAACTTTTCTATGATCAGAAAATGACGGAATTTCAGAACTTAGCTCAAGGGAAGCTAACGGTAATCAATTTAGGAGCGGTTTACAAAACTCCTCAAGTATGTACCGCATGATATCAAACGACGAGAAGTTCGAATATGGAAATTCATCATGGGATTGAATCCCGTGATAGGGGAGAGGTCGATGTTCACAGTCCAACCACTATGGAAGGAGTTGTTGAAAAGGCCATAAGGCAAGAACAGAAATTAAAGGCTATTTCTACTCATAAGGAGGAAGTGCGGAAGAAGACTACAAACCCTCTTCAACCTCTCTTGCACCCGAAAAGGACCATGGAAAAAGTTTGGAAACAAGAGTAAGTTTCAGGAGATAACAATAAGAAAGCAGCGATAAATAAGCTGCTTTGAAAACGTAAGGGATAATTTTGCTAAAAATTATAACAATGGGTAGAAGCCCTATGGAGGACAACGTGACAATTACAAGGTGGAGGCAATTACAGCCTAAAAAGGGACTGTAGGAGGCTGCTACAATTGTGGCAAAGATCACTATGCAAATCGTGCCCTTTGAAGAAGGATGATCGTAATCAGTGCATAAGATACATCTTTGCGATGCAGACAAGCAAGTGAAAAGCAAGTGACACCTATATAAGTTAGGGTAAGTTATTCGGCATACACATCACTATTCTTTTTGATACAGGAGCTACTGAATGTTTTATTTCTAATAAACTTGCTTCTAAACTTAAAAGAAAAGCTGGAAAAATGGATAAATCTTGGACTGTACAGTATGGTAATAACTCTGTTCATACAGTGAGTATGTGTCTTTTTGGGGCAGTCCTTGACTTACCTAACTTTTCCACGGAAGTTGATCTCTATGTTACACCTTTAGGATCGTATGACATTATCATTGGTGTCAATTGGTTAGCTGACCATAAGGCAAAGGTAGATTGCTATGAAAAGAACATAAAGTGTTTAGATGATCAGCTGGAAACAACAGAGATTCAAGGGTGAAACGGGAAATTTCAGTTAGAAAACTGTCAGCTATGCAGCTTAAAAAGGCTAAGAATAAAGGATGTACTCTTTATGCAGTAAAGATATCTGAATCTTCAGAAGAAGATGGTGATTACATGAAGCAAATTCCTCTGTTACAAAGTTTCAGGGATGTTTTTCCTGAAGAATTACCAGGGTTACCACCCAAGAGAGAATTTGACTTCACCATTGAAATCAAACCGGGAACTGAACCTATTTCCAAAGCACCTTATAGGATGACTACTACAGAGTTAGTCGAGCTTAAGGCACAGTTGCAAGAACTTTTGACAAAAGGTTTGATCAGACCAAGTGTTTCACCTTGGGAGCGCCTGTGATATTTGTGAAAAAGAAGGATGGAACACTTAGGCTGTGTATTGATTATCGGATGTTGAACAAAGCAACAATCAAGAACCGATATCCACTTCCAAGGATCGACGATCTATTTGATCAGATGCGTGGAGCAGCGGTTTATTCTAAGATAGATCTTCGATCTGGTTATCATCAGTTAAGGATTAAAGAAGAAGACATTCATAAAATAGCTTTCCAAACAAGGTACGGACATTATGAATTCACGGTTCTACCCTTTGGATTAACTAATGCACCCACAACCTTTATGAACTTAATGAATAATATTTTTCAAGAATATCTGGACAAGTTTGTACTTGTATTCTTGGATGATATTCTCATTTATTCTAAAAGCGTTGAGGAGCACAATGAGCATTTGAGGATAGTTTTGGGAATTAGAGAAAAAGAAAGTTGTATGGTAAGTTATCCAAATGTTCTTTCTTTGATTCGTAAGTTCACTATTTGGGTCATGTCATAAGCAAAGAAGGAATTGCTTGTAGATCCTTCAAAAATAGTGGCAATAACTTAGTGGCTGCGCGCAAAGAATGTGCATGAAGTAAGAAGTTTCATGGGTCTTGCAGTTACTATAGAAAATTTGTAAAGGATTTTTCTAAGGTAGCTTCACCAAATAACTTCATTGCGAGAAAAAGGATAAGAAATTCTTATGGAGCGACAAGTGCGAAGCGGCTTTCAAAAGTCGAAAGACCAGTTGACTTGCACCTATATTAGCTGTACCAGGACCTAATGGGAATTTTTTGTTGTAACGGATGCTTACAGGGAAGGCCTTGGAGGTGTTTTGCTACAAAATGATCGGTCATTGCATATGAAAGTAGAAAACTCAAGTTACATGAGCTGAACTATGCCCCTCATGATTTGGAGCTTGCTGCCATTGTTCATGCACTTCAAGTCTGGAGACACTACTTACTTGGGAAACCTTTTGAGTTGAAAACTGATCACTTAGGACTGAAATATATTTTTACTCATCCTAATCTAAATGCCAGACAGAGAAGGTGGTTAGAATTTTTATCACAATATGACTTTGATATTAGCTATATCAAAGGGAAGGAGAATAGAGTAGCTGATGCTCTAAGTCATAGGAGGCACATTTATGCTCTTATAACATTAAGAACTCAATTCAAGGAAGAGGTAAAGAGTGCCTCGAATCGATAATTACTTTACTGCGGTAAGGGCGCGCTGCTTGCTGCAGAACCTAATGATGAAAGGTATAAAGGTTTTCATTTTGATAATGAAGGAATCTTGCGTTATGAAAACAGGGTATATGTACCTATGTTGAACGACTTGAGGAAGAAGTTGTTAGTGGAATTTCATAATTCACCTTTCTCTGGACACCCGGGTATCACAAAGATGCTTGCTGATCTGAAACAACAATACTTTTGGAAAGGTATGAAAAAGGATGTCATAAATTTTGTGACCCATTGTTTGGAGTGTCAGCGGGTTAAGGCAGAACATATGCACCCTGCTGGACTGTTATATCCTCATAGCATACCGCAGTACAAATGGCAAGTAATAACCATGGATTTTGTACAAGGATTACCCATGTCTAGGAATAAGCATGATGTTATCCTGGTAGTTGTAGATAAACTGACTAAGGTAGCTCATTTCATCACTGGAAATCTAAAGGATGATTCACCAGTCTTGGCCAAAAGATTCATACACAAAATTTTCAGATTGCATGGTGTACACGAATTGATTATATCGACAGGATCCAAGAATGACGTCAAGGTTTTGGCAAACACTTAATACTGACTCTTGGAACAAAACTAAACTTCAGTTCTGCATATCATCCGGAAACGGATGGACAAACTGAAAGGGTAAATCAAGTGTTGGAGGACATGTTGCGGATGTATTGCATGGATCAACAGTATAAATGGGAAGAGTATCTTCCATTAGTTGAGTTCGCATACAACAACACTTATCATTCATCTCTCAAAATGGCACCCTTTGAAGCACTTTATGGAAGAAAGTGCAGAACTCCTGTTAGTTGGGACAGTGTTGAGGATAGAGTGGTAATTGGACTAGAGATTCTCACAGAAATGGAACAGCAAGTTAAGCTGATTCGTGAAAGATTAAAGGAAGCAGCGGATAGGCAGAAGAGCTATGCTGACCTTAAGCGGGTTGATAGAAGGTTTGAGCTTGGTGAGAAGGTTTTTCTACGTGTTAAACCCAGGAAGAGTTCTATAACTTTTGGCAAGGCTGCCAAGTTGTCACCTCGATTCGTGGGACCTTTCGAAATTGTCAAAATAATCAATCTTGTAGCTTATCGTTTAGCATTACCACCTGCTTTATCTCGCATGCATGATGTTTTCCATATTTCTTTGCTTAAGAAATACGTTTCAGATCTGTCACATGTTTTAAATTGGAATTCCTTGCAGGTCAAGACCCGGGAATAATCGTGGTTAAACCCACACGAGTGCTTTGAAACTCACCAATTGCATTTAAGAAATCGTGTAATACAATGAATGTAAGGTCCAGTGGGACCAGTTTAACGAAGAAAGTGCAACTTGGGAAAATCTGGAAGAGATGAAAACTGCTTTTCCTTCTCTTTTTCAACAGAATGAAATCTGTTGACAAAACATTCTTTAATGAACTTATTTTTTTATATAAGTATTTATGAAAGCCAGATGAAGGCAAACATTATTCAGGTTGAATAAAATGTGTTGTGACATTGATTTCTAGAACTATTCAAGTTGGAAAATAGTCGCATTGATTTGTGAACTAATAAATTGATTGACCTGAAGGTTAATCGAATATGTAATCATCGGGACGATGAATCTTTTTAGGAGGGAAGCATGTAACACCCTGAACTGTTGTTACTTCCTCCTGAGCATACAAGTGTTGATATGTGATTTCTTTGTAAAAAGGATGTGTTCCTTGATTGAGAAATCATGCTTGATATGTACTGAATCTTCTTTGCAGATTGCAGATTTTTGACTGAGTCGGAATATGATTGGACTCTTTTATTTCTTTCATTTTGTATCTGAGTTTAATCTGATCTCGGAATGAATCATAGAGTTATCCATCTATAAGACCTAGCCTTGGATCAGTGGAATTGATCCAAGTATTGCTTTAAGTTTGTTCGTGATGAATTAAAATTACAGACCTTGAACAGGTTGCAAGGTCTAGAAGCATTGAATAAGCTAGTCCGGAGTATAACTCAGGTTGATCATGTGAAATGGATTGGTTCCCGATATCGAGGTATATCTGGAAGGTCTCGATCGTGGACCAGGTAATAATTCGGTTTCATACAATTTTGTAAGCCTAAAAGCAGAACAGGAGCTAACCCTGTTCAAGAATGCATGTTGTAGGTCTTTTTCTGAGTGTACGGAATGTAGACCCAACTGGAATTATTAATGTTAGTAACCTAAAACTAAACTTAACCTAGGGGTTAGTATTAATCTAACCTAGACCTAGGCTAAGAGCTAATGTCCTAAGTTAGTATCTATGTTCTATGAAGTTAGACTAGGTGTTATCCTAAATTCTAACCTAAGTTACTAACCTAACTATTGGGCAAGGATTATGGGGACCTATGGAGGGGTGCGAACCATGGGCGGCTTTTTCTATGTTATTTAATGCAAAGGATAAGTATGAAGGATAGGTATTGGTGGAGGTTTTAGAAACGGCTAACTGAGCCGACGTGGCAGGTCGCCAAAACTGAAAATGGTGTTGAAAGTCTATTTGTCTATCGCCAACTTTGGCGGTCGGTGGCAGTGGAGTTTGAGCGGGAAATTTGGAGTAAATGCAGTTAATGAGCTCGGTAGTCGAGCTCGGAATTCGCGAGAAGGCATGCAAATTGGAAAGTTGTTGTTTTGTTTGGCTTATCGCGAATTTCGGTTTTCCTTCTGCCTGTTCACTGGTTCTTCGCACCAGTCTTCTTTGTGTTGCATGGCGAGTATGAGCGTATCTAGCTCTTTTCTCTGGCAAGGAAGATATATATGTCATGGAGATAGCAAAATTTTGTTGGTCGCTCTAACTTGGAAAAGGAAAAGGAAGTCCAAGCTCTTTCAGTGGTGCCTTCGAATTTTGAGCAAAAATCCAGGCATGTTAGGCCCTAACCTTTAAAAATCTTGTTGTCTTTCAAGTGATTTCATTAGAACAACTCTGTTCAAATGATTTATGGTAATAGAGGATTTTCTTTGGATGTCTTGTGTGATTTTGGCACTGTATCTTCATGCTGGTTCGATTTTTCATTTATCCCTTGATGGGTGTTTATTAAATTCGAACTGTGGCTTTATTTCTTTGTGTTTTGCATTCTGGCTTAAATATGCGAAATTTATGAAGGGAATGTATGCTCGGCCTGCTCGGTGAGAGCCCATAAATTATTCTTGTGATGGGTATAGGCCACTATTATGCTTGTCGATTTTGTAGTCGATGCATGTTGTGAATACTTGTTGGAAGGAAACTATTTGGACATTTGTTTGATTATTCAGTTTTAAGAGAACCTTGTAAGCTCTGTCGTGGTTATTGATGGGGTGGTTATTGATACTTGTTGGGTTTCGTTGTGTCTTTTAAAGTTGTTGGGAAGAGGTAACTATTGTGTTCAGTAGTCATTACGACCCTGTGGAAGTTGTTTTCCTTTTTATTGTGGTAATGGGATTCAACCCGTTGACAGTATACAATATGGATATATGTATTTTATTTGAACGACTCTGTAGAGTCCTTCGAATGATTCGTATAAATTGGGCCACTGTGGAAGCTATATATATATATATATATTTGAATGTTGGAAATTGCTTTGTCTGAGTCTTGTTGGAGTAACAGGTAAGGCGACTTCTATTATTTGGTAATGAATACTTTCGTTTTACAAGGAATTTGTGGTTCAGACTCAGTTGGGCATTTAAATATGTATTCCACTCTATGTAAGCTTGGAGCAAATATAGTTATACGGGCTCTGTTGGGTTTCTTGTTACAAAATCGTTTTATAGCTTTTGTTTAAACCTGATTTTAAAGGCTTACCAATGTTGGCACGGATGGAGTCATTATCTTCTATGTATTTTGTTTACTGTTGTTGGGACTCAGTTGAATTCTTGATAGTTAAACAGTGTAACTGCTTCAGATTATAACTGTTGGGTTTACTTTGTTTTTGACTTGTTGGGTTCTGTGAGTATGGGAAGATATCTTGTATGTCGGCTTCTGGATAAGCTAAACTGTGAATACTGTTTATGGACTTAGTTTTAATTCCTCGAATGGTAATCTATGTCACTGTTTTCCGTATAAGCCTGAGTATGAACATGAAATGTTCTTGGCTTTGTTGGTTTTCTTTATTAAGCTTGATAACATGAATTATGGCCTTTTAAGTAGGTCGTGAATACCATACCTTCAACTCTGATTGCGTTCAGGGGTGATTACGATATTCTATGTTATGTTTTTCTTCTGATAGATTCCAGTTTGATGTGGCTGTGCATGCTGCTTGGATTTCGTTTAAAAAAATCCCTTCGCATAGTCGTAGGGAGATGTCATTGCTTAAATGATCATGAGTCTTTGGTTGACTGTGATAACAATGGAGTTCTTTTGATTTCGACCTTGTGTCTAAAAGCCTTTCAGTGCTAATCTTCTTATCTGTCTCTTTTGCGTAAGGTCATACGGAGTCCGCTTGGTAGATAGACACCGTGTTTGGCAAGAGGGTTACCGTACTGTAGTTGCTTTACTTTAAGTTTTAATAGAACAGAGTGCTGTTGATGGACTCGACTGATTTATTTGCATGCGTATTAAGTGAATGCCTTGCTTTTGGAAAGATGGTATAGACATGAGCTAGTTCAGAGGGAAACATGTACAATTTGTTTATTTCTTTTCTGTTGTAAATTATAAGTTGATATAATTGTTTAACTAACATCTGTAATTGATTTTACATAATGACGGTAACTGGATTGATATGATATTCCTCTTTTTAAGTTGAATATAATGACTATCTGATGTTTGTTCAACTTGGATTTACAATGAATAATTTCTTAGGACACTTTTGTTCTTCTTGATCCCTAATATTTTGATGAAATATTTGAGAAGTATATAGGACTACTCCGTAACGAAAATTATTGTTACACGTTATAGACATGATATATTCTTAACGTATAGTCTGAGTCATGTTTATTTGATTGGTGATTTTATATCATTTAAACAGGGTGTTTAATGAAAACAATTGATGGATTGCAATTGTTTTAAAAGTTAGTGCTTATCATGCTCAGTTCATCGAACCGACTCATGTTGACTATTTTTGCGATGGTTTCCGTAAGTGGTAAAAGCATGCGAGATCGATAGGATAATCAGTTGATTAAATTTGATTTATAAGTGAATTACATCTTGATTTTCTAAATGTACCATATAAGGAAAGATGTTCCTTTTTCGATTGAGTAATGTATCAAGTATGCGGAATGCATACAATGTATTTGATTAGTTACGAAGGAATGGAAATTGATATTGTTACTTATGTGTCTATATTCTTATCTTGATAGTTTGACCTTCTTCGGTTCAAATGATCTAAAGAGCATTGTTATTATTATATAATTTGGAGACTTTTGTGATTATCAATGTAAGCTTTGCAAGAATATAAGACTGAATTCTTATGATTATTTAGCTTGATTACGGTATGTTCTATCATAAGCTAAATTGAAATTTAGGTAATCTGTCTTTTTGGAAGATAGGGTTAAAATATACCTAAACAGAATGCTAAACAAACTGAATTAAATTATTAATCCTAGTCCCGATTATGACAGGACAACATTTAATTGGATTACGAATCATTTATATTTGATGCTAATAAGTATGATATAAATTCAGTTATGAGAACGATATAAATCTAATGGGGTTCGATGGCTATCTCATGTGAAATTTATGAGATATCGACCAATTCCGTTGTTTTAGAATCATATATATTCTAAGAGCTCCGTGATGAGACCTTGGTCTTAATAACTCATCTGTGTAGTGGGTTTTATTGAGAAAGATCATACTTGGATGAGGAATCCCGGGTTTGGGAAAGGCTAACCTTAAGGGAACGTCTTTATTGTAATTTAAACTCAATGTGCGTAACATTGTATTATGTAGATCTTTTCGAGGCGGATTTAAAGGTTGACGGCACAAGTCAACTGCAGGGTTGTACCTCCGAGAAGATTAGGATCTTCTCGAAGTTACAACAATGCAGGTGACTTATGATGACACCCTTTGCATTGATCACTAAGATTTACACTTTGATCTCGTCATGAAGTTACTTTTGGACCGATTAGGTATGTGGTCACATTATATGGCTGCCTAGGAGACTCGGGGTATCTTGACACACTGGTTTAATTAGGATTGACCCAGTATGTCATCTTATCCCTAGTCTTCGGGAGCATCCATATAACGTGGTTACCTTACTAATCCATTCCCGAGTGATTAACTGGGATAAAAGGGACTGACAGAAGTCGGTATAAGACATTCTACATAACATGGGAATGGGGTGAAGGACGTATTCCAGATTGACGAGTATGTCATTAAGGAATACGAGACATAAGCAGTATGTTTCAAATCTTTGGCCAAAGTATCGCAAGCTGCTGATTGCGTTGTCCTAATTCACCTAGTCTAAGGGATGAGATGCCGATGAATAATGGTAACAATTATTCAGTTAGGTTCCTTGGACAGAGCATTCTGAATCCCAGAATAGGGAAGAGAACCGCAAGAGTGAAGTGTTAAATAATAACGTCAACTCTTATTACTCATGAATAGATCGGTAGATTACCGAGTCATGGAATGAATAGATCGGAGGTACTCCGAGTCATTACAGCTGCATATGGTTATCTATTATATGAATGGTTATTTGATTTGTGAGTTCTAAATTATGTATTTAGAACCAGGATGCAATTATCAAAAAAAAAAAAAAACTTGTTCTATTGTCTAAAATGAGGATTGGGAACCTAGAGTTGACTTTCAAAGCTCTCCAAATGCTGAAACAAATTCCATCTCGCATCTTGGTCGAAGAGGGCATCATTCCACATGGGGATAAACATTTTCAGCTGACTAAAGCCATCAGATTCAGAATAAAGATTCTCAATGAAGCTTGTAGAAAATTGAGAGAATCAAGAGATCAATTGGTCAATGGTAAGAACGACTTAGAAGAAGAGCTAGTCAAAATTTGTGCTAAGGTGTTGATTGAAGGCTCGGGTATCATACCATTGATGATATTTAAAAACAAATCCAAGAATCAATTCAACACGAACCAACTTATGGATTCGACATGGAGTTCATTGACAAGTTTGTGAAGATTGAACATTCTTTGGAAACCCTGAGGAAACTCAATAAGAGATTGCAAAAGCTTCCTAGAAATGCTAGTGATACTTAGGAAACATGTGAAGTTCTTAGTGATCATTGCACTACACCGATGAGAATGAGATGCGGGGCATAATCCGAAGATTCCAATAATTTCGAACAAGCATGCTTTTTGGAGGAAGATAAAGATGATGATATGGAATAAGCATAATGCAACATGTCATTTCAATCTTGAAATCGACATGTCTTTTTCATTTTCTTTTTTGTCACATAGGAAGGAAATTTTGACTTGGTCTCTGCATGAGAGTCAAGCAAAATAGGATTCTCTTTTAAAATACTATTTTCTAGGATTTATCCTATTTTCTCTCAACGCCTTTTATTATAAATAAGGGATGTTTATCCATTCCAAAGGGTTGAGATTTTTAAATATTGAGAACTATTATGAAGAAGAATTTTTTTGTTTTCTTTTAATCATTTGAGGAATAGAAATCGATGCTATTTTTTCAAACTTTATGTTATGAGATTCATCTCTCTTAAGATATTGTTCTTCGGTTCAGGATCTTAAGCTATTCTTTCTCTAACATTCTCAATCATTTTAATTGTTTCAAACATTACATTACATTTTTATCTAGAACTTTTATGTTTATTTCATGATCTGTGTTTCCTCGAAAGAAAATATGTTCCCGTCATTTCCTTTCCATTGTGTATTCCTTTCTGATCCATTCTATTTCGAGAAAACAACAACATCTTTACCTAGCACGGATATGGATTTTGGGATTCTATCCACAAAAAGGTGACCTAGAAAGGGTGAAGACCATTCAAAGCCTTACCCTACCCACAAGCAAAACCTGGGTGCACTCCTTTTCGGGAAGGTTAATTTTCTAAGAAGATTTGTACCTGATTTTGCTGATAAAACCAAAGATATCCTTGGGATGATGAAAGGGAAAAATCCATTTCAATGGAGCACTAAAGGGAAGATTTATTTCAAAGAAGTCAAAAAGGCAATTACATATGCCCCTGTTCTAGTATGTCCAGACTTCAAAAAAGATTTCATCATGTACAGCTATGCTTCCGCTCATATAGTATCAACCATCTTGATGCAAGAAAATGAAGAAGGAATTGAATCTCCCATCGCTTTCATGAGCTTCCCATTAAAAGAACATGAAATGAAAATGTCACAAATTAAAAATCATGCTTATGTGGTGGTGAAAGTAGTGAAACATTTCGGTATTACGTGATGAGCTCCCATACCCTCATTCTCGTTCCAGATCTGTGATTAAATCCATTTTGACTCAACAAGAGCTAGGTAGTCAATGAGGTAATTGGATAGCTAAATTACAAGAGTATGAATTGGATATTAGACCTACCAAGTTGGTATGAGGAAGGGGCTTGTGCCAATTAATTATAGAAAATAATCTTTGAGACAAAATGTGAAAAACACAAGAAACCTCTTCGGAATTGCCCATGGTGCTTTTTTTTTTAGCACAACTGACGAATGGTACACAAATATTTCTTTCTTTCTAACTTATGGCGAATGCCCCCACATTTAAGCCAAAAGGAGAAGAGGACAGTTAATTTAAGATCCATGAGATAGATTCTATGGGATAATGGAATATACAAGAAAGGTATTGATGGTGTATTCCTGCACTAGTGTTGATAAGTCACAGTAGGTGAGGTTGCTAGAGTCCTTCCATAATCTAGCATGCGGAGGACATTTCTCCTCCTCTATGATAGCTTATAAGATCCTATAGGCCAGATACTATTGGCCTACTCTCTTTCGAGACTCAACAAAATGGGTGTCCAAATGTGAAGCTTGTCAACATTTTGTTGGTCATCCTAAGTTAGCAGCTCTTCCCCTGAAGCTTGTGGTGATTGAAGAACCTTTTCGCCAGTGGGGAATTGATTTCATTGGAGTATTGAATCTTACCTCCAGTGCGGGACACAACTACATGCTCACTACCACAAACTATTTCACCAAGTGGGTGGAAGCTGCACCCATCAAGCAAGTAACCTTTGAAGCTGTCTATAACTTCCTCAAAGAAAATATAATTGTCAGATTTGGCATGCCTCACAAGATTGTTGCCGACAATACCTCCAATTTCTCATCTCACGAGTTGATGATTTTTTTATGGATTTGGGATCACGTTGGCTCATTCATTTGATTACTACCCTCAAGGCAATGGTCAAACCGAGTCAAGGAAAAAAATATTGTGACCATAATCATAAATTTGGTTGAGGAGAATCGAGAGAACATGGCAAAAGCATTGTATGATGCATTGTGGGCCAATCAGTTACTCCTAAACAAGCTATTGGGATGTCCCCATTTCAGGTGATGTATGGGATCAACACTGAGATACCTATCTCTGTGGAATTACTAACCTTATAGTTGGCTAAAGCAATTGAGGATGAAACTTTTCAAAGTTCTATCGGGAAAAGGATGATGTACCTAGCAGGATAGAAGAAGAATGGAGCAAGGTGGTGGATTACATCATAGAGCATCATATCAAAGTCAAAAGAATATTTGACAAGAAATAAAAGAAACACAATGTCTAGGTTGGAGATCTAGTACTCCTCAGGATAAGAGAAGAGAGAAGAAAGGGATGCGTGGAAAGTTTGATTCTTTATGGAAAGGACCTTTCAAAATACATCAGTTGAATGGTGAAAATAGCTTCTATCTATCATACCTTGATGGAGAGTTTCTCCCTCTACCTTTTAGTGGTCAATATTTGAAGTTGTTCCATTAGTAATGCAAGATGCTCTCTTGCATTGTACATAATTTGTTCTCTGTAGTGTTTTTCTCTTTTTGTTTTCTTTGTTTGTTTGTTTGTTTTTGGTTTTCTTCTTTCTTCAGAATCTATAGCCCAATGGATAAAACTAGAGATTCTGAGTTCTCTTCCTTTGATGTCACCAAGAAAGTCCCCAACTGGAGCCAATTGTTATCTCATTTTAGTGATTCCAGCTAAAATTAAGATAACCATAGAAATTTTTGAAAAAATCTCCTAAAAATGCCCTTTTGAGGAGATTTTCAGGTTTTCAGTTTCAACAACATGAAAACATGTTTTTTACATGCTATATGCAAATTGTTTCCCAAAACCTGAAACCCAAAACTAGCCAATATTTCAGTTTTCGAACTCATCAAGCACCCAAACATCTCATGTTTCATGTCATCTATTTTCCAAACACGAAACCCGATAAATTGTTTGTGTCGGGTTTTCGGAACCTTTGAGCACCCAAACATCTCATGTTTCATGTCATCTATTTCCTGAAACCCAAAACCCAAATTGATAGCTAATCCTTTGTATTGGGTTTTGGGCACTCCAAGCATGATGACATGGCATTAACTCTGAGTTTTCAGGTAGTTGGCACACGTGTCAGGTGAAGTGTCATAAATGCTAGGGTTTTATAAATAGCCCAATTTTACATGTCATTTTTACCAATTGTAATTTTCTTTGTGTGGATTTTTCACTCTTGTGCCTGCAACCTCCAAACCCGATCGAGCTTCTTGATTGATTGCGTGCTCTGTTTTCAATTATTTTTCGAGATTACTAAAGGTATTTTACTTTTCTTGCCAATTTGAGGTCTTTTGATTTCATTTTGAAATATTCTTTTGATGTTCTCCATCCTTTCCTATTTTTCCTCTAGGTTTAGGGTTTTAGATTGTTTTCTTCATTTTGTGTTGTATTCCATTGAAATTTCTTGTTTGGAATTCACCCCTAGGGTGTTTCTTTATTTTATCCCATGGAATATACCCTGTTAATTATTGAAAAAATCTAAAAATCCTAACTGGTGAAATGGCGGAATTTTTCATGTCCTAACACCTCAAAAACCCGATTCCTTTATTTTTAGGTTTTGCAGGGTGTTCAACATATTTTTGTTTCCATAATTTGTTGAGCTCCATCAAGTTCTCAACAACCTCCAAGTTCCATCAAGTATCAGGTTTTGTCAGGTGTCGGACATCTATCAATTTCTGACATACACTTTGTAGTGTATCGGGTTTCTTCAAGTGTTCAACATCCCCTTGCTTCCACCAGTGTGTATCGGGTTTTACCAAGTGTCGAACATATACTAAGTTCCAACATTCTCTCTCCAGTGTGTCAGGTTTTGTGAAGTGTTTGAAAAGACCTAAGTTATGACACCCTCTCCGGTGCCAGTTGTTGTGCATGGGGTTGTTCAACAAGCTTCCAAGTCTAATTTCTCAAATAAGAGTTGTCTAGGCATTCTTTCTTTAGGATTTCTCATGTCGGATCCTGGATCATCTAAAGACAAGTTAGATAGGTCAGGGAAGATGAAATACAAGTATGGAAGATTGAATCCCCCTCCTATATAGATTGTAATTATGACATCCGAGATACAAAACTCATTAACATTGACATGGAGGATTTCTTGAATGAACCTTCTCGAGTCCCCGGATGAAGGCAATAACCAATAGTGGCCTCCCTCTTGTAGTAGGATTCCCAATGTCTACTCGATGCCCTGAGTTTATTTTGGCCTGTGCTTCCCATTATGACTCAGACTCTCACTCAGTGAAAAATCAAGCAGGAGAAGTCATAGTGAAGTTGGACGGGGGTTATTTTGATGACCTCTTAAGATTACCCAACTTTCAGGAATATGTTGACGTAGATATCAAGTCAGCACAAAAATCCTAGGACAAAGATCAAGAAGACTACATCAGGCATGTGAATAGAAAATTCTTGATCAAGGCCAAGCCAATCGTCTCAAGGTTTCCCAAGTTTGTCCCCAGGAGTGATTTCATCCTTGAAATCAGCAACATCATCACCTTGCTAAGTTGAGTATTTGGACTCCCTGAGTCAAGGGACTTCCAAGGATGGATGTATCAATTCATGGTTATTATGAAGAAGAACAAACAAGGGATTGATTGGAGTAGTCTCATAAGTGATGAGATTGATTCCCAGATGAAGACAGTCTTGACTACGAACAAATTCTATATGTCATTGTATGTCACCTATGCAGCAGCTGGCATGAGAAATTATCTAGGATTGGATGCAAAAGGAGATAGGGTTACAAAACACATATATCGGTACCTCCCTCAGCTAACAATGAAAGGTTCCAAAGATCAGTTCAGAAGAGTGAATGATGCTTTCTTCTATGAAAATATCTGCGAGAATGAACCACCGATCTAAGGAAAAGAAGAGTCTCGATGAAGCATGGGCGAAGTATCAAAATGGGGTTGTATCTTCTTATAGTTTAAGAGGTTCACATACCTTTAGGTGGTCATGTATCCAGGTGATCCTTTTATATTTCCCAGATTCCCAGGTGATAAGCTGATCTTAATGGAGTTGGTAAGATAGTTGTTGGATTTCCACAAATTCTAACAAAGCAAACAAAAGGTTGTTGTATCCTTCCCCATTTCCATTGGAAGGTACACCTACTCAACGGTGGTCAAAGCTAAGAACATGGTGCACGAGCTTGAGGACAAGTTGAAGAAGCACATGAAGCACGAAATTGATTTGATTTTTGAGGAGTCCTTAAGTCATATGGGATTTTATATCTACATGTTCCCAACATAGAAGATATTTGCGTAGATCTTTAGGATGAAGTTTCCATCCAAAAAAGGATAATACCAGGTTGACAATTGAAGAAATCTAGATGCTTTGGATTTATTGGACATCCCAAAAGGTACTAAAGACAACGAGAGTGTCCTTGACGCCTCATATGATGGGTTAAACTAAGATCAATATGTATTCCTGCCCATTGATTGGTCCGTTCTGAGAAAGCTTCTATCACGGGAAGAGCTACTCAAATTCTTTCCCATACTAAGGCGTGGCTCATTTCTTATTGAATGAGTTATAAAGAAGGGAGTTTTGCAAAGCTAGATGCTTTGGAAGAGGGACCCTCAAAAGGACAAAAGGAAAATGATAAGAACCCTTCTAAAAGGCCAATGAAGGTCAAATTTTTAAGAAAGGGGGAAGACCAAGTAACTACACCAGTGGCTACTCGTCCACAAATAGTTGAGATTCTTGATTCACCTCCACAACTAGAAAAAGGGAGTCTTCCTTCAAGAGAATAAATTATTCAACCTTCCATTCCTCCTTTGGTAGACAGTTCATCAGAGGTAAGTCTTCCTCCCACTTCTCAAGCTCTAATTCTAGAATCTTTGCCTCCTCCCATTCAACCATCCTTGCCTCCTCCCATTCAACCTTCCTTGCCTCAGATTTCTTCACCAAGTTCCTCAGCCATGGCTAGTATCTTCTCTGGCCTCTCACCTCTTCCCACTGGACCCCAATTAACCGTGGACATGCCTCCTCCTATTGTACCTTTATTCCCTAAATCCACTACCACTGGCGCTACACTTATGGTGGTCTCAGTACTCCACAAGCTAATCATCCTCCACCTAAATATGTGACCATAACATTTGAAATGGAAGCAACTTCATCCAATTCACCTCAATGGTTGGTAGATAAGACTCAGGAAGAGGATGGTATTTGTCCCATTACCATCCTTTGATTTCGAGTTCCCTTAAGGTCACTCCCACTAAATCAGCCATGAAACTGAAAACAATCTCAAGGATTACATTGGATGCCTCGGGGCATAAATTTTCAGATTTCTACTCCTGCAACCGATAAAACTAAGGATTACATAACGGTCATAGATTATCAAATCACAAGGGTGGATCTAGGAAAGTAGCAACAGAGGGAGCCAAGCATAATGCACAAGATGCCATGAATGTGTTGTGCTATAATTTGAGGGAAACTAAGACAAATAGAGATGACTTTAAAGAGAAAGTACAACACCTAATAGAAGTGCTACTCAAGCTCTCAAAGCCTCTGAGTCAAAACCATCATCCTCTACTCCCATCGGGTTCGATTTCTTATCGGTACCCATGATTGAGAAGATTAATGAAAAGGGGAGAGCGTCGATGAATGGACCCAAAGGCTGCTCTTGCAGGAAAAGAAGTCATCAAAGATATTGTGGAAGTCTATCAATATTTAGAGGATATAAAGAAAGATGGAGAAAAAATGGACGATGAGTTTTCAGTAGAAATTGGGAACCTAGAGTTGACTTTGAAGCTCTCTAAATTCAGAACAGATTCCTTCTTGCATCTTGGTCGAAGAGGGCATCATTCCACATGGGGATAAACATTTTCAGCTGACTAAAGCCATCAGATTCAGAATAAATATTCTCAATGAAGCTTGCAGAAAATTGAGAGAATCAAGAGATCAATTGGTTGATGATAAGAATGACTTAGAAGAAGAGCTAGTCAAAATCTGTGCTAAGGTGTTGAGTGAAGGCTAAGGTATCGTACCTGTTGATGATATTTACAAAAAGATCCAAGAATCAATTCAACATGAACCAACTTATGGATTCGGCATGGAAATCATTGACAAGTTTGTGAAGATTGAACATTCTTTGGAGACCCTGAGGAAACTCAAAAGAGATTGAAAAAACTTCATGGCAATGCTAGTGATACTCAGGAAACATGTGAAGTTCTGAATGATCATTCCACTTTGCACTTGATGAGAATGAGATACGGGGCATAATCCAAATATTCCAATAATTTTGGAACAAGCCGAGGCTTTGTTGGAGGAAGATAAAGATGATTATACGGAATAAGCACAATGCAACATGTCATTTCAATCTTGAAATCAACATGTCTTTTTCATTTTGTTTCGTCACACATAGGAAGCAAATTTTAACTTGGTCTCTGTGTGAGAATCTAGCAAAATAGGAATCTCTTTTAAAAGACTATTTTATAGGATTTATCCTATTTTCTCTCATTACCTTTTATTATAAATAAGGGATGTTTATCCATTCCAAAGGGTTGAGATTTTTGGAATATTGAGAACTATTGTGAAGAAGAAAAACTTTTTGTTTTCTTTTAATCATTTGAGGAATAGAAATCGATGCTATTTTTTCAAAGTTTATGTTGTGAGATTCATCTCTCTTAAGATATTGTTCTTATGTTCGGGATCTTAAGCTATTCTTTTTTAGCATTCTCAATCATTTTAATTGTTTCAAACATTACATTACATTTGTTATCTAGAACTTGTATGATTATTTCATGATCTTCGTTTACTCGAAAGAAAATACGTTCCCATCATTTCCTTTCCATTGTGCATTCCTTTCCGATCCATTCTATTTCAGAAAACAATAATGTCTTTACCTAGCACGGATATGGATTTTGGGATTCTATCCCAACCCCAATGGTTAGATTAATGTGAATACTGTACATATTATTTTTGTTGTGTTTTAGATTAGTAATAAACAGGTAGCCTCACCTGTCTTTGAGGAGGGATTTAATCCCATGTATTTTGGTTAAACCTCATATTTTGGTGTGACGAAATATCCAACCAACACTACCTAATCCCATAGATTTCTTGTAGTATTTCTACTGAGCTCCTCTCTCTCTCTCTATTCTCCTCCTTTTCAATCTGATCTATATCTTTTTATCCTATAGGTGCTCACATATATAGGCATCCCAAAGTTCCAACTCATCCTCCTACGGCCTCAGATCAAGTGCTAAGTGTTTGAATGTGGTCCTCCATGGGAGAATACTCCTCTAGGCCCGAGCTCTCCAATTTTTCCATGATTTATTCTAGAACATTCTATCGTATGACATATTCCTTCCTAGGCCAACTTTGTTGTTAAGTGGCATCTTATACACTCCGCATGTGTAGTCAGGTCATGCTTTTCTCGTTTCCTACCCAAAATTCCCAATATGGCTAAGTCCTAAAACCTTAGCTCTATCTGCATGTGTGCCACGAGTTTTCTTAAACCCTTCCTTAAACCATATCTTGCGCACCTTCTCCTTGCGTGCCCTTCTTCAACTAGGCCTTGTGCGCCTACGCACCTTTTTGTACTTAGCTAATATTTTTGGGTCCCAACACCACCCAACACTTCACTTGTTCTCCGTCCATAAGAACATTTCTCCAATGAATAAGGAATCATAGTAGACTTATGTCTTGGAAAAGAATAAGGGGATGAACAATTTGGGAAAGAATAAAGAATGAGGAAGTGATGGCATTATTGCAACAAGATAGGAAACTCTTATCACCGTATAGGTCCTCTTATCAATTCAATATCTTCTTGTTACTCTACTCTTTTACTTCTTCTAACCTTAGATCTCAAAATTGTGAAGAAAACCTCTTAAACCCGTGCCCTAGTTTTTCAAACCCTAAGCTGGGATAATACTTTCATGAGACGATGCCTTCTCACAACTTTTCTTACACTGTGAAATCCCTTCCTTCGGTTTAAAAATTCAAACTAGATATTCATGCACAAACTCTTCAAATTTTTCTTCACATGGATTAGTTCTAAAGCCCTAGTTTGCGGTGATGCAAAAGTGCTTCTTTCTTCATATGCACAAAGTAAATAATGAAATTCCTCGACCATTCTGTATTTATAGTTTTCCCACTTTGTAACATTAAATGATACCTTACCCGCCACCATACTTTAACATTTAATGTGGATTTTTCAAACAAACCAAACTTTAGTGCTTTAACTCACGTGCCTAACCTTTCCTCGGATAATTCTCTAACCTTCCGGATGCACGGTGAGTGCATAACCAAGTCTTTGAAGGAACTTCTGTCATGATTTTTCTCTCTCTTGTCTTGTGTTGCTTTTGCACTTCTTCCTCTTTTGTATGTGGATCCCCAATGTAGCCTTATCCTAACACCAACCATCCTTTTTCACCTTTCCTTGCATGTACTTTCTTCACAGGGCCATTTAACTAGGATTTCCAATGCAATCCTTCTTGGTGCTTCACACTTCAATTTATTCCACCTTACTCCACCCCACACTAAAATGATGCATGGTCCTCTACACAGTTACAACCTTCAAAAAGTAATGAGATTACTGGCACCCAAGGCACAACACAAAACAGAAACAAGAAAGGGAAACATAAGAACATAAAATGCATTAAGGAAAATCCTAAACTAACAATACTTTGCCTTATTTGCAAACACCAAGAAGACTTATTTATAGTAGGGATTCAACCTACTCGCATTGAAGTGTCCTAGAAATCTCGTCCCATCCATCACTTTTAATAGGCATGCGCCCAATTAAGGATGTATGAGATGGTGTAGGACCCACCCAATGCACTTTTAACTTCCCAGATGGTGCATAAACTTTGAATCATACAATAAGACCATCTTCCCAACCTTAAACTTCTTGTTCTTAATGTGGCGAGCTTGCCATGCTTTTTCTTTGCTTTTTCTACTATTTGGCTCCACCTCGGAAAGTGATCATCTTTTGTCCAAATTTCATTAATTTATCAATCCTTTCTTCCAGTGCTTTCTCATTAGCTAGCCCTCCTATGCATTCTATTTACAAACAAGGCAACATGAACTCAACTAGTAGGACAACTTCTATTCCAAACACTAATTGAAACTGTGTGGCTTTGTTGATCCTTTTATAAGTTTTCCTATAAGCCCATAATACGACTGATACCTTGTCATCCCAATATTGTCTTCGACATCAAAAATATTTATTAGGGTATGAATCGGTATTTTTAAACACCTTAGCGATTCCATTTGCTTGAGGGTGATAGGGAGTAGTTTTTGATGAACCACCATGAACTCCGCTAATAGGATCCTCACGGTCTCATTCAATAAACATGTACCCTTATCACCGGTTAAACTTAAAGGGCATCCATACCTCGTGAAAATTCTCTCCCATAAAAATCTTATTGTTGTAACTATTGTATAGTCTTTAGTTGGGGCTACCTCTACCCACCTTTTCAAATAGTCTCATGCAAGTGATTACATAGCGTGATCCAATCCTACGCATTCATCGGTGTAATAGGGCCTACAAATTCTATTTCGCATTTCTCAAAAGGTTCAAGCTAGGGATAGGGCACAAAGGAATTTAATCGCTCTATTTTGGGTTGCCAACGTCTTGACAATGGTCACATGATTTACAATACCCTTGCATCCTTATACGAGTTTCCCACTACAAGCCTGCCATTTAAATTTTACATGTGGTAGTTTCACCTATATGATGTCCACCTGCACTTCCACTATATGCTTCCTCTATGATGGCGAGGCACTCATGCTCTAGTACACACCTATGCAAAACTTCATCACGCCCTAGTTTGTATAAGTCCCCACTAATCAACATGTAGGGCATGATGCATATGGCTAGTTGATTTTTCTCTAATGTCTTCATCCCTTCCGGTGCCATACCCATTTTAAGGAACACAGCAATATCCTCTAAGTCTGAGGGCACATGCCGTAACCTAAAAAACTATTCATCTGGCATGGTATCTTTAATTCTCTACATGTCCTCCCCTAAATCAATCCTAGACAAATGGTCAGGTCTGGAATTACTTTTTCCTAGTTTGACAACCACCGTGAACTCAAATTCTTTTAATTATAACACCCACCAGCATATGCACCCTTATAGGATGGGATTTTTCAACAAATATTTTAATGCCATGTGTTTATCGAGTAGATATTGCTTGAATTTATGAAGTGCGTAGATCATAGACAATGCCTCGAGCTCGGTTGTAGTAAAATTATGCTCACTGGTGTCAACTTCTTACTTTCAAAGCATAGGGGTGATAAAAATTACCTCACCAGGTTGTGAAAGAACTCCCTAATGGAAATTCCGTGGTATCCACATGAACATGGAAGGGATTATCCCAAGAGGGGAAATGTAATATAGGCATGGTGATAAGCCTATCCTTGATGTGTTGATTTCCTTCTACTTGTGCCTCTCCCCAATAGAAGGAACTTTTATGTTTGAGAAACTCTTCTAAAGGTGTGGTGATCTTGGAATACCCCTTGATGAACTTCGATAGTAGCCCATGTTTTCAAGAAACCCATGCATTGCAATTTGACTAGTTGGCTCCCACAATCCCACAATCACTACAATTTTGGTAGGATCCACTAGTAGACCTTCTTTGGGGTCCCAAATGGGGTAGAAAATACACACTTTTTAATGTTGAGGGCTATTCTCAACTACCGACACCTTTCAAACATAAATCTCGATTATCACAACGGTCCTTCACTAACCCATATATTGTCCAATCATGTAGGTAGACTTGAAGGAATTTATGGATAATGCCCTAGAAATCTTGTACCATAATGCAAGAGAACATAGCTGGTGCATTTTTCAAACCAAACAACATGATTGTATAGGAAAATATTCCCCACTCGGTGGTGAATTTTTCTTTCTTTGGTATTCTTTTGCAATCCTCACCTAGTGATAGCACGAGAACCCATCCATGAAAGAGTAGACTTTGCACCTGCTAATCCTGTTGGATCTCTTCAAGAAATGGGATTGAAAAAGGATCAATGATACATACTACATTTAGGTCCCTATAATCAACACAAATCCTTATCCTTTGGTCCTTCTTGATGCTAATTACCATTGGAATTATCCATTCTGACTCTTCAACAACTTCAATAATTCTTTATGCTATCATCTTATCTATTTCCTCCTTAACCTTCACACGTAGGTTAGGATTCATTTGGTATG
This sequence comes from Taxus wallichiana var. yunnanensis, assembly GCA_018340775.1. Classification (NCBI taxonomy): domain Eukaryota; kingdom Viridiplantae; phylum Streptophyta; class Pinopsida; order Cupressales; family Taxaceae; genus Taxus; species Taxus wallichiana. The sequence goes on from CM031239.1 coordinate 125,332,904, forward strand.
GTCTCTTCCAGACTGGTCACGTACCTTCATTCAACTTAATTCTCATTTACCTTTCCCCAAGGAATGGTAAATGCCTTTGAGTTCATGATACCTAGGTAGGAATAAATTCTCAAACTCACGTAAAAGATCAATGATCTTAGAGACTTGCTTTCTCCGACCAATAGTCTTCGATGATAGCCTCTTTAGGCTCTTCTTATGAGCTGATGTTAACCTTATTTTTCTTTAAAGGCTCATGATAGGCATGCGCCCATTCATCAGCACTGTCTACCACCTCACGCATCCCTAGATAATGGTCAAAATCCAAGTTTTCTTCTTCTTCACCATCAATAACATACACCATCTTACCCTTTTCTTTTTTTTTGCAAACATGCGTGCTCAAGCTGTATCTCTTTTGTTTCTTCTTCCTTAAAGCATGTCTCCAATCCAAGTTCACCTAGTAACTCTAGTATCCTATCTTCTTCCATGGCACTATCCCTAATGGTAAGGCGCTTGACAACCTACAATGCCTTATCCACCAAGGGTTTTTACTCTGATACTCGAATGTTTAAATGAGATCAGCTACTAACTCTTGCCATTTCCCTATCTGGTGGTGTGTCTTAGAATGAATGTACCATGTGTGTACATAACCTTGTAGGGTGGAATAAAACTTGTGAACCCATAATGAGGGTGGAAATGCTTCTACACTTCCCATCCAGGTTGTATCACATGCTTGGATATGGAAGGAAGTGGTTTCTCTACCATGGTAATATTTTAAAATCGTTAGTGTGTTGCTCCTGCAAAACCTTATAGAGAAGGAAACTCTCACCTCACACCATTCTAGGAGATTATCTCGATGTGTTGTCCACTAGCGCACAACATTTCTGAGTAGGATATAACTTAACATCCCCCTTCATTCATTTTCCTCCTTCCTCTAAGCTTCCATATTCTACAAAAATACCTTAGGGAAGGATCCTCCTGAGTGCTGAGGTAGCTCCTTTCCCCCTAGGTGCCAGACCGTATGCACCTTTTTTACCTTTTTCACCGATCCTCTCAAATGCCATTCGATTAACTCATAGGTTCCATGTGCCCAATTATCACATGTAAGACTAGTGGTGTCACTTACCGACTGAGCATCCTCAAACTGGATAACTCCATCAGTAGGATGGATTATCTCTAGATCCCTGATTGAGCACACATATATTCTATCCAGGACCTCTTCTCCCAAAGGTTCGATGCAGGGTGTTGATTTCCCATCAACTAGAGGTATGATGACCCGTTCCTCCTCATTCTCAAAGCTTATGTATTCCTTTTTAATCGAAGATCCACATTGTTCTTATAGCACCATGGGCACCCAATAAGTGTTGGGAAATTGTCTCGCCTTGGCGCGCGCCAAGACTTTGAAGTCTCGAGTAAACTTAGTCCCCGAATTATAATAGCTACATCCTTTAAGACACCAATGGGCATTGCCTTCATTTTTTTTTCCATATACATCACATTTGAAGATGGCTGTAATGTAGGCCTTCCCATCTGATGCCAAGCATCCAAGGTGAGAACATTGACCTCCGTGCCTGTGTCAATGAGGATATTGCTAAGGATCCATCCATCCACGACCAAATTTAATGTGATCTCCTATCATAGTCAAGGTTTTGAGGGGGAAGGTTTACATGCAAGACCTTCCTCTTGAGATCTTCTCGCATGTGGTACCTTCTCTCTAAACCATGCTCCTAGCAAGGGAATAATATTCTCTTCCCTTATCATTTTACATACTTCCCGACCTCATCCATGTCATCTTTTGGCACCTCAACCTTTCTTCTTTTCTCCTCCCAGCCTGGAATTCTCCTTGTAAAATTTGAATGAAGTCCATGGTTTCTTGATATACCTCCTTCGATGCGTACGGTTTGGGTACTTCCCATGTACCACTTCTTCCCTTGAAACCAGGTTCTTCTACCTTGGAATTTCATTTATGCGCATGGCATCATGTCTTGTTGTTACCATAACAAGTTCTAATCCTACATCATGTGTTACCCATGGCATCCATTATGTGTCTGTCTTCTTAATGCTTACCATTACAACACCCTTGTCTTTCCGGTGTTGCTGATTCATGTGCTTGAACAACTCAGGGAATTCCTCATATTTGTGCTTCTTCCCACACCATGAGCACTACAATAAATTTGGGAACCCTCATTTATAATGCTCGTAGACTCACAATTAAAACAAGTTCCACATGAGAACTCACTTATTCCTCCATTGGGGTTACCACGACCATGAAATCCTCTATAAAATACCCTTTCACACGTGCCTCCATCTGTGTGCTCCTCATAATGTCAATCATCACCTTTAGAACTACTAGAAATGCTAGTCCTGAACATCCCATGATCAATGGCTTCATGGATTTGGTCAATAAGCCTACAATCCTTAGTGTCATGGGTTGTAGAGGTGCAGATCTTACAGTAGCAAGAAACATTCTTCCAAATTATGTGTTGTAATAAGGGGCATCTACTTGCATCATGGTCCCCATGAAAAATTTCACAGATCTCTTTGTTACGATGTGTATTTTCCTCCGTGGGAAACCATCCTTGACATGCCCTCTACTTCAAAATTTGTACACCATATACCACTGTAAGTCTCATGGGATGAGTTTGTAGACATATTCTCTAGCTGCTTAGCTATAGTAGCGATTTGAGCCTCCAGAAATGGGCTAACACCACTATCAACACTTCCAAAATCTTTGGCACGTAGAGTGGCTTCTAACACCTCGCTTGGGTGCATGTGAAAATTTATGAGATAAAGGTCTTCTAAAAGGTGTTATCAACCCCCCAAAAAACCATTGAGCATGTTGTGAAGGGTGAATATCATATGAAAATTTTGACAGGAGAGTTTTGAACTGTATATCATACTCCCGCACACTCTTTTCCATTCCCTGTTAAATCTCCTTCGAATGCTTGATGCTCTTCTATTCAAACTCAGGGATGTGGAATGCTTCGAATAAGGTGTTTTTAAAGCGGTATAAACCACAACCATTAGATGCGGGTCATATTTCCTATACCAGCTATGAGCACGCTTTTGTAACGTCATTACAAACTAACTATCCTTCTACTCGGGGGTTGTGATCTCCTTCATGTGCCATAGTATCTCACACTTGTAAACATGTTCTACAAAACTTCAATACCTCTATAATCTAGAAAATGTAAAGACATCTCAAATAATACTTAAGGAGGTGGTGGGGTACTTGTCCTCCCGATCTAGAGCCTTTGTTTCCTCTGGTGTTTCCCCACCGCCGAGATCCACCAGTCCTATACCTCTTGACCCACTAGATCCACTAGATCTACGAGGTCACGTTCCTCCTAACTAACTAGATCCACCATGACCTTCCTCCTCCCGACCCACCGGTTCCACTAGGTCCACCAGTCCTATAGTGGTCATGCGAAGGGTCCCCAAAGTTATCTTGAACTACATGTCGATAGTCTTTAATAATTCTCCACTATAACTAGTGTACCCAACGCCACTTCTAGATGCGAGATCGAAGGTTTGTGTACTTGCTCCTAGTCCTAAAATTCCTCTAAATACCGAATAGTATACATAGCCATAGAATTGGGAAATGAAAAATTATATCTGGCTTTGGGTGGAGATCTGTCACTTCCACCGATACCAATTGGGTCAACGATACTCCTTTCTTTATCCGGAAAACCAAGCGCCATGGTTTGGTCACTAGGTGGGTTCGAGATACGTGCCAATGACTCCTTTCTCCACATGATGAAATCTCATTAGAAGCCAAAGGGTTCTCTCTTATGTACTTGCCAAGATGGGGTAGCACAGACTACTTAGGTTCCACATCCTCTGCATGAACCTTAACTCCTTCCCGCAACGTTTACCTCCATAGATCCATCACACTTGCAACCTCGCATTGTCTAGAAATCTCCCTTTCACGTGCTTCACTATACTTGAGTCGTCTCTCCTCCCTTTCTTTCTCTGTCGTAATATCTGTCATCTTCCTCCACCCTAGCTTCCTTGCCTAGTGCTCAGAATGGTTTAGTCGGCCATTGGAAATGCCTCTAAAATGAAGGTAATAATCAAGATCTTAATTTCCAGAGGAATAACACGTAGAAATGATCCTCTGGGCTCCTGCAGAAACTCAAACTCAACAACTTCTAAACAAGAATATGTAGAAATAGCATACTCCAGTGTATCTAGCCATCACACATTTCCACCAATGATCCACAACATGATTCCATGTTAGATCTACATCTTTCATCCTCTGGTACTCTTCTTGGGTCCACACATGTGATTTATAATACCAGCTTGATCTAGATGTATATGCTTTGAGAGTCATTCATACGATTCTAATCGGAAGTAATAAAAAAATTCATACAAATCATGGTAGAGGTTCTATCTACGTGCATCAAACTCAGGTCTAGTGCTAAATCTCTGAGAAAATTCATCCTCCATAATCTTGAACCATGATTCAACACTTTCCAAGGTTAAACAATTTGTCATCACTTATTACATAGATCATGATGTATGTCATTTCTCACTACAACTACGAAAAGAGTCTCGTAAATGGAACCAAGATGCGAGTCATTTTTACACCCATCACAAAGGAAATAAATTCCATGCACACCAACTTATCACCCAAAGGGTCTTTGGGAACTCACACGAGGCACGCGTAGGTGCCGAGTCTCTATTTTATGTGAGTTAAATGGGAAACCATCACCTATGTCGGGAACTTAATGAATAAAGATGGAAATGATACATACAATCATTAAAGGGGCTCAAAACGGCCTCTAGACAAATGTATTCATTCCAAATAGAGGGTACTTACAAATAACAAATAGAACTAAAGGAGAAAGGAAAATACATAAGGATTTACATCTATTTGATAACGTCCATGAACAAAAATGAAAAGATATAGATATGAATCAAATAAATTACATGCATACTCATTCATTTTTGTAACCTCATTACATTCAATGGATCCATTAGACTACCACAAGTTGATCGGACAAGTCATACATCACAACAGGGGATCATGTCCTTCATCCATAAAAATAAAATTTTATAACCCAGCCCCTTAATACATAACTCCTTTATATGGCTTCTACAAAATCCCAAAGAGTTCTTGTAGTATTTCTATAGAGATCTCTACTCTCTCTATTCTCCTCCTTTTCTATCAAATCTATATCTTTTTATCCCGTCGGTGCTCACATATATAGGCATCCAAAAGTGCCAACTCATCCTTCTCGTGGCCTCGGATCTAGTGCCAAGTGTCTCGAATGTGGTCCTCCATGGGAGCACACTCCTCCACGCCCGAGCTCTCCATGTTTTTCCATAATGCCTTCTAGAACCTTCTATCATAGGACATATTCCTTCCTAGGCCAACTTTGTCATTGGGATGCAACATTATCCACTCTACATGTGCGGTTAGGTCATGCTTTTCTCGTGTCCTACCCAAAATTCCCAATATGGCTAAGTCATGAGACCTTAGCTCTATCTCAGTACACGCACCACAAGTTTTCTTAAATCCTTCCTTAAACCCTATCCTATGTGTCTTCTTCTTTTGTGCCTTTCTTCAACTAGGCCTTGCATACCTATGCACCTTTTTGTACTTAGCCAATATTTTGGGGTCCCAACAGTTATGTTATGAAGGTTTCAATATTTCATTATGTGGCTATGTTGATTCGGATATGGTGGAGATTTGGATGGTAGAAGGAACACTCACTGGATATATTTTCACGGTGAGGTGGGATGGTATTTAGCTGGATTTCAATATTATAGAAGTTTGTGGCTTTGGTATGTTGTAGCTACAAAGGCTAGCAAGGAGATGATATGGATGATTAGGTTCATGGAAGAGTTGGGAAAGGAGAAAGATGATTGCAAATTATTCGATGATAGTCGAATGCAATTCATTTGGTAAATAAATCATCATTTCATTTGAGAACAAAACACATTTAGTTGAGGTATCACTTCATACATCGGGTATTAGATGATGGGTTGTTGAATCTAGAAAAGATTCATATGAGTGAGAACCTTGTGGATATGATAACGAAACCATTAACAAATTAAAAGTTGGAGCTACACTCCACTTATTTTGGTCTTCAGTTTTGAGACTTGAAGAGGAAGAAACAAAGCTAAGGAAGGATCTAGGAATGATGTTGTACAAGTATAGTGTAGTAATTAATCTCCAAGTGGGAAATTGTTGAGTTATGAAGCTCAATTACTTTGTATTAGCATGCAATATGAAACTTGTTGGAAAACATAGTAACCGACATCGGTTATGGAGGGACGCATCGGTCACCTATGACCAACATCAATCGAGCAAGGAGGAATTGACATCGGTTAGGGCTAACCAACATCAGTTACCTATGCGGGAGTATTTTATTAAACTCTCAAGAATTATATCTATTTTTAGTATTAAAGTAGATCTATTGATTGTAATTGCATGGCTAAGTGCCCTAAGTTTGGATAAGCCTATATAAGCATGACATATAGGGTTTAGATGTAAGAATTAAGAACTTGCAAAAGTTGATGATTATTGTGAGAATAATTATGAGAGAGAGAATTCTCGAAAAATATGTAAAAGCTTGTGTGAAAGAAAGTACTTTACATCGAGAGGTGTGGAAGATTGTAAATCTTTAATTGTATATCTTGTCAAATCTTTGGATAATATATTGGCTTATTTCTTGGTGGAGGTAGCCCACACTTTGGGTGAGCCACATTAAATCTAGTGTTGATTTATATATCTTATTTTGGTATATTTCTTCTAGTAGAATATCTACTTTTATTTGCAGTATTCTTAGATCTGATATATTTTATGTATAACCGGTGTGCTAACCCCACCACATAAAGAATTTAAATCTTTGTAATACAAATAAATCCTTATCCTCCAATCTTTCTTGATACTAATCACCATTAGGCTCACCCACTCAGATTCTTCAATTACCTCAATGATACCAGATTATATAATCTTATCAATTTCCTCCTTAACCTTTATGTGAAAATTCAAGTCCATCTTGTATGGCCTCTTCTTGACAGGGCACACACATTCTTTTAACTTAATCCTCATTTCCCCTAATGAGTGATGAAATCCCTTCAATTCATGGTACCCACTTAAGAACAAGTATTGGAAGTCACACAACAACTCAACTATTTTTAAAACCTCCTAACATGTCCATAATATCCAATAACATATTCTTTTTGCTCTTCTTTTGTACCAATATTAAACTTCTTTGTTTTCAAGGGCTCATGGTAGGCGTATGATTTCTCATTTACTCTATCTAAAACTTTACACATACCTTTAGTATGGTTAACATCCAAGTTTTCTACCTCCTCATCATCTATCAGGTAGACTAACTTTCTTTTTCCTTCTCTAGACAAGTGTGCTCAAACTATATTTCCTTTGTCTCTCCTTCTTCTAGTTTTTCTTCTATGAAGCATGCCACCAACTCATGATCCCTTCAAAATCCAGGATTTGGTCCTCAGCCATGGAACTATCTCCCAAGGTAAGGCACTTGAATACTTGCAACACCTCATTCAATGATGGCTTAAGAGATTGATACTCAAAAGTATGGAATATATCCACCGTTAACTCTTTCTAATTACATGTCTGATGACACAACTCTAAATGGATGTACCATGCACACGCACAACCCTGCAAGGTGGAATATAACTTATACACCCATAGTGAGGGAGGTAAGGCTTTTAGGCCTACCATCCAGGCTCTCTCACATTCTGTATGTGTAATGAGGTGGACTCCTTCCCATGATAGTTGTGTATTGTAGAAGGTGAATTCCTCTGGAGAAACCGAATAGAGAATGTGATTCGCACTTTGCACCACTCTAGAAGATTGTCTTGATGGGTCGCCAACCAACACATTACAAGGTATAAGTATGCATAATCCTCCTTTCTACTTGACATGTCCACTAGAATTCCATCACGTATAAAAATACATTAGGGTTACCCTCTCTAGTGTAAGTGGGTGCCTTCCTTCCTCCAAGGAACTTAACTCATAGGTCCCTTACACCCAATTTTCACATACAACACTAGTTGTATCACTCATGGACTAAGCATCTTCCCATTGTATGACTCCTCCTGATGTATGGACAACCTTGTGGTCTCTAATAGTGTGCACATAGATTTTTCTAGTTCCTCTTCTTCTAAAGGATCTACATAGTGCGTACAATTCCCATCCATTAGTGGAATAACAACTCACTCCTCTTTTTTATCAAAACTTATGTACCCTTTGTTAAAGTGCAAGTCAACATTATTATTATAATACTAGGGGCATCTAAGTAAGGATGGAAATTTATCTTCCTTAAAAAGTGCTAAGAATTCAAAATATCCAATAAAATTTTCCCCTTGGATGGTTATGGATGCATCCTTGAACACTCGATGGGAATATCCTTAGTCTTATTCTCCATATACATCACATTTGAATATGGCAACAATGGGGGCCTCCCATTTGATTCCATGCATCAAAAGTTAGAACATTAACCTTTGTACCCATGTAGATCACAATGTTTATTAAGAGCCATTCATCCATATCTGCATTCAATGTGATTTCTTCGTCATAATAAATACTTGTGAGGGGGCATATTAGTATGCAAGACTTGGGTCTCATGCTCACCTCCAACACATGGTACTTTTTGTCTTAGACACTTTCCTATCAAAGTGATAATATTCTCCTAGCGGAGCATCCTACACACTTCTCTAACCTCATCCATTTCCTTTTGAGGGACCTCGGTATTATTTTCTTGTTCTAACTTCATTATTTCTCCTTTAGACATTGAATCTCCCCTTGCAGTTCCTAATCACCTCCATGGTATTTTAGTAAACCACCTTCGATGGATTAGATCGGGATAATTTCCATGTAATACTTTCTCTCGTGTAATGAGGGGATTTTACTTCGTAATTTCCTTAGAATGTGAAACCTCGAGATCACGTAGTCACTAAGACAGTTCTAATTCGGGGTTATGTGCTACCCTAGGCATCTACTACAGATCAGATTGCTTCATAATCATCATATTTACACCCTTGTTCTTCCTATGGTTCTGGTTCATGTTCTCATACAAATCAGGGCACTCCTCATACTTATGCTTCTTCATACACAATGAGCACCTTGTAGAAAATCTGGAAATTCATGCTTGTAGTTCTCGGTAGATCCACAATTGTAACAAGTTCCATGGGGAAATTAACTCCTACCTCCTTATCCACCATGGCCTTTGAATCCTCACAAAAAAATCTTCCTCAACTTCCTCCATATCTATACCCTTCATATTAATGATGCTCATTCTTAGAATTGTTTCCAATCTTTGGTATGGTGCACACCAATATCAATGACATCATGGATTTAGTCTATCAATCGGTAGTCCTTTGTATCATGAGTCATAGATGAGAAAATATTATAATAAGAAGACACATTCTTGTGGAGCATGCACTCAGTAACTATTGATTAGAGAAAAAAATTAGTTGAACTTGCACACGAGTTCGCATGGAAGAACAACATAGGAGAAAAAGCGCAAAGGTATAGGAAGGCGTCACGTGTGGAGGTGTAGAGTCAGACTCTCAAGGACTTAGATGATTTTGGGGATCATATATATTCTTAGAGATTGGCGTGTAGAGCACACAAAGAAATTTTGAGACTTGTGCGCCACTATTTGTGGAGATTTTGGAGGATATGTCAACTCACTCTTGCATGGGCATAAGCTAATTATAGATCCACCACTACAATTAACTATCAGTGATCTATAGATGGCATACTTGCATGTATGGCTATAGTTATAAAAAGGTGTGTGGTTGTTATTAGCATGCGACCTATTTCTGGTAGAGTTAAGTAGTGAAGGGCTAGTTCCCCACCCTATATATATATGTAATGAATTACTTAGTAGGGAGAGAGCCACATATAGACATACAGATAGAAACATATGCTTTGAAGAATGGGAAAACATGAGTACATGCGACTAGATAGTTGTAACAGATCCATGCGTGCATGCCTGGTATTGTATGAAGCTTATGTATTGTTGGTACGATGAATAGATAAAGGAAATTGGCTGAAAAAATAGTGTTTGATGTGTTTTATCAATGCATGTTATTATTTTCATGATGATTTACCTTTAAGCACTTATAGATCTGGTTAAATATAATGATGAATAGATGGATTAGTTCTAAAATATATGTTTACTACTTTATCATACCACCATTCTGCTACTACTACTCTTAAGAGGGACCCGGTACCTTTGCACGCTTCGGTGAGTGCTCAGCCTAGGCTAAGTGATGTGCCAACGCGACTAGGTATTAACTAACAATTCTAGGCTGCATCATTGGTTTTGTTGCGGGACCTCTTTTTTAGTTGTTTTAGAATGGTTCACGATGAAGACATACCAGCTAACTTTGGTGAGTGTTGAAGAATGGATTCATGATCTGGAGGAAGTATACACACGGAGGTTTTCCACTGGATCCAAATTTAGCACACGTACTTGGGTAGAGAAGAATCTGTATGATAGTTTATACAAAATCTTCTTTGCTATCTTTCCAATAGAATTATATGAATGGTTGACTACATATGCATCTAAGTGGAATTGGAGGTATCACACACTTGTTTGGACACATGAGGAATTTTAAACACTATATGATGCTGACCTGAGCTGGACTTACACGGTAGATATCTAGTTTTGCGGTGTCCTAAATAGCTATATTTTGAAGTATTCAATTTTAACTTATTCGTGCCTGGAGGTAGTGGAGTTCTAGTTTCTACGATATCCTAAAGGGATGTATTTACAAGGTATTCCTCTGGTAAACAAAATACTAATGGTAATGTTGAACTTAGAAGTTAAACCCATGGAAAGCTAAAAGAATCATCATGTGCGGGGGTAGGAATAGGATTAGTGAAAGATGGTAGACCTAGCGGTAGCAAAAAAGGGAATAGAGAGGTAAAGTACGATGAGGTGTATGAGAGGGAATTATGCAAGAAACAAGAGATCGCAGAATGGATGGTGTTGTGGAGAGAGATGGCTCATAAAGGATTTGAGGCTCAAGGGGAGGAAGAAGCGCAAGAGCATCGGGAACTCCCCCATCTATGGAAGCATGACAGAGAACCCTCTTCGGTCTCACATGGAAGTACACTAGTAGATATGACTGGGCCATGGGCGTGCATTTAAGCCAAACTCTAACCTAGCCCTTGCCCTTGGTTTTCTTGTATCTAGTACAACAGTAAAAATAGTTTTAATTTAGGAAGTGAAAGCACATAAATAGGTCGAAAAAAATTACATCAATGACAACATAGACAATTTCGTTATTATTTTGGGGTACGTTTTCAAGCTCATCTACACGAGAATATGAGCGTCTTGAGTGTGGGAATCACCTCTAGATTTGGGACCACTTCCCAAACTGTAGGGGTCCAGTATATTACCACTGTTGGGGCACAAGGAGTGCATCCATAGGCCCTATTCCAAATTCTAGAGGAGGATCGGGTGGTATGGACAGTTCTAGTTCGGTGGTTCGGGTTGTATTGGAGGAAGAGGAAACTAAGGAGGTTCTCGGGTTTGGGTGGTCAAGGCCCGCATGCAACCCCGAACATTTATATGGAGATGTCCTTTCATCTCCTAGAATACGAGAGGTATCATGGATTCTCGTTGAACATGTTCATATGTGTGAAATATTGTGGCGCGTGAAGGGTATTATGGCCTTTGAGTGCAAGGCAAGTTAGTCTGCTACTACATTACAGCGCATGTGCACATGCATGGTATAGGAGTTTGATCCCAATCAAACTTGTATTGACTATGCAACATTGAAATATGCTTTCTTAAAAGAGTTCCACATCCCAGAGTTTGATTAGAAGAGTATAAGCACACTCAAGGATATAAAGCAAGGCACTACTGAAAGTGTATGTGAGTATGATGCGTGTTTTAAAACACTTCTATCCAAACTCTCTTATGACATTCATGCAAGTCAGCATGCACAATGGTTTGTTGGGGATTTATTACCCCATTTCAAAGAGCACTGTCACATAAGACTTATACTTGATCCACATAAAGCATTGGAATCCACTTTACGCACTGAAGTAGTTGGGAGTATTGACACTGGAGTTAGTCCATTTTTGGAAGCTTAGATAGCGGCTATGGAAAAATAGTTAGAGAAATTATCAGCAAACTCAGCTCATGAAATGTGCTCAGGAATCTGGTGTACAAATTGTGAAGTGGAAGGGGACACCAACGATAGTTTCCCTTGTAGAACTATATGATCGTTGTTATTAGACTGTGATATCTGCCATTTGAATCATGATGCTAGTAACTACCCCTTACTACAACGCATAATCAGGAAGAATGTATCCTCCTTTTGTAAAATTTGTAGGTCCACAACCCATGATACTAAGGACTGTAGATTGATTGGCTAGATCCATGATGCCATTGATATTGGGGTCCAACAGGTGAGTGTGGCTGATAATTTTAAAGGGAAGAATGAGCATCAGAATAGGGATTATAATAAAATGTGCTATGACAGGAATGCCAAAAGGTTTAAAGGGGTTTGTGAAAGGGGATGAGGATATCGAGGCAGATATGGAGGATGAGGCCGAGGTGGTGGAAGGAGTGAATTCCCTCAAGGAACTTTCTATACACGTGGTTCACCCGACCATTATAGGCGTGAATGCCTCGTAGAATATTTCTTGTTCATTTTGTGGAAAGGGGCATAGTTATGAAGAGTGTCCGAACTTGTATGAGCATCTCAGTAAGCAGCACAAGTAAGAAAACAAGGGTGTGGGGATGGTTAGAATCTAGTGCATGATAGATAATCAGTGGATGCCAAAGTTAACACTCGAACATGAGGCAAGAATACAATCAATATAACCACACGAGTTGAGGCAGCACACACAAGAGAGGTGTTGCAAATGTGTTTGACAATCACTAGGGAGGAGGTTTTGCATGCTAGATATCCAAATCCAGCTCATCAAAAAGAAGTCTATCAAGACACAATGGAGGTCCTTAGGAGCCTTCAAGGTGAGATACAAGGTTTAAAAGAGTAGCCTCAAAATTGGAGCATAGGGATACAAAATAGGTACCGTCGGATATTGACAACATCGAGAGGTATGTAGAACGTTGCACAGAGAATATTATTCCTTTGTTAGGAAATTAGTTGAAAGGGAATACTTTTCATGCGGGAACTCAAACCAAGAGACAAATACTTCATGTGAATCATCCCCCTAATAGCATTGACTATGAAAAGGAGATAACTTTGAATGTTGTTGTGACGGATGGTGACATGTTGAGCAATATCTTGATTGACACAGTGTGTGGAAGTAAATGTACTTACATTAGATTCGTGGGAACAAATAGGGAGATCCCCATTGCAACCATCATCTAATGTATTGTTCATGGAAAATAGAACAAAAGCTACTCCCATACGAGTTTTGAAGGATGCATCTATCACTATACAAGGGGACAAGTTCACAAGAGACTTTAAAGTGCTAGCACTTGTGGAAGTAGATAGTTTCCTAGCTTTGCTTGGGCAACCTTGGTGTTATGCGAACAATGCTGATTTGATATTTAACAAGGGGTATATTAGCTTTGAGAAAAAGGAGTAAAGGGTCATAATACCATTAACAGATGGGAAATATATGCCATATGTAGAACCTTTAAGCAAAGAGGACTTGAAAAAAATCTATGTATGCACTATTCGGGACCCAGAGGTCAATGATCCATCTAAGGAAGGAATCCTTCATTGGGAAGATTCTCAGTCAATCAATGATACTACTAGTATTTCTTGTGATAATTGGGCTCATGACACTTATGAACTGGTGGGGTGTGAAGTTAAGTGCGTGGTTACTTGCAAGATGGGTTTTCACTCTATTCGATGTATAGGTCACACAAGCACCCGCTATACTGGATCTGAAGATTTGGCTGGATTTTTACAGGTCATGGAAACAAATTGGGTTGACCAGCTTAAACGACGAGATATGTTGTCATATACTTTGGGCGGGATGACCACACGCTGGTGGGTAGTCCATAGGGATAATCTCTTAGAATGGGGAATGATTGGGACCACCTTATCAACCAGGTTTTCTAGAAGTAATGCACCTACAAAAATAGGCCCTTATCATGGTGTTCAACCTGCTCAACATCATATCTAGCGGTGTGACTGGATAGTAGGATAGGAAGCATTACCACCCTTACTTTAGGTGCATCTATTTTATTATGCTCTACAAGGTTGTGTGTATGCTTGGTATGTCTATGCTGAATTACATCACGAAATCGGAAGTTGGTAAACTTTGACTCTCGGATGATCCAAAGTTTTGAGTTCTTTTCATCTACACCACAAGTGAACACAACTTTAAGTTTTATCAAGTGCTTAGCCATGGGAGATAGTGGGAAAGTGGAAGAACTTGTTCAAGAATTATTTGGTGAGACAGAGACAGGGCGCATTTTACGGATGAAGAAGATGATATCATATTACTTGAGTGCACTTCTCTTGAAAAAGATAAGGGGAAGATGGTTTACATAATTGATGAGGAGGAAGTTGAGCACTTGGACGTGGATCATTCACATGGAACACGTGAAGTGTTATCCAGTGCAGATGTAGATGCGTGCACATATCACGAACCTATGAAGACAAAAAGGTCAATATAGGCATAGAAGCTGAACCTAAGGAGGTGATAATTGGGGATTACTAGTCAGAATCAAAGGTAGCAAAGATCATAGAGTTACTTCATGATTATGAGGACTTATTCCCAAGAGGATACCATGAACTTAAAGGTGTGCATATATCACTCGAGAGAAATGAAGATAAAGCTCAAGGAAGGTGTGTGCCCTATTAGGAAGCGACCATATCGGATGAATCCCAATTTACACGAGAAAGTAAAGGAGGAGATTGACAAGATGTTGAAATCTAGGATCATTCAACCATTGGATGAATTAGAATGGGTCAGTCCTATGGTGATAAGCATCAAAAAGGATGGTAGGATTCAAATTTGTGTTGATTATAGGGAGTTGAATGTAGCATGTGTTATAGATCCCTTTCCTACGCCATTCATGGAGGAAATATTAGAAGGAGTGGCGGGGCATGAAATATATTCATTTACATATGGGTTTTCAAGGTATCATCAGGTTAGGATTTCCCCGGAAGATCAAGAGAAGACCACCTTCACTACTGAATGGGGAAGTTTTGCCTATATTGTGATGTGCTTTGGATTGAAGAATGTACCTCGTAATTTCAAGGATATTGGTACAAGCCTTCAAAGATTTCATTCATAACTTCTTACAGGTCTATCTTGATGATTGGACCGTGTATGGGCTAATTAAGGATCATTGTGACAATTTTTGCTTAATGTTTGAAAGATGTTGACAGTTGAGTATTTCATTGAACATCAAGAAGTGCAACTTTACTACTCCCTTTGGCACACTTTTAGGACATATTATCTGTAAGGAAGGGTTGTTGGTTGATCTAGCTAAATTTGCATTCATCATAGGCCTAAAAGCGCTTGACCGACCAAAGGTGAGTGCACGATTTTTGGGTCATAAAGGGTATTACATGAAGTTTATAAAAGGGTATGCAAAATTTTCTGCACCCTTGGAAGAATTGCACTAGGGAAAAGGTATCTTCTATTGGGGGAATCAAAATAGTGCGCATTTGAGATATTGAAGAAGAACCTTACTACCATGCCTATCTTGTGTTTTCCTTCATGGGATAAACCTTTTTATGTTCATGTGGATGCCTCTGGCATAGCCATTGGTGTAGTTTTAGTTCAACTAGGAGAAGGTATCGTTGATCATCCCATTTTCTTTGCTAGTAAGAAGTTGACCCCTGCAGAACAAAATTATACCATTACAGAGCATGAGGCCTTGTCCATGATCTATGCCTTGTAAAATTTTGTCGATAGTTTTTGGCTACACCATTTTTGTTTTATAAAAATCACATGGCATTTAAATATTTGGTGAACAAGTCCATTTTATAGGGTTGCATATACCAATGGATACTCTTATTTCAAGAGTTTGACTTTACGGTTGTGGTAAAACTAGGCAAAAGAAATTCTGGACCAGATCACCTGTCTAGAATTCAATCAGGGGAAGAGGCACAAACAATAGAAGAGACCATGCCTGATGCACAACCCATAGGTTACAACGCACACTATCGAATTAGAGGACATTGTTATCTTTCTAAATCTTGGTATGGTGCCGACAACATGAAAGCTTTAGAGAAGAAGCAACTTTCTATTCATGCGGTACATTTCATGCTAATTAGTGGTGATTTGTACAAGCTAGGTAGAGATGAGGTGTTACACCATTGTGTCGTGGAGCATGAATGAAAGTACATAATGGAAGAAGCACATGGTGATATTGCATGTGGCCATTATGTAGGTGATGCAATAGCGTGCAAGATCCTACTTGTTGGGTTATGGTGGGAAACATTATACAAGGAGTGTAAAGAGTATTGTAAGACATGTGATCATTGTCAACATCTTGGTTGCCTAGGACAAAGGGATGAGATGCCCCTATGACCAATAACAAGTGCAGAACCCTTTGAGAAATGGTAAATTGACTTTTTCAGCCTATTTCACTAGCCACGCGTAGATTGGATTGCGCTATATCATCACTTGTACATATTATCTTACCCTTGGGTAGAAGCATAACCTACGAAGGACCGCATGAAAAGGCTACAACAACATGGGTTCTTATGGGAGAATGTTCTTACAAGGTATGGCTATCCTTTAAGTTTAACAAGTAATAGGGGCACACATTTTTTAAATGAGACAATATGAATTCTTTTAGACAAGTTTATGGTTGCCCACCATAAAACTACACCCTATCACCCTCAGGTAAATGGGACTACGAGGATTTTAACAAAATTTTGAGCCACACATTGACCAAGATTTGTGATGTTGGAAGGATTGGGATGATAAAGTATCTATTGTTCTTTGGGCTTATAGAACAAAATACAAAAGATTGAACAAAGCCACACCTTTTCAATTGGTGTTTGGCATGGAAGTTGTTCTACCTCTAGAATTTATGTTACCTTCTTTGCACATTACACACGCTAGAGGTCTAGCTGATGAGAAAGCCTTGGAAGAACGGATTGTGAAGATGGTTCAACTAGATGAGCGTCGAGCCATCGTACACCTGGAGTTAGAAATAGGAGAAAGCACGCCAAAAGGCATGGCATGATCGACACATCAGGGATAAGAAACTTGTTGTAGGACAAATGGTATTGCTATATGACTCCAAGTTTTTGTGCCATCCAGGAAAGCTCAAGGTGCATTGGTTGGGGCCATATGTTATCACTCATATACTTGAGTCAGTGCTTATCGTTGGAAACAATTGACGGCACAAGGTTTCCCGGCACTTTAACAAGATTAGGTTGAAGACCTACTATAAATAAGTCTTCTTGGTGTTTGTAATAAGGCATTATTTTTAGATACATTAGGTTTCATTTTATGCATTTTATTAATGTATTTCTTTCATCATCGCTATGATTTGTCAATTTTAGCTCTTGTTTGTATAATAAGTGTGCTTGCGCACATGAAACTAACTACAATATGAAGCATGTTGATGTGCGTAGAGAATGCACATCCTTTTTATGTGGGGTAGATTGTTGGTGACTCTCAAGTATATGCTATGAAGATGTAATGTTGTTGGTGTTGAGAAAGAAGGTTGCTAAGGGTAACGACAAAAGATTTCTTCTCAAGATAAGAAAGGATGAATATGGATAAGGGAAAGTATAACGCGAGGTAAACGGAAGCCATGGTAATTACCAGGAGATGGTGTAGTGATGAGGTACTCGAGCACTAGAGTGCATGCTAAAGAGAAGTTTGTGACAGAGGGTAAAAAGGCGTGCTAGAAGGTTATAGCTTTGGCGTGAAAATATACTGCGCGGAAATGATAAAAATGGGTCATAAATGAGGAGAATTTGGTAGGTGGAGGAGCAATTAATGCAGCAAAAAGTAGAAATCTATATAAGGACGGGATGTGATTTCATTTTTACCCTTACGACTATGAGAATTTGACAAAGAGCCTACACACGAAGAGCATAAAGCTAAATGATTCATAGTATGAAGCAAGTGAACTAGGCATGGAAGAGAGATTTTCGTTATTAAAAAGACTTAGATCCCCAGGAAAAGGGTTTGACGAAGAAAAGTAATAAAATGGAGCTAGGGTGTGCAAGTTCATGATTAAAAATTAGGGCACGGAAGAATCGGGTAAGGGTTCAAAGCAAATTACTCAAAACACACTTACGCAAAATCTACAAAACAAAACCCTAAAACAAGAATGGCACTAAAGAAGAAAGCAACACCGATAAAGGAAAAGAAGAAGGTGGTGGTGGAAGAAGAGGAGGAGATGACCCCGAGGGAAATTTCTCTAAAATGTAGTACCACGAGGAAGTTATTGTGGGGCGGAGGAATACCCACATAAGACAGAGAAAGATAAGTGAATACAATCACCAAACCAATGAAAACCAGAAATAATTAGATGACCTACTCACTTCTCGAATGAACAGGCGCACTGAGGATGACATGCTGATATATGATGATGCTAGGGAAAAGATACTCAAAGGAAATGGTGTCTACCAACTTTATGAGCTTCCATACTTTAGAAAGTATGCACCCCCAGTATAGATGGCTAATGAGCCGATTCCATGAGAAATTTTTCTACTTCACGGGATGGAGTGTAAGACCGACATCCATCCTTATTGCCATATTCTTGGATTACAAGAAATGGGTGAAGACATTAAGACTGACTTAGCTAACAAAAGCACCATTTTGAAGACACGGAAGGTGTTGGGCTATCAAAAAGGACCACGTGGGATGGACATTGACAAATTGAAAAATTGTCCAAGAGGTACAGCAAGACAAACACATCTAACCACAAAATTGAATTCCCAAGAATGTTGGTCCCAACTTAATTCTATGTGGTTGCATGTGGCCAAGCGCATGTCGAGAAGGAACCACTTATTACAGAGTGGATAGTTGAGGAAGCGTGCGAAGGGAGTAAGATAAGTTTTGGTGTATCTTACTGAGTTTAGTCTTCATGGAGATCAGGGTACCAAATGGCCCAAAAGAGAACATATGGGAATACCACATGAATCATAAGTCTCCAGCTGAGTGATTCAACAAGTATCTTTGCAAAGGGTCGATGACAGAGGAGGTGAAGGAGTGCATTGAGATGTGGTATGATAGGCTCCACGTGGCATTTATAGAAGAATGGTACATACCCAAGGATTTACCTCGGTCCTTGGAAAATAGGTATAGTTTGCGGTCTACCAAAACTTCGCATTACACACTTTCTAATGATAGATGTCATGGAGCCCCTAGTGTAAGTTGCCATATGCATTTCCTATGTAGTACTTTCAAGTTACAATTCTCGGTTCACCAACACATGGAGGTTAGTGTTTAATGCGTTCTGTGAGTATCACACCCTAAGGAAGACTTATGGATATCCGTAGAGGAATGCATATAACGAGAATAAAATCTCAGAGATCTTGAGCATTAACCAAGAAATAGTGGCCATTATGGATATCGAGGCATGTGCTAATATACCTCCAATCGAAGCCCAAAATGGAGAATATGTAACACCCTAAACTGTTGTTACTTCCTCCTGAGCATACAAGTGTTGATATGTGATTTATTTTGTAAAAAGGATGTGCTCCTTTGATTGTGAAGTCATGCTTGATATGGATTATATCTTCTTTGAAATTGCACATCTTTGACTGAGTCGAAACATAATTGGAATCTTTTATTTCTTTCATTTTACACCTGAGTTTAATCTGATCTCGGAATGAATTATGGAGTTATCCATCTATAAGACCTAGCCTTGGATCAGTGGTATTGATCCAAGTGATGCTTTAAGTTTATTCGTGATGAATTAAAATTATAGACCTTACGCAGGTTGCAAGGTCTAGATGCATTGAATAAGCTAGTCCGGAGTATAACTCAGGTTGATCGTGTTAAATGAATTGGTTCCCGATATCGTAATATCAGGAAGGTCTTGATCGTGGACCAGGTAATAATTCAGTTACATTTAATTCACTAGCCTATTGGCAGTACAGGAGTGAACCCTGTTCGTGAATGTATGTTGTAGATTCTTTTTCTGAGCATTTGAAATGTTAGACCTAAGCTAGATTATTAAGGTTAGTAACCTAAAACTAAACTATAACCTAGGGGTTAGATTAGTGTTAATATAACCTAGGCCTAGGCTATAAGCTAATGTTCTCGGTTAGTATCTATGTGCTATGAGGTTAAACTAAGTGTTATCTTAAATCCTAACCTAAGTTACTAACCTAACTATGAACAAGGAAGAAAGGGGACCTATGGAAGGGTGCGAAACATGTGCGGCAATTTCTATGGCATTAAATGGAGGGATAAGTATGAAGGATAGGTAATTTGGTAGAAGTTTTAAACGGCTAGCTAGAGCCGACGTGGTAGGTCGCCAAAGTTGGAAATGGTCTTGAATTTTTATCCATCGCCAACTATGGCGGTCGGTGGGCAATGGAAATTGAGTGGGAAATTAGGAGTAAATTCCATTTATGGACTCGGTCTTCAAGCTCAAGTTTCACGGAAGGCATGCAAAATGGAAAATTAGTAGTTTGTTCTATTTTCATGCGCTCCGGTTTTCCCTCTGTCTGATCACTAGTTCTTCGCACCAGTCTTCTTGGTGTTGCATGGCAAGTATGAGCGTAACTAGCTCTTTTCTCTGGCAAGGAAAATTTATAAGTCATGGAAATAACAAATTTTTGTTGGTGAATCTAACTTGGAAAAGAGGAGAAGGCTTGAGCTCTTTCAGTGGTCTTCTTCGGATTTTTAAGCAAATAACCAGGCATGTTAGGCCTTAACCTTTAAAAATCTTACTTTCTTTCAATTGATTTCATTAGAACAACTCTGTTCAGATGATTTTGGGTTTAGATGGTTTTTATGGTAGCTTTGTGTGATTTTGTTACTGTATCTTCTTCTGGTTCGATTTTTCAATTTAACCCTTGACGGGTGTGCATTGTGTTTCGAACTGTTGCTCTATTTTTTGTTGTGTTTTGCATTCCGGCTTAGGTTTGTGAAATGTATGAAAGAAATAATATTTGATCTGCTCTGTGAGAGCCCATGAATTTTTTCCTTTTTGGGTTCAAGCTACAGTTGATACTTGTTGTTGATACTTGTTGTTGATGCTTGTTGTTGATACTTGTCGGAAAGGATACTGATGGACTTTTGTTTGAATGTTCAGTTTAATTGGACTTCTTTGTAAGTTCTTTCGTGGTTAGTATAGGTGGTGGTTACTGAATCTTGTTGGGTTTCGCTATGATACTTAGGTTATGTTGAACGGATAACTTGTTGTGTTTCGATTTTGATGCGACCTAGTAGAAGTTGCTTTTCCCCCTTTGTGTGTGTGAATTACGGGATTTAACCCGTTGATGGTTTGCATTATATTTATTTTATTTACAAGATGACTTTGTGGAGTCCTTGGATTGGTTCGTATATTGGACTACTGTATAAGTCATGTATGTGTATACTGGTAGCATGATTCCGTCGGAGTCCTGGAGGGGTAACTTGTAATACGACTTTTGTTATCTTGTAATGTATACCTTCGTTTAAGTAATGAAATTTTGGTACAGACTCAGTTGGTGTACTTTTTACGTTTCCTATCTGTGTAAGCTTGAGCGAATAATGTTTTAGAGGCTCAGTTGGATTCCTTGTTACGAAATCAGTATTTAGCTTTTGTATAAGCCTGATTTTGTATATTTACCATTGTTGGCACGGTTGGAATCATTAACTGATAATTATTTTGTATATCGGCTTCTGTAGGAGCTTTATCGTGTATACTGTTGTTCGGATTCAGTTGAAATCCTTGATAGGTAACCAGTGTATCTGCCTCTATATAAGCCTATTTTTGTACACTTGTTGTTTTTGGCTCTGTTGGGTTCCTTAAGTTAGATAGATATCATGTATCTTGGCTTCTGTAAAAGTGGGTCGTGATTACCATACTTTTCAAACTCTGAATGAGTTCAGATGTGAATACAGTATGTTATGTTTCTTTCTGAATAATTCCAGTTAAATGAGGCTGTGCATGTGCGTGGATTTTGTATGAATATCTCTGCATAGTCTTAGGGAAACATCATTTGCTTTAATGTCAAGGAGTCTCTTGTTGACTGCGATAAAAGAGAAGTTCTTTGATTTCGACCTTGAATCTAAAGCCTTACAGTGTTTAGTAGGGATTAGAATGCGAGCTGTAGGTTGCTGAGAGGGATTGTTGTCATGTTTGAGCATGATTACGTCTTCTGTTGCATGGATATCTAGTCTTGAGCTTGATTGAACTTAGGAGTTGTCGACTGCACCTCAACAGGCGATGGCAGTGAATATCTTCTTGTTTGTCGCTTCGTGTGGAAGGTCATGTGGAGTCTGTTTGGTTGATATTCATCACTGTTTTGGCGTGAGAGCTACTGTACTGTTAGTAAGCTACAGGAGTTTTGTTATATTTGATTTTAACAAAACTGTGGTTCTTCTTGTGGCTCGTCTGACTTATTCGTATGCATATAAGGTGAATGCTTTCCTTTCGAGGAGACGGTACAGTCATGAACTTGTTGAAGGGAAATATGAATGACTTGTTTTCTTTCTCTTCTGTTGTAGAGTATATGTTGATATTTTTATCTAACCGTTAGAACTATTTTTAACATATTGATGGAATCATGATTTGTTATGATATTCCTTTTACTGTTGAATGTAATGATCTATCTGATGTTTGTTGTCCTTGGGATTCGGATGGATAGTTGTTTAGATGCATTTGAATTCTTGGTCACTAACATTTTGATGAAATATTTGAAAGGTATCTAGACTATTTAGTGACTATAATATGAGCTACACATTTATAGTCATGTTTGTATTACAAAAGAGCATAATCTGAAATATGTATACTTGTTTGGTGAAATGATCTCATTTAAACAGGTTGTTTAATGAAAACAGTTGGTGGATTGCAATTGTTTTAAGACTTAGTGCTTATCATGCTCAGTTCATCGAACTGACCCATGTTGACAATTTTTGCAGATGGTTTCCGTAAGTGGTAAAAGCACGCAGATCTGATAGGATGTTCAGATTGTTTAACTTGGTTTACGATGAATTACAGTTTGATTCTCTAAATGTACTATATGAGGAAAGATGTTCTTTTTCCGTTGAGTATTGTATCAAGTATGCTGAATGCATAAAATGTATTTGATTAGTTCTGAAGGGAATGGAAATAGATATTTGATACTTATATGTTTGTATTCGTATATTGATCGTTTGACTTTCTTCGGTTCAAATGATCTAAAGAGCATTGTTATTATTGCTTAAATTGGAGACTTTTGTGATTATCAATGTAAGCTTGCAAGAATATGTGAATGAATACTTATGATTGTTTAGCAGTTCTTGTATGTTCTAACTAAAGCTAAATTGAAATTTAGATCACCTGTCTTTCCGGAAGCTAGGGTTAAAATAAACCTAAGCAGATGTTAAACAAGTGAATCAAATTATTAATTCCTAGTCTTGATTAAGCCAGACAACGTTTAATTGGATTCTTAACCATTATATCTCGATACTAATAAGAAGATATAAATTCAGTTATGAGAACTGAAATAAACCTAAAAAGGGTTCGGTTAGCAATCACATGTGAAGATTATGGGTTATTGTCCAATTTCGTTGATTTAGAATTATGTAAATTCTATGAACTCCTTGATGGGACCATAGTCTTAATAACTTCTCTCAGTGTAATGGGTTTTATTAAGAAAGGTCATTCTAAGGTGAGGAACCCGTGGGTTCGGGAAAGGCTAACCTTAGGGAGAATCTTTTAATATAATTTTAACTCAATGTTTGTAACGCTTATTAATAAGTAGATCTTTTCGAGGCGGATTTAAAGGTTGATGGCACAAGTCAACTGCAGGGTTGTACCTTCGAGAAGATTAGGATCTTCTCGAAGATACAAAATGCAGTGTGACTTATGACGACACCCTTGCATTGATCGTTAAGATTTACACCTTTAACTCGAAAAGTTACTCTTGGGGACTGATTAGGAATGTGGTCACGTTATAAGGCTTCCTAGGAGACTCGGGGTATCTTGACACACTTGGTTTAACTAGGGTTAACCCAATATGTCATCGTATCCCTAGTCCTCGGGAGCATCCATATAACGTTGTCACCTTACTAATCTGCTTCTGAGTGAATAACTTGGGATAGGTGAGGGACCGAACTAAAGTCGGTATAAGACATTCTACATAACATAGGAATGGGGTGAAGGACGTATTCCAGTTGACGAGTATGCCATCAAGGAATACAAGACATAAATAGTCTGTTTCAAATATTTGGCCAAAGTATCGCAAGCTGCTGATTGCGTTGTCCTAAGTCACCTAGTCTAAGGGATGAGATGCCATGAATAATGGTAACAATTATTCAGATAGGTTCCTTAGATGAGCATTCTCAATCCCGAGAAGAGGGAAGAGAACCGCAAGAGTGAAGTGTTAAATAAAAACTCCAACTCTTATTACTCATGAATAGATCGGTAGATTACCGAGTCATGGAATGAATAGATCGGAGGTACTCCGAGTCATTACAAATGCATATGGTTATCTCTATAAGAATGGTTAATTGATTTGTGAGTTCTAAATTATGTATTTAGAACCGGGATGCATTTATCAAAAAAATTTTTTTAACTTGTTCTAATGTATAAAAATGAGGATGTTACATCTTGGTATCGAGTGAAGGTTACAGCTCTTGGACCTATTGTGTCCATAATCTGATGAGAACCTGAATTTTCTTGTAATAGAAAATGGTTAGAACAAGGGGAACGTTGCGAATAATGCTCCACCTAAAGGAGGGGCGGCAACAACCCAGAAACTTGATGAGATCCTTGCTGCCCTGTTGGACACAAGAGATCGTTTAGCTATACTTGAATAGCAGGCGATGGGAAATGAGGAGGATGAAGAAGCTGGTAATGACAATCAGCCACCTCCTGAGGACAACCCCGATATGGGTGTTGATGTTAATGCTGGGAATGCACCGTCCAACCAGAAAACAAAAAGGCCAGGTTGGCAACAGAACTCACTAATGATATAAAAAGGATAAGTCCACCTAAGTATGATGGCACCACATTAGGAGATGGAGCTGAGAACTGGCTCAGCGAAATGGAGAAGTACTTTGTAATAAGAAACTTCTCAGAGGAAACCAAAGCTATTTGGGGAGCCTATCAGCTTTCCCATGAAGCATCTTCGTGGTGGGATAGCCGTAAAGCTGAACTAAATATTGATGAGACCAATATTACTTGGGATCAATTTAAAGGCTATTTTAGGCAACGTTGGCTGCCACAACTTTTCTATGATCAGAAAATGACAGAATTCCAGAACTTAGCTCAAGGGAAGCTAACGGCCAATTGGGAGAAGTTTACAAAACTCCTCAAGTATGTACCACAGATATCAAACCGACAAGAAGTTCGAATACGGAAATTCATCATGGGATTGAATCCCATGATAGGGGAGAGGTCGATGTTCACACTCCAACCACTATGGAAGGAGTTGTTGAAAAGGCCATAAGGAAAGAACATAAATTAAAGGCTATTTCTGCTCATAAAGAGGAAGTGCGGAAGAAGACTGCAAATCCTTCTTCAACCTCTCTTGCACCCAGAAAAAGGGACCATGGAAAAAGTTTGGAAACAAAAGTAAGTTTCTAGGGGATAACAGTAAGAAAGTAGTAGTAAATAAGCCTGCTGGAAATGTAAGGGATAATTTTGCCAAAAATTATAACAATGGGCAGAAGCCCTATGGAGGACAACGTGACAATTACAAGGCTGGAGGCAATTTCGACCCTAAAAAGGGACCTTTAGGAGGCTGCTACAATTGTGGCAAAGACCACTACGCAAATCGCCCTTTTAAGAAGGATGATCATAATCACCGCAGCATAAGATACATGCTGCGCAGAGTAGACAAGCAAGTCAAAAGCAAGTGACACCTATAGAAGTTCCGGGTAAGTTATTTGGCATACCTGTCACTATTCTTTTTGATACGAGAGCTACTTGAATGTTTCATTTCTAATAAACTTGCTTCTAAACTTAAGAGAAAAGCTGGAAAAATGGATAAATCTTGGGTACATAAGGTATGGTAATAACTCTGTTCATACAAAGTGAGTATGTGTCTTTTTGGGCAGTCCTTGACTTACCTAATTTCTCCACGGAAGTTGACCTCTATGTTACACCTTTGGGATCGTATGACATCGTTATTGGTTTCAATTGGTTAGCTGACCATAAAGCAAATGTAGACTACTATGAAAAGAACATAAAATCTTTAGATGATCAAATTGGAAACAACAGAGATTCAAGGTGTGAAACGGAAATTTCAGTTAGAAAAATGTTAGCTATGCAAATTTAAAAAGGCTAAAAATAAAGGATGTACCCTTTATGCAAAGAAAGATATCTAAATTTTTAGAAGAAGATGGTGATTACATGAAGCGATTTCCTCTGTTACAAAGTTTCAGGGATGTTTTTCCTGAGGAATTACCAGGGTTACCACCTAAGAGGGAATTTGACTTCACCATCGAAATCAAACCAGGAACAGAACCTATTTCCAAAGCACCTTATCGATGACTACTACAGAGTTAGTCAAGCTTAAGGCACAGTTGCAAGAACTTTTGTCTAAAGGTTTGATTAGACCAAGTATTTCACCTTGGGGTGTGCCTGTAATATTTGTGAAAAAGAAGGATGGAACACTTAGGCTATGTATTGATTATCGGATGTTGAACAAAGCAACAATCAAGAACAGATATCCACTTCCAAGGATCGACGATCTATTTGATCAGATGCGTGGAGCAGTGGTTTATTCTAAGATAGATCTTTGATCTGGTTATCATCAGTTAAGGATTAGAGAGGAAGATATTCATAAAACAACTTTCCGAACAAGGTACGGACATTATGAATTCACGGTTCTACCCTTTGGATTAACTAATGCACTGCAACCTCTATGAACTTAATGAACAATATTTTTCAGAATATCTGGACAAGTTTGTACTTGTATTCTTGGACGATATTCTCATTTATTCTAAAAGCATTGAGGAGCACAATGAGCATTTGAAGATAGTTTTGGGAATTTTGAGAAAAGAAAGTTATATGGTAAGTTATCCAAATGTTCTTTCTTTGATTCAAGTTCACTATTTGGGTCATGTCATAAGTAAAGAAGGAATTGCTATAGATCCTTCAAAAATAGTGGCAATAATCGAGTGGCTCGCACTAAAGAATGTGCATGAAGTAAGAAGCTTCATGGGTCTTCTTATTACTATAGAAAATTTGTAAAGGATTTTTCTAAAGTAGTTGCACCAATAACTTCATTGCGAGAAGAAGGATAAGAAATTCATATGGAATGATAAGTGCGAAGTGGCTTTCAAAAGTCCGAAAGGCCAGTTGACTTCGCACCTTTGTATTAGCGGTACACTGACCACGATGGGAGTTTTACTGTTGTAACGGATGCTTCTGGGGAAGGCCTTGGAGGTGTTTTGCTACAAAATGATCAAGTCATTGCATATGAAAGTAGAAAACTCAAGTTACATGAGCTGAATTATGCTCCTCATGATTTGGAGCTTGCTGCCATTGTTCATGCACTTCAAGTCTGGAGACACTATTTACTTGGGAAACCTTTTGAGTTGAAAACTAATCACTTGGGGCTGAAATATATTTTCACTCAGCCTAATCTTAATGCCAGACAGAGAAGGTGGTTAGAATTTTTATCACAATATGATTTTGATATTAGCTATATCAAAGGGAAGGAGAATAGAGTAGTTGATGCTCTAAGTCGTAGGAGGCACATTTCTGCTCTTATAACATTAAGAACTTAGTTTAAGGATGAGGTAATAAGTTCCTCAGAATCTGATATTTACTTTCAAAGAAGTAAAAGCAGCGCTTTTGCGCAGAACCTAATGATGAAAGGTATAAAGGTTTTCATTTTGATAATGAAGGAATTCTACGTTATGAAAACAGAGTATATGTACCTATGCTGAATGATTTGAGAAAGAAGTTGTTAGTTGAATTTCATAATTCACCTTTCTTTGGACACCCGGGTATCACAAAAATGCTTGCTGATCTGAAACAACAATACTTTTGGAAAGGTATGAAAAAGGATGTCATTAATTTTGTGACTCATTGTTTGCAGTGTCAGTGGGTTAAGGCAGAACATATGCACCCTGCTGGACTGTTATATCCTCATAGCATACCGCAGTACAAATGGTAAGTAATAACCATGGATTTTGTACAAGGATTACCCATGTCCAGGAATAAACATGATGTTATCCTGGTAGTTGTAGATAAACTGACTAAGGTAGCTCATTTCATCGCTAGAAATCTAAAGGATGATTCACCAAAGGCTGGCCAAAAGATTCGTACATGAAAATTTCAGATTGCATGGTGTACCGAATTGATTATATCGGCGAGGATCCAAGAATGACGTCAAGGTTTTGGCAAATGCTTAATACAGCTCTTGGAACGAAACTAAACTTCAGTTCTGCATATCATCCGGAAATGGATGGACAAACTGAGAGGGTAAATCAAGTGTTGGAGGACATGTTGCGAATGTATTGCATGGATCAACAGTATAAATGGGAAGAGTATCTTCCATTAGTTGAATTCACATACAACAACACTTATCACTCATCTCTTAAAATGGCACCATTTGAAGCACTTTATGGAAGAAAGTGCAAAACTCCTGTTAGTTTGGGATAGTGTTGAGGATAGAGTGGTAATTGGACCGAGATTCTCACGAAATGGAACAATGAAGTTAAGCTGATTCGTGAACGATTAAAGGAAGCAAATGGATAGGCGGAAGAGCTATGTTGACGTTAAGCGGGTTGATCGAAGGTTTGAGATTGGTGAGAAGGTTTTTCTTCGTGTTAAACCCGAGAAAGAGTTCTATAAATTTTGGCAAGGCTGCCAAGTTGTCACCTCTATTCGTTGGACCTTTCGAAATTGTCGAAATAATCAATCCTCGTAGCTTATCGTTTAGCATTACCACCGCTTTATCTCGCATGCATGATGTTTTCCATATTTCTTTGCTTAAGAAATACGTTTTAGATCTGTCACATGTTTTAAATTGGAATTCCTTGCAGGTCCAAGACCCGGAATAATCGTGGTTAAACCCACACGAGTCTTTGAAACTCACCAATTGCATTTGAGAAATCATGAAATACAACAATGTAAGGTCCAGTGGGACCAGTTTAGCGAAGAAAGTGCAACTTGGGAAAATCTGGAAGAGATGAAAATTGCTTTTCCTTCTCTTTTTCAACAGAATGAAATCTGTTGACAAAAACATTTCTTGTATGAACTTATTTTTTTAAGTATTTATGAAAGCCAGATGAAGACAAACATTATTCAGGCTGAATAAAATGTGTTGTGACATTGATTTCTGGAACTATTTAAGTTGGAAAATAGTCGCATTGTTTTGTGAACTAATAAATTGGTTGACCTGAAGGTTAATCGAATATGTAATCATCGGGATGATGAATCTTTTAGGAGGGAAGCATGTAACACCCTGAACTGTTGTTACTTCCTCCTGAGCATACAAGTGTTGATATGTGATTTCTTTTGTAAAAAGGATGTGCTCCTTTGATTGTGAAGTCATGCTTGATATGGACTGTATCTTCTTTGAAATTGCAGATCTTTGACTGAGTCAGAATATGATTGGACTCTTTTATTTCTTTCATTTTACACCTGAGTTTAATCTGATCTCGGAATGAATTATGGAGTTATCCATCTATAAGACCTAGCCTTGGATCAGTGGTATTGATCCAAGTGATGCTTTAAGTTTATTCGTGATGAATTAAAATTATAGACCTTACGCAGGGTTGCAAGGTCTGGATGCATTGAATAAGCTAGTCCAGAGTATAACTCATGCTGATCGTGTTAAATGAATTGGTTCCCGATATCGTAATATCAGGAAGGTCTTGATCGTGGACCAGGTAATAATTCAGTTACATTTAATTCACTAGCCTATTGGCAGTACAGGAGTGAACCCTGTTCGTGAATGTATGTTGTAGATTCTTTTTCTGAGCATTTGAAATGTTAGACCTAAGCTAGATTTATTAAGGTTAGTAACCTAAAACTAAACTATAACCTAGGGGTTAGATTAGTGTTAATCTAACCTAGGCCTAGGCTATAAGCTAATGTTCTAAGTTAGTATCTATGTGCTATGAGGTTAGACTAAGTGTTATCTTAAATCCTAACCTAAGTTACTAACCTAACTAATGAACAAGGAAGAAAGGGGACCTATGGAAGGGTGCGAACCATGGGCGGCAGTTTCTATGGCATTAAATGGAGGGATAAGTATGAAGGACAGGTAATTTGGTAGAAGTTTTTAAACGGCTAGCTAGAGCCGACGTGGCAGGTCGCCAAAGTTGGAAATGGTCTTCGAACTGGTTTTATCCATCGCCAACTATGGCGGTCGGTGGCAATGGAAATTGAGCGGGAAATTAGGAGTAAATGCCATTTATGAACTCGGTCTTCGAGCTCGGGTTTCACGGGAAGGCATGCAAAATGGAAAATTAGTAGTTTGTTTGGTTTTTCATGCGCTCCGGTTTTCCCTCTGCCTGATCACTGGTTCTTCACACCAGTCTTCTTGGTGTTGCATGGCAAGTATGAGCATAACTAGCTCTTTTCTCTGGCAAGGAAAATTTATAAGTCATGGAAATAACAAATTTTTGTTGGTGAATCTAACTTGGAAAAAGAGGAGAAGGCTCGAGCTCTTTCAGTGGTCTTCTTCGGATTTTTAAGCAAATAACCAGGCATGTTAGGCCCTAACCTTTAAAAATCTTGCTTTCTTTCAATTGATTTCATTAGAACAACTCTGTTCAGATGATTTATGGGTTTAGATGGTTTTTATGGTAGCTTTGTGTGATTTTGTTACTGTATCTTCTTCTGGTTCGATTTTTCAATTTAACCCTTGACGGGTGTGCATTGTGTTTCGAACTGTTGCTCTATTTTGTTGTGTTTTGCATTCCGGCTTAGGTTTGTGAAATGTATGCAAGAAAGAATATTAGACCTGCTCTGTGAGAGCCCATGAATTGTTCCCTTGTTGGGTTCAGGCTACAGTTGATACTTGTTGATTGATGCTTGTTGTTGATACTTGTTAGAAAGGATACTGATGGACTTTTGTTTGAATGTTCAGTTTTATTGGACTTCTTTGTAAGTTCCGTCGTGGTTAGTATAGGTGGTGGTTACTGAATCTTGTTGGGTTTCGCTATGATACTTAGGTTATGTTGAACGGATAACTAGCTGTGTTTCAGTATTTGATGCGACCCTGTAGAAGTTGTTTTTCCTCCCTTGTGTTGCAATTACGGGATTTAACCCATTGATGGTTTTCATTACATTTATTTTATTTACAAGATGACTTTGTGGAGTCCTTGGATTGGTTTGTATATTGGACTACTGTATAAGTCATGTATGTGTATACTGGTAGCATGATTCCATCGGAGTCCTGGAGGGGTAACTTGTAATACGACTTCTGTTATCTTGTAATGTATACCTTCGTTTAAGTAATGAAATTTTGGTACAGACTCAGTTGGTGTACTTTTTACGTTTCCTATCTGTTAAGCTTGAGCGTATAATGTTTTAGAGGCTCAGTTGGATTCCTTGCTACGAAATCAGCATTTAGCCTTTGTATAAGCCTGATTTTGTAATTTACCATTGTTGGCTCGGTTGGAATCATTAACTGATAATTATTTTGTATATCGGCTTCGTAGGAGCTTTATCATGTATACTTGTTGTTCGGATTCAATTTAAATCCTTGATAGGTAACCAAAGTATCTCACCTCTATATAAGCTGTTTTTGTACACTTGTTGTTTTGGCTCTGTTGGGTTCCTTAAGTTAGATAGATATCATGTATCAAGTGGCTTCGTAAAAGTGGGTCGTGATTACCATACTTTTCAAACTCTAAATGAGTTCAGATGTGAATACAGTATGTTATGTTTCTTTCGAATAATTCCAGTTAAATGAGGCTGTGCATGTGCGTGGATTTTGTATGAATATCTCTGCATAGTCTTAGGGAAACATCATTTGCTTTAATGTCAAGGAGTCTCTTGTTGACTATGATAAAAGAGAAGTTCTTTGATTTCGACCTTGAATCTAAAGCCTTACAGTGTTTAGTAGGGATTAGAGCAAGTGTAGGTTGCAGCGAGAGGGATTGTTGTCGTGTTTGAGCATGAGTACGTCTTCTGTTCCATGGATATCTAGTCTGAAAGCTTGATTGAACTTAGGAGCTGTCAACTGCACCTCAACAAGCGATGGCAGTGAATATCTTCTTGTTTGTCGCTTCGTGTGGAAGGTCATGTGGAGTCTGTTTGGTTGATATTCATCACTGTTTTGGCGTGAGAGCTACTGTACTGCTAGTAAGCTACAGGAGTTTGTTATATTTGATTTTAACAAAATAGTGGTTCTTCTTATGGCTCGTCTAACTTATTCGTATGCATATAAGGTGAATGCTTTCCTTTCGAGGAGACAGTACGCATCATGAAGTTGTTGAAGGGAAATATGAATGACTTGTTTTATTTCTCTCCTGTTGTAGAGTATATGTAGATATTTTTATCTAATCGTTAGAACTGTTTTTAACATATTGATGGAATCATGATTTGTTATGATATTCCTTTTACTGTTGAATGTAATGATCTATCTGATGTTTGCTGTCCTTGGGATTCAGATGGATAGTTGTTTAGATTCATTTGACTTCTTGGTCACTAACTTTTTGATGAAATATTTGAAAGGTATCCGAGACTATTTAGTGACTATAATATGAGCTACGCGTTTATAGTCATGTTTGTATTTCCGCAGCATAGTCTCAAATACGTTTACTTGTTTTGTGAAATGATCTCATTTAAACAAGTTGTTTAATGAAAACAGATTGGTGGATTGCAATTGTTTTAAGAGTTAGTGCTTATCATGCTCGGTTCATCGAACCCACCCATGTTGACAATTTTTGCAGATGGTTGCCTTAAGTGGTAAAAGCACACGATCGATAGGATGTTCGATTGTTTAACTTGGTTTACGATGAATTACAGCTTGATTCTCTAAATGTACTATATGAGGAAAGATGTTCTTTTTCCATTGAGTATTGTATCAAGTATCTTTGAATGCATAAAATGTATTTGATTAGTTCTCAAGGAATGGAAATAGATATTTGATACTTATATGTTTGTATTCGTATCTTGATAGTTTGACCTTCTTCGGTTCAAATGATCTAAAGAGCATTGTTATTATTGTTTATATTGGAGACTTTTGTGATTATCAATGTAAGCTTGCAAGAATATGTGACTCGAATATTTATGATTGTTTAGCAATTCTTGTATGTTCTAACTAAAGCTAAATTGAAATTTAGATCACTGTCTTTTGGAAGCTAGGGTTAAAAATAAACCTAAGCAGACGCTAAACAAGTGAATCAAATTATTAATTCCTAGTCTTGATTAAGCCAGGACAACGTTTAATTGGATTCTTAACTATTATATCTCGATACTAATAAGTAAGATATAAATTCAGTTATGAGAACTGAAATAAACCTAAAAAGGGTTCGGTTGGCAATCACATGTGAAGATTATGGGTTATTGTCCAATTTCGTTGATTTAGAATTATGTAAATTCTATGAACTCCTTGATGGGACCATAGTCTTAATAACTTCTCTGTAATGGGTTTTATTAAGAAAGGTCATTCTAAGGTGAGGAACCCGTGGTTCGGGAAAGGCTAACCTCGAGGAACGCTTTTAATATAATTTTAACTCAACGTGTGTAACGCTTATTAATAAGTAGATCTTTTCGAGGTGGATTTAAAGGTTAACGGAACAAGTCAACTGCAGGGTTGTACCTTCGAGAAGATTAGGATCTTCTTGAAGATACAACAATGCAGTGACTTATGACGACACCCCTTGCATTGATCATTAAGATTTACACCTTTAACTTGAAAAAGTTACTCGGGACTGATTAGGAATGTGGTCACGTTATAAGGTCTGCTTAGGAGACTCGGGGTATCTTGACACACTTTGGTTTAACTAGGGTTAACCCAAAGATGTCATCGTATCCCTAGTCCTCGGGAGCATCCATATAACGTTGTCACCTTACTAATCCATTTCCGAGTAAATAACTTGGGATAGGTGAGACTGACTAAAGTCAGTATAAGACATTCTACATAACATAGGAATGGGGTGAAGGACGTATTCCAGATTGACGAGTATGCTATCAAGGAATACAAGACATAAGCAGTATGTTTCAAATCTTTGGCCAAAGTATCGCAAGCTGCTGATTGCGTTGTCCTGAGTCACCTAGTCTAAGGGATGAGATGCCGATGAATAATGGTAACAATTATTCAGATTAGGTTCCTTGGACAGAGCATTCTAAATCCCAAAATAGGGAAGAGAACCGCAAGAGTGAAGTGTTAAATAAAAACTCCAACTCTTATTACTCATGAATAGATCGGTAGATTACCGAGTCATGGAATGAATAGATCGTAGGTACTCCGAGTCATTACAGCTACATATGGTTATCTGTTATAAGAATGGTTAATTGATTTGTGAGTTCAAATTATGTATTTAGAACCGGGATGCATTTATCAAAAAAATTTTTTTGACTTGTTCTAATGTATAAAAATGAGGATGTTACAGAATAACAAGTACGTAGAGAAACGAATTCACACTTCCAGGGCCACCGAAGGGAAATCATAATATGGAGAACATTATAGTGCCTATGCCCTCCACACCAATGAAAGATGATGAGGAAGAGGATGAAGAACACGAAGATAGTGGTAGCTTGGTTCGAAGGAGGAAGCAACCATCTAGCCAGGAGGGGGAGCATGTGATAACTCCCCAGGGAGAAGGAGTTACGGGGGAGGAGTAGGGCGCACAAATATTTAAAAAGGTGTTTAAGCACACAAGGGTGTAAGGAGGAACCCCACAGGTGAAGGAGCTAGAGGAGAAGAAATGAAGAAAACTTAGGCTAAGCGAGGAGATAGAAGAGTCTGAGGAGAAGGCACCTCCCTCTCCAATTGAAGAAGAGCCTCAACATGAGGAGGAGAAGATGGAAGGAGAGGAAGGGGGTCAATCAGAGGCTACACAAGACAAGGATAGGGATACATCTAGTATTCCCAACCTTGATGCAATCGTTCCAAGAGGACTCCAATCCCATCAAACAAGGGAGGATGGCAAGGCACGTCCCATGGGGTATGTAGATGACCCAAAGGTAATCATTTGCACTTGGTTCCAAAGCACCATCGAACAGAAGGATTTATTCGATGGGTGCTCATGGACGAGGACAAGGTGACTCTATGCACAAGGAAGTAGCTTTCATGGTCTATGCACATGCACATGGATGAGCCCGAATTTGATGTCGGTGAAGAATCATGCATATCAAGGTGGTTGAAGAAGGCACCTAAAATGCACCACATGAAAATCAAACCAACAATGATGTTAGATGAGTAGGTGAGAAATGCTCTAGTAAAAGTATCCTCTGAAGTAGCAAGAAGAAACATAGATAAATCTACTACCATCAAGGTGCTGACAGAGAAATTAAAAGCCAAGGATGTGGAGATAGTGCGCCTAGTATAGGAAAAGGACTTAATCAAAAGAAAATATGACACTTTTGTCAGTATGGTAGAGGAAATTGGAGATGATGTTCTAAAGGTACGCCCACATCTGGAATGTTGGGTACCAAAATAATTTCCTTCTACAATGCACTATGTGAAAAATATGATAACATTAGTGTTGGAGGATGAAAAGGTGCACGTATCCTCACACCCAAGGACTCCAAGGAAAAGATAGAGAATGCACAAGCTGCAATAGCCGGAAGATTGCTACTTATGAAGGTCTACTACAAGCCACCCATGACAAATCAAGAAGGAAAATCATGTGCTAACAATATGCATAGCCCTAGATGCACTGATCACGGTGAAAACCTTGGAGGAAGAAAATGAAGTACACAAGACTATGAAGGATGCTTCCTTAGGCCACGCGAACACTTAGTCCCGTAAAGAAAAGTGGGAGGCACTAGCTATGTCATAGGCAATCGCATAAGGAGAGGCTAAAGGAGTTAAGAAAGCTCATTTCTCGTAAGATGGATGTATCTTGGAAGGGGTGCAAACCTCTATGTCAAGTGTAATTCTTATAATACATAATGACCAAGGAAAACTCTCCTTGGAAGAGCTGTAGTCCATCATTACAAACATGCCTGAGATAGCAGGAGTAGTGATAATTGCGTGGGAGAACCTGGAAGTAGATATCAAAGAAGAATATCCAGAGTTGTTGCTTCAGGATGAGACGGAGGGGCCTGAGGCTTAAACAATTTTGTTAGCTGTGTATATCTTCTTCAAAATTCTTATTCAAAATTCTTTATTCAACTATTCTTTATTTATCCATTCTTTGTATAAGTTTTGGACATCACCATTGTTGGGGTGACAATGAGATTAGTGTGGGGTAATGTTGATAAGAGAAAACACTTAGTTGAACTTACACATAGAGTCCACGTGGAAGAACAACATAGGAGCAAAAGCACAAAGGTATAGGAAGGCATCACACGCGGAGGTGTAGAGTCAGACTCTCAAGGACTTAGCCAATTTTGGAGATCAAGTCTATTCTTAGAGATTGGCGTGTAGAGCACACAAAGTAATGTCGAGACTTGCATGCCACTCTTTATGGAGATTCTTTGAGGAGCATGACAACTCACTCTTGCATGGGCATAAGCTAAGAATAGATCCACCACTGTAGTTAACTATCAGCGATCTATAGATAGCATACTTGCATGTATGGCTATAGTTGTAAAAAGGTGTGTGGCTATTATTAGCATGCGACCTATTTTTGGTAGAATTAAGTGGTGAAGGGATAGTTCCCCACCCTATATATATATGTAATGAATTACTTAGTAAGGAGAGAGACACATATAGAGATATGGATAGAAACATATGCTTTGAAGAATGGGAAACATGAGTACATGTGACTGGATAGTTGTAACAGATCCATGCACGCATGCCTGGTATTGTATGAAGTTTCTGTATTGTTGGTATGATGAATAGATAAAGGAAATTGGCTGAACAAACAATGTTTGATGTGTTTTATCAATGCATGTTATTATTTTCATGATGATTTACCTTTAAGCGCTTATAGATCTGGTTAAATATAATGATGAATAGATGGATTAGTTCCTAAAATATATGTTTACTACTTTATCATACCACCATTCTACTACTGCAACTCTTAAGAGGGACCTGGTACCTTTGCGCGCTTCGGGTGAGTGCTCAGCCTAGGCTGAGTGATGTGCCAGTGCGACTAGGTGTTAACTAACAATTCTAGGTTGCATCAAGAATAATGAGCATTTACGTGGATCATGATCTCCATGATAGATTTCACAATCCAATTACATGACGCGCACCAATTTGTTGGGTAACTATCTTTTGTGTGTCCTTATACCTCACAATCCATGCACCATAGTCCACTACGAGTCTCATGAGCTGAGTTTGCAGATACATTTTATAGATGCTTCACCATGGTAGTGATCTTTTCTTCCAAAAAGGGACTTACCCAGTATCAACACTTTTAATGGCCTCAACACACAGAGCGATGCCTGCAAGGACTCAAGTGGGTATCTAAAATTTTTATGTGAAAATGCTCATCTAAAAGGTGTTATCAAACCTCAAAAAAAACACTGAGCATGCTGCGAGGGATGGATATCATAAGATAGTTTTAAAAAAAGAGTCTTAAAATGTGCATCATACTCCCACACACTCTCCACCATTCTTATTTAATCTCCTTGACTACATTAATGCTCTTTTACAGAATCTCAGGAATGTGGAATTCTACAAAGAAGGCATCATGCAACATAGATCATCTACCACCATATTATGTGGGTCATAATTTTGGTACCATATCATGCCCCTACAACTTAGTTAAAATTGAGTTTATTTCCTCTCTGGGAACTCGATACCCTTAGCATGCCATATAAATTCACATTTGTGTACATGCTCTGTAACATCCTCAACACCCTTGTAATCAAGTAAATATAGAGACATATCATAAAACACATCTTGAGGTAGTTGAATTCCTTATCTTCCATATCCAGAACCTTGATTCCCTCTTGTGTTGCCTCCACCACCAGATCCAATAAATCTACTAACTCCTATTCCTCTGGATCCACCAGATCGTCCTCCCATCATAAGTAAGGAGCTTAGCATAGTTACACTTTACATACCCATCATTTTACTAAACTACGCACCGATAGTCTGTGACATTGAACCAATTCAAAATGCAATACCCAAAATTTTTATACCCACATATTTCCCAAATGATGTTCCAGTCAAAATACCTCCAAACACAAGAAATGTTTATGCTGCGATAGATGAACTAAATGAAAAATTATATCTACCAAGTGTTGTTCGACTACCAATACCAACACCAACCGGGTTAACAACACTTATCTCAAGAATTGGAAAACTAAACGCCAGTGGTTTGGTCACCAATAGGTCTAAGATTCATGCTTATGACTCTCCTCCTTTATTCATATGACAAGATCTCACCAGAAGCCAAGGGGGTTACTCTCCCACACTTACCAAGGTGGGGTAACATAGACTACTCAGGTTAAATGTTCTCCATGTGAGCCTCAAATCCTTCCCACAATGTATACCTCCATAATTCCATCACTCATGTAAATTTGTGATGTCTCACCAACTCCATTTCTCATGCTTCATTATACTTGAGATTCATCTCCTCTCTCTCCATTTCTTCTACAAGGTATGCCATCTCTCACCACACCAACTTATGTGCCCCATTCTTAGTGGGAAGTTATCTAGTCATACGGAATGCCTCCATACTCGTGAGTGATGATCAAGATCAAATTGGCTAATGGTATAACACACAAGAATGATCCTCTTGGCTCCCTCAAGAACTCAAACTCAATGGTCTCTAGGTAAGAATACATAGAAATACATATTTCAAGGTATAGCTAGACACCTATCCTAAGAAGAAACCAAAAGTATAACCAAGTATGTAGGCCTTGGTATGGTTGCTATCAAAACTTTGTCTTATCCTACTAAAACTGATGAAATGATGGAGAAATAGTTGATGATACAATGAAGATTTGAAGAGACATGATTTGAATTTTTTGCCAATGTTTTTAGAAGTTCTTGGGGATTGTTATAAGAATAAGCTCCTTGATCACACTTTTTACAAAATGAATGGATAAATGAAAATGCAATTCATATGAAATAATGTACATATGAGAATGCTTTGATGGATCATGCGTAGTATCTCTTTAGGTGAAAGGAGTTCATGGATTCACTAAAATCCTCATCTTCTAGAGTACACAAATGGAATGTGCTATTTTTATAATCTTCCACAACTCAATATGGACCTATCCACCTAGGTCTAAACTTTCTTCCCTCGTCATTTTTATTTTCAATTCAGTTATCAAGTCTTAATACCAAATATCTTTCATAGATATCACGTTCGTACACATTTTTATTGTATAACTGAGCCATGCGGTTAACGTACACACTATGTCATTGCTCAACATTTAATCTAACTTCATCGAGGATTTCTAATTGGGATATATGAGCTTCTCGATAACCCTCTTCTCTTAGGACCCCATGTAACAAAATGTGGAGGTTGGGTAGTTTAACCTCTAGTGGTAGAACTACCTCAATGCTGAACACTAAAGAAAAGGGAGTTTCTCCCGTTGGTGTTCTAACCAACGTTTGGTAGGCCAAGGCTAGAAAATTCTTTAGATGCCAATCTCATTTATTCTCCTTAAATTTTTTAGAAGAATGGACTTTAAAGTCTTATTGGCAGCCTCGACTTTTCCATTAGCCTCGAGGGTAAGAGAGATAAGTTGTGTGATGACTTATTTTGAACTTTTCATACAATCCACGCACCTCATCATTTTTGAAAGACGTGCCATTATAAAAATAATGACCTATGGCACCCCATACCTATAAATGATCTAGTTCGGATGAACTTAGAGATTACAGAGCCGGGACGGTTGTAAGGGACATGGCCTCTACCCACTTGTAAAGTACTTTGTGGCTGTAATTATGAAATTATGGCCACCCATTGATGAGGAAGAGAATTTCCTTATCGATATGGGCCCCACATGGATAATGGCCATGGAGTTGAGCTCAATTGTAAAGCTTGTGCTGGCATGTGGATTTTATGGGAAAAATCTTGACACTTATGGCCTCTACGCATAAACTGTACTACATCATGTTCAAGGGTCGGCCAAAAATAGGCCATCCGATGTATCTTTTAGGTAGTAGCGTGGCCACCAAAGTGACCACCACATACCCCGCTATGTGACTCATAAATAATCTTTTCAGACTCTTTTGAATCAATACATCTCAATAGCATTCTGTCAAAGGCTCTGCGATAAAGCACTGCTCCAAGATGACTTACTTGGTAGAAAATATGCATAACCACCTTATTTTTTGTGACATTTCCCCTTCTGGGTATGTGTGGTCCATGATGAAATTTATGATGTCAGTGTACCAAGGACATATAGAGATAGGGGGCCTAGTTTCATTGAAATATATGCACTTTTCGGGAAAGTCCAAATCTACAAAATCACCCCCATCTAATGGATTATCAGCCAACCAATTTGTGATGATTTAACCCTTAACTAATTTTTTATTTACAAATGTTAGCTCAAACTTTCCCATTAATGTAATGAAATGCCCAACCTTTTTAGACAAGGATCCTTACATGAGGAATGTCCGTAAGTGGTTTGACTTGACGATGACCCTTGTCTCTTGATTAAGCATGTAATGTCTAAAGCACTTGGTTGTGAAAAATATAGTAGGGTATTCCTTTTCTACCTACGTGTAGCATGTATCATAATTGAGTAATGTTTAAATGATAAAATAAATATCCCGTTCTTTCTTGTCATCATCCTCTTGTGCCAACATACAAAGCAACGAAATGTCTATAGCTAGCGAATATAAGATCAAAGGGTGATCTGACCTTGGTGGCATTAGCATGGGAGGATAACAAAAATCACTTAACTTCCTTAAAGGCCTCATCACATTCCTCTATCCAATCTAGGCTATAATATTTCTTTAAAAAAATTTGATTGGATGAACGGAAAAGGTCAAGTCAGGGATGCACCTTCGGATTGCACCGAGTTTCCCAAGAAAATGTCTAATACCAGACTCATCCGATGGTGGAACCATTTCTAACATAGCCTGAATTTTTCTCACAACATCAATTCCTCATGAAGATATAATTCATCACATGAGCTTTCCATCTGTTACACCTGAATACACATTGCTCTAGATTCAATGTAACTTCATACTCAATCAAGTGCGAGAGAATGATATGAAACACCTCTGGGTGATCACAGCGCTTCCTGGCCTTGCTAGTAGATCATTCATGTAGGATTTCATAACCTTATGAATAAGATCATGGAATATGTAGGTCATTACTCATTGGTATGTAGTGCTAGAACTCTTAAGACCAAATGGCATGACGACATAACAATAAGTTCCCCAAGGAGTTATAAACATAGTTTTAGCTTGATCCTCGGCAAAGATTTTGATTTGATTGTATCCTAAAACCCATCCATGAGGGACAACAACTCAAATCCAGTCATTGCATCGATGATAACATCAATGGATGGTAGCGGAAATCATCCTTGGGACAAGCCTTGTTGATGTCCCAGAAGTCTATACAAATACGGATCTTTCCATTTTTTTTAGAATGGGGACAATGTTAGATACCCATTGTGAATAATCAACTGGCTTGATAAATCCTACTTGGAGAAGCTTCATTACTTCTTCTTTTACCATAAGGGATACCTTTGGCTTCATAGGTCTTGATTTCTACTTAATTTTTTTGGCATTTGACTTAGTAACGACATTGTGAACTATGATGTGTGGTGTAATTCCCATCATTTCCTTATAACTAAATGCAAAGGATTTACTATGTTCCTTAAGGACTTGGGTATGAATTTATACTTCCTGGGAGTTAAAGAGGACCCTAGCTTTAATATTTTTGTTCCTCCTCCATTCCAATGTTTATATCAATCCTTCCCTCAATTAAGGAGGAATTACCCTCCTAAAACTCAGTGGGGCTGGCAGAACTCCAAGTCTCCTTCCTCTTCTAGATCATAAATTTCAATATCTCTTCCTAGAGATGACTCAATCATTGGATTCCCAAAATAAGAGGATGAACGTAGAGGGAAAATTATACCTCTTGACAAGTAAGATGTAATTCCACCAAAGTGTTTAAATAAGCTAAAGTTGACTCATCCCCATCGACAGGGTTTGAAAAGTCAAACTGGCCCTCAACTTCCATGTATGTCAACATTGACACCACTGGTGATTTACGAATCAAGGATTCAATGTAGAGTGAAACCGTGAAGTTGGTGTCCTCTAAATGATTACTTGGGGTGAAGCATGAGGCAGAAGTCACTATAGAGTCTGCTAGAAGGTT
The DNA here is from genome assembly GCA_018340775.1 of Taxus wallichiana var. yunnanensis. Taxonomy (NCBI): domain Eukaryota; kingdom Viridiplantae; phylum Streptophyta; class Pinopsida; order Cupressales; family Taxaceae; genus Taxus; species Taxus wallichiana. Next base: position 125,375,274 of record CM031239.1, read on the forward strand.
CTTTTCATGTGGAACTGCCTCGATTGATATGAAATCAAACCCCTTAGTTAGGTCCAACATGACAGTTTTATAGAGCTATAAGTGTTCACCCTAGTCTCGTATACCTCGAATACCTAATTTGTGACTAGTTGTGAATCACTCAACACCCTAATATATAGGATGCCCATTCTCTTGGCTATAATGAGACCTAATAGAAGAGCTTCATACTTATCCCCATTGTTTGTGTATTCAAAATTCAATTTGAAAGCAAAAGGTAAAACCCTTCCTTCGGGTGAGGTAAGGATTGCACCTACCCCGAACCGAAGCGACACTTGGCCCCATCAAAGTGGAGAGTCCAGAAATTACTTGGAAAGATAGATGTTGAGTCATCCTTTGTAAGTTCTTCTTTTATTTCAGTTACATCTACCATGTAAACCTCATCTGCTGGAAGGGAACCAGTCCCAAAGCATGTCCCATACCCATGGAATCGAAGGGAAGAAGGATAGGAAAATCCTTTTCTAATAGTTCAACAATATTTGTTGTAGTTCCTAGTGAAACTGTCTCTACAAAAACACTTTCATCCTTGAAGGCTAGAATACCCTCGATCAAACCTGTAACCTCTAATTCTATCATGGGAACCAACTTTTCTTTTGGTAACATGCTTACCGGTTTGTTTAACTAGTTGGTGGGAAGCTCGAATTCAGAGTGGACCCCTGGCCTTTTCTTCAAGTTGGCTAGATGTATGTCAAAGGGATTTGGATCACCTTGAGTGATAAAGACTTTCCCTAAATGTAGGAATCTGAATTCTTGGAATAGGGTGGACGAGATTGCTTTCATGCGGTGTATCCAAGGGTGACCAAGAATCATATTATAGTTGGTTTCCTGATCTATAATATAAAACTTAGTAAGCACCATCTTGGGTCCAAGAGTGACCGGTAATACTATGGTCCCAATCGAGGTCTCCTTGAGACTATCATATCCTCTTAATGTGTTTCACGTCAAGGAGCAATAATTATCCCCATATCCTAACTTCTGAAGAAAAGAGAAGGGGATGATGTTAATTGCTTCCCCATCGTCAATCATCACACGCTTCACATAGTTGTTATAGATCCAAACTTGTAAAAATAGGGTTGGATCACCTCTACGAGCTATTTCGGCATCTGTAGGCATCTTTCTTATGTCAAATACAAACCCAATATCCCTTTCAGCTTCCCTGAGAGGAAAATGTCAAAGTCTATATGGTTTATCTGCACCTCTAGTGGTGGGGTAACATTAGCCAAATGGCCGAGACCGAGCACTTCCAAGAGAGCAGCTTGATGAGCAGGAGAATTCTTTAGTAGATCTAAGAAGGAAATGTGTGAAAAGGTCTTGGTTAGATCACTGATCAAGTCATAAGCCCCTATTGGCTTGCTTAGCGTGTCATGAAAATTATTCAAGACAACTAGGTAAATCAGGATCGGCTATAATGAATAGTCTCTGGCTCTTGTTGCAATGTTAATCTGGAGTTCAACGTCCAACTCAACCAAACCTATGATCTTCATTTGCTGGCGACCATCCAAAGGAGGTGCCACCTATGGGTTTGATGAAGTTGAGGCTTCATGATCATGAGTCCCTATTACAATGCCTTTATTCAAACCATTAGGATCCAGTCTTCTATCCTTTGGATGCATGGGGAGAGGATCATTGAAGATTCCCAATGATGTGTTCTATGGAGACACTGGTCCCATATAGGTGTTTTGATTAGGCACAGTTGGGTTGGCCAGAAACATGTCAACAAAAAATTGTCTTTGGTCTTCTAGAAAATGTTGCAAAAACTTATTACAATCGCAACAAGTTCTTGCGTCATGCCTACGGACCCTATGGAAACCACAATATAAGTCAGGATCATAATCCCGAGGCCTTTGGTTTATTCCTTGTTGTGGCCCAAAACTGCTGTTATTGTTTGGTTTTTGATGTTATAGTGAACACTTTGGAACCCTTGCCCCTGATTCTAGAATTTTTTCGGGTATTGACTAGGGCTTGGGGTCAGCATTTTTCTTTGTGGCTGAGGTTGTTGCTATTATTGGGGATGATTAAAATCCACAGCATTTACTATGGGTGATAAATTATTACTCCTTTGATTATTACCATTTTTATTCCCATTATTGTTGTTATTCGTTGTACCTATACCAAAGGGGATTAACAAAATTAGGATTTTTAGGCTAGTTAGTTACACCGTCGGTCGTGACTCCATGATTCTTGTTAAGGATCTTTGGTCCTTGATTGTTATTTGTATTTTTGGAGAAGTGGGTAGTGTTTTGAGAAGGGGTAACTAACTTCCCATTTTCTCTATAGGTCTTACAAACACTTTCGATGGCCACTTGGTCAATCTGAAGACCACCCTCTAGTACCTCTTCATAGCTCCTTAGCGGAACTTTTGAAACTCTTCCTTCATCTCTCTGTTAAGGGAGTGGAGGAATAAATCACAAAGTTCCATTTGGTCCATGTTTGGAGCACTTGCGGAAGAGTAGAGAACATGTTGCCACCTCTGAATGAAGTGAGCTACAGACTCGTTATGTTCTTGTTTGATATGAAGAAATTCTCTAATTCCTGTTCACAAAATCTTGTTCATATCAAAGGCTTTGATAAAATCTGACACTAGTTTCTTGAATGAGTGTATCGAAGCCTCTGGTATCCTATAATACTAGTTGAGAGCAATACCTTCAAGTTTCTTATGGAAAATCTTTGCAACGACTGCATCCCATAGGAGTAACTCTCAAATGGTCATTGCATAATATTTGATGTGGACATTTGGATCACCCTCCCCCTTGAAATTTTGGAGATGAGGCAAGGGTCTCGGGAGCATGACTGCCCAAATGGAGAAATCTAGGGGTTCTTTGAGATATTCGGAATAAGTCCCCATTACATATGTTTCCACCATTGAAGACCCTTGTTGGGGAGGTGGGGGCTGCATTGGCTGCTGAAATGGGACAACATAAATATTTGGTGGGGCGTATGACATCCCTTGCATTTGTCCATATGGACCTGGGTAGGTGTACATGTCCCCCTGTGGAGATTTGGAATACATGTGTATATATGGGGGTTGACTTCCTTGATATGGAGCTGAAGGCGTGAAGCTAGGGAATGTCACATTTTCGGATGGTATAGTATTTGAGAACACACTTCCGACTGGAACCTGTTATAGATGACCATATGTGGCTTAAGGAGGCATACCCAAGGTACCCATCCCAGTTAACAAGTCTACATGGTTCGGAATATTCATGTAGACTTGTGGGTCCTGGGTAGTCGGTATTTACCCATGGTTCTGTGGTTAGGAAGGAGCCCACACTTGCCCTGCGTATGAATTATGTGTATTTTGGGAAAGCTCTAACTCCTTGACCTTATCAACCAAAGCTAAAATGACATCACCCATTGATGGGGTGTTGCCCTGCTTAGATTGCTTTAATTGAACCGTTGAAGGTGTTTGAGGAATATGGTGTCCCACTATGAATTGTTCACTATGTTGTCACCCATCATTGGTTATATTATCAGTTGGTGGTAGGGTAGCATTATTGTTTTGAAGTAGTAAACTACCTTGCCCTTGTAACCTATCAAAATACATTTATTGGAATTTCTTCTCACTCCTAGCATATCATGCTAAATACTCCTCATTAAGATGGGGAGTGGATTGGATTGCATGGTGATGGGTTGTCAAACAATACCCAAGGATATGAACTAGCTTCTCCAAGAAATGTCATGTTATTTGAACTTGATTATTGAAGGGGGTAATTCTGAGTGATTTGATCTAGTTATTTGATGCACACGAAGAGAACCAACATTGGTTCCTTGAAGTAAATGGTTTTGAGTGGATGAGTGGTTGTCTGTCCATGTTGAAAGCAAAGGTGACTATTGTGGTATGTTTGAGTGGTGTTGGTACAAGTCAAAACCTAGGATGGGTTGACCATACTCGTCATATCCCAACATATTTGGGGGGTATAATAATACCCACGAATAAAGAATAGATGAAATTGGAAACATTAAAGACTAGCTCTTCACATCGGGTTCACCAATTTGTATGACAAAAATCAACACGTGACCTTCTGTGCAACCAACTTCCCGAGGTCATGCTGAGACAACCAGTGTGGAATTTGAAATGGGAGTGAAAGTGATGGTGGTGACCAAGCTAATTGGGAAACCTTATGTCTTCGACATGTAATAATGGAATCTGTGAATCTAATGCAAAGAATGCTCTCCTAACTTGAAGGGGTGTGATGGTAGGGTCTGATATAATAGCTACTCAAAGACTCCAATCGATGTCTAGCTTAGCCAAGATTCTATTGGTGGGTTGTGGAATACGTGGAAAGTAGCCTGTAGGTGCCTCGTATGGGTTTCTAGACAAGGTCATGGAAATTGAGACAAGAGATGTAGCAGAGATGCAAGAACTAAGGGTGATTCTCCTGGTCTCATCCGAGAAAGTCTTAGCCTAATCGGCTTCTATGTTGAATACATGCGTGCGTAGTCTAGTTTCGATATCTAACTGACTAGTAGGTCCATTGGGTTTCGGGAACTATGGGTCACAACCAAATACTCATTGAGATTGATGCCTGGAATGGTCACACATCCAATCAAATCCTATTCCAGGGATTAGTCCAATAGTCATAGGCCTTGTTAGCACTATGTTTAAAGTATCTAACCATCTTATTTTCTCTATGTATGTGGGGGTGTGAATAAGATTGTTAAACATAGACTTGTGTCAATTTCCAACTAACTATGGCCCGTTGGGTTGTGGGACCAGAGAATCACAACCGTAGGTCTTTCCTACTGTGGACCGTTGATGGTCATATAAAATGAATTTGATTCATTTTCGGTGAGTAAACTATCTATAAAATGAAATTTAAACTATATTTTTGGTGTTTTCTCAATATATAAGAACAAAACAATAAAACAAGCTAATCTATGGAAATAAATATTTTTGTGCTTTTCTACCTTTTCGAGACAATGCATCTAATCTAACAAATAATTTAAAGAAAAAAAAATAGTTGGCTAGATGTAGTTAGATATATATGCGAGATGTGTGAATCTAAATCTAATATCTACTCTAATTCAAATAAAATCTCTCCAACTCTACCTCAAAAGTGAAGAATAAATCATGACTCTAATAGAGCTATCATTCACCCACTATTTCCCTAGCAATATTGAAGAGAAAACTTCCTATTGACTTGATCTACTCATAACTATTTGATTAATTGAAATGAATTGTTTTTCTACTCTATTTGATATGTAATTTGAAAAAGCAAAGCAAACAAATACACAATTCCAACTTGGAAGAGAAAGAGCTTTGGCAAATACGGAAGTATGAGTACTGTCCCTCGGTTTTCCTTTCTTTCTCGAGCATTAATGTGAGTCCTATGATGGGAATACAAAAGAATAGCAACAAGAGGATGGCACTTGAGCGATGGCATCTTGGAAGCAATCTGGGCATAATTTTGGTAGAAGAAAGATAACACAAGAGATCTGAACTTGGCTATGCAATTCCTAGCAAGATTATCACAGCACAAAAATGCAAGATACACAAAATTATTAGGCCTTTGCTTGAATACAAGCATGGAATATATAGGAATGGAGGCTAGAAGGTTACTTCATGCACAAGGAATTGAAGAGGTAGTTCCACTCATTAAATCTATTTAAAAATAGAAGGAACTAGGAGAACCAAGCAAACAAAGCTATTTTTAGCAAATTTGACTCACAGACGCGTTCAAAAGATAAACTTAAGTGAATCATCGCATGCAATTTATCACGTGAAGATTCTAGAAAAATCAATCAGGACCACCACCCTATGCAAGGTGGTGGTTTGGACCACCTCCCCACTCGGGGTGGTGGTTTACAAACTACCACCCAGGTAGGGTGGTGGTCCTAGCACTGAAGGCCAAAACAAGCACATAATGAAAGGGGAAAAGGGAAAAATGCAAGGAAAAGATAAGTAAGGCTATCTAGGCCACAAATATATACTACAAATGGGTTTTTGGAGCTCAAACACCTTCTCGAAAGGATTTTGAATCATCACTGGGACCTTTATAACCGTTTTCCTACCAATGCAATTTTGGGTGTGTATAGTTCCTCTTTTATATCCGAAACTAGTATAAGTTCTGTTGAATTGGTTTGAAATCCTCTTGAAACATTTTTGATGTGGATGTTTTTGGATAATCTGAATATTTTTTTTGGACTAAATCACCTTGGATCCACCTCTGAAGTGAGTTCAGGTTTGCAAGAAGCCTTGCAATGAATTATGTTGTACTTTCTTTGATCCTTAGTATGATAAACCTTCCCTTCCGGGATGTAGAGTATTATCCTTTATCAACTAAAGTTTGAATCTATGTTGAGCCTGAGTATAGGTATGACTATTGGATGGAAAGTAATTAGAATATCGTTGACCCATTTTTAGTTCTGTTATAGTGCTAACTTGAATATCAAAATAGTGTACTTATTTTTGAAAAGTAGTTTGCACAGCTTGTACTTCTCCTTCTTGAAAAGTCAGAATAGTTTGAGTTTAAGAACTTAAATTGGAACTTGAGTAGAAGGTAAGATTTAGATTTGGAAATATGGAATTTCTCCTTCTTTTCTACTGCTATTTTGGTTTCTAACATGCTAAGATAAGTTCATAAGAATGTAGATTTAAGAGTGACTATGATGATTTATATAGTCATTGCTTAAACATTACTTGTTGAATCTTAAATCATATCTCTCTCCTTCTTGATATTATTCTTTTATGGAAAATTATTATTTTTATCTGGTTTGTGTTTTAGGAACTAATTCATAAACAACATGGTTTTTTTTATGAAATAGTTAGATAAAAGTACAACACTTTAATGTTATAGTGCTTATCATCTTTAGTTCAAATGAACTGACCTTGCTTGCTATGTGTGCAGATGGAATTCATAAAAGATGAAAGGAGAAATACATATAGAAAGTTATATCTTTTTACTAAAAATAAATTGCATCTTATTATGATAATTATGTGGCATCATTAATTGAGATGTAATTTGTTGGAAAATAAAGTTGTAATGAAACTATTTTTTAAATTATTGGTATGACACTTTGTAATCTCTAAGATACTTTTGGATTTAGTGAATGTATCACTCCTTCTTGATGAATAAATGATGTGATGATTGTTAAATACTACTTTATTGTAATACTTTCTTGTCATGAATTGGGATGTATTATTAAGTATTATCCTAATGAAGGAGGGAATTTTATATACATAAAAGTTAAAGGGTTTGGTTTGAGGCTCTAAAATTAGTGTGGTTATTTTCACGTAAAGGAGATGCAACTAATAAGTTGACACTCTCATATAGATCCTTAAAACAATGGAAATAAATTATGATTGTATTATTAGATATATATATATATATATGAATTCTTGATGTATTTAAAACATAAGTAATTTGTTTTCATAATTGGACATTAGTACATGATGTAGTAAAAGGATATTTTCCTAGAAATTAATTAGAGAGGCATAATGAAAGATATTGATAAAGTGTTATGAATATAATAAGTGAATGGTGTAATGTGTACTTCCTTAGGAATATTTATTAATTGAATTTGCAATTCTTAATAAGGAATAAAATGGAAATTATACTTCATCTTCATAAATTATAAAATAAAGGGTTTACAATGAACTTACTTAAGCTAGGGATAAAATAAGTAAGGAACTAATTAACGCACTTTCATAACTTTGAGATCAATCATGTTGTGATATAACACAAGTTGCTTCATTTAAGGAAAAACTTAAGCATTTAATGAAATGGTTAGGAAGCAAATTTTACCTGTATACCTACCTCACATATAATTTCAACTTGTAACTTTATAGGTTAAATGATCTAGTTGAATCTTTAATCGTTGCTATAATTAATATTAAATGCAAAGATTAAATGAGCTAAAAAAATTATACTCTAAGGTATGCTAGCCTAATTGAGGAAACTCAGTTGGATTTTGGTACACATCAACTACAATATAATACCTTCATAATGACAGGGGTCATTACGAGGATACTATGATGCAGTTGATATGTCTCAACACCCCACTTAGTTTTTTTAACTCGATTGACATAAACATAAGAGTGGATCACGGTTCTATCCTATACAAAGATAGGAACATGATCTAGTTTTGGGGCCAACTCATGTTGACTTAGGATAACTAGACACACCCAATCGACGTAAGTTGATTGAGTATTTCTATATAACCTTATTCACCATGAGTAGTATTCCACACTAGTGCATGTTGTTTCCCTTGTCTAGTATGAAACCTTGAATCAAATTGAACTAACAGAGTCGGGAAAGACCACTCTAGATAACATAACAAGTGTGGTGAGGGACTAATTCCATTTGACGAGTATGTTATCAACGAATGTAAACATGATAAACATGTTTAGAAACTTTTTCCAATGTATCGCAAGCTCTTTGGTTGCGTTGTCCTATATCACCTAGTTTAAGAAGGTGTATTTTAGATGAATATTGGTAACCGATATTCGAGATAGGCCTCTTAGACAGAATACTTGGGTACCCCTAAAAGGTAAAGAATCAAGAATATGTTATATACACATTATCGAGTTAACTTGAGAAATTAATTTAATACCGAGTCATGAAATGAGAGATCAGTGTTTCACCAAGTCATTTACAACTGCATATGGTTTTATGTTATGAGATGGATTGGTATTGGAATGTGTGTTCTAAATAATGTTAATTTAGAACAAAGATCATTACATATGATATAGTTTTTCCCCTTGTTTCTAAATTCTTAAAATGGGATTGTTAAATGTCTATTAAATCTCCCAAGGATCCTAGAAAAATTTACTTTTCATCCTAGAAGTTCCATCTTAGCCCTAAAAATGCAAATCTCTACAAAACAAGGTTTTTCTCTCACTTCCTAAAAATCAAGAACATGAAACTATGCTAAAATGAGCCCAAAAAAATGATCTACACACATAATTCGTTAAACTAGATTTCCAAATTTGTCTAAGGCCCAAACAATTCATCTTTCTCTAGTTACTTTGATACGAGGGATTTAACTAGGGTTTGACCAACTTAACTTCTTAACAATTTTTCATAAAAGTATAAATATTAAATCAAACAATTAATTTTGAAAAATGATCTTATGTCAACGTTCAATGAACACCAATCAGCATTCATGTTTTACCTTGGTAAACACCTTATGGGGACTCCTATGCCATCTTGACACCATTTTCCATCAATGAAATTTTACATAAATGAAAACACCAAGAAAAAATGGGCAACAATCTTCCCCTTTGTCATTAATGAAACCCATCTTCAAAACATTGATGGGAACCTCAAGACATAACATACCTACAAGACCCCTTTTTCATGTTTATGATGATTCTCTACCCCTTTGAAATATATGAAAAAATATACAATGATTAATTAACATGGAAAATGATAACTCACAATGAAAATAATTCACAAGACAACTTACTTACTTGTTCACATGACTCCCCCTTAGTGAACTCTATTTTTCTTGTCTTCTACAAAAACAAAAAGATTCGTGGAATTGATAAATACATCCAAAATGGATCCCCATGAGATAATACATCATTATTTGGCTTTAAAAATGTCATACACCTTCCTCTAGGTATGTTTCTTGCTTGAAGAAACAAGTTTTTCCTCCAATAATTATCATAAACATATTTAGGACCAAAATCCCTAAATAATAACTTCATCTAATTTTCACAAACTTTCTCCTTGCTCTAGAAACAAACACAACATCTGAAGAAAAACTTGATACTCCCCTAGCATCATACCGTCATAATCTCATAGACAAGACAAATATTAGAGCTCATGCCTGGAACTTAGATCATGAAAATGAGTTAACACCAATACCTCTATCCCGAGACAATTCTTCAATGAACACAACCTTATTTTAATAACAATATATCTTTTGGAGCATATAACTAACTCCCCTTTCTTGTAATTCCTTGATAACCTTCATAAAACAAACTTCAAGCTTTGAAAAACATATCTTACAAGTATATCTCATCTATAATACTTAGAAGCATATATTAACCTCCTGGAACTATATACCGTTAATGATGAGGCCTTTATTTTGAGCTTAAAGATACACTTGAATTTGTCTTGATTGTAACCCTTCTCTTAATCCTTCAACTCTTCATCGACATACACTTATTTAATACTTGATCATCATGCTCTTAACCATCTTGAGAGTAAAAACCTTTATGATACATATCGGTGAACCTATTTACTTTTCTTGATAGAATAATATCTTGAAAGTGTCTCGAGATAAAATAGAGCGGACTACTAACCTCGAGTGTTAAAAGGAATATCCTCAAATGACCATCCATACCATAAGAACCATTCTTGACCTTGGCACTCACAACAATGACTCATAAACACCATTTCATCATTTCATGTCACTCTATAGATCCTCAAACACTAACACATGACTTCTTACCATATTTATGGTTCTTGGTATACTTACTTTGTTTTTAGACCTCATGCATTGAAAAATGATCATCATGATTTGCAACTTCTTTAATATCTTCTCAATATTCACTTGACAAACCGTTAGGACATTAACTCAATTGATCATTATGAGATAAAACCTTCAAAATTATTACGTAACCTCTTAAGCATGATAACAACCTTTAAGGTCACTAGACCATGAATGAAAAAAACCTAATATTCATGCCCATATTTCCATATCTTTCTACCAAAATTTACTTTATATTCCATCTCTTAGTTATACACAAGACACTAGTAGCACTCATGATCCAATTATGACAAATCAAATCATCGAGACTAAGAAAATTTGTGTCCTAAGACCAGATCACCTACCTTTCCAAAACCCTATGGATCATTCTACCATATTTGAAAAGCCTTCCTCCAATACTTGTTCCAACAAATTTCTACATCAAAACACACAGTTCCCTTGAAAACTCAAAACTTTTCATCAACCTTGGACAAAACTTCTTACAAACAGAGTTATATAAAGCATAAAAAAACACAAACGTTATTTAACCAAGAACAAAGACACCATACCAAACCACTAAGCATGTATACAATCTTGAAATAAAAATTGAAAACACCATCTCATATCTCATAAGGTCATATATGCAAATATAAATGGATTATCATACTTTCTTGAAGTAATCTACTCACTACAACTTTGTTAGTCCCGCTATTAACCTCCTCTTATCTCCTTAGGAACTGTTTTGAGGATAATTACCATCTCTTATATTTACGAGATCTTAAAACTCCTTCAAGTACCTATTCATATTTCACCTTTCTCTTTCTTGTAACACCCTGATCTACAAGATTTTACTTTCTTCCTCATCTCAATTCTACAACATAGTTTCTACTTGACAATCAAACTATTATGATACCCGAAACATTGATTGAATGACTTCTTAAACACTATCCCGATGAGCTTAGGCCTACATACCTTCTAGACAAACAATTTTTACATCTTAAGTATACTAATATCTTCTCCATAATACACTTCACAAGTATAAAGATCAAATTGACTTTACACAACTTCTTGAGGCATTTTTTGAGTAAAAATTGTATTGATTAATCAAGTACCATTTCCATCTGAATACCTTTACCTCTTGGGATCATGTTTTCTACAGAAGTATTTAGAAAATTTGATCACTAAGACTGATACTTTGAACTCCTAGATACTTATTTTCTTGTAATAGATCCTCATGATCATATACTTGACATTTTGGTCTTTGCACAAATTCTTTGATGTATCACAACTATCTTAGGCACATACCACTTCCACTAGAAAAATAATGATTGCATAATTTTCTTATGGAACAAAATAATGATGAGTTTACCTCTACTTTAATGATGAAATAGACCACTCATACCTCAGTAATCCATTAGTACTTTTAGGCTCTCATACACTTTAATCTACATGGGACTGATGATTTCATGGCTACAAAGACTCACTCTTATAGCTTGGATTCATACTAAGAAGAATTGAAAGACTCAACAAGGGAACATTATATGCCATACAAAAATTTCCATGGATGATATAGAACAATAAAAATCACAACCATACACCATATAACTCTTAAATAAAAATTTCATTATTTGGAAAAGCATGACTAAAACATACATTGACAAGATGGAGCTCCAACCACAAGTACATACTTCAGAAAAATAGAAAACACTTTGAAAAAGGTACCAATAAATTATTGATAAATGATAAGGAACAAATAGTATACCTGATTTTGACACATGGATATTTTGACTGAGACCACACTTTATAAAAAAACCAACACATGATAAATTTAACAAAGGAAAACCACTCATACCTTAATAATACATAAACAATTTTTAGGAGAATATAACCAACCTTGTACCTTAAAAATTCACCCATGTTTCTTTTAGATGATACATGTATTCTATAATCCTTAAGAAGACACTCCATTGATCTTTAGGTCACTAAAATAATATCCAATCATCAAATGAGCCTAAGGACTCTATCCTTTCCCTTTCCTTTTTGTTAATAAACTTTAAAATTCTTTCATTATCTCATACAATAATTTCATCTCCTATATCTCCATCATCTGATTAAAGGACTAACAAACATATGTGGTTATCTTCATTTGCAACTAGATCTAGCAATCCTCTATGACTTGTATTGTGCTTGACCAACCTGATTTCTTCCTTCTTGATCTTGCCAACACCTTTTGGCACCTTGTTTGATATGAAATATCCTTTGTGATCATTGATTATTTATTATGTATATAATCTTCACTTAAATAGTAGATGGGACTAAAATATGCTTTACAAGACTCATCCTATCATCCTCCTTATCAAACTTAGAAATAGTTTCCTTGACCTTATTTTCTTGATCAACAATTTTGACTTATAAGGTTGTGCTTGATTCATCTTTGTCCCTAATGAATATTTCAAACATTTTATTTTCCTTGGATGAGCCCGGTTCTTGTTTCTTAACTTCAGGTTAGATACATCCTTCTTGACCTTAGAATAAAACATGTCAATCTTATACTAATTAATATAATTGACATTCCTTCTGAAAACTCTTTCATATTACTTGTTCGGATATTTAAACCTATTTTTATCCTTTAAATATTCATTATGATAAAAATATCTTACAATATGACTCTGTTTGTAACAATTGAAGCATACAACACATTTTCTATCTCTAGAATGATATGCATTAAAATTTCATCAAAAATAATTGCCTTGTGACCATATTCATAACAAGAATAACATTGACCATTGAAATCACCTTCATAACTCCATGAAAACTCATTCCTTGAGGGCTTATTCTTGCAATCTCTAGCTCTGTGACCAAAACCATTACAATAATATCAATAACCATTAAAGGAATGACCATACATCACTGTATTAGGTTGCCTAATAGAGTTAGACATTATTGAATCAATCTTCTTTGTCCTTTTGGTCTACTTCATGTTTGTTTGATTTCTTGGTCAATATTCTTCACCATTCTTCACATTCTCTCCTTTTAAACCTAGGTTTCCTTGTCACTAGCTTCTATTTGACTCTCAAGCTCCCATCAAGAGCTTCAAAATCTTAGATCTCTTTTCAAACCTCTCATACATCTTCAACCTACTTGATGTAAATTCTAAATCAGATTCCAAATATATTCACTTATATTCATACTTGAGGAAAACTCATTCTTTATCCTTTAGATATTTTACGGGATTTCAACGTGAGATTTCTATCTCTTTGATGGCTTGAACATGATCTATCTCTATACAATTGATTTTATCTTGCAAGCCATGGATCAGGTACTCAAAAATATCATACATCTTCTTTAATTTTACTAAGGAAGATTCAACATTATATGACTTTCCCATTGTGATTCTAGGATCTCCTCCAAGCTATTGAACATGCTTCACAAGGACCTAACTCTCATACCAATTTTTATAAGGATAATGACTGAGAGGGGTGGGGGTGAATGATTCATATAACAATTTCATCTTCATTTAACATTGCTAACATTATTTATTCAATTTTTATATTTAATATACATAACCATGTGAGCTTATTAATATTATTACAACCATCCAAAAGTATGTAAAGTAAGAGAGACAACATAATAACACATCATATAAAGTGGGAAACACTTAAAGGGAAGAAAAACCACTAAAATATATGCTTATATTACAAAAACAAAGGAATTGTATGAATATTACACATCATGAAATATTTATTTAGTGAGGCAATAACCCCATAAGAAGCACCAACCCCTAGTTTAGTAGGAAACCAACCCTATGAGGTTACAACCCCTAAGGTGATCAAGCACCAACTCAACCAGCTAGAAATGGATGATCGATGATGATATGATGCTCACATAACTTATAGTGATAATAATTCAGCTCCAAAAACACCAAACCCTTTTAAATATATATATATATATATCTCTCCCTAACTCATTCAATTATTCTTCTTCATGGGATGAATAGGTCAATTTCCCTTGCAACTATGATCCTTAATCTCCCTCTGGTCTTCATCACTCTTCTAGGATCTATCCATAACTCCTCTACACTTCTCTTCTTCCTCCTTTGGCTCACTCACATCCCCATAGGAACAACTAGTTGACTATTTATGACCATCGATGGAGCAACAACAAGCAAAATTACTAAACTCATCTCAAACCTCCATGACTAGCTTTTAGCCCTTAAGGCTAAAATCGATAAGGAAAATTTGGAGATATGTAACTCAAAAAATATTCAATAAACATACACAAAAAAAAATCATGGATTTATAGAACATATCCCAAGGATTTTGGAACAATTTACCATTCATCCTTGAACTTCCATCTCATCTTTAAAACTACAAATCTCCACAAAACTAGGGTTATTATGTCACTTTTTGAAACAACCAGAACATAAAACCTATATGCCAAAATGAGCCTAGAAAAAGTATATATACCCATAATTCATTAAAATAGTTTTCACAATCCATTTGAGGTATAAAAATTCATCTTTTTCCAGTCACTCTACTATGAGTGTTTTAGCTAGGGTTTTGACTAACTTAACTTCTTAACAATTATTCATAAAAGTATGATGATCAAATAAATCCATTATTTTTACAAAATTATCTCATATCAATGTAAAAACACCCCAAAGCCTCAAGGTACCATGTAAAGTGTATGTGAGTGGATGAGAAAAACACGTTTCGATATGGAGCTTGTTTCTCCTTCTCTAGAAGCCGGTTTTGCCAAAAACTTCATATCTTGAGAAAATATCTTCATTTTGACCTGAAACTTGACCTGAAGCACCATGAATACCTCATATAATAGAATCAAGTATCATTATTACCTGGATATCCTTGAAACCATCTAGCCACTAATACTTACCTATGTATCCTTGACTACTCTTCACCTTCTTGCTCTACAATGACCATGAAACAACATCAAACCTATTAGAAATGACTTGAAAATCCTTCCACACATCATGTGTAGTTCAAAAACATCTTTACCATGCTTTTAAATTATTTTACTACTCCAAATATCATGCCACCATACCAAACCACATGCTTTAAGTCTATGAATATTCTTAGAATGATCTAACTCAACCATGACACTTGATTAACTAACCATGGATACCATATGCAGAAACTTGGACACCTCTTACACATTATAATAACCATGATAGACCTTATGAAGACTTCATACAACATTTGGAGAGCTATTAATATTACCATTCCTACTAGATTGTGAACCAAATAAATAAACTACTAATCAACCTTCATGTTTGACCTTGGTAAACACCTCATGGAGAATTATATGACATCTTGACACTCTTTTCCATCACTAAAATTTGACATAAATGACAACACCAAGACATAATGGCCAATAGGAGTCATTATAAATCCACATTATACATATTTTTATTAGATTTGATTTGTTTTGTGAACATGTGTAGGTAGTCATCTATTTTGCAAGTTACAAGTGCGATAAGTGATCTAACAACAAAACTAGAGTGACAAAGATCAATAGAAGAAAATATACTATAACCCTAAAATGACCAGACTCCAAACATTTGAGCAGACACATTCACCTAGATCAATCACTAGCACTGGGCATTCCTCGCCTCCGATGGGTACTTCTATCTTGCACATTATTAGGGTTATAAATCCTCATTGAGCCTTTGCAAAAAAAAATTCCTGACATTTTCCAATGAGATAAACAATCCAAATCATCCCCAAGTTACACATAATCATCAAAGTCACTATCCCTCTCTCATTTTTTTAAGTTTTTACATTGTTGAATGATTATTTCTTATGCATTCTATACATAATTATCAGAATATCATTTGCTACATTAGTTATGCTGAAGTAAAAATGTAATACCAATTATATTAAATCATCTTACAAAGATAAGTTTTTCGAGAAAAAGAGAATAAATGTATTACTTCTCTATTATAAATGTGAAATGTTTGATCATTACTGCTAATGTATGATACAAATTTTAAAATAAAATGGAATATGATTAAACTTCATATCAGGTTTTATCTCATTGAAATAATAATGGCTAAGGGAGAGTTTAAAATGACCCTTTTTCTAGCCCAATGTTGTGGAGGAACTTTATCCTTAAACATAGTCATTTTTAATTAGTATAAGAGATGGTATTCTCTCATGAGGAAATGTTGATTTTATCAAAGGAATGAATGTTAAACAAGATAATATGTGAAAGGAAACAAACTTAGTTGTCAAATATCGAAATGAAATAAATATCGACTTGTTTTAGATATAAATATGAAATAATTATTACATGGTTTGAACTAATAATGTTTTAGGTGTTAAAACCTTCATTAAATGGGTATAACCTTTCGTATCAAATTTATATTATTGGTGTGTAAAAATACTAAGTGGATAGGACATTTTTAAGGGACAAAAATTTGGTTGTTTGATATCTTATGTGATCAAATGAATCTTGAGTTAGTTAAAGACTTGGAAAATACGTTGGATAAATGACTTATTTTGATTGATGTAATTTATTATGTATGTATTATAATGAATGTAATCACATATGTTTAATTAAAAACCATATTTACCTCAATATGTGTAATCACATATGTTTAATTCTAACATATTCAAACAACCTTCCTCCAACACTTGTTCCAACAAGTATCTACATCAAAACACAGTTCCCTTGACAACTCAAAACTTTTCATCAACCTTGGACAACACTTCTTACACAAAAACTATATGAGGTAGATACAAACTCATACGTTATATAATCAAGAACAAAGACACCATACCAAACCACTAACCATGTATACAGTCTTGAAATCAAACTTGAAAACACCATCTCATTTCTCGAAGTTCATATATGAAAATCTAAATGGAGTATCATACTTTCTTAAAGTAATATACTCACTACAACTCTGTTAATCCTTCTATTAGACTCCTCTTATCTCCTTACAAACCTATTTTGAGGATAATTACCATCTCTTATCCTTAAGAGGTCTTAAAAATTCTTTAGTTACCTATTCATAGTTCAACACAACTCCTACTACTATTCCAATCTTGGATTTCATTGACTTGACATTACTTACAACTTCAATTTAGATCTTATTCCTTCTGTAACACCACGATCTACAAGATTTAACTTTCTTCGTTGCTTAAATTATACAACATAGCTTCTACTTGAAAATGAAACTATTATGATACCCAGAAAATTGATTGAATGACTTCTTCAACACTATGCTGATGAGCTTAGGCCTACATACCTTCTAGAGGAACAATTTTTGCATCTTGACTATATTAAGATATTCTCCATAATACACTTCAAAAGTAGTAAGATCAAATTGAATCTACTTTGCTTCTTAAGGAATTTTTATGAATAAATATTGTATTGATAAATCATTACCATTTCCTTATGCAAACCTTCACCTCTAGGGATCATGTTTTCTACACAGATATTTACCAAATTTGATCACTAAGACAAATACTTTGAACTCCTAGATACTTATTTACTTGTAATAGATCCTCATAATCATATACTTGACATTTTGGTCTTTACATAGATTCTTTGATGTATCACCACTATCTTAGGCACATACAAATTCCACTAGAAAAATAATGACTATATAATTTTCTTATGGAAAAAACCTATAATGAACATACTTTTACTTAAATGATGAAACAAACCACTCATACTTCAGTAATCCATTAGTACTTTTCAAGCTATCATACACTTTGATCTATATGGGACTGATGATATAATGGCTACAAAGACTCACTCTTATAGCTTGAATTCATAATAACAAGAATTGAAATACTCACCAAGGAACATTGTATTCCATATTGAAATTTCCATGGATGATATAGAACAATCGGAATCACAATCATACACATTAGAACTCTTAAACTCATAATTTTTATTATTTGGACAAACATGACTAAAACATACATTGATAAGATGAAGCTCCAACTACAAGTACATAATTCAAGAAAAATAGAACACATTGACAAAAGGTACCAATAAATTATTGATAAATGATAAGGCATAAATAGTATACCTAATTTTTACACATGGATATTTTGACCGAGACCACACTTTTGAAAAAAACAAAACATGATAAAGCTGAACAAAGGAAAACTACTCATACCTTAACAAGACCGAAACAACTTCTAGGATATTATAACTGACCTTGTACATTCAAAAGTCACCCATGCTTCTTTTAGATGATAAATGTCTTATAGAAGCCTAGAGAAGACACTCCATTAATATTTAGGTCACTAAAATAGTATCCAATCATCAAATGATCCCAAGGACTCTATCCTTTCCCTTTCCTTTTTTTAATAAACTTTGAAGTTATTTCATTCTCTGGTACAATAATTTCATCTCCTATGTCTCCATTATCTGATAGAATTCCTATCAAACAAATGTAGTTATCTTCTTTTACAATTAGATCTAACAGTCCTTTATGACTTGTATTGGGCTTGACTAACTTGAATTCTTCCATCTTGATCTTTTCAACACATTTTAACACCTTGTTTGATCTAAAATCTCCTTTGACAATCATTGATTATTTATTTTGTATATAATGTTCACTTTAAATAGTAGATGGGACTAAAATATGCATTACAAGACTTGGCCTATCATCCTCCTTATCAAACTTAGAAACAGTTTCCTTGACCTTATTTGCTTGATCAAAAACTTTGACTTATAAGGATGTGCTTGATTCATATTTTTCTCTAATGAATATTTCAAACTTCTTAGTTTTCTTGGCTAAGTTAGGTTCATATTTATTAACCTCAATCTTAGAGACATTCTTCTTTACATTAGAATAAAACATGACACTATTAGACTCATTTATAGAACTAATATTCCTTCTAAAAAATATTTGATCTTGCTTGTTCAAATATTTAAAACTATTGTTATCCTTAGATGATTCATTTATATGGAAATATCTTGCAATATGAACCTGTTTGTGACAATTGAAGCATACAACACATTTTCTATCTGTAGACTAATATACATTAAGATTTCATCCATAATCATTTCCTTGTGACCATATTCACAACAAGAATAATGTTGACTAGTGTAAGCACCTTCATGAATCCATGAAGACTCGTTTCTTGAGGGATTATTCTTGGAATCTCTAGCTCTATGACCAAAACCATTATAAGTATATCAATAACCATTAAAGGAATGACCATACTTCATTGTATTAGGTTGCCTAATAGATTTAGACATTATTGAATCAATATTATATTTATTTTAGGTATCCTTCATGTCTTCTTGATTTCTTGGTCCAGATTCTTCACCATCATTCACATTATCTCCTTTAAAACCAAGGTTTTCATTATCACTAGTTTATCTTTGACTCTCCTATATCCTATAAAGAGCTTCAAATCTCTTTTCGAACATCTCATACATATTCAACCTACTCGATGCACCTTATAAATCAGATTCCAAATAGCTCCACTTATCTTCATATTTGAGGAAAGCTTATTCTTTGTCCTTTAGAGATTTTTCAGGATTTTAACTTGAGATTCTAGCTCTTTGATGGCTTGACCATGCTCTATGTCCATACAACTCATTTTCTCTTGTAATCCATGGATTAGGTTCTAAAAAGTCTCATAATTCTTCCGTAAGGTCACTAAGGAAGTATCAACATTAGATGAATTTCCCATTGTGATTCTAAGATCTCCTTCAAGCTATTAAACTTGCTTCACAAGAACCTAACTCTCATACCAATTTTTAGAAGCACGATGATTGTGAGGTGTGGGATATGCATCAATCATAAAACAATTTCAAATTCATTTAACATTGTTGACATTCATAATTCAATTTTTCCATTCAATATACATAACCATGTGAGTTTACTAATATTGTTACAACCATGCACAAGTATGTAAAGTAAGAGAAAACATAATAACACATCATATAAAGTGGGAAACCCTCAAAGTGAAGAAAAATCACTCAAACCTATGATTATATTACAAAAAAAGGACTTGTATGAATATTACACAACATGAAATATTTATTTAGTTAGAAAATAACCCCATAAGGATCACCAATCCCTAGTTTAGTAAGGAACCAACCCTACAAGGAAGTTATATTCTCCTAAGATAATCAAGCACTAACTCAACCACCTAGAAATGGATGATCAATGATGATTTATGCTCACATTACTGATAGAGATCCAAATTAATCTCCAAAAGCACCAAAACCTCTTCAAATATATATCTCTCTCACCTAACTTGCTCAATTCTTCTCTTCATGGGCTGAATAGATCGATTTCCCTTCCAACTTCAATCCCCAATCTCCCTCTGGTCTTCATCACTCTTATAGGATCTGTCCATAACCAATCTACATTTATCTTCTTTATTCTTTGGCTCACACACATCCCCATAGGAACAACTATTCAACTATCTATGATAATAAGATGGAGCAATAATAAGCAAAATGACTAAACTTGTCTCAAACCTCCATGACTAGATTTTAGCCCTTAAGGCCAAAATCATGTAGGGAACCTTTAGATATATGTAACTCAATCAATATTCAAAAAAATTCATGGATGTATATAACATCTCCCAAGGAACAATTTAATTTTCATCCTCAAACTTCCATCTCAACCCTGAAACTACAAATCTCCACAAAACTAGGGTTTTTCTCTCACTTCCTAAAATAACCAGAACATGAAACCTATGTCAAAATGAGCCCATAAAAAGTCTATACACCCTAATTAATTAAACCAATTTTCCTAATCCATTTTAGGTCCAAATAATTCATCTTTTTCCAGTCACTCTGCTATGAGGGTTTAGGCTAGGGTTTTGACAAACTTAACTTATTAACGATTGTTCATAAAAGTATGATGATCAAATCAATCCATTATTTTTACAAAATTATTTCATATCAATGTAAAAAACAACTCCCAAAATCCTCAAGGTACCATGCAAATTGTTTGTGGTCGGGTGAGAAAAACATGTTTCCATATCGAGCTTGTTTCTCCTTCTCTAGAACCCGATTTTACCAAAAACTTCATATATTGAGAAAATATATTCATTTTGACTTGAAACTTGACCTAAAGCACCATGAATACCTCATTTAACTAACCCGAGTATACTTATTTCCTGAATATCCCTAAAAATCTCTAGCCACTAAGAATTAAATATGTCATCCCGATATTCTTCACCTTCTTGCTCTACAAAGACCATGAAATAACATTAAACCTATGAGAAATGACCTGAAACTCCTTCCACACATCATGTATAGTGCCAAAACATTCTCCCCATGCTTTTAAATGACTGTAGTAATCTAAATATCATGCCACCATACCAAACCACATGTTTTATGTCTATGACCTAGCTTAGAATGACCTAACTCAACCATGACACTTCATGAAATGACCATGGATACAATATAAAAAAAGTTTGAACACCTCTTACACATCATACTAACCATTATATACATCATGAATACTTCATACAACCTTTGGAGAGATCATACTATGACCATTACTACTATACCATACACCAAATAAAGAAACCGTTAATCAACCTTCATGTCAAACCTTGGTAAACACCTCATGGGGACTTATATGACATCTTAACACTCTTTTCATAACTTACATTTGAAATCAATGACAACACAAATACACAATGGTAAATAGGGGTCATTCCAACTCCACATTACGCATATTTTTTATTATATTTGATGTGGTTTATGGACATGTGTAGGTAGGCATATGTTTTACGAGGTTATAAGTGTGATAGGTGATCTAACAAAAAAACTAGAGTGACAAATATCAAGTAGAAGTGTAGATACTATAACCCTGAAAAGATCGGACTCCAAGCATCGGCGAGACACATTCACCCGGATCAATCACTAGCGCTTATGGCATTCCCGGCCTCTCGTGGGCAATTCTATATTTCACATTCTTAGGGTTCTAAATCCTCATTGAGCCTTTATTAAAAAAATTTTGGTATGTTCCAATAGATGCACAATCCAAATCATTCCCAAGTTGCACATAATCAAATAAGTCATTATCCCTCTCTCATTTGCTTAAGGTTTTACATTGTTGAATGATTTTTGATTGTGCATGCTATAAATAATTATCAAAATATCATTTGTTACATTAGTTATTCTAAAATATAAATGTAATACCAATTATATTAAATCATCTTGCAAATATAAGTTTTTCGAGAAAAGAGAATAAAATTATTACTTCTCTATTATAAATGTGAAATGTTTGATCATTAGTGCTAATGTATGATAATTTTTTTAAAATAAAATGATATTTGATTAAAATTCATATAAGGTTTTATCTCTTTGTAATAATAATGGCTAAGGGAGAGTTTATAATGACCCTTTTTCTGGCCCAATGTTGTGGAAGAACCTTATTCTACAACATAGTCATTTTCACTTAGTATAAGAGATCGTATTCTCTTATGAGTAAATGTTGATGTTATCAAATTAATGAATGTTAAACAAGATAATATGTGAAAGGAAACAAAATTAGTTGTCAAATAGTGCAACGAAACCACTTATTTTAGATCTAAACATGAAATCATTATTAATGGTTTGATATAATAATGTTTTAAGTGTTAAAACCTTCATTAAATGGGTAGAACCTTTATTATAAAATTAATATTATTGGTGTATACAAAATACTGAGTGGATAGGACATTTTGAGGAAAAAATTCAGGTTGTTTGCTATCTTATCTTATCAAATAAATCTCGAGTTAGTTAAAGACTTGGAATATACATTGGATAAATGACTTATTTTGATTGAGGTAATTTATTATGTATGTATTATAATGAATGTAATCACATATGTTTAATTCAAAATCCTATTTACCTCAATATTAATAAATAAGTTATTTTACTACCTCAAAGCACATGGAATTATATGAACATATGCATCTCCTTGTGCGGGGAGTATGTTCGTTATTTATTGTGATTTCCCTAAAGGTGAAGATAGGGTCGAAGATATTTTTTCTTCTTGAGGCCATCCTCATCTCTTAGTCCACTGCTTAGTAGTGTGTTGGGATATTTGTGGGTGAATGGAGACCTATCTTAATTTTTTTGTGTAAACATTAAGATATTGTACTTATTATTTAGTATAGAATGCTTTGGCCAAAGTTGTATGATTTTATATCATCATTGTTTGTTCTATGTTTCTGAGTTGTATGTTTTTTTGAAATCAATATAATATGGTGTTCTTAGTTCACTTGGTTGAATGAATATAATATTGGAAAAATATATTATACACATATGGTTCCCTTTATGCTGATTTTTCCAGGGATGAATGCTTATTTCTACACCTTTCATTAAATATTAGTGCCAATATTTAATTATGGATTGTGAAGGGACATCCCTTGTGGTTTGTGGTTAGAGGTAAAATTATTTGATGAAATTCTTCCTCAGCTACAATGATGTTAGGAAAAATTATTGCAAATTACAGTTGTATCTATTACTATTAACATTAAAACTCATTTGACATTTGAGTGTCATGATTTATATAGACTTGGAAAATGGTACTTTCATCTATGTATTCTACTCGTATAAGATTATTAGCGTTACTTGCAATAAATTGAGTTATTCAAGTATGATCAATCAAATAATTTTTGGAAGTTTTTATGATTGGATGTTTTAATTTCTAGATATGTGATAAAAATTGGACGATAATTGGACTTAGAAAATGATGGGTTTCATATTTAATCTATAAATGTTTATTTTATAGTTTTTCATCACGTAAGAAATGATAAAAAAATCCTAAATTTAGATATCTTCTATATTGACATATTTTCATACTTATAACTACAAGATATAAATAAATAACCAAATCAAAGTAATTCTACTATAGCGCCCCCTCGGTAAGTGATTGAAAAAACACATTGGATTTTTTCATCGCCCCTCACAATTGGGAACATATATATGTGCCTCTTGATTGCATAGTCATATGCATATAATAAAACATGTAAATAAACATAATAATAATAACATACAAGTATACATATTTCCTTTATCCAAGTAGATTTAATTGTGTCACTTTATTAACACTTATATACTTTTCTTCCATTTTAGAATTACCAAATCAATTGTGTGCAATAATTAAGTATTAAAACCTACATGAGTTCACATATAATAGTCCATCCAATTTAAACTAAGGTATTTTAGTTAATTGTATCAACATGTGTATACATTTAATCCATTCCATTTCATTCATACATAAGAACAATAACATCCCAAGTAATGATTTTAGTTAGTTAGGTTCTTCCAATAACCTAATCATAACCATCAATCTAGTTAAATTTATTAATTATATCATATTTAGTAATTCATTCTAAATAAATGAAAGTGTATATTTTTCCATTTATCCACTAGTGTACATCTATACACAATTTGGAATATCAAGTATAAGATTCATCTTTTAATTTATATCAAATACATAAGTTATTTTATATAGTTTTGATACATCATAGTTCTCAACTTTCATTTACAATGTTTTGAAATAATTTTTAAATATAAAATACAATAGATATCAACATATATAAAATAAATCAAGATGGAATTGTGACATAAATGTCTCCTATTTTCAAAGACTTATCCTACTATTGAATTGTGATGTGAGAGAAAAAGTATCATCGAGCATTTTACCTCCAACCGTAAGCCATATAGATCCTGCACACCTCTCATAACCCGAGAGTGGTTCTACCCATCATTATAAGAAATATTCTCATGTGTATTATAGTAATCCAAAAATTTATTTCTTAGGAAAAGGTACGAATGCAAAACATCCTAAAAATAATATAAGTAATGATTATGTTTTTGGCCAAAAGACTTAAGATAACATAAGGCACCCCCTCTTGAAATATGAAAGTGTGCCACGATATGATATATTTAAAACCAAATAATCATGAAGGTATGTATTGGATCTATCCAATCCACCCTGTACCCCCTTTGAAATTTTCATATGTGATCCATTATATTAGGTTACCCACTATCCATACATGTCACTCCCTAGTACAATAAAACCTTTCTCAAAACATACACTTTTCCCCATAGGGATTCACTAAAAGATATTTCTATCTCGATGTTAACAACTTGGGAAAGCTTGAAGCGAGAACATAAAAATCACCAACCATCCCAAATGTCTCATACCACTATTCACACTAATGCTATAAAGATCCTAATCCTAGTTTTTAATCCCCAAAAATACAAAACAAACCGTGAATAACCCAAGAGCAATCGTAACTATTGTCATGTGGATTGCACACCCATTAAATATCTGAGTGATCTCATGTAACGTTGGAAAATCCAAAGGGTGTGGGACATTTTTGCCTTGAGATGAACCTTTAGAGAAGGTAATCTTCCTTTGATACTTTGAGCACTTGATTTAAGATCAATAGGTAAGGCTAACACATGTGAAAATAACTCTAATCTATAAAGGTGAGGAGGAATACCTATGAAATGAAGGTGGAAGGTAGAATGCACGCATTCTAATTTCCCGATCCAATGTTGATTGTGAGAACTTCCTTTTTTGCTAGGAGGAACTACTTGTGAATGCAAAACAAGACCACAAGAAGAATATTAAACAATATATGTCATGGACTGACCTAGCATATGCTAGATCCGGAAGTGTGATACTTCCTAGATGGTTTGTCAATCCACTGTTTATCAAATAAATGAACAAAATGCAAGAAATAGAGGTCCTATTGCTAACAAGTTGATTTTAGTATCTCAAGTTATTAACAATATATTAGATTAAGTCAAATATTGCAATAAAAATTAGATCTAACTGAGGTTGGGTTATGTTTTAGGTTAGGGTAGGTAGCCAAGGTGATTAGAATAGGTCAGGATCAGGTTTTGGGTTTTGGGTGGTTTTGGTTATTTGGGTGAAGGTTATTAGGTCACTGTTATAGGTAGGATTACTAGTTATAGAGACTAACGACATCGGTCTGGTATGACCGATGATGGTTTAGAGGGAAACCGATGATGGTCAAGGTGACCAACGATCGATAGAGGAAAATGGTAGAAACTCAATAAAACTTGGTTTTGAGGTTCTCTTGTGATTACACAGAGAATAGAAGAAGGATGGCTAGGTTGGTAAAGATGTTGAGAATGCTCAGAGATGTCTAGGGGTTGAATATGGGGAGCCAAAAGGTTATGGGTGGTTAGATGGGTGGATTGACAGGAAGGTGAGGATGATAGGATGTAAAAGAGAATAGGATTTAAAAGAGAAAGCTAAAGAAATGATGATCTAAGTAAGTATGGAATGATGTAGATCAAAACACACTTACTTGTATTTAGGCCTAGTGGTTGGATGAAGGTGATGGTTGATCTATGAAACTAGGTGGTCAATGCCATGTAGTGCTTCCCAAAATGCTACCATGAATGCCAATGCCTTCATATCAGTCTTGGTGTCGCTAGGGTGTGTCTAGATGCATGAGAGGGCTCTGGTTCATGCTTGCATGTAGATCTCTCTCTCTCTCTCAAACTCAAATAATTCTTCCAACCTCTGAACAAGGTTACCAAAGTGAATATATGGTAACTAATGATGGTTTAGGTTAACCGGTGTCGGTTTAGGGTTAACCGACGTTGGTTATGGTGGGAAATCCTAGGTTTTCCAAAATAATAGATCTTGGCTATCTTTTTGGCCAGTTTCTTCCCATTGGTTAGGTCTAAAATGGTATTTTCCACTTAAGTAAGTGGGCATGTTGTTAGAGAAATAATAGGCATCTAATGTTAGGGTTAGACTAAGTCTCAGTTAGTTATGGTAAGTAGAGATTGAGTCTTAGTTAAAAGAAACATGCTAAGAATAGGTCCATGATGAGGTGTCTAGGTGATGTGGCTAGGTGAGGTGGTCAAGTGAGGATATTTATTAAATTAATTAAAATAATTAATTCAATTAATCATGTGCACTATGGGATATGAATATGTAAGGTATGGTTAATTTAATTAACGGGGCTATAAGGGTGGTATGACCTAATTTTGGTGTCTACATTTTGCCCCTTTTTGTCATGTAGCTTGTATTAATAAAATGCTAACAAAAATAGAAGTGATTTCCCCATGTGTGGGTGAGAGGGTTTCCCCAAGTGTGGGTGAAGGTGATCCCCCTCAAACTAGGAACTGATGAGGTGTTATACGGAATCGGTGAGTGGTTTGATAAATGTGTAGTTGGTGTGAGTTAAGGTAGGTGGGGAAGAGTATGGGTGCTTTGGGAAAGGGTAATGGTCAACTCGGGTAATAGGGTAATAGGCCAGGGTCAAATTGGGTAATGGGTAATGGGCCAGGGTCAAATCAGGTAATAGGTAATGGAAATCAAATGCACACACACATGTATAGACTACAACATGGTACTAGGTTGAGAGCTTGCAAACTCTACATCATCCAAGGTCGATAGGTTTATCCCAACAAGGTTGAAGTGATTCAGGTATCCAAGGCATAGGATATGGTCCAAAAACACAACATAGGTCAAGTGTAGGAATGTTTAGGTATGTTTCCAGATACACCAAAGGTTGGGTCGGGATAAATGACATGAAAATAGGAAAGGTAAGGTCATCAGGCCAAACAACATGGGTAACAACATCACAAGGTATAACGAGTACACAAGGTCAATGGTCACACAAAGTAGGTCAAGTGTCCAGTAAATAGGTCATGGCATGGGTAAGGCCAAGGTATAGGTAAAATAACAAATCCTAGATGCAATTAAGGAAATGTAGGGGTAGTTTGGGCTTGTAGGTAGGTTGCAATAAGTGTGGGTAAGGTCAAAGGGTATCTGGAAATAATGAGTTGAGGTCAAAAATGGGAAAAATGGGGTGAAAATGGTAATGGTAGGTGACCGATGCTGGTTATAAAGTAACCGACATCGGTTTGGTATGACATGACATCGGTCATGTCGGGTTAGGGTTAATAAAATGAAAAATCCATATTTTACGGATTCATTTTAACGTGTTGTCATTTGGGAAAATGACAGAGATGGTAGAGTAAGAGTGGAAAGTGATGAGTACGAGGTGTTTGAGCTGAGTTAGTGAGTGACTAGTGCATGATTGGGCATTCGGTAGGTGGGTCCATGAGATCGATTGAGCTATTTGATTGGTGGTGAGGTGAGAAGTTGATTTGTGGCATGGAAAGAGGTGGAGAGGGTTCAGGTGGGCCACCGATGCAGAGGCTAGACATACCACCATGTAGATGACACCGAGATGAGGTAGGATTCAATCCAATTTTTCTTTTTGGGTTGAAAATAATGTGTTGAAATTGGTTTGGGTTAAAAGGGTTTTGGGTGGGAGTTTTATTTTGAATTTGTGGGTAAAATGAATTAAATGAGGGAGGGGGAAGGTCCAATGTAGCTTAAATAGGGTTGGTAATGAAGTTAGGTAAGGTTTGGGTAGGGTAGAGTAGGTTTGTAGGTTGTTTTTAGGGATTTTGGTAGATGGGGAGGGGGGGTTTCAATTTGGGCACCATGACAGAGACCGATGTTGGTCTAAGGGTGGCTGATGTGGTTTTTTTAGCCAACATCGGTCATGGTCTTAGGTGACCAACATTGGTTTAAGTGAACCAATGTCGGTTAAGGATAACTGGTGATGATCGGGGTGATGACATGTTTTGAGTGAGGGTGGATGAGAAATAGGGGTAAGAAAGGTTAGGTGGGAAAGAAAAATAGGTGAGAGGGGGAAGGGAGGGTACATGTAGAGTGATGGGGGTAGAAGGTTACATTGGCATAAAGGATAGGTAAGTAGGTGAAATGATGTTTTTAGAATGGTGAGTCATGATTGCAATGGGGTAGGAGGTTGGTAGGTGAATTAGGTAAAATGGGGTGAGTAGGATTGGTGTGGTTGGGTATGGTTTGGGGGGTTAATAGATAAGTGAAGGTTGTCAAGTTTGTAATAATGTTGTGGTTTTGTTGGATGTAGGATAGGGACCAACTAATGTGATGCGGGACAAAGTACCACCTCTATTGCTAGCGATATGACCGAGTGTGACCATAGAGGAGTGGAGGCACATGACAGATGTTGGCTTGAGTGGGATCCGATGCTATAGGTGTGTAGCTCAGATCCGAGTTTGATGGTCACACTCATCGATAGATGGGACTCAACGACCAACACATTCCACTTACCAATGGTGAGATCATTGTCACCCTAGAGGATGTATATAGATCCTGTGGCTACCAATAGTTGGGGTGTAGGTATATTCTATTACATAGAGGTGTCAGAGGAGCCGATAGTGGATATTTTTGAGAGGTGATGGTGAGAGATGAGGTACCATAGTGTGAGTCTGAGCTATGGAGATATGTATGTAGCCCATCCTCAGGAGATGCGTTAGTGGTTTTTTTGTGATGGAGGTGGTATGTTGTTTTTCCTTTCCAGATGTGGAGGGTGGGAGATTCCCATGAGCACTGATGGGGGTTCTCCAGGACATGATGGAGGAGTGGGTCTATTTTTCCTAGGCACCAACATTCTTGGTGTAGTTGTATAGAGAGTTGTGGGCCTATGGGAGGTTGAGAGAGTTTAGTTTATGTTGTACCTTCCTTCTACACTATTGGGCATATGAGCACATCATATGTGTACATCTAGTTGGTTTTCCCGATATGATTGGTTTAGGGGTGGTTTAGTTAGGGTTGGTTATAGGTGATGGGTACCACTTGGTGGAGAGCATAGGGTGATGAGGGCCACACATGATGTTGCATATTATAGGAGTGAGTGTTTTGGAGGGGTTATCTAGGGTTGATATTGTTTGGAGGCCATATGTTGGCTTTCCTTCATATAGCACATGGCCAGGAGTTGGAGGAGTTGTAGCTACTTAGGTGGATAGAGGGGCATGTGTCAGCGAAGCACGAGATGATACCATGGATAGGGTCAGGTGGTAGTTTGGGCTACCACAGATGTGCCTCCACCATTCCCACAATATAGTATAGAGAGATGACATGGAGAGGCCTATGCCTCTACCACAACCAACTATGCCAACAGGGTAGGAGGAGTAGGTGGTGGACATGGAGGATTGATGATGTTGGGGTCATAGATAGATATAGAAGTGGTGGGCAATGCACAGCTATGGGGCACACCACCGAGGCTAGGGAAGCTTGACTTAGCTACTATCATAGTATAGATAGGATACCTTGCAGGTCAGTGTGGCCACCCTTCAAAAACATACTTGAGTATTATTGGGGGCATCTCATAGGATCAGAGGCACATGTTTCCACTTTACATGTGTGTGGTGGTAGCCTATGGAGCCTAGGTTACATAGGGACAGGAGTGCCCACACAGGTGGTGATGGAGATGGGGGATAGGTAGCCACCTTATAGTGCATAGATAATAGTAGTTTGTAGGGTCATTTGGCCACTACACATGCTCATATTGTGGCCCTATAGGCCCAAGTCACAAGAGCAAGCACCTCCACAAGGCTCAGGGATAATGTCCCATATCATAAATAATAGTAGGGACAGGGTCCCATGGTACAGGAGGAGGATAGGGTACATAGGTATAGGGTCCGAGGCTAGCCCTAGCAAGAAATAGAGCTCACAGGTTACTGTGAGACCTATGGCACCACCCCAGATGGTGTCGATGGTGAGGTTTAGGGATGCCCTGAATGAGGCATGGTATTACTAGGATCACCTGATGACCACCAGGATAGATGTCCCTCCTATGTAGAGTACAGGGCACAATAGGCATCGAGTGAGAGGATGATCCCACACTCATAGTGAGAGAGTACAAGGGGGAAAACGAGCCCAGAGATAGGTTCAGGGTGAGGCCACTGAGTTCATAGAGGCTAGACCCAGCTGTGGGCTAGGAGAGACTAGACCAGACCCATGGAGGGTGGAGAGATGTTGGTAGGGTGCTAGACAGGAAGAGAGGAGGAGATATGATGAGACTGCCCCGATGAGGTCTCAGTGGGGTGATGATTAGTCACTTGGTATATTTTATTTTTGAGATTTTTATATATATATATATGGCCTACATGAGCCAAGATATTGAGGATGTACATGAGATTTTTGATATTTTGATCTTATATAGCCTATGTGCTAAAGATAGTGAGGTTGTATGATATGATTTTTGAGATTTATATTTTTGTATTGTGTATATATGTATGATACACAAAATTTTCCAAATTTATAGATTTTTATTTATGGATGGATGATGTATCTATGTTTTTAATTTCCATTGTTATTGTGTATGTGATGGAAACTAGGTAATTTAGGCATGATGGAGCTGAGTTATGTAGGCATGATGATGTAGGTCATTTGGCATGGTTTTAGAGTATATTAGGCATGGTGGAGTCTAGGAGTTGGATGATTAGGCATGGTGAGGCATGATGGATGAGGTGAGTTAGGCATGGTTGAGTCTAGGTGAGTTAGGCATGGTGGAGTCTAGGTGAGTTAGGCATGGTGGAGTCTAGGTGAGTTAGGCAGTGTGAAGTCATGTAGGCATGATGGAGTCAGATGTTAGGCATGGTTTGGTCATGTTTTTGGGTTTGATTTAATTTCCAAGTTTTGTAGTATGGAACATAAATGATGATGTATATGTATGTTATGGTGTAAATTTCCAAATATTTGATGTCATGGAAATATGAAATGATTGATTGGATGTTTTGATGATGTGATAAAATGGTAGGTATGTATGTTTGTTGATTGTTTAACTTCCAAGTGTTGTGAAAAATGGAAACTAAGTAAGGTAGAATGTTAATAGAAAAATGGGGGAAAATGGGTTAGGGTAAAGAGTGGCCAAGCTAACCTCCAAGGGCCCCATGCCCTCGGAGTGCTTCCTACATAGCCCTAATGAAAAAGGGGCCTCAGGCCAATGTAGTTCTCCCATAAGCTAGGGAAGAATAAGATGAGGAGAGATGAATGGTTTGGTAGGTTTTAGGGATGATTGGGTCTAGGTCATTTAGGCATGAGTTTTTAGGTATTTTTAAGGTTGAGTCTAGGTCAGGTTAGTTAGGCATGGTGATGTTGGTGAAAGAGGAATTCTTAAAATGTAGGTGTCGATGGTCTAGTCCTGTATAGGAGAATCAACAAGTAGTGAAGAAGGTGAAGGGTAAGAGGTGACCAAAAGAGTCACCTAATTAGAAGAACCATAACAAGTCTACCATACTAAAGGTGGGCTTATGAACATAAGACCCTAAAGGCATTGCATGATTGACTATGCTAAGGGTGAAGAAAGTCACATGATCATGAAATGTCATTTTTGGGCAAGTCCCTTGAGAAGGTAGGAGATTAGGGTGAAAAGGAAATGAGGTGAAAATGGTTGGTTTTAGTGTAACTTGGTGTAAGAAACATGCCTACTTGGCAAGAGACCCAAGATCAAAATAGGCAAGTCCATGACAAAAAGGTTATCATTTTCTTTTTTTTTTTTTTTTATAGACTAATCGATGCGGGAAGTCTATGTGGGATGAGTATATTATCTCCTTGAGGTCTTCGTGAAGTTGATCGATGCGGGAAGCTTCTAAATATTTTATTTTATTTTTGTAAAGAATAGTCCCTTTTTATGATAGACTATGTGTAATATGGATAGCTTTGTATAGATTGTCCTTCGAGGGAGAGTCTATTTATAGCGGTGAGATAGAGAGAAGAGATGTCCCTTTTGAGGGATTCATCTCTTTTCTTGGAAGTTTGACTCAAGGAGTTGAATCCCATTTTATTTTTGAAATTATTTTTTTTTGGACTTTTAAGTCATGGAAAAGACTATAGAGGAAGATTAGGCTCTTGTTTAGAAGACAAAAACCATAACACATAGAGGTTAACTATGAAAGAGATGGTTTCAAGTGATGAATGACCATGGGATTCCATCTTGAAAAATATGAAAAGTATCCATGAAAATCATGCCATGAGTAGAGCCATGGTACTCATATTGAAGATAAGGCTGAAAGGTGATGGGTAATCACATGATTCTTGTTTAGTCATTGACCCCAAGAATAGGTAATATGAAAGGTGAAGGGTGCTCAAGGGATGAGATTAAAATAGACAAGAAGGTGATATAGGACTTGATTCAACAATAGAATGGTCAAAGATGCAAGGCATTCAGGGTTCAGTTTGGGTTTACCTTTGAGTGAAGACAAATGATAAGCACTTGATCCATAGGTATGAGTAACGATATAGGGTCCAAGCCAATTAGGAGAAAATTTTCCCCATTTACTTTTCTCTTCTTTGGTTACATGTTGATTTTCCTTCAGATGAGGTCACCGACCTAGAAGGTTCACTCATGGACACATTTTTCATAGGCATGTTTGATACATTTTTGGTAGATTTGGAGATGATCAAGAGCATTGAGATGAATGTTCATCTAATAACTCAAGTTGTGCCAAATGGTCCTGGTGAAATTCATCATCATTGAGCATGTCTTGGAGTGAGATGCAGAGAGATGGAATCTAGACTTCAGAGAGCAAGACAACCTCTGGTACCATAGACTAGAGAGAAAGGTGTGGTAGCAGTAAAGTGTGAATACTAGTGCGGTAAGCCCACAAGGTGAAAGGAATGTGTGTATGCCAATCCTTCCCAGTATCGTCAACTACTTTCATAAGAATTTTGTTCAAGGTTTTATTGGTTGATTCTTCTTGGCCATTTTTTTGTGGGTAGTAAGGTGAAGAGAAACTGAGTTGAATGCCAAAAGCATCACAAATATTTCATAGGGTTTTGTTTTTGAATTGCTTTCCATTATCAATGATGAGACGGTGAGGAACACCAAAGCGACAAATAATGTGATGGTTGATGAATTCACAAATTTTCTCATTTTGTAGAAATGAGGGGATGGATTCTACCCATTTAGTGTAGTATTTAGTAGTGGTTATAATCCATTGATGGTGTTGTGAAGAATGAGGATTGATCTCTCCAACAAGATCCAAACCCCATTGAGAGAAAGGCCAAAGGTCTCATGCAACCTATAAGGCATGACTAGGTGTGTGATGAAGATTAGCATGTTGTTGGAATTTCACACAATGTTTGACATAGTCACAATAATCATGGTTTAGGGTTGGCCAATAATATCCTAGGTGAAGAATGCATTTAGTGATAACTAAGCCACTAAAGTGACCTCCACAAATTCCATCATGAACTTCCTTGATGGTGTAGGGAATTTCAAAACTTGTAAGGCATCATAAGAGAATACCATCAAAGCCACATTTATAAAGAAGACCACCCATGATGACATAAAGAAACACTTTTAAGAAAGGTGTATTTTCCATTATGAGTAAGATCGGGAGGTAGAATGGAAAGGGAAAGGTAGTCTATAAACTACTTATACCAAAGGTCACGTGGGTCAAGTGCAATGGTTCCAACGGGAGTTGACATCTCAAATAAATAAGAAGGTGATTGTAACCTTTGTATTGTGACAAAGATTTTGGAGTTGGCAGGTGAAGTGGGTATCTGAGAAGCTAGATAGCCATGGTATCTAAAATTTATTAGTAGAATGTGGGGTGGTTTGAAGTTCGTAATGGTCAAAGGTAGTCAAAAGTATGTCAACATGGTGTTTATACTTTTGAAGTATTTCATTACAACACTTGGTATATACCATTGACTTGGTTTATACCAATTAGTTGAGAGTCACCAAAGATATTAATTGATTTGACATCTAAGGTGATGGTAGTTTGAAGGCCTAATACGAGTGCTTCATATTCGGTGATGTTGTTAGTGCAATCAAAATCTAGTTTGAAAGATAAAGGCATAGGTTCACCATCAAGAGGAATGAGGATAACTCCTGCACCACCCCCACAGCTGACATTTGGAACCATCAAAGAATAAGGTCATTTGGTAAATGGTATCATCCAAAGAGAGGGTAGTAATGGATTTGTCATCCGGAAATCAAAGTTAGAGGATTGATTTCAGAGAGGGGTGCATCTGCAAGTTGGTCAGCAATGGTTTGGCCCTTGATATATTTTTGATGGATGAATTCAAGGTCAGGTCTGTGAGAAGCATGAGCCAATGTGCAACACATGATTGATGTTGGTAGGGTTTGGCATACATGTAATGTAAGGGGTTAGTGTTAGTGATGAAAAAAGGTTTTGTGGTTGAGTAGTAATGACAAAGTTTAGTGGTGAAAAAAACTAAGGCTAAGAAAAGTTTTTCAGCATGGGTGTACCTAGTTTCATAATCCAAAAGGGTATGGCTTATGTAATAAACCACTTTCTCTCTATGTTTCTCATCATGATGAGTGAGCATGGCACCCAAGGAATGATCAGTAGTAGAAATGTATAGGTAAAAGGGTTGGTCATCCTTAGGAGGAATGAGCACCGGTGGTTGGAGAAGGTATTGTTTTAAGGTGTCAAAGGCTTTGTGGCATTCATCATCCCATTTGAAGGAGATGTCCTTTTTGAGGAGGTGGTGAAATGGTTGGCAATGGTCGAAAGTTGTGAAATAAACCGATGAATAGATTGTAACTTACCTTGCAAACTTTGAAGTTGGTGAGATTAGTAGGTGGAGGCATTTCAGAATAGCCTTTACTTTAGTAGGATCAATTCTATGCCACACAAAGAAATGATGAAACCAAGGAGCTTTCCTAAGAGCATAGTGAAGACACACTTCTTAGGTTGAAGGTGAACACAATACTTGATGAGGTGGTCAAAGATGACCTTAAGGACTATAAGGTGTTTAGGCCCGATGTTTGGATTTGGAAAGAAGGTCATCTACGTAATCTTCCAATATGTGATGCATTATGTCATGGAAGATATAAGTCATATCCCATTGATATGTAGCACCAGCATTTTTAAGGCCAAAAGGCATGACTCGATAGCAGAAGGTCCCCAAGGAGTGATGAAGGTAGTTTTGTGTTGATCCTCTAGAGTGAGTAATATTTGGTTATAACCCAAGAAACCATCCATGAGTGATAACATCTCATGACCAATGTGAGATCAACTAGTGGTCAATACCTGGTAGAGGAAATTCATCTTTGGGGAAAGCTAAGTTGAGGTCACAAAAATCCATGCAAATGTGAGTCCCCTGTCACTTTTGTGATAGGAATGATGTTAGAAATCCATTGGGGATAGTCAATGGGTAGGATGAAGGAAACCGAGAGAAGGTGCATTGAAGTTCCTCTTTGATAAGAAGGGAAATGTGAGGATGCATTTTCCACGTAGCTTTTGTTTTATGGGTTTGGCTTCAGGAATGGTTACAATATTGTGGACCACAATGTTTGGGTCAATACTAGGCATATCAGCATAGGACCAAGAAAAATTGTTGTTATGATCTCGGAGGAAAGAAGTAAAATCTTCTTGTTCAACAACATCTAAAGATTGGCCTATCTTTAGAATGTGTGGGTCATCCTGAGTGTTAATATTGACTTTGATGGTCGATTCATTTAACATGGTTTGCATCTCAAAAGGAAATGACTAGTGAATATAAGAATCTTCCACACTAAGGTAGGTGAGGATAGACTCATCATCTTGACATTGAATGACATTAATAGAAGGTGTATCATCATCGATCATGTCAAGATATATGAAGGGAAGAGAAGAGGGAGCCTCGCCATCATGCGTTGATAAGTCAAAGGTCCTAGGAAATGGTGTTCATGAAAAAAAAATTAGGAGGAATAGATTCGGGATCTATGGACTCCATGGGTGAAGGTGGTGACATTGGTGAAATGGTGGAGAAGGTTTTTCATCCTCAATGAGTTTGATGTAGGTATTCTTGGAAGATAGTTTGAAAAGATAATGCCACTACGATCTTTGTGTTTATGGGTGGTACACGAGATGATAGTATGATGGCCTTGTTTGTAAAAACCAAAGCCAAAGCCTTTCCATGTGAAAGCAGGTGAAGGAAAGTGTGGGTGAAGTGGTAGTTAGTGAGATATTGGAGGTCAGATGAAAATGGTCATGTTTGGGATGGTGGTTCGGGTGAATAGGTGGAAGTATCAAGTCCCCCATATGTTAAGTTGGTGAAGGTGGGGAGGACCATAAGGGAAGACCTCTCCTATGTGATAGTCATAATGAGGATGTTGGTGTAGGTTACCATACTCTTACGGAGTAAGGAATGTGTTGATATTGTAGAGGCGGTATTCTCCTAGAGTGAGGCATTGAAAAACACCCTCTAAGGATCAGTAGTAGATATGTGGGTAGTGGGGAATAGATGAATTACTAGGTGATTGGGAAGGAGGGTATCGGTTGGTTGGGAAGTAGATGGGCTAGTTACAGAGGTACGTGATAGTAGTATGAATAGAAGAGTTAGGTGTGGGAGAGGTGGCGGAAGCATTGGTGGATGGGGTTGTGGGTGAAGGAGAAGTGGGGGTAGTGGTAGATGCCTTAACTGGTACAAGGACATCATTAGGTCGGTACAACATGTTACAAGTTTTGAATGGTGATGGGTCAGTTGGGATGGTATAGTTATGTCCTTCATGTTCAAATTTTACACAACGGTGTAAAGTTGAAGGAACACAACCCATGACGTGAATCCAAGGTCAGCCAAGCAACATGTTATACTAGAAATCCCCTCTAAGA
Source organism: Taxus wallichiana var. yunnanensis (assembly GCA_018340775.1). Taxonomy (NCBI): domain Eukaryota; kingdom Viridiplantae; phylum Streptophyta; class Pinopsida; order Cupressales; family Taxaceae; genus Taxus; species Taxus wallichiana. The sequence goes on from CM031239.1 coordinate 125,413,143, forward strand.
TGTAGAAAAATTTAGGATAGTGCGAGGGCCCACACAAATGTGAAGAATAATGGTGCCAAGGGTGGAAGTGATGGCATCATTGAAGGAGCGCAACATAATTGGGTTATTATGCATGCAATTTGAAGGGATGTGCATTTGATTATATGCATGGGAGGAGATGATGTTGATGCTAGCACCACCATCGATCATAACATGTATACACATATATTATTGATATAGACGAAGATAAAAAAGGGCGGGATCAGGGTCGTCTGATTGGAGAGGTATAATCTCCTCATTAGAAAAAATGAGGGTAGCTACTTGATGAGTGGGCATGGGGGTAGAAGAAGGAGATGATTTGGTAAGAGAGGCCACATGGTGAGGGGTGATAATGGAGGCTACTAGTGTGGGGTTGTTAGGTAAAACCTTGATGGATTACAAAACCTCCATAAGGGCTTATCGATGAGATTTAGAGGTTTGGATGAGATCATACAAAGACATTTTTAGAGGGGATTGGTGTAATTGTTTTATCATTGTATGATGGGTGACCCCATCATAAATAGGGTATGTGGGTCCTCAAATGGTGATTTTGGGTGTGGGTGTAGATGGTATATTGGGCACGAGATTGGTTGATGGGCTAGTTGTTTTTCTTTCCTTTATCCTTTTTTGGCGCAGTGGCAACTTGGATCATGTTAATATGAGGGAAGGAGGTAGATGGAGAAGGTATGTCATGAGTAGTATAACAACATGATGGACAAAAACCTAATGCGGGGTAAGAACCTTGCGAAATGAGTAGGGCACACTAGAATTTAGGTAGTGGTTTGGCCAACTCTCTGATACGGACCATGTTGATCTTGAACTTTGAGGTGGATAAAAGGGTTGTGGAGGTGGAGATGAAGGTTGTTGAAGAATTGAGGAATGAAGGTGTGTGGTGATAGGTGAAGGTGGAATAGGGTCCTCATCAAGATAATCATCATTATATAAATTTGTTTGAGGAGGACATAATAGGAGGAGAATGGTTTTGAGAGCCTTACAACCCTCGACATCATGTCCTGGAACATGATGGTAGGAAAAAATTTATTTTCATCAAACCCTTTTGTTTTGGGTTTGAGGGGATCATAAGGTCTAAGCGGGTAATGTGATGATTGAGGTCTCTAAGAGGTTGGCTAAAATGTTGGCGTAGGACCCTGCCAATGGATCACAGTGGGAAGTGAGTGTGGGTTTGGGTAAAGGTGCAGATGATTGTGGTGGAAGAGGTATTATAGGAGGTGGAATAGGTTTGACCATTGGTTTGGTAGGTGGTATTGTCTTAGGTTTTGATGGTATTTTCTTGGGTAAAGGTGTGGTAGAAGAACTAGTAATGGAAGGTGTTGTCAGTTTAACTACCCTATTGGAGGGTAGTGGGTTCTTTTCTTTGGATTGCACCTTCTTGGGTAAAGGTGAGGTGGGAGTACGTGATACGAAGGGAAAGAAGATGGTGGAAGAGGATGGGTTACCCATGGGGATAATAGAGTTGCGGTGGAAGTGGTTGGTAGAGGTTGGGTGGAAGGTATGGGTTGAAGTCATATAGGAAAAGTTAGGGTTATGGTAGCTGGTGGAGGTATAGGTGGTAAAAAGGTGCGGATGAGGGTGAGGGTTTTTTTTTTGTGTAGGTAAATGAGGTGTAAAAAGGATCATGATGGAGTAGTAGGTTTTTATCTTTTGATTTATCTTGGGTAGGAGGTTGTTTGGCCAAGGTTGATGGGTGAGGTCCTAGGATGGATGGAAGGGGCGAAGGGGACAAAGGTGTGGTAGGTGAGATTGGTGTATGTGGCCTAGAAGGTTGGGTCTTCCTTTTAGGTGGAGGAATAATTTTGGTGTGGGTTTGGGAAGACGTGGATAAATCCAATTTGATGGGTGGATGGGTAAGGCTTGACATCTGCATGACACCCAACATATTTATGGGTCTATATATGGACTAAGATGTAGGTGTGGGTAGGTTATTAGGCATTGGAATGCTTTTATTCATGGGTAAAGGTTCAAATGTAGATAAAGGTGATGAAGAAGAAGTCATTTTGATAGACATAGTTAGGGTCTATCTGGTCATTGAAATACCTTTGGATAGATTGTGGAGGTATCTGTAGGCAACATTTAAATTTGAGTCAAAAAGGGGAGCCGAAGACGTCCCCAAAGCATGGAATTATCAACATAATCCAAGCGATTGCTAGTCATGAAAATGGTATTGCTATAAGAGGAGATGCGATTATTTTAGTGGAAACCCCTTTGAAATATGTATGTGAGATAGGGAATTTGTTATCCTTGGACTCGTGGGTAAAATATTTGAGACAAGATCAACGTGATCCTAGAACACTATTGGGTTTCAGATTTGCACTTAGAATGAAACCACGGTCAGGGGACAAACAAGTCCCTCCTCTTTTATGGGAGAGGTTCCCTTATTGAAAGTAAGAGAAAAACCTATGTAAAAATGTAGTCTTTCATTCAATGGTGGTTTCCCGATATCCTGAAATGTGTTTTAAGCCTAGAAAGTTATCATCAATACATGAGGATAGAAGAATTTGAAGAGAGGAGGGAGGCAGAAGAAGAAAATACTTTCAAGGAAAAGAGATGGTAGAGAAGACCCTTATATGTATTGTGCAAATAAGATACAAAATGGAACCATCCATGTTTATAATAGACACAATTTGTAGACTCAAAGTTTTGGAGATTGTACAAACTAGAACACAAAGTTTCCAAGCACGCAAGGATTAGATGATTCACAAATCAGAACTAGAAGGAAAGAGAAAGCATAAGAAAAAGGGAAAAACCTTTGTATTGATTTCTTCCAATTCAAATTACAGTTTCAGAATAATAAAAATTCCAACCCTTTACAATGGCTTTGAAATCCCATGATATAGCTCACAGGAGATAGTTACAACTTTCTCAAGTAAGCAAGAAATAGTTACAACTTATTCCAATCATTCGGCCCCTTCAAATTCTTGATTTGTAAAGAAACGTTAATGACGGTAAAATATTTTCTAAATATATGGCTGTTACATTATTTTACCAGTTAAAACATGGGTCATTCGATTTTATTTTACAACTTCAAATTTGGGCCACCCACGTGGGAGAAATTAATTGGAGTGGGCCTGCGGATACCTTCTACAATTTTCACCTTTGAAGTTGCCAAGATGACACATGGAGAGCTCTGTTGGTTCCTTCATACTTTACCAATTCAAGTCTATTTCCTACTTGACCTATGTTGACCCCTAGACACATGGAGGGTGACACTCATTTGAGTTTCCATTTTGGAAGCACCCCTTAAAATAGCATTGATGACACATGTCCCCTTCCACCGGTCTTTGACTTTTCAACACCAACTTTGTCTTCATACTGAATTTAACCACTTCACGAGCTGGTGCTACTTAAATACTTGACCCTTTGATTTCACTTCCAAAATGGCGTCGTTAAGGCATGTGGTGGATTCTACCAACCCACCCATACTTAGTCAATTTTAACAATCAGCTCTGTCCCTTTTTGGACCTAGGACATGTGGAAGACTGGCACAAGTTTGAGATCTACCTCCATCTTTGACTCTTGAAGCTATGCCGATGAGGCACATGGCACCATCTGCTGAGCCTTCCATACTTAGCCGATTTTAGCTTATTTTGTCTTCATTTTGTACCTGGGACATGTGGAAAGCCTGCACTTATTTGAGGATTGTCCCTTGTACCCTACCCCTGGAGTTATGCTATTTGGACACGTGGAGGCTTCCGCTGAACCTTGAAATATGGCCAAACCACATCCAATCAAAAATATCCATGTATTACTTGTGGAATCTGGGGAAAAAATTAACGGGAAAAATACACTGTCATTCCCGATGAGGAAGAAAATAAAAAGGAAAGGAAAGGAACTTTACCATATGCCCGAATTTCAAATTATTCTCCATGAATAGGAAAATTACAAACAATGTCAGGCTTGATGTGATTCGATACTCCAAGGCACAAACTCAAATTTTTTTGAAACTTGACTTCAAAAGAGGGGAATTTTGGGGCCAACAACAGCTGGCTCTTTTTAGGGATGAATTGGCTTGGAAAAGAAATACAAGGCAAGATCAAGAACTACAGATAACTCTAGGGAAAAGAGGACCAGTGCTTTATCCATTGGGAAAAGGATTCGAAGGAAAAACCAATACAAGGCAACACACACAAGACAGGAAAAGAAACAAAACAAACCAAAAGGGAAGAACATAAATGAAAAACAAAGGAATGACCCAAAACCAAAACATTGTACATAATATACAGAAGGACCACCTAGTCACCTAGGACTTGAACAACTTTAGATACTACCCACTATAAGGAAGTGGGAGAGGAGAACCATCCATGTAATCCAGATAAAAAGAGTTCTCTCCAAAAAAATTTCTGATTCTAAAAGGACCAAGCCAAAGAGAATCAAACTTACCATGGCTTCCTCATGGCTCATGTATTTTGTCCCAAAGTAGCACAATGTCTCCCACTTGGAAGACTCTAGGCTAGGCTTTCTTGTCAAAAAAAGCCTTCAATTTTAACTAATGAGCTGTTATCTTGTCAACCACTTCCAATCTTTCTTCATCAAGCTTATGAAGGTACGAAATTATTTTGTCCAAAGAGCTACCGAAAAACTTGAATCTTCAATGGTTTTCATCGATGTAAGGCTGGCAATTCCACTATGATTGGTAGTTGAGCTTCCACACCATACACCACTTAGAAAGGAGACATTCCAATTTCTCTCTTGTCTATAGTTCTATTAGCCCAAAGTGCATCATATAGATTTTTATGCCAATTCCTCTGAGAATCATTTACAAGCTTTCTAACTATTCTTGCCAAGTTCTTGTTTGTTGATTTTTCATGTCGATTCCCTTGGGGGTAGTAGTCTGAAGAATGAGTAAGGGATATCACATACCCATAGCAAAATTCCATCATCTCAGCAGAAGAAAAGTTGGAAGCATTATCAGTCACAATTTTGTTTGGGATCCCAAACATGATCAATATGTTCTCTTTAATGAAGTTGCAAACTACCTCGGAGGTAGTGCTATTGAATGGGATGGATTCCACCCACTTGGTGAAGTAATCGATGACAGTCAACACATGGTTATTTCCATCACTAGAAGGTGGGTTAAGATTTCTAATGAAATTAAATCCCCCTGTTGAAAGGGCTCTTCAATCACTACAAGCTTTAGCAACAAAACAACCGACTTAGGTCTTCCAACAAACATTTGACATGCTTCACATTTACCAACCCATTTTGATGCATATCTTAATAGATTGGGCCAATAATAACTAGCATGAAGTATTTTATGAGATGTTACAAGAGAGAATAAATTACCTCCACAGCCTGGTCATGAAAAGCATAAAACAACTTTTTATGTTTCTCCTTATCTACACACTTCAAAACCTTCCATCTATGCCTTGTTTGAATAGAGCATTCTCCCATATCACATATTGGGAAAACCTCGGTTTGATATCTCTCTTCTCTATGGCACTCAAGTGAGAAGGACACTCTTCGTATGTTAGAAAGTGAGCAATTTCAGCATGTCATACATCTGTCGAGTTGAGGAACAAAACAATAGGGACATCAAATTCATCTTTAAACAACTCCTTGATAACTCCCTCAGAAATGAGTTCACACAGGCCCTTACCCTGAACTATCTTTTTTTTCCTGATATCAAGATCATACTCTTGCACCTTTGCTACCCAATTACCTCTCTTGGTTTCAAATTCTTTTTGAGTAAGAATGGATTTGATTGTTGTATCAGGCACCAACACCACAGAATGAGAATTAAGAATGTAAAACCTGAACTACTTGACAGCTTTGACAACTACAAAAGCATGTTTCTCCATCATAGTGTACTTCAGCTCATGATTTTTCAAGACATAACTCATGAATGCAATTGGGAGCTCATGATCTTGATATTCTTTTGGGCTAACATAGCTTTTCAATGGCATAACAATAGATAATGAAATATTTATTAAATTTAGGGCATGCCAAGATTGGAGTCTTTGCAATAGCTTGTTTCATGTCCTCAAATGATTTTTTCCTTGAGTACCAACCAAAAGTTTTCTTCCTTGCATCATGAGAGAAATGCTCATAGTAAGTTCTATAAAATTGAGGATGAATCTCCTAACGAAATTGATCTTACCAAAGGAAAAATGGACACCCTTCTTACTTGATGGAAGAGGAATTTTATGGATAGCCTAAACTCTCTGGATCAATCTTGATCGCTTCCTTTGAAACAACATTTCCCAACAAATTTCCTTCGTGACACAAAACATGGACTTCTTAGGGTTTAAAGAAATTCCATGTTCTCTACACTTTCATAGTATTGTTTCAAGTTGTTGGAAGTGATATTTTCTTTCTTTAGAAAACACGGTCAAGTCATCCAAATACACAACAATGCATTTCCCTTTAAAACTTCCAAAAGCCAAGTACATGGCCCTATGGAAAGTAACACGAGAATTGATGAAACCAAATTACATCCTCTTGTATACAAAGGTGCCCCAAGGAGTAGTAAAGTCGGTCTTATGTTGATCTGCAGTATTCACCTCTACTTGATTATACCCCAAGAATCCATCTAACATAGATAGCATCTATGAGCCTCTAACATCTTGCAACACTTGGTCCATCGCGGGGAGAGGATAATTGTCCTTCAAAGAACCTTGATTTAGATTTTTGAAGTCCACCTAGATCTGGATCTCACCATTATTCTTCCTAACAAGAATTATATTAGCAATCCACATTGAATTATGGATGGGGAAAATGATCCTAGCCTTCAGAAGCATCTATATTTCTTGGAAAATTGTAGCAACTATCTTTGGATTATACAAATTTGCTTCTGTTTGAAGTGTTTGATCACAAGCTTAAGAGGAATGAAATGTTACATTTCTTTAGGCTCAAAATCCTTAATATCATTATAAGAGTAAGCTCAAACATCAACATACCTTTTCAATAGATTCACCACCTTATTTTTCTCTTCCTGAGTTCAACATTTTCCAATGTTGACCATTTTGGGATCATCAAGACTCCTAATATTCACTTTCTCAGTCTCAGAAGATTGTCGGGCTCCTTGGGAAACTTTAGACTTCATATACTTAACATGTTTATCAAAAATATCCTTTCCCTTTAGGAATTTTGTTGCCTTTTCAGCTTGATGCATCCATTTTGATCCATGTCTTCTTTAACACCCTCTTCATTTGATGACACACACTCTCTAGGTAGATTATCACTTCCTTCAAAGTAAAGTTGATCAAAGTTGTCTCCAAGCTCCAAGAAAGAAAGAAAATGTTGTTCATCATTGAAAACTTGCCAATTATTTGCATTTTCAAGCACACCGGTATATGGATCAACTCAATGGTGAATTTATCCTAAGGAAAATCAAGATGAGGAATCAGCAAAGACCCCAAAACAACTAGAGATTCCACCCTAACGTTCATTTCCCTTGACAAAACTTCAATGGAAAAAGCATCAAGGAATTCAATGGAATCCTAGACAAGATTCCTATAGTGTTTCAACCTTCTAGTCTTTCCCGATAAAGGTCTCTAACTTATTTTACAATGATCTCAACATCTTTGTGAGCAAGAAGGTTCTTCACTCCCATTTCCTTCGGCATGCTCAACCCATGAATAAGGGCCTCATACTCAACAATATTGTTGGTATTTTAAAACTGGAATTTGAAAGAGAAAGGATGAACCTTACCCACGGGAGAAATAAGTACCACACCAACTCTAGAACAAGTTGAGGAAGAACTTCCATTAAACTCAAAAATATACACACCATTAGGATCAAGCAGCACTTCCTTTGGTAGACTTGTCTCCTCTTGTGACATGATCATGTAGTTCCCATGCTCAATGTCTTCTTATAGTATTTTTACTTTAGGATCATCTATCTTTTTCACAATATAATTTGATTTTTTCTTGGGAAGCATCTTCTTCATCTTCCCATTGTGAGGATCAAGGCATGTGACCAATCAATTTGGATCTCACCTCCAACATATTTACAAAAGTTCCTACTTAGAAACATTCCATAGCAATGAGGGATATCGAAACCAAGATGGTAGCTAAGACCTTCTTCTCTCGGTAAAGCAACAAAAGCTAGTTGTGCATCCTTGATTCTACCAACCAAAGGCACTTCTCTAATTTCTATGGAATAGCAAGAGCCATAAGTGTGGGTTAAGGTTAGACCCAAAGCATGAGCCACTTTTGCAGGAATTACATTATCAAATGCACCAGAATCAATGATATAATTGCTAAGATTTTTACCAGCTATGAGGAGAGTCACATAGAAGGGTTTGATCTTCTCATTGGGTGAAGCGACTGCAACCACAAGGCTAGGTTGAGGTAGAGAAGGAGTGGTAAAAATACCTTTCGAAGAACTGGATAGGATTTTAGATTTAGAATTTACAAAGTTAACCATTTTGGAAAAGGCTTTAGGATGGGTTTGATAGAATTCTACCTCGAAATCTAAATCTTGGTATGTTTAAGATGGTTTATAATGTCAAAAGACCCAAATATGGATGAGGAATCACTACTAGGACAAGGAGGAGCTTTTGATCTATCAAGTATTACCATTTTTGGACAAGAATTCTCAAAAGTAGAAGTAGAGGAAGAAGGACTAGCAGAGATTACCTTTCGGGTGGAAGTAGTAGGAATAGGATCTCCTCTTCTTACAATCACCGAGATGGTGATGGGGTACTCCTTGGATATTTTTGCAGGTTGCACTACTTTTCCTTTTTTGGTCTCTGCTCCCATGTGATAACATCATATGATTCACTATTCATCTCAACCACTACCTCATCATAGTCTTCTTAATCATCCATACCCTCAATGGTGAGGAAATGAACTCGAGAACCACCAGGTTCCTCTAGTTCTTCATCAGCCTCCTCTTCTTTTTCATCATAGAGTTCATTTTCTTCCTCATTATCAAGTTCAAGAATGTTACAAGTAGCATTAACAGGCACCTTGAGAGGTGGACCTTCAATATCTAACCTAGTTTGGGAAGAGGGCAAGTGTTTCCTAGGCTAAAAGTTCTTCCTTGGAACATCTTGATATGGAGCATGTTGAGCCAATTGCTTCTTGATGGCAATGAGGTCATTAGCTAGCTTTTGCACCAACTGATCTACATTACCTCCAGGAGAAGGGGAAGAAGAAGATTCTTTGGATTTGAAAGACTCCCTTTTCAACTTGCTAGACATGATCAAGTCATCTTCCACACTGACAACCAATATCTGATCAGCATCCAAAGTTGCAAGATTTTCTCTCCTTAGGGCATAGCTTACTTCCAACAATTGAGCATTCAAGAAGAAACACTTCTGAATCGGATCAACAGGCCTAGTATTTACGGAATCTTGTTAATCAATTTGTTAAAATTGGCCAAAAATTCTCTCATAGGATCATGTGGCTCCTTCTTGATTTGAGAAATCTGAGCTAGCAAAGCATGCACATCTTCAATCAGGTTTGAAACGCTGCTCAAATTCAGTCCTCATAGTAGTCCAATTGATGATGGTTCCAACAAGAAGATGGTAAAACCAATCTGTAGCATTTTCTTGCAAGGTTTCCACAAACAGCCTCATAAATACATCCTCATGTTCAACTCCAAGAACCCCACATGCAACAATGAAGGATGCAATGTGTTCATTAGGGTGTACTTTTCCATCACCTTTAAATTTGGGAAAATTCTTCCTGTTACTCCTAGGTAACTCATGAAATGGTTGAGGAAGAGCCAGATGCCCAACTCTTTATCCCTAAGGATAAGGTACTACCATCCTTGGAAAGATTGTTTGAAGTGGAACTAAGACACTAAAAGGATTAGGGCATGGAGATTAGGACTAAGTTGTGCTTGAGGAATGCTACTACTAGAAGCTCTGTCTTCAACAGGAGGTGTGCTTGTGGAACGAGTTCTTCTATTTCTTCTTGTTGAAGGAAGTTGAAAACCTTATTGATCTAGGAGTTGAAATTGGGGATCCTCAATTCCAAGAGCCCTTCTACCATGAGTATATCTTAGAGTCACCAGATCAAAGAAATGATCAAATTAGTTGTTCTTTTAGAAAGGAAATTTGTTGAAAAAATTCCCCAGTGGAGTCACCAAAAACTGTTGGGTTTCAAATTTGCACTTGGAATGAAACCATAGTCAGGGGACAAGCAATTCCCTCCTCTTTAATGGGAGAGGTTCCCTTATTGAAATCGGGAGAAAAAACTATGTGTAAATGCATAGTATTTAATTCAATGGTGGTTTCCCGATATCATAAAATGTGTTTTAAGCATGGAAATTTATCATCAATACATGAGGATAGAATAATTTGAAGAGAGGAGGGAGGTAGAAGCAAACAATACTTTCAGGGAAAAGAGATGGTAGAGAAGACTGTTATATGTATTGTGCAAATAAGATACAGAATGGAACCATCCATGTTTATAACAGACACAATTCACAGACTCAAAGTTCTAGAGATTGTACAAAATAGAACAAAAAGTTTCCAAGCATGCAAGGATTATATGATTCACAGATCAGAACTAGAAAGAAAGAGAAAGTAGAAGAAAAAGGGAAAAACATTTGTATTGATTTCTTCCAATTAGAAATTAAAGTTTCAGAATAATAAAAATTCCAACCCTTTATAATGGCTTTGAAATCCCATGATATATCTCATAGGAGATGGTTACAAATTTCTTGAGCAAGAAATAAATAGTTACAACTTATTCCAATCATACGGCCCCTTCAAATTATCAATTTGAAAAGAAAAGTTAATGGAAGAAAAATAGTTTCTAAATATATGGTCGTTACATTATTTTACCAATTAAAACATTGGTCCTTCGATTTTCTTTTACAACTTCAAATTTGGGCCACCCACGTGGGAGAAATTAATTGGAGTGGGCCTGCGGATGCCTTCTACAATTTTTTCCTTTGAAGCTACGACAAGCTGACATGTGGAGAGCTCCATCAATTCCTTCATACTTTACTGATTTGGGTCTATTTCTGGTTGACCTATGTTGACCCCTAGACATGTGGAGGGTTGGTACTCATTTGATTTTCCATTTTGGAAGTGCCCCTTAAAATAGCACCGAGATGACGCGTGTCCCCTTCCACCGGTCTTTGAATTTTCAATGGCCAACTTTGTCTTCATACTGACTTTAACCACATGGTGGGCTGGCACTACTTGGAGATTGACCCTTTGATTTCACTTCCAAAATGGCATCATTAAGGCACGTGGTGGCTTCTACTAACCCACCCATACTTAGTCAATTTTAATGATCAGCTTTGTCCCTTTTTAGACCTAGGACACGTGGAATACTGGCACAAGTTTGAGATCTACCTCCATCTTTAACTCTTGAAGTTGCGCCGATGAGGCACATAGCGCCATCTACTCGAGCCTTCCATACTTAGCTTATTTTATCTTATTCTGTCTTCATTTTATAAGCCCAGGACATGTGGAAAGCCTAAAATTATTTGAGGATTGTCCCTTGTACCCTGCCCGGAGTTGCACCATTTGGACACGTGGAGGCTTCATTAAACCTTGAAATATGGCCAAACTACATCCAATAAAAAATATCCACATATTACCCGTGGACTCTGGGGAAAAAATTAATGGAGAAAATACACTGTCTTTTCCGATTGTGGTAAGAAAATAAAAAGGAAAGGAAAGGAACTTTACCATACACCTAAATTTCAAATTATTCTCCATGAATAGGAAAATTATAAACAATGTCGGGCTCAACACGATTCGATACTCCAAGCCTGAGACTCAATTTTTTTAAAATTGACTTCAAAAGAGGGGAATTTTGGGGTTGAAAACAAACACTAATGGGGAATTGTCCCCAATAGTTAGTGCTTGTCTAAAGGATCTCCCATGGGTAGGAGAGATGGTAGGTGGGTGAGGTAGATTGTGAAATAGCATCAACGAAATTGTGGTCTCCTCTCGGGGTGAAGGGGAGATGAAGAAGGCTCCTCTATGGGTGAATATGTAACATCCTCAATTTATACCTTAGAACAAGTGAATTTTTTTTTTTTTTTGATAATTGCATCCAGGTTCTAAATACATAATTTAGAACTCACAAATCAAATAACCATTCTTATAACAGATAAACCATATGCAGTTTGTAATGACTTGGAGTACCTCCAATCTATTCATTCCATGACTCGGTAATCTACCGATCTATTCATGAGTAATAAGAGTTGGCGTTTTTATTTAACACTTCACTCTTGCGGTTCTCTTCCCTATTCTCGGATTGAATGCTCATCGAGGAACCTAAGCCGAATAATTGTTACCATTATTCATCGGCATCTCATCCCTTGGGCTAGGTGAATTAGGACAATGCAATCGGTAGTTTGCGATACTTTGGCCAAAGATTTGAAACATAATGTTTATGTCTCGTATTCCTTAACGGCATACTCGTCAATCTGGAATACGCCCTTCACCCCATTCTTATGTTATATAGAATGTCTTATACTTGACTTACATCAGGTCCTTCCTATCACAAATCAATCACTCGGAGACGAGAATAACAAGGTGATAATGTTATATGGATGCCCATGAGGATTAGGGATACGGTGACATATTGGTTCAACCTGCAGTTAAACCAGTGTGTCATGATACCCCGAATCTCCTAGGCAGCCTTATAACATGACCACATTCCTAATCGGTCCTTGAGTAACTCGTTCGAAATCAAAGTGTAAATCTTAGCGATCAATGCAAAGGGTGTCGTCAAAATTCACTGCATTGTTGTAACTTGAAGAAGATCCTAATCTTCTAAGAGGTACAACCCTGCAGTTGACTTGTGCCATCAACCTTTAAATCCGCCTCGAAAATATCTACTTAATAATATGCGTTACGCATGTTGAGTTTTAAATTACATTAAAGACTTTCCCTAAGGTTAGCCTTTCCCGATCCCTAGATTCTTCGTCTTAAGATGACCTTCCTCAATAAAACCCATTGCATAGTGGAGATATTAAGGCTAAGGTCTCATCAAGGAGTTTTTAGAATATACATGATTCTAAAACAACGAATTGGACAATATCTCATAACCTTCACATGAGATTGCCATCCAACCCCCCATTAGATTTATATCAGTTCTCTAACTCGAATTTATATCATACTTATTAGTATAAAGATTTAAATGATTAAGAATCCAATTTAATGTTGTCTATCATACTCGGGACTAGGGATTAGTAATTTAATCCACTTGATTAGCATTCTCGCTTAGGTTCATTTTATCCCTATCTTTAAGAAAGACAATGATTTAAATTTCAATTTAGCTTTCGATAGAACAAATTAGAACTACTAAACACTCATAAGAATTCAATCACATTTTCATATATGCTTTCATTGACAATCACAAAAGCATCCAAATTACACAAAGATAACATTGCCACTCCGGTATACAAACCGAAGAAGGTCAACTAACAAAATTAAGAATACAACACATAAGTAACAAATACTTATTTCCATTCCTTTCAGAACTATACAATTACATTTTATGCAAGCAGCATACTTGATACAATGCTTAACGGAAAAAGAACATCTTTCCTCATATAGAACATTTAGAAAATCAAGCTGTAATTCATTATAAATCAAATTAAACAATCTGATCATCCTGTCAGATCTGCATGCTTTTACCACTTACGGCAACCATCTGCAAAAATAGTCAACATGGGTCAGTTCGATGAACTGAGCATGATAAGCACTAACTTTTAAAACAATTGCAATCCGTCAATTGTTTTCATTAAACACCCTGTTTAAATGATATAAAAATCATTAATCAAGTAAGCATGATTCAAACTAAACGTTAGGAATATATCATGTCTATAACGTGTAATAATAATTTTCGTTACAGAGTAGTCCTATATGCTTCTCAATTATTTCATCGAAAATATTAGGGATCAAGAAGAACAAAAGTATCCTAAGCAATTATTCATCGTAAATCCCAAGATGAACAAACATCAGACAATCATTATATTCAACTTAAAGGAGGAATATCATATCAATCCTGATACTTTGTCATTATGTAAAAACAATTACAGATGTTAGCTGGACAATTATTTCATCTTAATATTTACAACAGAAGAGAAATAAACAAATTGAACATGTTGCCCTCTGAACTAGCTCATGACTATACCTTCTGTCCAAAAGCAAGGCATTCACTTAATACACATGCAAGTAAATCAGTCGAGTCCATAAACAACACACTGTTTTGTTAAAACTTACAATAAAGCAACTACAGTACAGTAGCTCCCATGCCGAACAACATGTTCATTCTACCAGACAGACTCAGAATGACCTTTCGCAAGAAGCGACGGACAAGAAGATAAACACTGCCATTACCGGCTTAGGTACAGTCAACAACTCTAACATTCAATCAACAAAAGAATGGATAACAATGCGAAGAAGACGTAACCTGACATCAATCCCAATAACAACCTACGGCCGTTTAAGCCCTTTTCTCTTTGTGTAAGGCTTTATACCCAAGGTCGAATTCAAACGATCTCCTTTGTTGTCGTAGTCGACAAGAGGCTCGAAAACATTAAGCCATGACATTTACTTATAACTAAGCAAAGATATTTTTAAACGAAAAAAACCACACACCATGTACAAATCACATCAATCGGGAGTGAAATCGGAATGGAAACAAAACATGGGATAATGAAGTCACTTCAACGTAATCGAACTGAAAGTATGGTGTTCACAACCTACTTTATAGAAGCCATAATTCATGATGCCAAGATATTAAAGAAAGCCAACAAAGCCAAGAACATTTCTGTTCAAACTCGGGCTTATACATACAACAAATGAAGAACCACAATATATGATTCATTCGAGAGGACTCCAAGAGTCGTTTCAATATAATAATCATATGTATATATATCAATACTATCAATGGGTTGAATCCCCATAACCTCCACGCAAGGGGAAAAACAACTCCAGCTCGGCAAGAAGGTCGTAAAAGAATTACAGAACACGAGAGAATTTCCTTTCACAATAACTATAAAATTTTATAACGAAACCCAACCATAATCCTTTATCACCACTAGATAACAGCCACGACCAGAGCTTATAAAAGAAGAAAGGTCAATTAATCGAACAATCAAACAATGTCCATCGGTATCCCTTCCGAGCGGTTTCCACAACAAGAATCGGCGACCAAAAATCGACAACATAACAATGGCCTATACCCATCACAGAATAATTTATGGGCTCATGCCGAATGACCGAGCATTCATACATTTCATATATTTCACATATTTAAGCGAGAGTGCAAACATGGAGAAATAAGGCCACGGTTCGAATTTAACAAACACCCATCAAGGGATAAACAAAAAATCGAACCAGAAGAGATACAGTACCAAAAATCACACAAGACCACCAAGGAAAAATCATCTATTTCCATAAATCATTTGAACAGAGTTGTTCTAATGAAATCACTTGAAAGACAACAAGATTTTTAAAGGTTAGGGCCTAACATGCCTAGATTTTAGCTCAAATTTCCGGCAGGACCACCAAAAGAGCTCGGACTTCCTTTTCCTTTTCCAAGTTAGAGTGACCAACCAAATTTTGCTATCCCCATGACATATATATTTTCCTTGCCAGAGAAAAGAGCTAGATAAGCTCATACTCGCCATGCAACACAAAGAAGATCAAGTGCGAAAAAACCAAGTGAATGAGCAGAGAAGAAAAAGCGAAATTCACGATAAGCCAAACAAAACAACTTCCCACATTGCATGCCTTCTCGTGAATTCCGAGCTCGACTTCCAAGCTCATTGAATGCATTAACTCCTAATTTCCCGCTCAAACTCCACTTGCCACCGATCGCCAAAGTTGGTGATAGACAAATAAAATCTCAAGTCCATTTCCGGTTTGGAGATGCGCCACGTCGGCTAAGGTTAGCCATTTCTAAACCCTCCGCCAATACCTGTCCTTCATACCTATCCACTGTATTTAATGACATAGAAAATGCCGCCCATGGTTCGCACCCCTCCATAAGTCCCCTTACATTCTTGCTCAATAGATAGGTTAGTAACTTAGGTTAGAATTTAGGATAATAATTATTCTAACTTCAAAGAACATAGATACTAACTTAGGACATTAGCACTTAGCCTAGGTCTAGGTTAGATTAACACTAATCTAACCCCTAGGTTAGGTTTAATTTTAGGTTACTAATCATTAATAATTCCAGTTAGGTCTACATTCCTTACGCTCAGAAAAAGACCTACATCATACATTCTTGAACAGGGTTAGCTCCTGTTCTGCCTTAGGCTCTGAAATTATGAAACCGAATTATTACACTCCGGTCCACGATCGAGACCTTCTAGATATACTTCGATATCGGGAACCAATTCATTTCATATGATCAACCGAGTCATACTGACTAGCTTATTCAATGCTTCTAGACCTTGCAACCTATTCAAGGTCCTAATTTTTTAATTCATCACGAACAAACTTAAAGCAATACTTGGATCAATTCGACTAATCCAAGGTTAGGTATTATAGATGGATAACTCTATAATTCGTTACGAGATCTGATTTAACTCGGATACAAAATGAAAGAAATAAAAGAGTCCAATCATATTCCGACTCGGTCAAGACTGCAATCTGCAAGAAAATACGAACATATCAAGCATGATTTCTTAATCGAGGAACCCATCCTTTTACCGAAATCACCTATGAACACTTGTATGCTCAGGAGGAAGTAACAACAGTTCAGGGTGTTACATGCTTCCCTCCTAAAAAGATTCATCGTCCCGATGATTACATATTCAATTAACCTTCAGGTCAATCAATTTATCAGTACACAATAATGTGACTATTTCATATTTGAATAGTTCCAGAAATCAATGTCACAGCATATTTTATTCAACTGAATAATGTTTGCCTTCATCTGGCTTCCATAAATACTTTATAAAAATAAGTTCATAAAAGAATGTTTTGTCAACAGATTTCATTCTGTTGAAAAAGAGAAGGAAAAGCCATTTTCATCTCTTCCAGGTTTTCCCAAGTTGCACTTTCTTCGTTAAACTGGTCCCACTGGACCTTACATTGCTGTATTTCACGATTTCTTAAATGCAATTGGCGAGTTTCCAGCACTCGCGTGGGTTTAACCATGATTATTCCTGGGTCTTGGACCTGCAAGGAATTCCAATTTAAAACATGTGACAGATCTGAAACGTATTTCTTAAGCAAATAAATATGGAAAACATCATGCATGCGAGATAAAGCGGTGCAATGCTAAGCGATAAGCTACGAGATTGATTATTTTGACAATTTCGAAAGGTCCCACGAATTGAGGTGACAACTTGGCAGCCTTGCCAAAAGTTATAGAACTCTTTACGGGTTTAACACGAAGGAAAACCTTATCACCAAGCTTAAACCTTCTATCAACCCGCTTAAGGTCGGTATAGCTCTTACGCCTATCCGGCGCTTCCTTTAATCGTTCACGAATCAACTTAACTTGCTTGTTCCATTTCGGTGAGAATCTCTGGTCCAATTACCACTCTATCCTCCACACTTTGTCCCAACTAACGGGAGTTACGCACTTTCTTCCATAAAGTGCTTCAAATGGTGCCATTTTAAGAGATGAGTGATAAGTATTGTTGTATGCGAACTCAACTAATGGAAGATACTCTTCCCATTTATACTTTTGTTGATCCATGCAATACATTCACAACATGTCCTCCAACACTTGATTTACCCTCTCGGTTTGTCCATCCGTTTCGAATGATATGCGTAACTGAAGTTTATTTTCGTTCAAGAGCTGCATTAAGCGTTTGCCAAAACCTTGACGTCATTCTAGGATCCACATCGATATAATCAATTACGGTACACCATGTAATCTGAAAATTTCATGTACGAATCTTTTGGCCAGCACTTGGTGAGTCATCCTGTAGATTTCAACGATGAAATGAGCTACCTTGGTCGGTTTATCTACAACTACCGAGATAACATCATGTTTATTCCTAGACATAGGTAGTCCTTGTACAAAATCCATGGTTATTACTTGCCATTTGTACTGCGGTATGCTATGAGGATATAGCAGTCCAGCAGGGTGCATATGTTCTACCTTCACCCGCTGACATTCCAGACAATGAGTCACAAAATTAATTACATCCTTTTTCATACCTTTCCAAAAGTATTGCTGTTTCAAATCAGCAAGCATTTTTGTGATACCTGGGTGTCCAGAGAAAGGTGAATTATGAAATTCAACTAACAATTTATTTCTCAAATCGTTCAGCATAGGTACATATACCCTGTTTTCATAACGCAAGATTCCTTCATTATCAAAATGAAAACCTTTATACCTTATATCCTTAGGTTCCGCAGCAAGCGCTGCTTTTACTTGCTGAAAGTATGCATCTGATTCTGAGGCACTTTTTACCTCATCTTTAAACTGAGTTCTTAATGTTATAAGAGCAGAAATGTGCCTCCTACAACTTAGAGCATCAGCTACCCTATTCTCCTTCCCTTTGATATAGCTGATATCAAAGTCATATTGTGATAAAAATTCTAACCACCTTCTCTGTCGGCATTGATTGGGCCGAGTAAAAATATATTTCAGTCCTAGGTGATCGGTTTTCAACTCAAAAGGTTTCCCAAGTAAGTAGTGTCTCCGGACTTGAAGTGCATGAACAATGGCGGCAAGTTCCAAATCATGAGGGCATAATTCAGCTCATGTAACTTAAGTTTTCTACTTTCATATGCTATGACCTGATCATTTTGTAGCAAAACACCTCCAAGGCCTTCCCGAAGCATCCGTTACAACCGTAAAACTCCCATTAGGTGCAGTGGTATAGCTAGTATAGGTGCGAAGTCAACTGGTCTTTCAAACTTTTGAAAGCCACTTCGCACTTATCATTCCATATGAATTTCTTATCCTTCTTCTCGCAATGAAGTTATTGGTGCAAATTTACTTTAGAAAAATCCTTTACAAATTTTCTATAGTAACCAGCAAGACCCATGAAGCTTCTTACTTCATGCACATTCTTTGTGCGAGCCACTCGGTTATTGCCAATATTTTTGAAGGATCCACAGCATTCCTTCCTTACTTATTACATGACCCAAATAGTGAACTTGAATCAAAGAAAGAACATTTGGATAACTTACCATACAACTTTCTTTTCTCAAAATTCCCAAAACTATCTTCAAATGCTCATTGTGCTCCTCAACGCTTTTAGAATAAATGAGAATATCGTCCAAGAATACAAGTACAAACTTGTCCGGTATTCTTGAAAAATATTGTTCATTAAATTCATAAAGGCTACATGTGCATTAGTTAATCCAAAGGGTAGAACCGTGAATTCATAATGTCACGTACCTTGTTCGGAAAGTTGTTTTATGAATGTCTTCCTCTCTAATCCTTAATCGATGGTAACCGGATCGAAGGTCTATCTTAGAATAAACCGCTGCTCCACGCATCGATCAAACAGATCATCGATCCTAGGAAGTGGATATTGGTTCTTGATTGTTTCTTTGTTCAACATCCGATAATCAATACACAGCCTTAGTGTTCCATCCTTCTTTTTCACAAATATTACAGGCGCTCCCCAAGGTGAAACACTTGGTCTAATCAATCCTTTAGACAAAAGTTCTTGCAACTGTGCCTTAAGCTCGACTAACTCTGTAGTAGTCATCCGATAAGGCGCTTTGGATATAGGTTTTGTTCCTGGCTTGATTTCAATGGTAAATTCAAATTCTCTCTTGGGTGGTATCCTGGTAATTCCTCGGAAAAACATCCTGAAAACCTTGTAACAGAGGAATCGTTTCATGAGATCATCATCTTCTTACGAAGATTCGATTATCTTTCTTTTGCATAAAGGGTGCATCCTTTATTTTTAGCCTTTTAAGCTGCATAGGCGACGAGTTTTCTAACTGAAATTTCCCGTTTCACACCTTGAATCTTTTGATTCCAGCTAATCATCTAAACATTTTATGTTCTTTTCATAACATCTACCTTTGCTTTATGGTCAGCTAACCAATTGACACCGATGACAATGTCATACAATCCTAAAGGTGTGACATAGAGATCAACTTCCGTAGAAAAGTTAGGTAAGTCAAGGACTGCCCCCAAAAAGACACATACTCCACTATATGAGCAAATTATTACCATACCGCAGGTCCAAGATTTATCCATTTTTCCAGCTTTTCTTTTAAGTTTAGAAGCAAGTTTATTAGATATAAAACATTCAGTAGCTCCTGTATCAAAAAGAATAGTGACAGGTATGCCGAATAACTTACCCGGAACTTCTATAGGTGTCACTTGCTTTTCAGCTTGCTTGTCCGCTACTGCAGCATGTATCTTATGCTGCTGATTACGATCATCCTTCTTCAAAGGGCACTGATTTGCGTAGTGATCTTTGCCACAATTGTAGCAGCCTCCTACAGGTCCCTTTTTAGGCTCAAAGTTTCCTCCAGTTTTGTAATTGTCACGCTGTCCTCCATAGGGCTTCTGCCCATTGTTATAATTTTTAACAAAATTATCCCTTACATTTCCAGCAGGCTTATTTACTACTACTTTCTTATTGTTATCTCCTGGAAACTTACTCTTGTTTCCAAACTTTTTCCATGGTCCTTTTAAGGTGAAGAGAGGTTGAAGAAGGGTTTGCAGTCTTCTTCCGCACTTCCTCCTTATGAGCAGAAATAGCCTTTAATTTCTGTTCTTGCCTTATGGCCTTTTCAACAACTCCTTCCATAGTGGTTGGACTATGAACATCGACCTCTCCCCCTATCACGGGATTCAATCCCATGATGAATTTCTGTATTCTGAACTTTTCGTCAGTTTGATACTGCGGTACATACTTGAGGAGTTTTGTAAACCGCTCCCAGTATTCAGTTACCGTTAGCTTCCCTTGAGCTAAGTTCTGAAATTCTGTCATTTTCTGATCATAGAAAAGTTGTGGCAGCCAACGTTGCCTAAAATAGCCTTTAAATTGATCCCAAGTAATATTGGTCTCATCAATATTTAGTTCAGCTTTACGGCTATCCCACCACGAAGATGCTTCGTGGGAAAGTTGATAGGCTCCCCAAATAGCTTTGGTTTCCTCTGAGAAGTTCCTTATTGCAAAGTACTTCTCCATTTCACTGAGCCAGTTCTCAGCTCCATCTCCTAATGTGGTGCCATCATACTTAGGTGGACTTATCCTTTTTATATCATTAGTGAGTTCTGCTGCTAATCTGCCTTTTTATTTTCCTGTTGGGCAGTGCATTCCCAGCATTAACATCAACACCCATGTCGGGTTGTCCTCAAGAGGTTGCTGATTATTATTATCGCTTCTTCATCCTCCTCATTTCCCATCACCTGCTTGTTCCAAGATGCTTAAGCGATCTCTTGTGTCCAACAGGGGCAGCAAGGATCTCATCAAGTTTCGGGTTGTTGCCGCTCCTCCTTCGGTGGAGCATTATTATAACGTTCCCCTTGTTCTAACCATTTTCTACATTACAAGAAAATTCAGGTTTTTATCGATTATGGACACAATAGGTCCAAGAGTTGAAACCTTCACTCGATACCAAGATGTAACATCCTCAATTTATACCTTAGAACAAGTGAATTTTTTTTTTTTTTTTTTGATAATTTCATCCTGGTTCTAAATACATAATTTAGAACTCACAAATCAAATAACCATTCTTATAACAGAACAACCATATGCAGTTTGTAATGACTCGGAGTACCTCCGATCTATTCATTCCATGACTCGGTAATCTACCGATCTATTCATTAGTAATAAGAGTTGGCATTTTTATTTAACACTTCAATCTTGCGGTTCTCTTCCCTATTCTAGATTGAGAATGATCTCATCGAAGGAACCTAACTGAATAATTGTTACCATTATTCATCGGCATCTCATCCCTTGGGCTAGGTGAATTAGGACAACGCAATCAGCAACATTGCGATACTTTGGCCAAAGATTTGAAACATCTTGTTTATGTCTCGTATTCCTTAATGGCATACTCGTCAATCTGGAATATGCCCTTCACCCCATTCTTATGTTATATAGAATGTCTTATACCGACTTACATCGGTCCTTCCTATCACAACTCAATCACTCGGAGACAGAATAACAAGGTGATAATGTTATATGGATGCCCATGAGGATTAGGGATACGGTGACATCTTGGTTCAACCTGCAGCTTAAACTAGTGTGTCATGATACCCGAATCTCTAGGCAGCCTTATAACATGACCACATTCCTAATCGGTCCACGAGTAACTTGTTCGAAATCAAAGTGTAAATCTTAGTGATCAATGCAAAGGGTGTCGTCAAAAGTCACCTACATTGTTGTAACTTCGAGAAGATCCTAATCTTCTCGGAGGTACAACCCTGCAGTTGACTTGTGCCGTCAACCTTTAAATCTACCTCGAAAAGATCTACTTAATAATATGCGTTACGCACGTTGAGTTTTAAATTACATTAAAGACTTTCCCTAAGGTTAGCCTTTCCCGATCCCTGGATTCTTCATCTTAAGATGACCTTCCTCAATAAAACCCATTGCATAGTGGAGATATTAAGGCTAAGGTCTCATCAAGGAGTTTTTAGAATATACATGATTCTAAAACAACAGAATTGGACAATATCTCATAACCTTCACATGAGATTGCCATCTGAACCCCATTAGATTTATATCAGTTCTCCTAACTGAATTTATATCATACTTATTAGTATAAAGATATAAATGATTAAGAATCCAATTTAATGTTGTCCTATCATACTCGGGACTAGGGATTAGTAATTTAATCCAGCTTGATTAGCGTTCTTTAGGTTCATTTTATCCCTATCTTTTAGAAAGACAATGATTTAAATTTCAATTTAGCTTTCGATAGAACAAATTAGAACTACTAAACACTCATAAGAATTCAATCACATTTTCTTTAAGCTTTCATTGTCAATCACAAAAGCATCCAATTACACAAAGATAACATTGCCACTCTGGTATATAAACCGAAGAAGGTCAACTATCAAAATTAAGAATACAACACATAAGTAGCAAATACTTATTTCCATTCCTCTTAGAACTATACAATTACATTTTATGCAAGCAAAGCATACTTGATACTGATGCTTAACGGAAAAGAACATCTTTCCTCATATAGAACATTTATTAGAAAATCAAGTCAGTAATTCATTATAAATCAAATTAAACAATCGATCATCTGTTAGATCTGCATGCTTTTACCACTTACGGCAACCATCTGCAAAAATAGTCAACATGGGTCGGTTTGATGAACTCGAGCATGATAAGCACTAACTTTTAAAACAATTGCAATCCGTCAATTGTTTTCATTAAACACCTGTTTAAATGATATAAAAATCATTAATCAAGTAAGCATGATTCAAACTAAACGTTAGGAATATATCATGTCTATAACGTGTAATAATAATTTTTGTTCTGAGTAGTCCTATATGCTTCTCAATTATTTCATCAAAAATATTAGGATCAAAAAGAACAAAAGTATCCTAAGAAATTATTCATCGTAAATCCCAAGATGAACAAACATCGACAATCATTATATTCAATTTAAAGTAGGAATATCATATCAATCCCGACATCTTTGTCATTATGTAAAAACAATTACGGATGTTAGGCTGGATAATTATTTCATCTTAATATTTACAACGAAGAAAATAAACAAATTGAACATGTTGCCCTCTAAACTAGCTCATGATTATACCTTAAATCCAAAAGCAAGGCATTCACTTAATACACATGCAAGTAAATCGAATCGAGTCCATAAACAACACCTTGTTTTGTTAAAACTTACAATAAAGCAACTTACTGATCAAAGTAGCCCCCATGCCGAACAACATGTTCATTCTACCGAGACAGACTCGAATGACCTTTCGTAAGAAGCGGCGGACAAGAAGATAAACACTTTGCCATTACCGGCTTAGAGTGCGATCAACAACTCTAACATTCAATCAACAAAAGAATGGATAACAATGCGAAGAAGACGTAACTCCGACATCAATCCCAATAACAACCTATAGCCCGTTCAAGCCCTTTTCTACTGTGTAAGGCTTTAGACCCAAGGTTGAATTCAAAGGATCTCCTTTGTTGTCACAGTCGACAAGAGGCTCGAAAACATTAAGCCATGACATTTACTTATAACTAAGCAAAGAGATTTTTAAACGAAAACCACGCACCATGTACAGTCACATCAATCGGGAGTGAAATCAGAATGGAAACAAAACATGGGATAACGAAGTCACTTCTGAACGCAATCAGAACTGAAAGTATGGTGTTTACAACCTACTTTATAGAAGCCATAATTCATGACGCCAAGATATTAAAGAAAGCCAACAAAGCCAAGAACATTTCCTGTTCAAACTCGGGCTTATACATACAACAGTGAACCATAATATACGATTCATTCAGAGGACTCCAAGAGTCATTTCAATATAATAATCATATGTATATATATCAATACTATCAATGGGTTGAATCCCCATAACCTCCACGCAAGGGGAAAAACAACTCCAGCAAGGTCGTAAAAGAATTCTGTAACACAGAGAATTTCCTTTCACAATAACTATAAAATTTTATAACGAAACCCAACCAGAATCCTTTATCACCACTAGATAACAACCACGACAGAGCTTATAAAAGAAGAAAGGTCAATTAACTGAACAATCAAACAATGTCCATCAGTATCCCTTCCGACAGTTTCCACAACAAGAATCGACGACCAAAAATTGACAACATAACAATGGCCTATACCCATCACAGGAATAATTTATGGGCTCACGCCGAACAGGCCGAGCATTCATACATTTCATATATTTCGCATATTTAAGCCAGAGTGCAAACATGGAGAAATAAGGCCACAATTCGAATTTAATAAACACACATCAAGGATAAACAAAAAATTGAACCAAAGAAGAAGATACGAAGTACCAAAATCACACAAGACCACCATAGAAAATCATCCATTACCATAAACCATTTGAACAGAGTTGTTCTAATGAAATCACTTGAAAGACAACAAGATTTTTAAAGGTTAGGGCCTAACATGCCTGGATTTTTGCTCAAATTTCCAAGCGAGACCACTTTGAAAGAGCTTGGACTTCCTTTTCCTTTTCCAAGTTAGAGCGACCAACCAAATTTTGCTATCCCCATGACATATATATTTTCCTTGCCAGAGAAAAGAGCTAGATAAGCTCATACTCGCCATGTAACACAAAGAAGACTAGTGCGAAGAACCAGTGAACAGGCAGAAGAAAAACCGAAATTCGTGATAAGCCAAACAAAACAACAACTTCCCACATTGCATGCCTTCTCGCGAATTCCGAGCTCGACTTCCAAGCTCATTGAATGCATTAACTCCTAATTTCCCGCTCAAACTCCACTGCCACCGACCGCCAAAGTTGGCGATAGACAAATAAAATCTCAAGTCCATTTCCAGTTTTGGCGATCTGCCACGTCGGCTAAGGTTAGCCGTTTCTAAACCCTCCGCCAATACCTGTCCTTCATACTTATCCACTGTATTTAATGACATAGAAAATGCCACCCATGGTTCACACCCCTCCATAAGTCCCCTTACATTCTTGCTCAATAGATAGGTTAGTAACTTAGGTTAGAATTTAGGATAATAATTATTCTAACTTCAAAGAACATAGATACTAACTTAGGACATTAGCACTTAGCCTAGGTCTAGGTTAGATTAACACTAATCTAACCCCTAGGTTAGGTTTAATTTTAGGTTACTAATCATTAATAATTCTAGTTAGGTCTACATTCCTTACGCTCAGAAAAAGACCTACATCATACATTCTTGAACAGGGTTAGCTCCTGTTCTGCCTTAGGCTACAAAATTATATGAAACCGAATTATTACCTGGTCCACGATCGAGACCTTCCAGATATACTTCGATATCGGGAACCAATTCATTTCATATGATCAACCTGAGTCATACTCCGGACTAGCTTATTCAATGCTTCTAGACCTTGCAACCTGTTCAAGGTCTGTAATTTTAATTCATCACGAACAAACTTAAAGCAATACTTGGATCAATTCCACTGATCCAAGGTTAGGTATTATAGATGGATAACTCTATAATTCATTCTGAGATCAGATTTAACTCAGATACAAAATGAAAGAAATAAAAGAGTCCAATCATATTCCGACTCAGTCAAGATCTGCAATCTGCAAGAAAATACAGTACATATCAAGCATGATTTCTTAATCGAGGAACCCATCCTTTTACCAGAAATCACATATCAACACTTGTATGCTCAGGAGGAAGTAACAACAGTTCGGGTGTTACGAGAATAAGTGGATGAGGTATGATCCTCTACGAGTAGAGGATATCATGCTAAAATTTCCTTAATAGACGGAATATGTGGAAATTGAGGAACTACTAGTATGATTTAAAAGACAACGTGGACTTCATGGACATTGCTATCATTGTTTTGAGGTTCACCACTTTGATTAGATGATGGTGTATGGTTAGGGAATGGTTTCTTAAAGATATGTAGTTTTGATTTTCTGGTGCATTTGGGTTGTCTAGGATGAGATCTCCATTATCTAACATTTCTGAACAATGTTTGTAAAAGTTATGCAATTACCATCACTATGGCCTTTGACACAATGATAATTACAATAGTCATGTTCCTTATACGAAGTGGGCATAGGAAGAGTGAGATCAAAACTGGTATGAGGTTTTATGGGGGTAGTACAATGGCTCCAACTTTAAGAATATTTTCCAAGACTGAAGAATAGCACTCTCCAATTGGAATGTACTTCATTGTTCCTACCAGATCTGAAAAATATGAATAGGAGAAATATTAGAGGAAGGTTTGACTTGATTAGATGGATGAGATGGACCAACTTTATGAGCTATTACATTGGTAGATTTTTTGGTTTTGAATAATTTTTTCGGGGTTCGAAGATGAATAGGTTTCATTTTATTTGAATGTGGCATTTTTGTTGCATGCTGAATGAATTTTCTTCTCTTTGATGGCGGGAATTTCTAGTTTTTGTGCCATGGTAAATGTTTCATCAAAGGTACGAAAGTTTGTACCTACGAGTTGGTGAGATGTTTCGGCACAAGCTCTAGTGAACAACTCTATAAGATCAACTTGAGGTAACTGGAATGTTAATTGGTTGATAAAAATTCACCATGTAAGCAAAAAATATGTGATAGATTCATTTTCATCTTTAATCGTGTCAAATATAGGTAAGTCATGGTGACTTTTTCGCTACATTAATTGAGAAGTGGTCTAGAATGCTTGAGCCACTTGGTTAAAGGAGTAGGTGGATTGTCAGGTAAAATTTTGTACCAATATAAGGTGGGTTACATCAGGGGCCATGGGAATGTCCATAGGAGTAAAGCATTGTCATGGGAAATTATATAGCACCCATGTTTGAATGACCAAAAGTGCTATTGCGGGTCTTCTTTACTATTAAAAATATTAAACTTGGGAATCTCCCAATACATGGGAAATGGGAAAATAGAAATAGATGGATGAATAGGCTCACTAAAAATTTCATCATAAGTTAAGGAGTTACGAGATTCGAAACGATGCTCATAATGTATGCATATTTTCCATCATCATCCTAATGAGGTCATTGGTGAGTTATGAGGAATGGGTTCCTCCTGTAGTAAAGGGAGGTTGATGATGGTTATCATGATGAAACCGGTATATATGAGGAAAAGGGCGCGAGATGGGGCCATGCTCAGATTTTGGTGAAGGAATGGTCGACACAATGGGTGCGATAGATGTCGTTGGTGAAGTAGTTATAACAGATGTGGGGCCTAGATGAGAGACCACAAGGGTAAAGTGGAAGAGGGTAGTGCCGAGCTAGTTATAGATGATACGAGAATGGGGGTGAGGGCACGAGGGATAGCTACGGGTATGTCATATTGTTTCACCTTTTTCTAGATTGTTTCTTTAAATTGTTAATGAAACAAATAGGGTAACGAGCCTAGGAGGAATACTGTTCAAAAGTCGGTTGATGGGTTGTTGCACATGTATGAATTACGAATCCACAGAGATGACTATGAGAGATTCCTTTTGGCTAGGAGGAACTACCTGTAATGAAAGAAAGACCACCAGAAAGAATTAAACAATATGGGCGTGAACGCCTAAGCATGAGCTAGATCTAGGAAGTGTGATACTTCTGATGGCTATCGATCCACTCGTTTTAAACAGTTAATGCTGAAAACAAGGTAAATTCTATTGTTATTTTGAAATGATTTAGGTATCTCACTTAAAAACACTATAAGAAAATAGATCTAATCTAACAGAAAGCTAATCTAGAATAGAATCCATGGGTCAAATGGTTGGTTTTGGGTCCCGTAGGTCGATAAAGGTCTCAAGTAGGTCACTAGTGAGTGAGGGTGAGGTAAAAATAGGTGGATAGGTATCTGTTTAAGGCTATGTGGGCAAACACGAGAGACCGGCGTTGGTCGAGGTGATCGTGACCACGATTAGGTATAACCGGCATCGATTCTTCGTGAAATATGGAAACGTCACGTAAGCAGGGTTTTGGTTTCCTTTGTGATTACACAAAGGATTTGGTTAGGTCGGGACAAGGTATTGGGTGAATGGAATAGGTTTTAGGAGGTTTTGATGGGTCTATGGTGGTACAAAATGTTGCAGAGATGGTCAATAGGGAGAAAGATAAATAATGGATGATAAAATAATGATAAAATGAAATAACCAGAAAGTATGGTGTTGTACTTGGATTTCGTTCCTAAAAGTCTATGTGTGAAGGATGGAGGTGCTTATGATGGGTTTTAAGGTTGCAGTGATCACCACCGAAGAAAATCTTCTGCATGGACTGCATGCACACTCCTCTTTGCTTGGATAGATCAGAATGTGGCTGGGAAGGCTGTGTAGGAGAAGATCCTCAATCTCCTTCCTTGGATATCAATTCTTGCTAGAATTGGCTCTCTCAAGATGCATTACCTCTTTGAGATTTCATTCTTTCTCCTTTACTCTTCTCCCAATGTTTTCCAACCTTGAGAATAAGGTAGTTTAGGGGTTAAAAGGGGTAATCGATGGTGGTCTCGCTTAATCGGCGATGGTTAGAAGCCCGTCGATTAAGGCCGGGATTTTCTAGGTTTACTAAACTTAGTGAGATCCTCCCGATTTCCTCGTAGATCATGTGTTGTTATCCCATGGATTAGACGGGATCTTCTTGTGAGAATGCGGGAATGTGGTTAGAGGGAGTGTAGGCATTGATTTTTAGGGTTTGGGTAAGTCTTACTTAGTTATGGTAATTTGCTAAGAATAGGCCTTAGGTTGAGTTAGCTTGGTGAGTTGTCTAAGTGAATCATTTTGTGTAGATATTATTTAAATAAGATATTTAAATAATAAATATAGTGAGGATAACACATTAATTTAATTAAATTAATATTAGTATGGTGAAGGGGGTCATGGCTAGGTAGATGTAATAAAGGGGGCTTATATGTCAAGGGATGAAGGGGGAGTGTGACCTAATTTTAGTGTCTACATTTTTCCCCTTTTTGTTGCGTAGCTTGTATTGGTAAGTGATGCTAACAAAAATAAGATGTGGTTGGCCCATGTGAGGGTGAAGGTGATCCCCCTCAAACCAAGAACTGATGAGGCAGCAAGCTGAAGTGGTGAGTGGTTTGATAAAAGGTAAATGTGAGGAAAAGGTAAGTGGGTGTAGGGGAAGAGGGTGAAAGGTCTACTCGGGTGATCTAGGTAATGGGTCAGGGTCAAAGGTAGAAACAATCAAATGCACGCACATGTATAAACTACAGCACGCTACCGGGTTGAAGAGCATTGAAATTCTACATCATCTAAGGTCAATAGGTTTATCCAAAAAGGGTGAAGTTAATCCAGTATCCAAGGTATAGGATAAGGTCGGAAAAAATAATTTAGGTTAGGTGCATGAACATGTAGGTATGTTCTCGTACACCAAAGGTAGAGTCAAGATAAAGGGTCATAGAAATAGGCTAGGTAAAGTCATTAGGTCAAACAACATAGGTAATAGTGCTGCAAGGTATATAACAAACACATGAGGGAAGAAGGTCACTAGCAGTGTTCCCGGTCTAGGTAGATAGGTCACAACATGGGTAAGGCCAAGGTAGGGGTGAAATAAGGAGGCTTCAATAGCGGACGCAGTGAGGTTGAAGAAGGTGGAGGGCTAGAAGTGAAGGTAAAGTGGTCCAGGTAGGTGTAGGGAAGGCAAAAGAAAGGGGAGGTAAGGAAAAGTAGGTGAATGTGAGGGAAATGAGTATGCAGGGTAACCAACATTGGTCGGTATGAACCGATGACGGTGTAGGGGCCGAAGGAAGTTATTTAGGGCATCGACCTGCAAGTGGTCAAGGGTTGACCGACATCGGTCGAATCGAGTAGGGTATAAAAAGTGGAAAACCCATGTTTTAAAATTCATTTGTGCATTGTGAAGGAGAAGAAGAGGAAAAAAAGAGAGCAAAGAGGAAGAAGTCAAAAGAGTACGGCAGAGAGATTGGTCGCGAGCCACATAGGTGAGATTGAGTGGGTGAGAGGTGGGGCCACAAGATCGGATCGAGCGAGGTGATTGGTGGAGAGAATTGGAGGTCATTTGAGGATGGCGAGAGGCCGGAGAGGGATCGGGAGAAGTAGCGCGAAGGCCGAGGTTCCACCACGATGGTGGCAGTGGGGTCAGGTAGGAGTTAAACCTTTGTGATTAATTTGTGAGTTAATTTGGTAAAAATATGAAAAAAGTGAAAAATTGGGGTTTTGGGGAAAGAATTTCAAAACAGGGGAAAAATAGAGGGCAATGGGAATGAGGAAGGGTAGGGGTAGAGAAAAAGGGTAATGTAGGAACAATGAGGGGTGTAAGGAGGGGAGTTGGGTGGGTAAAATGATTAGGAAGGGAAAAAAATAGGGTTGGGAAGTCGGGCGGTGGTAGGACGGTGAGTGATGTCGGTCGACTTGTGGCCAATGTCGGTGGGTAGTGACCGTACCGATCACAAAACATGACCAAGATCTGCGATCAAAGGGAGACCGTAGTTGGTCTAAGGATAAGCAGGGCGATTAATCCTAAGTGTAAATTGGGATAAAAAAGGGAAGAGAGTAAGGGTAGGGTGGGAAAGAAGTTAGGTGAGAGGGGAAGGGTTTAGGGTGAGAAATTAGGGTAGGTGGGTATGGGTTGAGGGTAGTTTTGGGTGATGATAGGGTAGATAGTTTTAGGTGGATGGGTGTGGGTAGGTGTGGGTGAGGGTAAGGGTAGATAGGTAAGGTAGATTGTTTTGGGTAGGTGTGGGTGAGTGTTAGGGTAGATAGGTAGGGTAGATAGGTTCGGGTAGATGGGTGTGGGTAGGTGTGGGTGAGGGTTAGGGTAGATAGGTAGGGTGGATGGGTTTGGGTAGGTTTGGGTGAGCGATAAGGCCAATGGGATGGGGGTGGGGAAAGAGAGTAGGTCGGGATGTGGGGTAAAAATTACGTAAGTTGGGAAGGTGGACTAATACATTGATTTTGTGGGCCAATACATTGATTTTTGGACCAATACCTTCCATTTTCCAATGGGTGAGATGACGATCACCACAGGAGGATGTCTACAGATCCTTCATTTTCCCATATTGGGTGCCCAGTGTATTCTATCTCTTGAGAGGCATCCGAGGAGTTACGCACCCGTTTTTGGTAAGGGTGTAATAGACATGATGTTCCATAAGCGCTAACCTAAGCTATGGAGCAATGTATAGAGATCATCCAGAGGAGATGAGGTTAGTGGTACTTGTGATGGAGGCAGTGTCTTTGCTTCACGATCTGGATGTAAAGGGGTAGATTCCCGAGGTCACGATGGAAGTCCTCCATGACATGAAGATACATCGAACATGGTTCACATGGGCACCTGCATTACTGACATAGGTGTATAGAGATCTATGGGCCTATGGGTGACTACGGAGGTTCAACATCTGTTGTGTCATACTACTACATTATTGGGCTTATGAGCACATTGTTTTATTTGACCAGTGGGGATGCCACGGGAAGATGCATTCCCACGAATATTTTGAGAGTGAGGTACAGGTGGTGGGTACCGGCCATGGGAGAGGCCCTAGGTTCCAGAGCTACGAATGATGAAGCTTATTACAGGGGAGTTCTTGGAGGGCTTTCGGGGTGGACTTCATTTAGAGGTCGTATGTGGGTTTCCCTTCATATAGACAGGATGGCCACCGAGCTAGGCAAGCTACGAGATACATCTATGGATAGAGGGAGGAGAGTGGGAGAGCATGAGTGGATACTCATAGAGTGAGTTAGATGCCAGTTTGGATTGGTCCAAGGTATACCGCTTCCATTCCCTCAGTACTAGAGAGATGATGTGGAGAGACCTATGTCTCCACCATGACCTGATGCCGACTAGGTAGGAGGAGCAGCCAAGAAATGTATAGATTTATGATGCTAGGGTTTTGAGATGGAGTACAGTAGTGGTGGGTAGCATAGTGAGAGCCATACCACTGAGGCCGGGAATGTAAACTTAGCCACCATCACAGTTCAGAGAGACGCCCTATAAGGGCAAGTGGCTACTTTGGTGACATAGCTTGGGATCATGCAGGGGCAGCTTACGAGTTCGAGGCACAGTTGCCACAAGATGCGAGCCCAGATAGTGACACTTTGCGAGCTTAGGCGGGGTAGGGGACAGTACTGCGTAGGTAGAGGTAGGGGAGATGGATATGGAGAGGAGGTAGGTGGAGATGGAGGGGAGATATCCACTCTATAGGCATAGGTGCAGGCTTTATAGGGCCGATTGGCCACAATGCGAGGGTAGGTTACGGGTCTACAGGTCGGAGACAATATCACAAACACAAATTACTACCCTACATGCCCAGATATAGGCACAAGATTCAGGTTGACTCAGGTTCTAGTACCAACATAGGGCTTAGTGTAGGTTCGAGGGACGAGTCCCATTATATAGTACCCACGTAGGTAGTAGGACCCATGTATCCTCCACGAGACAATGCCCATGGCCAAGTTCAGAGATTCCCTAGGAGAGGCATGGTATTACCAAGATCATTTGTTAGTTGTCGCTAGATGTGCCCTCCTATGCCAAGTACAAAGCACAACAGGCCTCCAGTGAGAGGACTAGATCCCACACTCACAGTGTGGAGAGTATAGAAGCTGGAAATCCCGAGGACGGGGGGTCGTGGTGAGGCCACTAGTGTGTAGAGGCTAGCCCCAGGTGAGGGGCCATCAATAGGAGGTGAGGCAGGTGTTAGACCCCAGACAGGTGCAACAAAGGGGTCGGGAGAGACACAGTGACCTGTTGTGGACCGGCCTACATGCCGAGTCATTTTTGTATGTATTATATATGAGACTAGCCTACATGCTGAAGAGATTTTGTAGTGATTATTTTCTTGTACATGATACCAGCCTGCATGATGAAGATTTTTGTATTGATTCATTCATGCGTTTTGTATATATGAGACTAGCCTACGTGCCGATAAAATTTTGTATTGTATATCAGCTGCTGCGTGCTAACATTTTTTAGATGAGATCCATGATGAGACATGCATGTATATTGAGATACACATTTATTGATTTATATGATAAGATTCATGGTATTTGATGATGTGTTGATGGGTTTATGAGATATTGATTTATGGCTTGTGTTAGATGTGATATGGATTTGTTACTTTGTATTAGATGAGATATGAGTTTGTTACTTTGTATTAGATGAGATATGGGTTTGTTGGTTTGATATGGATGGAAATTAGGTGAGTTAGGCATGATGGAGTCAGGTCAGTTTAGGCATGGATCGAGTCAGGTTGGTTAGGCATGGTTGAGTTAGATTGGTTAGGCATGGATTGAGTCAGGTTGTTAGGCATGGATCGAGTCAGGTTGTTTAGGCGTGGTTGAATCAAGTTGGTTTAGGCATGGTTAATTCAAGTTATAGGTATGGATGAGTTAGGTTATATGCATGGTGGAGTCGGGTTGGTTTAGGCATGGATGAGTTAGATTATAGGAATGGTGGAATTAGGTTGGTTTAGGCATGGTGGAGTCGGGTTGTAGGCATGGATCGGTTAGGTTATAGGCATGGTCGAATCAGGTTGGTTTAGGCATGGTGGAGTCGAGTTGTTAGGAATGGATCAAGTCAAAGTTAGTTAGGTATGGTTGAGTTAGGTTGGTGTAGGCATGGATTGAGTCAAGTTGTTAGGCATGGATCGAGTCGGGTGATAGGAATGGATTGAGTTAGGTAATAGGCATGGATTGAGTCAAGTTGATTTTGGATAAAAATGGAAATATAAATGCATGAGATGGTGTAAAATGTGGAAATGCTGGTTATGTATGAAAATGTGAAATAATATAAGTGATAAAAGTCATGTGGTGTATGGTATAGATGTCAAGGTTTTGATATGAACATGAAATTAGGTAAAAAGGGGGAGAGAAATGGTTAGGGTAGTACAGAGTGGCCAACCTAACCTTCTAGGGCCCCATGCCCCGGAAGTGCTACCTACATAGTCCCAAAAAAGGGACCTCAAACTGATGTAGTTCTCCCATAAGCTAGGAAAGAATATGAGAATATAGAAGAATAGGTAATGAGGTTGATTGTTAGGTTGGATTCGAGGTCATAAGTATGATGAGGTCAA
Organism: Taxus wallichiana var. yunnanensis; assembly: GCA_018340775.1. NCBI lineage: Eukaryota > Viridiplantae > Streptophyta > Pinopsida > Cupressales > Taxaceae > Taxus > Taxus wallichiana. Next base: position 125,447,644 of record CM031239.1, read on the forward strand.
GGTTGATTAGGTGAGGTAGAATATAGGTAGATAGGTATGGGTGATTTTAGGTTGATAGGTAGTGTTTATTCTAGGTCATATGTATAATTAGGTTGAGGGCATTGATGTTGGGGTTGAGAATAGGTAGATAGGTAAAGGTGATTTTAGGTTGATTGAGGTAGGAGGATAAAATCTCAAAAGACATGTGTCAAGGCTCTAGTCCTATATAAGAATATCAAAATGTAATGAAGAAGAGAAAAGATAAGAGGGGGCAAGAAAGCCACCCGATTAGAAAGGATCAAAACATATGAAACACATCTATAGATAGGCTAATGAACATAAGACCCCAAAGACATTACATGATTGATAATTCTAAGAGTGACAAATAGTCACATGATCACCAAATGTCATAGGTTCAAGTAGGTCCCTTGAGGTATGAAGTGAAAAGACAACACATAAGGAGGTGCTACAGTAATTGGGTCATAAAATGGGAAGTAGAATGCCTTGGGAAATAGAGCCAAGATCACAATAGGAAAGTCCATGACGAAAAAGCTTTTTTTTTTTTTTTTTTGAATTTGTAGATAGACTGATCGATGTGGGAATTCTATACGGGAGGAATATATGTCTCCTTGAGGTCTTCGCGAAGCTGATCAATGCAGGAAGCTTCTGAATTTTGATTTTTGAGAAAATAGTCCTCTTTTTGGAAAGACTATGTAGAGAGTTTCAAGCTTTTTATAGCTGTCCTTTGAGGGAGTAGTCTACTCATAGTGAAAATTAAAGGTGGAAGATGTCCTTTTGAGGGATTCATCTTTTATATTGGAAGTTTGACTCAAGGAGTTAATCCCTTATTTTACAAGATGTCCTTCTAAAGGATTCATCCCTTTTTTTGGCTTTTAATTCATGGATGAGACTATAACGAAGCATTTGGTTCTTGTTGAGAAGGCAAGGGTGAATGACCATGGGATCTCATCTAAAATAAGATGAAAAGTATCCATGAGAATCATGTCATGTGCGAGTTGTGGTGTACATATTTAAGATAAGGAAAAAGGGCGATGGGTAATAATATGATTCTTGTTTAATCATTAGGAGATGGATGGAGTGGATAGTGCTCTTGGGATGAGCCTATAAAGAGACATAGGGTGAGGTAGGACAACAATTCAACAATAGAATGATTGAAGATGCAAGGCATTGAGGGCTCAAGCTCGGGCTTATCATCAAGTGAAGACAAGCGATAAGCACCTAATCCATATTCATGAGTCACGATGTATGGTCCAAGCCAATTAGGAGAAAATTTCCCCGTTTGCTTTTTTCTACTTTTGTTACGTGTTTATTTTCTTTCAAAACAAGGTCACCAATTTGGAAGGTTCATTCATGAACATGTTTTTCAGTAACAACGTTTTATACGTTGTTGATAAACTTGAAGGTGATCCAGAGCATTAAGATGATGTTCCTATAATAACTCTAGTTTTGCTAAGCGGTCCTGACGAAAGTCATCATTAGTAAGCATGTCATGGAGAGAAATGTAAAGTGAGGGGCTCTAGACTTCAAGAGGTAAAACAGCTTTGGTACCGTAGACCAATGAAAAGGGTGTAGCCGTAGTGGTAGTGCGAATACTAGTGCGGTATGCCCATAGAGCAAAAGGAATGTGCATATGCCAATCTTTCCCAGTATCATCAACAACTTTCATGAGAATTTTATTAAAGTTTTTGTTAGTGGATTCGGCCTAGCCATTGGTTTGTGGGTAATAAGGTGAGGAGAAACTAAGCTGAATTCTCAAGGTGTCACAAAGTTTTTGCGGTGTTTTGTTTTTAATTTTTTCCATTATCGGTGATGAGGACACCAAAGTGAAAACTAATTTGATGGTTAATGAATTCACATATTTTCTTGGATTTTGTGGAGATGAGTGGTATGGCTTCTACCCATTTTAGTTAGGCACAATGACATTTGGGTGGTGGCGTGGCAAGTTCTCTGATGCAAACCATGTTAATTTCAAATTTTGTGTGTGGTTCTAGGAGCTGTGAGGGTGGAGGTTGTGGTTGTTGAGTGCACAGTGTGGGAATGGGTGTTGGTGAAGTAGGATCCTCGTCAAGAAGTTCATCATCATCAAAGTTGGTTTCAAGTGGACATAATTGGATAAGGACGGTTTTCAAGGCCTTACAATTCTCCACATCATGCCCTGGCACATGATGGTATGCGCAAATTTTGGTATCATCAAACCCCTTTGGCTTGGGTTTGAGGGGGTCGTAAGGTTGGAGTGGTGGTAATGTGATAACAGAAGTCTCGAGGAGGTTGGTTAAAATTTTGGCATAGGACCCTGCTAGTGGATCACAATGGGAAGTGAATGTGGGTTTGGGTGTAGGTGTGGTTGGTTATTTGGGAATTATTTTTGGAAGAGTAGGAACAAGTTGAGCTATGGGTTTAGGTGCTAGTGTGGTTTGAGGTATCAATCGGGTTCGTTTAGGTAGGGGTACAATAGATGGATGGGTAGGAGGATGTGGGGTTGTTTTGACTACCTTGTTGTGGGGTAGTGGGGTTTTGTTTTTGGGTTGCACCTTCTTGGGTAAAGGTGATGTGGGTATATGGGGTCTAGAAGGAAAAGCAGATGGAGGAAGAGGGCGAGTTACCCATGGGGATAACGGGGTGCTATGAAGGTAGATGATGTAGGTCATTCTTGGGGTGTGAGGGACAATGACTAAAGTGTAGTAGGTAGCGAAGCAATGGCTGAAGGTATCAAAGGTATTGGTGGTAAAGAGAATACGAGTGCGGGTATGAGTTATGTTGTGTGCATGGGTAGGTTAGAGATTTATGTGGATGGAATGGGTTGTTGTGTTATTGGGTTATGAATGGGTAAGGGGTGTGCTTGACCATGTTGAATAGCTAAGGTATTAAGGTGGATGGGATAAGTGTGGGTGTGATTGGTGTGATAGGAGTATGATGTTGATGAGTTTGTTTCTTTATTCTAGGTGTCGAGTAGATGTGGTTTTAATGTTGAAGGATATAGCTAAATCTAGTTTAATAGGTGGATGAGTAAAGTGGTGGTCGGGTGACCCCTAAAGTGGTAATAGGTTTAGTGGAGGTAAATATTGTGGGTATGGGTTTGGGTTTAGGCATAGGTCAAGTTATGGGTAAGGGTGTGGTGTGAGTGTTTAAAAATATCATGGAAGGGGTTGTAAAAATAGTGGTTATATGTGGTTTGATGGGTGGAAATGTGCTTGGGTAGATATTGGAGGTGTCATCGAGGGATCTTTGCATTTGTGTTGAGACAGGGAGTAAGAGGTGCCCCCATAATAAAGCCCTATCCACATAATCCAAGTGATTGGCCAAATGTGAGAATGACACATTTTTGGGTGGAGTTGGTGAATACCTAATGTGAATTCTTGAAAAATGTATCTTAGAGATGGGGACTCGGTGGCTTCACTTCTCGTGGGTAAGAGAGATGAAAGTAGGTTTTTTGGATGTCGGGTAGCAGATGGATATTGCTTGCCAAGAGGCAAAGGTATCCCCACTAGGTCTATGATGGGTGGAAGGGATGATGTGAGTTCCTCTATGAATGGAGGAATGTATAGGTTCTCCTCATGGGTGGGGGTAATGGGTGCTCCTCTATGGGTGGAGGAGGTAATGGGTGCTCCTCTATGGGTATAGGAGGTATGGTAGGTAAAGGTTCGCTAAGTGGAGAAGCTAGGGGTGAGATGGTCTCAATTTCAGCAAAAGACTCCTCCAAAGGTGATGTAGGAGATGAAGGGTGTTCTTCTATTGGCGAAGGAACACGTGATCGCTTAGTTCAAACATGGAAGGAGGATTTCAGGCTAGGATTTCCTCTATGGAAGGGATGTGAGGTAATTGAGAGGTGGCAGGTACCTCGTTAAAGATTGCATGAACCTCACGAGTATGGGTATTGTGAGTGGATGTCTCACCTGTTTGATTGGATGAAGGGGCATGATTGGGAAATGGTTTTTTAAAGATTTGTAAATTTTGGTTGGGGTGGCATTGGGATTATCCACAGTCAACTCACCTTTCTCAAGCATTTCTTGGACAATATTCTTAAAAGTGATGCAGTTTCCATCACTATGACCCTTCACTCGGTGATAGTTATAGAAATCTTGTTCCTTATACCATGCGGGCATGAGGTGAGTAGGGTCAAAACCAGTGTGTGGTTTTATGGGTGGAAAGGTGATGGTGTCATCTTTGACATGATTTTCTAAAACAGGAAAGAGTAAGGTTCCCCAATTGGGGTATATTTTCACCGCTCTTGTCTAAATCAAAAGCCCGAATGGGTGATAGATTAGATGACAAAGTGTATCCCGATTAGATGGATGAGATAGGCCAGCCTTGAGTACCATTGCATTAGTGTTACCTTTAGCCTTTGAATAATTGGTTGGCGGTTTGGAAGAAAAAGAGATTTCATCAACTTGAATGCGAGAATTCTTATTTCGTAATTGGATTTTCTTCTCTTCGATGGCTCGAATCTCTAACTTTTCTACCATAGTAAATGCCTCATCGAATGTTCGAAAAGTTTGGACATACAAGGTTAGGGAGATATGTCCGCACAAGATCGGGTAAAGAGATCGATGAGTTTATTTTATGGCAATTGAAAGGTAAGTTGATTCATCAGGCTGTGCCAGCAAGTGACAAAATCTGCGATAGATTCATCCTCGTACTGACGTGTGGAATATAGATCGGTCATGGTAAATTTCTTGGTGATATTGATAGAGAAATGATCCAAAAAAGCTTAGGCTACCGATTGAATGAAAATATGGAGTGTTTGGGTAACCCACTATACCGAGTCTAATGCAGTCCAGTGAGGGACATGGGAAAAGTTCTCAAAAGTAAGGAATCATCATGAGAAATGAAATAACATCCATGTTTAAATGAGCGTAAACGTTGTTGTGAGTCTTCCTTACTATTGAAGCAGCTTGAATTTAGGAATTTCCCAATGCACAGGGTATGAGTGGATGTGAATGGATGGGTGAATAGGCTCATTGTAAATCTCATCATAAGTGAGAGTGTTGCGGGAGCTGGAAACTGATGCCTCCAGTGTTTGCATCTTGTCCATCATCAATTTAATTAGGTTGTTGGTGGGTTGTGATGATTGGATGCCTCCCATATCATGAGGAGGTTGTTTTTAGACATATAATGGGTGTGACATTCCGGTGTATGGGGCTGCCATGTAAGGTGGTGGAGAAGAAGGCAATGAAATAGGGGGTACATACCCAGAATGAATAATAGATGAAACAAATAGTTGTTGGTAGTATGTATATGGGGGAGGAAGGGTCATGGTAACCCTAGTGGTAATAGGGGATAATGATTGTGGAATGGAAAGAACTACATTCTGAAATGGGGTAGAGGTCATCGACACTTTGGAGGTAGGAATGTAGCCACATGTATGTGTGAGACATGAGGGTGGATGAGGTTGTGTCTATGGTAATCGTCAAGGATATGGTGGATGTAATGGGTGCCACCAAGTAATGATGATGCATCATGGAGGGTATGGGACCTAACTGCGAAAAAAATATGGGTAAGGTGGATGTAGGTAACACAAAGCCGAGATGGGGCTAATGTGAAAGTGGGTGCGAGAGTCGGGGAGATAGATACATAATTGTTATATATCAACTGACTCAAGGCATCTTGAGTGGATGAATGGGAGAGGTAAAACTATAAGGCGGCGGGTTCTCGTCAAGGATTCATACGAATTCCTCATCTCTGATGCTGATGATATTAGTAGGTGGATAGGATCCATGGCTATTGATAAAATAGAAGGTGGTGAAGGACTAGGTGGGAGTGGTTGCCAATTGGTGTGGAACACGAGGGCATTCACTTATCTTTGGGTCAGTACCATGTGAACCAGTACTAATCAGGTGGGGCTACTTCTCCATAAATGGTACAGAGAACTAGTAGGAAAAAATGATGAAGTAACAAATGATGGGTGGAATGTGAAATAGGCTAACCGATGCTGGTTAGGGAAAACTGACATTGGTTAGGGGTAACCACTGCTGGTCACTATAGAAAATAGGCAGTGAGTAATCAGTGAGGTAGAAGGCAAAACTTGACAAGTATGCCAAATCTAGGGATGTGTAAAATGTTAATGGGAAAAAAAATGATAGTGACAAAGACTGTGGAAAGTGGAAAAAAGTTAAGTGAGAATTTCCTTTTGAGTAGGTTAGCAAAAGGACTGGAATCGATGTCGATTGTTTAACCAATGGCGGTCAGAGGTAACCAATGATAGTTATTGTGAGATTGAAATAGTGATGAGAAAAAGTGGTTGTGAATTAGAATTTGATGTGGAATCAGACCTAGAATTCTGGGAATGATGGTGATATGGCCCAGGCACACTCAGGTGAAGCTGAAATACACCAGCTATGATGAGGAGCGTGTAAGGATGAAAAAAAAGTGATGAACGTGATCTTTCACCTCAAAACGCAAACCAAGCAGAAACACTAAGAAAATGTGATCCTAAGAGTGCCCTTTTCTATTATGTTTATTTAGCTTATGTTATTTAGGGACTGACACATGAATTGTGAAATAGAGTTTTTGGTGAGGATGGCTTCCTACAAAGAAGGATATCTAAAGGGTGAGGTTTCAAGTTTGTTATGGTGGGGGCGGGCTTCACTCTGAAGTATGACTCGACAAAGTAGCGAGCTGGGTGCCCACTATGCCATGATCGTGTGATCACCTACAACTTCTTCCGTAGGTAAGATGTTGTTTAAGAATGTATGTATTTGAATTTTTGTGTCGGTTGGTAAGACTCGAGAGAAGAGAAAAGGATAGAAGTGCTTTTTAATATTCGTTTATCAACCATTAGCTAGTCAAGACCTCCATAAAATAGGTTGCACTCATTTAATGTGAGCTAATGTAGAAAATCAGAATTAAAAGTTATTGTTTTTAAACCCAAATTGAAAATATGAAATTAGATGACACATTAAGATGAAGAGGAAGAGGGATGCTCTTTCACTAAAATGTAGAAAACATGAAGAAATGATTCTTTTTAAATACACCAAAAGAAAAGTTTCCTTTATAGAAAATAGAAAGAAGGAGTGGATTACCAAGGAAGAAAATTAGTGTGTACACTTTTAGAAGGAAAAAAACACACAATTTTTTTGTAGGAATGAATGAAATTCAAGGAACCCCGATGGGTCCCACCGGCATGCCAAAATATTTCACCTTTTTCTAGAGATTGTTTCTTTGAATTGTTGATGAAACAAATAGGGTAATGGGCGTAGGAGGAATACTTGGTAAATGTTGGTTAATGGGTTATTGCATGCATATGACTTCCAAATCCACGAGATGACCATGAGAGATTCCTTTTGGCTAGAAGGAACTACTGTAATGAAAGCAAGACCACTAGAAATAATTAAACAATATGGGCGGTGAACTACCTAGCGTGAGCTAAATCGAAAGCATGATACTTCCTAGATGGTTTTAGTCCACTTTTTAAAAAAATTAATGCTGAAAACAGGGTAAATCCTATTGTTAATTTGAAATGATTTAGGTATCTCACTTAAAAACACAATAAGAAAACAAATCTAATCTAATAGGCTAAGCTAAGCTAGAATAGAATCCACGGGTAAAATGGTTGGTTTTAGGTTCTGCGAGGTCTCATAAAGGTCTCGAGTAGGTCACCAAAGTGAGTGAGGGTGAGGTAAAATTAGGTGGATAGGTCTGCTTTTAAGGTTGTGTAGGAAAACACAGAGACCGGCGTCGGTCGAGGTGACCGACCATAGTTAGGTATAACCGGCGCTGAGTTCTTGTGAAATCTGGAAACATCACAGAATGGGGTTTTAGTCTCCTTTGTGATTTCACAAAGGATTTGATTGGTTGAGATGAGGTATTGGGTGACTAGAATAGGTTTTTATGAGGTTTTGATGGGTCTATGGTGGTACAAAATGTTGGAGATGGTCAATAGGGAGCAAGATAAACAATGGATGATAAAATAATGATAAAATGAAATAACCAGGAAAGTATGATGTTGTACTTGGATTTCATTCTTGAAATTCTATGTGTGAAGGATGGAGGTGTTGATGATGGGTTTGAAGGCTACAAGTGATCACCAACTGAAGAAAATTTTCTACATGGGCTGCATGCACACTCCTCTTTTGCTTAGATAGATCAAAATGTGGCTAGGAAGGCTATACAAGAGAAGATCCTAAATTTCCTTCCTTAGATGTCAATTCTTGCTGGAATTGGATCTCTGAAGATTCGTTATCTCTTTGAGATTTTGTTCTTTCTCATCCACTCTTCTCCCAATGTTTTCCAACCTTGAGAATAAGGTAGTTTAGGGGTTAAAAGGGGTAACCAATGGTGGTCCGCTTAACCTCGAGACGAGTTAGGGAAACCCGACGTTGGTCAAGGCGGGATTTTCTAGGTTTTCTAAACTTAGGAGATCCTCCGATTTCCTTGGATCTTGTGTCGTTATCCAATGGATTAGACTGGGAACTTCTTGTGAGCATGCGTGAATGTGGTTAGAGGGAGTGTAGGCATTGATTTTTAGGGTTTGGGTAAGTCTTAGTTAGTTATGGTAACTTGCTAAGAATAGGTCTTAGGTTGAGTTAGCTTGGTGAGGTGTCTAAGTGAACTGTTTGTGTAGATATTATTTAAATAATAAATATAGTGAGGATAACACATTAATTTAATTAAATTAATTAAATTAATATTAGTAGGGTGAAGGGGGTCATGGCTAGGTAGATGTAATAAAGGGGGGCTTATATGTCGAGGGACGAAGGGCGGTGTGACCTAATTTTAATGTCTACACATAAACTAGTTGTTACTGAGGAATCTTAGCTAGATGAGTGGGAAAGATAGTATTGTAAGGCCATGAGATTTTGGTCAAGGAGTCTTGCAAACTCCTCGTCTTTGGTAGTAATGGTGATGGGTTGAGTTGGATTCATAGGTGATAGGATATAAGGAGGTGATGGGCTAGGTAGGAGAGGTTGAAGACTAACATGAAATACAAGCACATTGGTTTGGATGAAATTCAACACCATGTGAATTAGAGTTGACCTGGTAAAACTATACTCTGCAAATGACACAGAAAACAACAGGAATGGAGAAGGATGAATTCTAGGAGGTAAATCTGATTGGTGTTTTAAATAAAAATCAAACACGAAACCCGACGATGGTTAGATTGATTGATGATATTTACAGGGTAGACGATGACATTCATGATAACCGATATTAGTTACTATGAGGAATCAATAGTTCTACAAATGAGGCAAAAACTGATGAAAAGAAAATAATGCAAATCAGCATCTTTGGGTTTGTGATATGAAAGTTTTGGGGATTTTATGATGTTTTGAGAACTTCAAATAGAACTCAAGATTTGATGAATGCTATCTTTGGGTAAAATGACCAAAAATAGTTGGAATATTCACTAGTTAGTAAAATAATGATGTTCGAGATATAAACTAATGATGTTCTCTAGACCGACGCCATTTACTTGTGAAATTAGAAGAAATGGAGAAAAATATATTTTTGTGAATTAAGTCAAATGAAACACCAACCCATAAATCTGAGGATGATGGTATTAGACCCTAACACACTAAAAAACAATCAAAATACTCCAACTATGATGGTAGAGTGTGATAAGAAGAGGAAAGTGGAGAATGTAACCTCATAACTCAAAATGCAACTCTAGAAAAAAGATAAGAAAAACATGCAAATCCTAATAAGTGAATTTTATGTGTTCAACTTATGCCATTTAAGACTGACTTGTGAATTCAAAACAAAAAATTTTGGTTGGGAAGGCATCCTATGAAGAGGAAAATTCTAAAGGGTGGTTTTAGGTTATGTTTTGGTGGGGTGGTCCTTTCTCTGAGATAATGACTGGATAGAGAAACCAGCTGGGTGCCCACTATCAATCCTCTGATCATGTGATCATTGAAAACTTCTTCCAGGTAAGGTGTTGTTTAAGAAGATGTGTGAATTTTGTATTTGTGCAGTTTGGCAAAGAGAGAGAGAAGAGAAAGTGCTTTCTATGATTCAATTATGTCAACCATTAGCTAGGCATGACTTCCAACGCATATAGGTTGCCCTCATTTTTTAAATGTGAGCTAATAATGCAGCATACAAGGATGAAATGCAACAAATTTTATAACCCAAATCGACAATTATATTCAATGTAGCAAGTGATGAATAGGTCAAGAACGTGTTCTTTCACTACTATGTAAATGCAGGAAGAAAGAAATGATTCATTTTAAACACCAAATCAAAAATGTTGTTTAGAAAATTAGAAGAAAAGAATGTTACTAGGGAGAATATTAAATGTGTATTTTTAAAAAGGAAAGAAACACACAAGATTTCCCTATATGAAGAAAATGCAAAGAACCCAAGAGAGGGTCCCACAGGATGCCAAAATATTTCACCAATAATTTTCATACGTATGAGTAAAATATATAAGGTAAAGGTGAGGAGGAATACCTATGAAATGAAAGTGAAAGGTATAATGTGCATGTTTTGATTTCCCGATCCAATGTTGATTACGAGAACTTCCTTTTTCTAGGAGGAACTACCTGTGAATACAAAAAAAGACCACAAGAAGAATATTAAATAATATATGTCAATGGAATGCCTAACATATGCTAGATCTAGGAAGTGTGATACTTCCTAGATGGTTGTCAATCCATTGTTTATCAAATAAATGAATAGAAATGCAAGAAATAGAGGTCCTATTACTAACAAGTTGATTTCGGTATCTCAAGTTATTAACAATATATTAGATTAAGTCAAATATTGTAATACAAAATTAGATCTAACTGAGGTTGGGTTATGTTTCAGCTAGGTAGGTAGCCAAGGTGATTAGAACAGGTCAAGATCAGGTTTTGGGTTATTTGGGTGAAGGTTATTAGGTTATTGTTATAGGCAGGATTACTAGTTATAAAGACTGCGCGCTTGATCTAGTATGAATGATGACGGTTTAGAGGGAAATTGATGATGGTTAAGGTGACTAGAGTTGGTAGAGGCAAAATCGTATAAAATTAATAAAACTTGTTTTTTGAGGTTGTCTGTAATTACACAGAGAATAGAAGAAGGATGGCTAGGTTGGTATAGATGCTTTGAGAATGCTTAGAGATGTTTGGCGGTTGAATGTGCAGAGATAGAAGGTTATGGGTGGTTAGATGGGTGGATTAAAAGGAAGGTGAGAATGATAGGATGCAAAAGAGAATAGGATTTAAAGGAAAAAGCTAAAGAAATGATGATCTAAGTATGCATGGAATGATGTAGATCAAAACACACTTGTATTTGTAGGCCTGGTGGTTAGATGAAGGTGATGGTTGATCTATAAAATTGATGCTCGAGTGCAAAACAAAGTGCTTCCGAATGCTACTGTGAATTCCAATGCCTTCATATCAGTCTTGGTGTCGAGATAGGGTGTGTCTAGATGCGCGAGAGGGATCTGGTTCTTGCTTACATGTAGATCTCTCTCTCTCTCTCTCTCTCCAAACTTGAATAATTCTTCCAACCTCATGCACAAGGTTACTATATGATAGAAAATCAACATGTGACCTTCTACACCTAACCTCCCAAGGCCATGCCGAGACAAATTAGTGCGGAACTTTAAATAGGAGTGAAAGTGATGGAGATGACCAAGATAATTGGGAAACCTTATGTCTTCAACACGCAATAACAAAATCTATGAATCTAAGGAAAAAATGCTCTCCTAACCTGAAGGGGTGTGATGGTAGGGTCTGATATAATAGCTACTCGAAGACTCCAATTGATGTCTAGCTCAGCCAAGATTCCATTGATTGGTTACAGAATACATGGAAAGTAACATGTAGGTGCCTTGTATGGGTTTCTAGACAAGGTCATGGAAATTGAGACAAGATATGTAGTGGATCTGAAGGAACTAAGGGTTATTCTTTGGTCTCGTCCATAAATTCTTAACTTTGATCGGGCGCTACATTCAACAATGAAAGTTGTGTGATAATATCAGGTGGAAGTGGTGAGGATATGAATACCTACGTGCGTAGGGTAGTGTCGATATCTAACTGACTAGTAGGTCCGTTGGGTTGTGGGACCTATGGGTCATAACCAAATAGTCTTTGAGGCTAAGGACCTAGAATGGTCATACATGCAGTCAAATCCTATTCCCGGAGAAATCTAAAAGTCATAGGCATTGTTAGGAGCTATTTTTAAAGTCTCTAACTATCTTATTTTCTCTGTTTATGTGGTGGGTGTGCGTAAGATTGTTAAGCTTAGACTTGTGTCAATCTCGATACTAACTTTGGCCCATTGGGTTGTGGGACCGAGAGGATCAATGGTCTTTTCCTCTGCAGACCATTGATGGTCATACAAAATGAATTTGATTCATTATCGGTGAATAAACTATCTATCAAATGAAATCTAAAATATTTTTTTTTATGTTTTCTCAATATATAAGAACAAAACAATAAAACAAGCTAATCTATTGAAATAAATATTTTTGTACTTTTCTACATTTTCGGACAATGCATCTAATCTCGATACTAACTTTGGCCCATTGGGTTGTGGGACTAGAGGATCAATGGTCTTTTCCTACTTTGCAGACCATTGATGGTCATACAAAATGAATTTGATTCATTATCGGTGAATAAACTATCTATCAAATGAAATCTAAAATATATATTTTTGTGTTTTCTCAATATATAATAACAAAACAATAAAACAAGCTAATCTATTGAAATAAATATTTTTGTACTTTTCTAGATTTTGAGACAATGCATCTAATCTAACAAACAATTTAAAGAAAATAAATAACTTTTGAGATGTAGCTAGCTATTTGTGCAAATGTGTGAATCTAAATCTAAGATCTACTCTAATTCAAATAAAATCTCTCCAACTCTACCTCAAAAGTGAAGAATAAATCATGACTCTAACAGAACTTTCATTCACCCACTATTTTCCTAACAATATTGAAGGAAAACTTCCTATTGACTTGATCTACTTGTAACTATCTCGATTGATTGAAATGAATTGTTTCTCTACTTTATTTGATATGCAATTTGAAAAAACAAAGCAAATAAATACACAAATCCAACCTGGAAGAGCAAGATCTTTGGAAAACCTGGAAGTATGAGTATCTGTCTCCTCAGTTATTTCCTTTCTTTCTCTAAGCATTCATGTGGGTCCAAGGATGGGAATTCAAAGAACAACAACAAGAGGATGGTGCTTGAGCGATGGCAACTTGGAAGCAATCTGGCGTAATGTAGGTAGAAGAAAGATAGCACAAGAGATCTGAACTTGGCTATGCAATTCCTAGCAAGATTATTGTAGCACAACAATGCAAGATACACAAAATTCTCAGGCCTTTTACTTGAATACAAGCATGGAATATATAGGAATGGAGGCTAGAAGGTTACTTCATGCACAAGGAATTGAAGAGGTAGTTCCACTCATTAAATCTATTTAAAAATAGAAGGAACTAGGAGAACCAAGCAAAAAAAAGCTATTTTTAGCAAATTTGACTCACGACATGTTCAAAAGATAAACTTAAGTGAATTTTCGCATGCAATTTCTCATGTGAAGATTCTAGAAAAATCGACCAAGACCACCGCCCATGCAATGGTGCCAATTTTAGAACCACTACCCCGGTCGGGGTGGTGGTTTGTAAAACCACCGCCTGAGCAAGGTGGTGGTCCTGGCACTGAAGGCAAAAACAAGCACATAATGAAAGGGGAAAAGGGAAAAATGCAAGGAAAAGATAAGTAAGGCTATCTAGGCCACAAATATATACTATAAATGGGTTTTTGGAGCTTGAACACCTTCTCGAAAGGATTTTGAATCATCACTGGGGACCTTTATAACCATTTTCCCACCAATGTAGCACATGCAATTTTGGGTGCGTACATATTGCCCCCTCGGAGAAGTGTCTTAGCCATGAAAGAGGCATAAAATGTAAAGTTTGAGTATGGCGTTCCCGAAATGGGGAGTTAGAGGCTATACCTGACATGCCCATGTGTCAAAATCTCGTCATCCAAGCTCCCACTACTTGTAAGAGAAAAAGAAGACTCAAGTTTAGATAGATAAAATATTGAAAAATAAACACTAAATTAAAATGACAAGAGGACTTACCATTTGCGCGGGGATGTAGAAATATACCTACGCCAATGCTCCAACCCTATGAACACATATACTCAAGATGAGGTTAGAAAGACCATATATATATCAAAACAAATTCATTTTCTAATTCATTTGTGCATTGTTGATTTGGATTGTTTGATTGATTTGGAGCTCTGATTTACGGTGACCATTTTCGACAAGAATACAGTCAATACGTTCATGTCGAGATTATGATCATGCCTCCACGTGTGGGAGATCGACCAGTGCGCTCCCAGGTTAGTTATTTCCTTCTTTGTCTTTTTGTACCCTAAAATTTTAAATGTTGAAAACTTCACCTAGGGGGATATTTTCAAAAAAATGTCTTGAATAAGTCTTTAGGGGGGTGCCCATAGGTCATGCTTTTTTTCTAGAAAAAATGGTCAATTTTATCATTTTTTGGTCTTCCTTAGGGTTCACAACACATTTTGAAATTTGTTTCGAGAACACCGCCCAATGCAAGGCGGCGGTCACAAGACTGTCACCTAATTTAGGGTGGTGGTAGTCCGGAACCACCATCCTACAGGCGATGATAGAACGTCAAAACATGCTCAAAACTTGACCTTTTTTGGATTTTTGAGAGTTTACTATGTTTTTATGAGCTTATTATGTGGCATGCTTTACTAACTTGCTCTTTTCTCATGTTTTGGTGGATGTAGAAAAGGTGGAGTACATACATTGGAGAAGAGAGAGAGAGTGCAATTGGCTCCACAGGATTCTAGGTCAATTGACCCAGGTGAGACAAATCTTCTACAACAAGAAGGCATCGGCGATAGCACAGGTGCCCCATGTTGCTCCTGCTAGTCATATTTTGTGTGACTTATTTTCTTATTGGGATGCAGACTGGAACACTTTCCGGTTCCCAGGTGTCGGGGGGAGTGGACCATCACTTTGGAGGATGTCTATCACATTCTTGGTCTCCCAGTACTTGGTAGGAAACTGACATTGGAGACAGCGGGGTCCAGAGCCATGATGAGACAACAAGCTACATACATGGGAGATGTTATTGTCTCTTCTAGCTTGAAAGAAGGGAATAAAGGTTTGGTCTATTGCTACTGCTCCCATTCCTACCCTCTGGAAAGCCATCATGGGTATCCTATCCTCGAGACTAATCAAGGACAAGGGGGATACACTTTTGTACTGTTGGACCCCATCATTGCGTAGATCGAGGCTCATGGCCTATAGGTATGCCTGGGGGAGCAGCCATGATTTATACAGAGTTGTGAGATTACAGGGGTAGTCATTGAGCCACCCCACTCTGGTTATGAGCTGGGTCTATGAGCGTTTCATCCTGTATGGTAGGGGGTGGAGGTGTTAGATCCAAGGGTATGTCCAGGAAGCTAGATGGACAAGCATGTCAGTGCTCTGGACTCCACATTAGTCGATGTCCTCTCTCGGCTATGGCCACATCACCCCACACCCTATCAGGATATGGCAAGGATATGGGGTGAGGAGACTGCGATGATGGTAGCTTGCTCTTCCATGAGCAAGCTAGTTGATAGGGCCGAGAGACTAGAGATTCATCCCTTTGAACTTGTACCTCAGCAGTTTGTTCTTCCATACCTTGTCATGCTTCCTCCAGTGAAACCTGTTTACAGGACTATCTAGGAGGAAAAGAGAGGTCTTAGAGGGGATCTTGGCATTAAAATTGATACTCCTAGTGCTCTTATTATAGTTAGGCACATAGTTCAGGATCGATGAGTAGTTGGTGCTCCTTAAGCACCTTTACTTTAGATTGGGTGGCTCCTACTCATAGTGGGGAGGAGGATGAGCCGATTGACTTGGAATCCATTCTGAGGAGGAGGTGGGAGATGACATGGAGGGGGAGTCAAGTGGAGAGGAGGATGAGGGGGAAGGACCTTTGGAGGGAGATGACAGTGACCCTGAGTGGCATGACACCTAGGAGATCCTCGAGCAACGCATGAGGAGGTGAGCATGGAGAGAGAGACTCTAGTCTCAGAGGAGACCCTTAGAGGAGATGATGAGTCCGTGATGGGACAACACCATGCCTTTGGATTCGGGAGGCTCCACACCACCAAGTAGCACCTACCACAATAGCTGTTGATCCCACATGGATGCCTGAGACCCGAGTATGTTCAATACTCCTCTCTCTATTTTTTCTTATTGATTTTTATCAGGTTTAGTTTAGTATTCTCTTTTGACTTGCGTTTTGTGATTTTATCTTTTCTCACTATCTCTTATTTTCCTTTTTGTAGCATCTGTACATGAGTGGCGAGAGCTCATCTAGCGAGTATGTGTGGACACCCTATTGATCCCCTCGGGAAGACTTGGGTGAGTTAGCTGCTGATTCAGGGAAGCCCTTAGCCATTGGCTGACATACCGAAACATATTTGCTCTTTTCTAGAATATTACAGAGATGGTGACCTCCCTTCATGCCACAGTAGCTAGGTACGAGACCACCAAGCACTTGATGAGATGAAGCCATTCTCATAGTGAGGCTATGGGTAGCGGGTACCACCATGAGCACTCACACCATTCAATCGATTCTCAACACCGTTGTAGTCACAAAGAGGAGCCCTAGGAATGGCCACGCACCATCGGAGGGATCCCACGAGGATTGATGATCACTGAGCCTTTATTGCTTTGATACCATTTTTTGACATTATACGATTTTTTTTGGTGTGTTTTGGGCTCGTTACGAGTGTTTTTGACCATGCCTGGCGCATGATGACATTGTATACAAACTTGATCCATTATGATATATAGACTCTATTTTTGGTTCGACATTCCATTGTATCCGAGTTGAATCTCTTTGGCTTATCTCTCATGTGTAATCTAGATGTTTAGAATCTTCACTTTCCTATGTTTTTTAGAATGTATGCAATGATGTGAAATGATAACGAGAATGATTTATTTTTGTATTTCATGATTATGATATATGATGATGCAAACACAATGTGATCTTAAAGCTTAGTTTCTTTTACAATTTTTGACATTGTATTTGTCTTGACAAAATGTGAATACATAATGATATGATGAATAGATATGCTTACTCTACTCCTAAATCCACACAACTAATAAGATGGAAGGGATCAACACCGAGAGCTAGGAAGGGCACAAGCCATGAAATTTGTTGAATGATAGTGGTGAGATGAAGACAAAGGTTTGACAGAGCCAAATTGGGATGCTACAACCTTACCCCACTAATGTTACCTCATAGTTTAGAATGTGAATTGCTCTATAGTTTATCTAGACTTGGATCCATAGATGGCCACTTGGTTGACAAAATATGGTTTTAAGGTTTTGAATTCTTCTTGGAATTTTGAACATCTAATCCACTTTTCTTTGACTTAAGATTTCCCAGTAATTGGTCTAATTGTTTATGACTTTCAGGTTTGTCAAAGAGACCCCCTATACCTTGCCCCATGCTACCAGTAGGAAGCACGAGCTCATCACCATGGACAAATCATAGGTGAGTAAGGGAATTTCCTTCCTTTCCCAACCCTACGTCACTAGTAAGAGACGCAGGCTCAACACCGAAGGTTGGTAGGGAAAAGAAATGTGTAAAATAAAATTTTCTATTGATTTGTACTTGACTTACTTATTTGGGAAAAATATTTAGAATGTTCTTATTTCCAAGGAGATGTATGTGGGATGGATGTGACACCATGAAGCTTCTAGAATAGACCATGAACAAAAGACACCTATCCTAAGAAGAAACCAAAAGTAGAACCAAGTATGTAGGCCTTGGTATGGTTACTATCAAAACTTCATCTTATCCTACTAGAACTGATGAAATGATGCAGAAATAGTTGATGATACAATGAAGATTTGAAGAGACATGATTTAAATGTTTTTCCAATATTTTCAGAAGTTCTTGGGGATTTCTATAAGGATAAGCTCCTTGATCACACTTTTTACAAAATGAACAGACAAATGAAAATGCAATGCAGATGCAATAATGTACATATGAGAATGTTGATGGATCATGCATAGTATCTCTTTAGGTGAAGGGAGTTCACGGATTCACTAAAATCCTCACCTTCTAGAGTACACAAATGGAATGCACCATTTTTATAATCTTCCACCACTTGATATGGACCCATCCACATAGGTCTAAACTTTCTTCCCTCACCGATCTTCTTATCAATTTGGCTATCGAGTCTTAATACCAAATATCCTTCATAGATCTCATGTTCATACACCTTTTTATTGTATTGCCAAGCCATGTAGTCAACATACACATTGTTTCATTGCTCAACATTCAATCTAAATTCATCGAGGATTTCTAATTAGGAGAGATGATATTCTTGGTAACCCTCTTCTCCTAGGATCCCATGTAATGAAATGCGGAGGCTAGGTAGTTTGACCTCCAGTGGTAGAACTACCTCAACATCAAACACTAAAGAAAAGGGAGTTTCTCCCATTGGTGTTCTAACTTGATGTTCGGTAGGCCCACAAGGCCAAAAAAGCTTCGATGCCCATCTCGTTTATTCTCCTTAACAATTTTTAGAAGAATGGAATTTAAAGTCTTATTGGTAGCCTCGAATTTTCCATTAGCCTGAGGGTAATAGAGAGAAGCTGTGTGATGACTTATTTTGAACTTTTCACACAACTCACACACCTCGTTATTTTTGAAAGATGTTCCATTATCATAAATAATGACCTATGGCAGCCCATACCTACAAATGATATGGTTCAAGATGAACTTAGCAATTACAGAGAGCCGGGGGGGAAAGTGGTAAGGGGCATGGCCTCTACCCACTTGGTAAAGTACTCCATGGCTGTAAATATGAAATTATGGCCATCTGTTGACAAGGAGAGAATTTCCTTATCAGATCTAGGCCCCACATGGAGAAGGGCCATGGAGTTGAGATCGGTTGTAAAGCTTGTGCCGGTATGTGGATTTCATTGGAAAAATCTTGACACTTGTGGCATCTACGCATAAACTCTACCACATCTTGTTCAAGGGTGGGCTAGAAATAACCCATCTGATGTATCTTTCGGGTAGTAGCAAGGCCACTGAAGTGACCACCACATACCCCGCTATGTGACTCATAAAGAATATTTTCAGACTCTTCATAATCAACACATCTCAATAGAATTCCATCAGAGGCTCTATGATAAAGCACCTGTTCTAGGATGATGTACTTGGTGGAAATTATGTGTAACCGCCTTCTTTGTTGCGATGTTTCCACTTTTGGGTACGTGTAGTTTAAGATGAAATTGATGATGTCGGTGTACCAGGACATACAAAGATAAGGGGACTGGTTTCAACAAAATATACGCACTTGTCGAGGAAAGTCCAAATCTACCAAATCACCCCCGTCTAATGGATTATCAGGACATCCAATCTGTGATGATTTGACCCATAAATTATTTTTGATTTACAAAAGTTAGCTTGAACTTTCCCATTAATGTAATGAAATTCCCAACCTTTTTAGACAAGGATCCTTGCATGAGGAATGTCCATAAGTGGTATGACTTGATGATTACCCTTGTCTCTTGATTAAGCATGCAATGGACCTTAAGCACTTGGTTGTGAAAAATGTGGCAAGGCATTTATTTTCTACTGCGTGTAGCGTGTCTCGTAATTGAGTAACATCTAACTTTGATAAAATAAAAATCCCATTATCACTTGTCATCATCCTCTTGTGCTTTAACATACATGCTAGAAAAATTTACGTAGCTCACGAATATAAGATAAAGGGTGATCGGCCTTAGTGGCATTAGCATGGGAGGGGATAACAAAAATCACTTAATTGCCTTGAAGGCCTCCTCACATTCCAACATCCAATCCAATCTATAATATTTATTTAAAAAATTATTGATTGGATGAATGACGAAAAGGTCAAGTCAGGGATGAACCTTCAAATTGCACTCGAGTTTCCTAAGAAAATATCTAATACTAGACTTGTCGATGGCGGAACCATTTCTAACACAACCCGAATTTTGGCCGGTGAACATCAATTCCTCATGAATATATAATGTAACCCGGGAGCTTTCCATGTATTACACTAAATACACATTTCTCTATATTTAATGTGACTCGTGCTTACTCAATCAAGCATGAGAGAATGATACGAAGCACCTCTGGGTGATCGCAACACTTCCTTGCCTTAGCCAGTAGGTCATCCACGTAGGATTCCACAATCTTATGAATAATATCATGGAATATGTAGGTCATTTCTCATTGGTATGTAGTGTTAGCATTCTTAAGACCAAATGACATGATGACATAACAATAAGTTCCCCAAGGAGTTATAAACATAGTTTTAGCTTGATCCTCGACAGAGATTTTGATTTTATTGTATCCCAAAAACCCATCCATGAGGGACAACAACTCAAATCCATTCATTGCATCGATGATAACATCAATGGATGGTAGTGGGAAATCATCCTTGGGACAAGCCTTGTTGATGTCCTGGAAATTTATGCAAGCATGGATCTTTCCATTTTTTTGAGAACGGGGATAATGTTAGATACCCATTGTGAATAATCAACCATCTTGTTAAATCCTACTTGGAGAAGCTTCTTTTCTTCTTCTTTTACCATAAGGTCTACCTTTGGCTTCATAGGTCTTGATTTCTTCTTAATTGGTTTGGTTTGTCGTCCGTTCTTAGTAACAAGATCTTAGTAATGAGATTCTGAATGCGACGTGTGGTGCAATTCCCATCATTTCCTTATAACTAAATGTGAAGGCTTTTTGATGTTCCTTAAGGACTTGGGTATGAATTTCTACTTCCTCTAGAGTTAAAGAGGACCCTAGTTTTAAATACCCTCTATCTCTACAACAATGATTTCATCCTTGACATCTGAAATACCCTCGATCAAACCTATAACCTCTAATTCCATCATGGGAACCAACTTTTCTTTTGGTAACATGCTTACTGGCTTATTTAACTTGTTGGTGGAAATATCAAATTCAAAGTGGACCCCTAGCCTTTTCTTCAAGTTGTCCAGATGTATGTCAAAGTGCTTTGGATCACCCTGAGTGATAAATAATTTCCCTAAATGTAGGAATCTGACTTCTTGGAATAGGGTTGACAGGATTGTTTTCGTGCAGTGTATCCAAGGGAAACCAAGAATCATATTATAGTTGGTTTCCCAATCTATAATATAAAAATCAATAAGCACTATCTTGGGTCCAAGAGTGACTAGTAATACTATGGTCCCAATCGAGGTCACCTTGAGACTATCATAGCCTCTTAATGTGTTTCGCATCGAGGAGAAATTATTCTCCCCATATCCTAACTTTTGAAGAAAAGAGAAGGAAAATATGTTAAATGATGCCCCATTGCCGATCATTGCACACTCCACATAGTTGTTGGAGATCCAAAATTGTAAAAACAGGGCTAGATCACCTCTACGAGCTATTTTGACATCTATAGGCATCTTGCTTATGTCAAATACAAACCCAATATCCCTTTCAGGATGCCTGGAGGAAAACATCAAAGTCTATATGGTTTATCTGCACCTCTGGTGGTGGGGTAATGTTAGCCAAATGGCGAGACCAAGCACTTCCAAGAGAGCGGCTTGATGAGCAGGATAATTCTTTAGTAGATCTAAGAAGGAAATGTGTGAAAAGGTCTTGGTTAGATCACTGATCAAGTCATAAGCCCTTACCGGATTGCTTAGCGTGACATGCTCATTATTCGAGACAACTGGGTAAATCGGGATCAGCTACGATGAATAGTCTTTGGCTCTTGTTGTAGTGTTAATTTGGAGTTCAACGTCCAACTCAACCAAACTAATGATCTTTGTTTACAAGTGACCATCCAAAGGAGGTTCCATCGTGGGTTTGATGAAGTTGAGGCTTCATGATCATGAGTCCCTATTACAATGCCTTTATTCGAACCATTAGGATCCAGTCTTCCATCATTCAAATGCATGGGGAGAGGATCATTGAAGATTCCCAATGGCGTGTTCAGGAGAGACACTTTGGTCCCATATAGGTTTTTTTATTAGGTGGAGTTGGGATGGCTAGAAACATGTCGACAAACAAATGTCTTTGGTCTTCGGAAAGTGTTGCAAAAACTTATTAAAATCACATAAAGTTCTTATGTCATTCCCATAAACCCTATAGAAACCACAATACAAGTCAGGATCATAATCCCGAGGCCTTTGGTTTGTTCCTTGTTATGGTTCAAAACCACATTATTTTTGGTTGTTGACTATTATAGTTAACACTTTGGAAACCTTTCCTAGTTCTTGAATTGGTTGGGGTATTGACTAGGGCTTTGGGTTTGCATTTATCTTTGTGGCTAAGGTTGTTGTTGTTGTTGGGGACAATTAAAATCCATAGTGTTTACTTGAGGGTGAAAAATTGTTGTTCCTCTAATTGTTGCCATTGTTACTCCCATTGTTGTTTTTATTCACTATACCTATACCGGTGGGATTAACAACATTAGGATTTTTAGGCTGGTCACTTACACCATTGGTCGTGACTCCATGATTCTTGTTTTAATGATATTTTATCCTTGATTGTTATTTGTATTGTTGGAGTAGTGGGAGTGTTTTGAGAAGGGGTAACTAACTTCCCATTTTCTCGTAGGTTCTTACGACCACTGTCGATGGCCGTTTGGTCAATTTGAAGAGCACCCTCTAGCACCTCTTCATAGCTCCTTAGCGGGAAGTTTTGAACCTCTTCCTTCGTCTCTCTGTTGAGGGAGTGGAGGAACAAATCAAAAAGTTTCATTTGGTCCATGTTTGGAGAACTTGTGGAAGAGTAGAGAACATGTTGCCACCTCTAAATGAAGTGAACTATAGACTCGTTATGTTCTTGTTTGATATGAAGAAATTCTCTAATTCTGTTCATAAAATGATTGTTCATATCAAAGGCTTTGATAAAATCGTGATAGTTGCTTGAATGAGTGTATCAAGCCTCCGGTATCCTATAATACCAGTTGAGAGAAATAACTTCAAGTGTCTTAGGGAAAATATTTGCAATGACTGCATCCCATGGGAGTAGCTCTCGAATGGTCATTGCATAAGCTTTGATGTGGGCATTTGGATCACCCTCCCCCTTGAACTTTAGGAGATCAGGAAAGGGTCTCGGGAGCATGACTTCTCGAATGGAGAAATCTAGGGGTTCTTTGAGATATTGGAATAAGTCCCCATTGCATATGTTTCCACCATTGAAGACCCTTCTTTGGGGAGGTGGGGCTTGCGTTGCCTTATGAAATGGGATAGCATAAATATTTGGTGGGGCATATGACATCCCTTGCATTTTCCATATGGACCTGGGTAGGTGTACATGTCCCCCTGTGGAGATTTGGAATACATGTGTATATATGGGGGTTGACTTCCTTGATATGGAGCTGAAGGCACGAAGCTAGGGAATGTCACATTTCCGGTTGGTATAGCGTTTGAGAATGCACTTTTGGCTAGTGCCTATTGTAGATGACCATATGTGGCTTGAGGAGGCATACCCAAGGTACCCATCTTAGTTAAAAAGTCTACATAGTTCATAATATTCATGTAGACTGGCGGGTTCTAGGAAATCAGTATTTTCCCATGGTTCAATGGGTAGGAAGGAGCCCACACTTTCCCTGCGTATGAATTCTTTGCATTACTGGGAAAGCTCTAACTCCTTGACCCTTTCAACCAAAGCTGAAATGACATTGCTTGTTGATGAGGTGGTGCCTGTTTGGTGTCATTGTCCTCTCAAAATTCTCCCTCTTTTGAGAAGTTCAAAATTGAAATTTTTTTGAGTTAATGCCTTTTCATTGTTCTGGTAAAGGGAAAAGTCAAGAAGTCGAAAAAACTATGTTTTTTGAGTCATTTTGTGTGATTTGTGGGTTTGTCGGAAATTTTTTTCCCATGTGTCCCAAGTTCATTCGGGCTCCTTGTTCACCGATCAGCCACTTTACTTGAAAATTTGTTCTCTTGTGGGCCCGTTGAAACTTTTTGTTCCAAGTTCACTTAGGACTTGTTGTTCACCTCTCACCCACTTCGGCCACATCGTGCACTTCATGTACTTTCATCCCTCATGTCCTGTGAACATTTATGCATCTTGTCCCCGTGTCGGCCCGCATCAACCGAATCGCTCTTTCACGTCCCACGTGTCCCAAATGAACCAAAGGCCATCTGGGCTTATTTTTCCCACTCTTCCCGAATATATTGCTTTTTAAGTTGGTAGATGCATATTTAATGCACATTTATTATATTTCTCTCTCTACGTGGCTATTTAAAAATCTCTTCCCCTACGCATTTTTGTACACTGCTTTCTTACTATAAATCGCTCATACCCTCGTAATCGAAATTTCTGTGCACATACTCAATTCCCCGATAATTCCATCAAGAGTTCAGACTGTGACTTTGTTTTTCAAATCACTATCAACATGAAGATTAAATTCCAATGTCAGGAGCAATTTTCACCACTCGAGTTTGCCGTTCCCGATATAAGGGACAGTGAAGTTTGTCACTTGGACTTTGGTGATTTATGGACTAGGATGACAGACTCAAACCCCAAACCTATGGAACAAATGATTTATGTTAGTGGCTTGGAATTCACCACTAGTTTCCCAATCTCAATGCAATTTACAAATATGGTACTTTCCTGCGGTACTTATTTCAATCCCGACTCAAGCTAACTAATGAATGTGCATGGGAGCTCATTGCCAAGCTTGATGTTGCTGCCATTGGCACTTCCCTAAGGATTCCTGAAATGGACAATTCTATAGTAATCTCTCAGAACTAGGCGCAGGCCCTCTTCGACCAGGACAGTGAAAAATACAAGGAAAGGGTGGCAAAGTCTTGGCTTAAAAACCCTAAAAAGGGGGTGTCCCGTCTGTCCAAAGCTCTGTTTCATGCCGATTTTAATGAGGAGCTATCAGATTTTATAATCCTACTAGCTCGGGTCATGGGCTTACCCTCTACCAATGAGTTCCATTTCTAGATGTGCCCACTTATCAACATGGTGTGCAAAGGAACTCAGAATATCAACTGGGTAGAAATCATTAGCATGAACCTAGCAGAGTAGCTATCTAATGTACAACAAACAAAGAAGTTTTACATGACTTCATATCTGATGTATACCCTAGTAGCATCAAGGTAATGGTTTGGATTCACATACATTGATGCTCATAAAGGTGACCCTATATATGCTTACTATCCTCA
The DNA here is from genome assembly GCA_018340775.1 of Taxus wallichiana var. yunnanensis. Lineage (NCBI taxonomy): Eukaryota > Viridiplantae > Streptophyta > Pinopsida > Cupressales > Taxaceae > Taxus > Taxus wallichiana. The sequence goes on from CM031239.1 coordinate 125,472,772, forward strand.
ATTCACCTTGGACACTAGCAATCGTAACTTTAGGAGGGTGAATGATGCTTTCACCATGTACATTGTAAGACTTCTGGAGAGCGACATGGTGAGGAGGTTCTCTGATGAAGCCATGAACCTAATATCAAAGTACGGTGCCTACTTCATTCAGTTCAAAAAATTCTCCTATATCAGGCTTGCAGGCTATGAGAGCACCCCTCTCAAGCTTCCTATGTTCTACAACGATAAAATGGCCTTGATCGAGATATGTAGGCAATTGGACAAGTTACACAGAACCTGTAGGGATAAGAAAATCACTGGCCTGCACTTCCCTATATCTTTGGGAAACTACACCTACAAGACGGCTCTAGATGCACAAAACATAGAGAGAGCCCTGCTCCCATCACTGTCCATTTCTTCAGGCCAAGAACTTGTTTTGACTTGAAGAAATTTATTGAGCAGAACCTCAGAATCAATTACCATCATATGGCAGACACAAAAGACTATTGGGCTGATTGTGCTGATGATTTTGAGGCAAGGAGGAGACACTATGGCAGGTTTTCTCTCCAATTGATCCAAGAGCTTAACTTGTACCAAGTTCCTGAAGGGCTTTAGGATGATAATTCCGACTTGTTTTCATATGAATATGACAACTTGGTCAAACACACTCCCTTGGAGGATTTGGATTGGTTCAAAAAGGAGAAGGATGATCTGGCTGAAATCTTAGCCCCTGTCCTAGTAAGAACCAAAATCTGGTTTGACAGGAGAGTTTGTGAGTTTAGAAGGCATTCAGGAGAATCCTCCTCCAAGGATACTTCAACACCAAGAAAGGAGGCATTGACACCCAGTTTGGAAGCACTGCCATGTACAGACCCCTCCTGCCTCATCAACTAAAGGTCCTACATCCTCCACTCCTTCCTCATCCACCCAAGTATATCAGAAGAAAATCAAAGAAGTCAAGAAGGAGCCTATTGAAGAAGATCCCCTGATGAAGCATTCAGAATTGCCCTCAGGACTAGAGAACATCATTGTTCTCAGTGAAAGCAAGGATAGTGAAGTGCCAGTCTCTATAAGTGCTCCAGAAGCCCTAACGGATAAGGAAAAAGAAGTTCAAAGCACTGAGCTTCCAAGCACCATTGACTCCTCTGTACCAGAAGCCCCAAGTGCCCCACTCATATCTCAACTAGAGGAAACAATAGTGCACACTCTGAGTGCCATGAGTTCTCTTTCTCTTGGTCCTCTTGCCCCACCTTCTTCTTCCTCCTCTTCTTTTGCATGGGTACAACCTTTCGTTGATAGTAGGAAGAGAAAGTCTTCCTCTCGAATCTCGGGACCCAATTTTGATGTTGTGGCGGCCTTATTGGGTACTACCCCTCCTACTCCTACCAAGAAGGCCAGGACCACCTCACGAATAGTATCCGATGCTCAAGGAAAGAAATTCTTGGAGATAGCCAAGCCCAAGGTTGATAAGCCAGAATAAGATTTGCAAGCATCTGATCTAGAGCTCTCAAGGATCCCCATGGGAGAATCCACCCCTGAAGGTGAGATTCACAATCTTCAAGAAATAGTCACCAGAGTCATTGGAAGAGTGGAAAAGGGCAACAAACAATAGAGCAGTTAGAAGAGAAGGCTCAAGTTCTTGTAGGTTTCATCAAGTCACTGTTGTCCAAAGATAAAGTTTTAGACCCCACCCCATTGACTACTCTTCCACCACCTGTGATCCTCAGCCAAGAAGAAGTCCAGAGTATCAAAGATATACATAGATATTCCATCTATGGAAGGGCTATGGAGGCCATGGTGGATGATATGCTCATCACAGGATTGAATTTCATTGGTGAAGCCTTCAAACTCAATGAGAAGGTAACTAATATGCAACAGAGACTCTCCTCCACCATTGGAAATATAGATAAAGAGCTCAAACTCTGGAGCAACTGTATAGTAGACCTTCACCTTATGGGACAGGCTGATGAAAATATTTTAATGGCAAGCAAGGTCTTCGATGATGCAAAAGATAACTTGTCAAAATCATGGGTATATAGTGTGGAATGGAAAATCAAGGTCTTTAGAGGAAGCTTTGGGAGAATTGAGAAATAGCTGGCAGAAGGGTGAGGCCTTCAAGACTTTGGTGGTATCTACTTTCAAGGATATACATTTCCACCTCCATGATGAGACCTCTGGTGTGCCTCTCTCCTTGTAAGAAATCAAATCTCAATTTAGAGATTTTGTCAAAGATAATTTGTTCAAAGAGGATTCTGTCTCCAAGGAAAAGATGAAGGAAATCTACTCTCTCCAGTCTGCTATTGAAGAAGCAAATAAAGATTATCATACACACGTCGAATTCGACAAAGAGATGGAGAGGTGTCTCGGATTTTGGACCCAGTCCACTACCAACACATCGGTCCCACGTGGCAGAGACATAGCAGAGGTGTTAAAAAGGTTTAGAGAACGGATCCTCAAATCAGTGGGCCCTTCTCAATCATGAACACTTGTCTTCTTCTCCTGACTTTTCTCCCTTCTTTCTTTCCTCATCTTGGATTTATTGTAATTAGTTGGGGTTTTGTTGAGCAGCCCTTTAACTAAACATTATTTAAAGGTAGTTACCAAGAGTAACTGATTTGTAAAACTATATAGTGGCCTCTCTTTGCCATTTTGAAAGGGGGTACTTGGCTTATTTTTGAAAGTGTAAGAAATAGTAAAGAAATCAATACAAAAGGATATTCTTTCTTTTTTCATCTGATTCTTTTATTCACAAGCTATCTATTGAATATTGTTAGATCATTTTTCTGCATTATGCTAAGAAGCTTTGTATTCTTGTAGATGTTATTTATGGAACTATGTGTCTTTTCAAATTGCATCTCATTAATTCAAGTACGAATGGTCTCATTCTAATTCATTATATTCTCACACATAAGGAATTATTTTGTCATCTATAATTCTGGAGAATGCTTTTCTACTCATTTCCACATCTTCATTCCTCTGTACTTTTGTGATTGATGATCTATTAAAAACACTTTCATGATATCCAAGTCCCACAGTAAAACTATGCTCTGTACATATGTAAATAAGTTTTGCTTTTGAATAAGGGAACCTCTCCCACTAAAAGAGGAGGGACTTCTTGTCCCCTGACTGTTGTTCTTCTTGAAGTCCTTTTTGACGACCAATAGTTTTTGGCGACTCCTTGGGATATTGTTTCTTGACGTATTCCAGTTCCATAATCATTTATCGATCATCCTTTGATCTGAAACTCCACATTTTACTCGTGGGAGAAGGGCCCGTGGTATTGAAGATTCTCAGTTTCAGCTTTTGGAACAACAGAGTTTTCCCTTCCCTTCAACAGGAAGAAATAGAAGAGCTCGTTCAACAAGCATTCCTCCTGTCAAAAGTAGAACCCCCGTGGGTGGTTTTTCTTCAGAGAAACTCAGTCCTAATCTCTGTGCTTTGATTCTTGTTGGTGTTTCAGTTCCCCTTCAAACCATTTTTCCAAGAATGGTGGTACCATTTCCTTGAGGTAATCATGTTGGGCCTCTCACCCTTCCTCAGCCTTTGCATGAGTTACCTAGAGGTAACCGGAAGAACTTTCCCAAATTCAGAGGTGATGGTAAGGTACATCTTGATGAGCATATTGCGGCCTTTATAGTTGCATGTGGAGTTCTGGGAGTTGAACATGAAGATGTCTCAGTAAGGATTTTTGTTGAAACTTTACAAGATAATGTGGTTGATTGGTTCTATCACCTTCCAACTAGGAGCTATCACTAGCTGGAACACAATGAGAGAAAGGTTTGAGAATCATTTCAAACCGGTGGAAGATGTGCATGCTTTGCTGGCCCAAATTTCTCAAATAAAGAAGGAACCACAAGAGCCCATGAGAGAATTTGTAGCCTGATTCAACAAGTTGATTAACAAAATCCCACCGATACTCGAACTCGAAGATAAAATTCAAAAATGCTTCTTCCTGAATGCCCAATTTCCGGAAGTTAGTTACGCATTGAGAAGAGCTAATCTTGCAACATTGGTGAAGATCAAACTCTTGTTGTTAGTGTCGAAGATGATTTAATCATGTCAGGGAAGTTGAGAAGAGATCCTTCTAAATCTAGGTCTTCTTCTTCCTCCTCTTCCACTCTGGGCCTAATACTGATCCACTAGTACAAAAAATTACAAATGATCTCATCACCATTAAGAAACAATTGGCTTAGCATGCCCCGTATGCAGACATTCCAAGGAGGAATTTTCAGCTAAGAAATCATTTTCCTACTTCTCAAACAAGACTAGCACTTGAAAGACCTCCTATTAAAGTCCCTCATTAAACACAACTGTGAAGTTGAAGAACCACATGATGAAGAGGTCAGTGAAGATTGTGAAGAATTTGTTGAAGAGGTTGATGAAGAAGCAGAGGAACCTGAGGGATCTCGAGTTAATTTCTTCACTACTGAAGGTGTTGATGAAGAAGATGATTATGACAAAGGAGTGGCGGACATGAATAGTGAATCATACACTGTCATGACTCGAGAGTAGAAAAACAAAAAGGAGAAAGTGATGTAGCTGGCCAAAAGATCTAAGGAACATCCAATGACTATTCTTGTAATTGCAAAAAGAGGATTTCCTATCCCCATTACATCCACACCCAAGGTGAGTCCTGTCAATTCTGCTACTAAAGTTACTTCTTTTTCAACTCCTAAGACCGATAAGCCTAGGTTTCCAAGTGAGGATAGCTCGTCCACTTCTGGGTCTTTCGATATCATTGATCACCTGAAAAAGACCAAGGTTCAAATCTCAGAGGTGAGTACTATCAAACCCACCCCAAGGATTTTTCCAAAATGGTTCACTTTGTCAATTCCCATTCCAAAACTACCTCTAAAGGCCTCTTACCCACTCCATCTTCTGCACCACAACCCAATCTGGTAGCCTCTATCACCTCACCTAATGACAAGATCAAACCATTCTATGTAACCCTCCTTATAGTAGGCCATAGACTCAGGGGCATCAGACAATGTAATGCCTACCAAAGTAGCCCATGCCTTAGGCCTAACTCTCACATGCACTTACGGGTCTTGTTATTCTATGGAGAGTAAGGAAGTACCCCTAGTCGGAAGAATTAAGGATGCACAAGTAGCTTTTGCTGCTTTTCCTGAGAAGAAGGTTTTGGCTACTATCCTAGTAGCAGACATTCCTCCTTCATATGGAATGCTACTAAGTAGGAACTTCTGTAAAGATGTGGGAGGAGAAATTCAAATGGATTGGTCACATGCCCTCATACCTGTTAATGGGAAAATGAAGAAGTTGTTGCCTGAGAAGCAATCTGAGTATATTGTACAAAAAATAGATGATCCCAAAGCACAAATACTTTATGAGGATATGGGGCATGGAAACTATATGATTATGTCTCGGAGGAGATCCAACTTCCCAAAAGATCACTTGGGGATCCTAATGGTGTTTGGATATTAGAGTTTGATGGAAGTTGTTCCTCAGCTGGTTCTGGAGCTGGTGTAGTATTATCATCTCCTGAGGGAAAGGTTTGTCCTCTCTCATTCAAGTTACAATTTGAAAATACTAATAATACAACAGAGTATGAAGCTCTCATTCTTGGGCTTCATGTGGCAAAAGAAAAGGGTGTGAAGAATATTCTAGCTCGCAGAGACGTGGAGCTAATTGTTAAGTAGGTTAGAAACCTTTTCCAGGTAAAGAATAGAAGGTTGAAACATTACAGGAATCAGGTGTGGGACTCCATCAAATTTCTTGACACCTTCTCCATTGAAGTAGTGCCTAGGGAGAAGAACACCATGGCTGATTCACTAGCAGTCTCAGGATCATTGCTTGATACCTCATCCTAACTTTTCTCAAGATAGGTTTACCATTGAAATAATCCATAGGCCCAGTGTACCTGATAATGCAAGTAACTGGAAAGTTTTCAATGATGATCAACATTTTCTTTCTTTCTTAGAACTCGGGATAACTTTGAACAGTTGTACTTTGAGGGAAGTGACAATTTGCCTCGTGAGAGTGTGCCTTCCAATAAAGAAGATGTCAAAGAAGAAGAGACAGATCAAGATGGATGTATCAAACTCAAAGGGAACAAGATTCCAAAGGGACTGGTGAGTTTAGAAGAATTTTTGACAAGCATGATAGGTATGTGAAGTCTAAAGCTTCTACTAGATCACAACAATCAGCTGAGTATGATAAAACTAATATTGGGAGTTCTATTGACCCTAAACTCGTGAACATTGGAAAATGTTGCACACTAGAAGAAAAGAAGAAAGTAATTAATCTTTTAAGGGAGTATAAATATGTTCTTTCTTATTCTTATGAGGATTTAAAATCTTTTCAACCCAAGGAGATGCAGCATTTCATCCCTCTCAAACCTAGGATTAAGCCTTTCAGGTAGAAACAAAGGCAATACAATCCTAAGATAGCTGACACTATTTTTCAGGAAATACAGAAGTTATTAAAAGCCAAAATCATTTTTCCTATCCACCATTCAACATGGATTGCCAACATTGTGCCTGTTAGAAAGAAAAATGGTGAGATTCGTATCTGTGTTGACTTCAAAAATCTGAATCAAGCTTCTTTAAAGGACAACTATCCTTTTCCCATGATGGATCAAGTCTTACAAGCTGTAACGGGATCTGAAATGTTGTCTATGCTTGATGGCTTCTCAAGATATAATCAGTGGAAGTTAATACTACACAAGTAGATCAACACAAAATGGCCTTTTGGGCTCATTAATGTTGGTGCCACTTTCTAGAGAGCTATGGACTTGGCCTTTGGAAGTTTAAAAGGGAAGTGTATTGTCATGTACCTTGATGACTTGACTGTATTTTCCAAAGTAAGGGCAGATCATTTTCAGCACCTGGAAATGGTTCTTCTAAAATGTAGAAAACATGGGATCTCTTTAAATCCTAAGAAATCTATCTTCTGTGTCACAGAGGGAAAATTGTTAGGGCATGTTGTCTCTAAAGATGGTATAAAAATTGATCCTGAGCGAGTTCAAGCTATTCAGTAGATTCCCCTTCCAACCAGCAAGAAGGGAGTGCATTCTTTCTTTGGTAAGATTAACTTCCTGAGAAGATTCATCCCTGATTTCGTAGAGCTAACCTTGAATATCTCTCAAATGATGAAGGGAAAACAGACGTTTGGCTGGTCTCCTGAAGGTAAAGAAGCCTTTGAAGGTATTAAAAGGGATATCGCTAAAACTCCCGTCTTAGCATGTCCAGATTTCAGTAAAGATTTTATTATCTATTGTTATGCCACAGATAATACCCTAGCTGCTGTTTTGACTCAAGAAGATTCTAATAATCACGAACTCCCAATTGCATTTATGAGCTACATTCTTAAAAATCATGAGTTAAAATATACCATAATGGAGAAACATGCTTTCGTAGTGGTTAAAGCTATCAAGCAGTTTCGTTTTTACATTCTTAACTCTCACTCCACAGTATTTGTACCTGATACAACCATCAAGTCCATTCTCACATAGTAGGAGTTTGGATCCAAGAGAGGAAACTGGTGGCCAAGGTTCAAGAATATGACATTGACATCAAACCAACCAAGCTCATCCGTGGAAAAGGCCTGTGTGAACTCATCACTGAGGGAGCTAGACATGAGTTACCAGAGGATAAAGTTGATCTCCCTACCATTCTATTTCTTGGCTCAATTGATGAATGGTATGCTGATATCACACACTTTCTCACATATGGAGAATGTCCCTCTCATTTGACTACCAAAGAGAGGAGAGCTGTTAAGCTAAGATCAGCCCAATATGTGTTGTGGGAAAATGCCTTGTTTAAGCGTGGGTTGGATGGAAGATTTCTAAAATGTGTGGACAAGGAACAATAGAGGAAGCTGCTTTTAGCTTTTCATAATCAAGCATGTGGAGGGCACTACTCATCAACTGTCACTGCTCATAAGATTCTTCGTGCAGGATATTACTTGGCCTACCTTGTTCAAAGATGCATCAAAGTGGATTGATAAATGCGAAGCTTGTCAAACCTTCGTGGGTAGACCCAAGTTGGCTTCTTTTCCCCTTAAACTAGTTGTGATCGAAGAGCCTTTTCAACAATGGGGTTTAGATTTCATTGGAACACTTAATCCCTCTTCTAGTGCTGGTCACACCCACGTATTAACTGCCACAGATTATTTTACTAAATGGGTAGAAGCCATTCTAGTGAAGAGTACTACTTCAGAAGTAGTATGTAGTTTTATCAAAGAAAACATCTTGGTGAGGTTTGGTGTACCAAATAAAATAGTGACAGATAATGCTTCAAATTTTTCTTCAATCGATGATGGATTTTTGTTATGGATTTGGCATCTCCTGGCTCACTCCTTAGATTATTATCCTCGGGGAATGGACAAGCAAAATCGACAAACAAAAATCTGGTGGCTATAATAAGAAATCTAGTTAATGAATCTCATAGGAACTGACACAAGAAACTTTATGATGCTCTTTGGGTAGATATGATCACACCTAAAAGAGCCATTGGGATGTCCCCTTTTCAGGTAGTATATGGAGTGGAAGCTCAATTGCCCGTAATGAGAACTACCAGCCTTACATTCAATGAAGGCCATTGCAGACACCAGTTTCAATGATTCTTTGGATAAAAGGATCATGTACCTTCACAAATTGAATGAGGATAGATTGAAGGTCGCTGATAGAATATCTTCTCACCAATAGAAAGTAAAGGCCTTGTTTGATAAAAAAATCCAGATCCAAGGATTTCAAAGTTGGAGACATTGTTTTGTTGTGGGATAAAAGGCATGAACCTCATGGTAGCCATGGCAAGTTTGATTCTCTTTGGCTCGGACCTTTCAAGATCAGGCACTTTACTAGTGAGAATTCTTTTTACCTTGATTATATGGATGGTTCTTCCCTCCCACTTCCTTATAGTGGGCAGTACCTAAAATTGTTTAAGTCATAGGTGATTAGGAAGTCCTTTGTATATTCTGTATAGCGTGTGTGTGTTTCCCCTTCCTTTTCCTTGTTTTGGTGTGTTGTTCGTTTGGGGTGTTGTCTTCTGTATTGGTTTTCTTTTGACTCTGTGGCCCAATGGATAAGGTATTGGTCTGCTTCCCCTAGATTTTCTGAGAGTTCTTACCTTGTCTCATTCTTTTGGACTTTAGCCAAGTCATCCCCAGAAGGAGCCAACTATTGTCCTCTCAAAATTCCCCCTCTTTTGAGAAGTTCAAAATTGAAATTTTTATTGAGTTAATGCCTTTTCTGCTGTTCTGGTAAAGGGAAAAGTCAAGAAGTAAAAACTACGTTTTTGAGTCATTTTGTGTGATTTGGTCTGTTAGACATTTTTGTCCCATGTGTCCCACGTTCATTTGGGCTCCCTATTTTCTAATCATCCGCTTTACCCGAAAATTTGTTCTCTTGCGGGCCCGTCGAACTTTTTGTTCCAAATGTTCCAAGTTCACTCAGGACTCGTTGTTCACCTTTCGCCTCGCCTTCGGCCACATCACGCACTTCACATACTTTTCTCCTTAATGTCACGTGAACATTTGTGCATCTTGTCCCCACGTCACCCGCATCGGCTGAATCGCTCTTTCGTGTCCCACATGTCCCAAATGAACCAAAGGCCATTTGGGCTAATTTTTCCCGCTCTTCCTGAATATCTTACTTTTTAAGTTGGTAGATGTGTATTTAATGCACATTTATTATATTTCTCTCTCCTAAATGACTATTTAATAAGCTCTTCCCCTACACATTTTTGCACACTACTTTCTTGCTATCAATTGCTCATACCCTCGCAATCAAAATTTCTGCACATACCTGATTCCCCTGTAATTCCATCAAGAGTTCAGACTGTGACTTTGTTTTTCAAATCACTATCAACATGAAGATTAAATTCCAAGGTCAGGAGCAAGTTTCACCGCTCGAGTCTGCCATTCCCGATATAGGGGACAGTGAAGTTCGTCACCTAGACTTTGGAGATTTCTGGACTAGGATGACAAACTCAAACCCCTCTCCTATGGCACAAATGATTCATGATAGTGCTTGGAATTCACCGCTAGTTTGCCAATCTCAGTGCAATGTGCAGATATGGTACTCACCTGTGGTACTCATTTCAATCCCAACTCAAGTGAACTTACGAATGTGCATGGGGAGCTCATTTCCAAGCTCGATCTTTTTACTACCATTAGCACTTTGCCCTAAGGATTCCTAAAATGGACAATTCTATAGTAATCTCTCAGAACCAAGCACAGGCCCTCTTCGACCAGGATAGTGAAAAATACAAGGCGAGGGTGGCAAAGTCTTGGCTTAAAAACCCTAAAAAGGGGGTGTCCCATCTATCCAAAGCTCTATTTCGTGCCAATTTTAATGAGGAGTGTCAGATTTTATAATCCTACTAGCTCAGGTCATGGGTTTACCCTCTACCAATGAGTTCCATTTCTGGATGTGCCCACTTATCAACATGGTGTGCAAAGGAACTCAAAATATCAACTGGGCAGAAATCATTAGCATGAACCTAGCAGAGCAGCTGTCTAATGTACAACAAAAAAATAAGTTTTACATGATTTCATATATGATGTATACCCTAGCAGGATCAAGGAAATGGTTTGGATTCAAATACATTGATGCTCATGAAGGTGACCCTATATATGCTTACTATCCTCAATTCACCTTGGAAATTAGTAATCGCAACTTTAGGAGGGTGAATAATGCTTTCACCATGTACATTGTAAGACTTCCGAGAGCGACATGGTAAGGAGGTTCTCTGATGAAGCCATGAACCTAATATAAAAGTACATGCCTACTTCATTCGGTTCGAGAAAATTCTTCTATATCGGCTTGCAGGCTATGAGAGAGCACCCCTCTCAAGCTTCCTATGTTCCAGTAATGCTAAAATGGCCTTGATCAATATATGTAGGTAATTGGACAAGTTACACGTAACTCCGTAGGGATAATAAATTCATTGGCCCGCACTTCCCTATATCTTTGGGAAACTACACTGCAAGATGGCTCTAGATGCACAAAACATAGAGAGAGCCCGGCTCCCATCACTTTGTCAATTTCTTCGGGCCAAGAACTTGTTTTGAATTGAAGAAATTTATTAAGAAAAACCTCGGAATCAATTACCATCATATGGTAGACACAGAAGACTATTGGGCTGACTGTGTTGATGATTTTGAGGCAAGGAGGAGACACTATGGCAGGTTTTCTCTCCAACTAATCCAAGAACTTAAGCTGGTACCAAGTTCCTGAAGGGCTTCAAGATGATAATTCTAACCTGTTTTCATATGAATATGAAAACTTGGTCAAACACACTCCCTTGGAGGATTTGGATTGGTTCAAAAAGGAGAAGGATGATCTGGCTGAAATCTTAGCCCCTGTCCTAGTAAGAACCAAAATCTGGTTTGACAGGAGAGTTCGTGAGTTTAGAAGGCATTCAAGAGAATCCTCCTCCAAGGATACTTCAACACCAAGAAAGGAGGCATTGACACCTAGTTCGGAAGCACTTGCACATACCCCTCCTGCCTCGTCAACTAAAGGTCCTACATCCTCCACTCCTTCCTCATCCACCCAAGTATATCAGAAATAAATCAAATAAGTTAAGAAGGATCCTATTGAAGAAGATCCCCTGATGAAGCATTTATAATCACCCTCAGGACCAAAGAACATCATTTTCTCAGTAAAAGTGAGGATACTGAAGTTGCATACTCTATAAGCACTCCAAAATCCCCAACGGATAAGGAAAAAGAAGTTCAAAGCACTGAGATTTCGAACACCATTGACTCCTATGTACCAGAAGCCCCGAGTGCCCCACTCATATCTCAACTAAAGGCAACAAAAGAGTGTACACTTTGAGTGTCATGAGTTATCTTTCTCTTGGTCCTCTTACCCCACCTTCTTCTTCCTCCTCTTATTTTCCATCCGTCCTGACCTTTCGTTTATAGTAGGAAGAGAAAGTCTTCCTCTCAAATCTTAGGACCCAATTTTGATGCTATGGCGGCCTTATTGGGTACTACCCTCTCCTACTCCTGCCAAGAAGGCCAGACCACCTCACGAATAGTATCCGATGCTCGGGGCCAAAAATTCCTAGAGATAGCCAAACTGAAGGTTGACAAGCCGAGCAGAGATTTGCAAGCATCTTCTCTACAGCTCTCAAGGATCCCCATGGGAGAATCCATCCCTAAAGGTGAGATTAACAATCTTCAAGAAATATTCACGAGTCATTGGAAGAGTGGAAAAGGGAAACAAACAATAGATCGAGTTGGAAGAGTAGGCTTAGGTTCTTGTAGGTTTCATCAAGTCACTGTTGTCCAAAGATAAAGTTGTAGACCCCACCCTATTGACTACTCTTCCACCACCTATGATCCTCAGCCAAGAATAAGTCTAGAGTATCAAAGATATTGTAACATCCTCATTTTATACATTAGAACAAGTCAATTTTTTTTTTTTTGATAAATGCTTCCTGGTTCTAAATACATAATTTAGAACTCACAAATCAAATAACCATTCTTATAACAGATAACCATATGCAGCTGTAATGACTTGGAGTACCTTTGATCTATTCATTCCATGACTCGGTAATCTATCGATCTATTCATGAGTAATAAGAGTTGGAGTTTTCATTTAACACTTCACTCTTGCGGTTCTCTTCCTATTCAGGATTCGAATGCTCTGTCCAAGGAACCTAAGCCCGAATAATTGTTACCATTATTCATCGGCATCTCATCCCTTAGACCAGTGACTCGGAGACAACGAAATCGAAGCTTGCGATACTTTGGCCAAAGATTTGAAACATCTGCTTATGTCTCGTATTCCTAACTACGCATACTCGTCAATCTAGAATATGTCCTTCACCCCCTTCTTATGTTATATGGAATGTATTATACCGACTTTTGTCGGTCCCCCTTATCCCAAGTTATTCACTCGGAAACGGATTAGTAAGGTGACAACGTTATATGGACGCTCTCGAGGACTAGGGATACGATGACATACTGGGTCAACCCTAGTTAAACCAGTGTGTCAAGATACCCCGAGTCTCCTAGGCAGCCTTATAACGTGACCACATTTCTAATCGGTCCCAGAGTAACTTGTTCGAGTTAAGGTGTAAATCTTAACGATCAATGCAAAGGGTGTCCTCATAAGTCACCTGCATTGTTGTATCTTCGAGAAGATCCTAATCTTCTCGAAGGTATAACCCTGTAGTTGACTTGTGCCGTCAACCTTTAAATCCACCTCGAAAAGATCTACTTATTAATAAGCGTTACGCACATTGAGTTTAAATTATATTAAAAGACGTTCCCCTAAGGTTAGCCTTTCCCGATCCCTGGGTTCGTCACCTTAGAATGACCTTTCTTAATAAAACCCATTACACAATGAAGTTATTAAACTATGGTCCCATCAAGGAGTTCATAGAATATACATAATTCTAAATCAACGAAATTGGACAATAACTCATAAACTTCACATGAGATTGCCATCTGAACCCCATTTAGGTTTAATTCAGTTCTCATAACTGAACTTATATCTTACTTATAAGTATCGAGATATAGTGATTAAGATTCCAATTACACGTTGTCCTGGTTTAATCAAGACTAGGAATTAATAATTTAATTCAGCTTGTTTAGCGTCCTGCTTAGGTTTATTTTAACCCTAGTTTCCAGTAAGACAGTGATCTATATTTCAATTTAGCTTTAGATAGAACACACTAGAATTGCTAAACAATCATAAGTATTCAGTCACATATTCTTGCAAGCTTACATTGATAATCACAAAAGTCTCCAAATTATACAATAATAACAATGCTCTCAAGATATTTGAACCGAAGAAGGTCAAACTATCAAGATAAGAATACAAACACATAAGTAACAAATATCAATTTCCATTCCTTTCAGAACTAATCAAATACATTTTATGCATTCAGCATACTTGATACAATACTCTACGGAAAAAGAACATCTTTCCTCATATAGTACATTTAGAAAATCAAGTTGTATTTCAACTTAAAATCAAATTAAACAATCTGATCATCCTATCAGATCTGCGTGCTTTTACCACTTACGGCATCCATCTGCAAAAATTGTCAACATGGGTCAGTTCGATGAACTGAGCATGATAAGCACTAACTCTTAAAACAATTGCAATCCATCAATTGTTTTCATTAAACACCCTGTTTAAATGAGATCAATTCACCCAACAAGTAAACATATTTCATCAAAATATTAGGGATCAAGAAGAACGAAAGTATCTGAGACAACTATCCATCTGAATCCCCAGGACAGCAAACATCAGACAGATCATTACATTCATCATAGTAAAATGAATATCATAACAACCCATGATTCCAGCAGTAGTTAAAACAGTTCCAACAGTTAGATAAAAATATATCAACATATACTTTACAACAGAAGAGAAAGAAAACGAGTCATTCATATTTCCCTTCCAATCATGCTCATGACTGTACCGTCTCCTTAAGAGTAAGCACTCACCTTATACGCATGCGAATAAGTCAAACGAGACCATAAGAAGAACCACAGTTTTGTTAGAATTGGATGATAACAACTTCCTGTAGCCTCCAAGAAATACAGTAGATTTCGCGCCAAGACAGTAATGAGAATCTATTAACAGACCCACATAACCTTCCATACAATCAACAAATGAGAAGAGTATCCAATGTCATCGCTTGTCGAGGTACAAAATCAGCTCTTGAGTTCAGTCAAGCTCAAGACTGGATATTCATACTATTAGAAGACGTAACTATGCACAAGCACGACTACAATTCCACCCAGCAACGTACAGCTCAATCTCATCCCAACTAAAACTCTGCGAGGACTTAGTTTCCAAGGCCGTAATAAAAAAAAACAACCTTTTTATCACAGTCAACCAAGAGGCTCAACAACATTAAAACAAATGATGTTTTCCCTATGCCTATGTAGAGATATTCGTACTGAATCCACACAACACGCACAGCCTCAATAACTGGAACAAAATTTAAAATAACACAGCCATGACTAACAAGGAGTCGTTTTTCAGGAAACAATTTCAACAAGGTCTCAACCAAGTAAGTTATGAAAAGAAAACTCTTCCTTTACTTTCCACAACGACAGACAGAAGGAACACGAGAAATTAAAATAAGAGTCCGAACGTTATACATGTATAGCGAAGGTTAAATCAAAAATCAAGCCACTTCGCATCATTTCAATTCTCTAACTGTATCCATACCACTAATGCTCTAAACAGGTTTATACTGAAATTGATTTCATGAGACCACGACTCAAGAATTTCACAACAGTATTCACAACTGAGAAAATTCAGAAGGAAAACATAATATACGCCTCCAGGATAAAAAAGAGGTCTTACCCATGTGGTATTTTACAAATAAACTTCTACAGAAGCCGCTATACAAGATGAATGCATTTTAATGATAATATTCACTGTTCAGGCCTATACAGAAGCAAAATACTGGTTAAGTAACAAGGATTCCAACTGAGCCCAAAAAAACAATATCCGCTCTAAGTTACACAGAGAGGAAAACATAACATACGCATCAATGGTTTAAAATAAGTCGAACCCAAGTAATATTCTCCATCAAAACTCCTTCAGAAGTCAAAATACTATCAACTCAAGTATTCAATAACAAGATGCATTCACAACTGTACTTCCTCAGAAAACAAGACGTAATTTTGTTTAATGAAGTTCAACAGCATCAATAACGTATATTACCCACGACATATCATATACAGAAGTTGATATATCATGCACCTTCAAGAGTTTCAACAGTATCCTTCTCAACAAGTGAAAACAGCAAGGTATCGACTGAATCAAACAAGAAAACAATGCATGAACTCCCACAAGCCGAATTCGTGTATTTTTCCTTGCAAGCATTTCTTTAATTCTAACCGAAATGCAAAACCCAACAAGATAGTGCAACAGTTCGAAACACAACACACACCCGTTAAGGGTTTTATTGAAAAATCGAGCCAGTAAGAAGATATAGCAACAAAATCACGCACAACTTATCATAAAAACCAACTGAATCCAAAAATCATCTGAACAGAGTTGTTCTAATGAAATCACTTGAAAGAAAGCAAGATTTTTAAAGGTTAGGGCCTAACATGCCTGGTTATTTGCTTAAAATTTCGAAGCAGACCACTGAAAGAGCTCGAACCTTCTCCTCCTTTTCCAAGTTAGATCCACCAACAAAAATTTGCTATTACCATGACTTATAAATTTTCCTTGCCAGAGGAAAGAGCGAGTTACACTCATATTTGCCATGCAACTCCAAGAAGACTGGTGCGAAGAACCAGTGATCAGACAGAGGGAAAACCGGAGCGCATGAAAAACCAAACAAACTACTAACTTTCCATTTTGCATGCCTTCCCGTGAAACCCGAGCTCGAAGACCGAGTTCATAAATGACATTTACTCCAAATTTCCCGCTAAATTTCCATTGCCACCGACCGCCATAGTTGGCGATGGAAAAATGCACACACAACTTCAGCTTCTCCTTGTGACCACCTTGGTCATCATATCCACAGATTTTGACCGGTATGAATCTTTTCTAGCTTCAACTTATCTTCTTCCAAATATGCCTTGATGAAATGATATCTCAACTGAATGTGCTTCATCCTAGAGTGGAAAGCAGAGTTCTTCACCAAATGAATAGCAATTTGACTATCACCGTAGTTTCCCAACTTCCTACTTATGACCTAACTCATCAAGCAATTATTGTATCAAAATCATCTCCTTGCTTACCTCTATGGCAGTAATATACTCAGCCTCTATGGTTGACAAAGCCACAACCTTTTGTAACTGTGAAATCCAACTCACCGATGTATCACCAACTATAAATACATAACCTATCGTGCTCCTCCTATTGTCCAAATCTCCTGCCATGTCTGAATCTACATAGCCATGTAATGTAGTGTCTGATCCACCGAAACACAATGTTGCTCCCATGGTCCCTCTCAAATACTAAAGGATCCACTTTACTACCTATCAGTGCTCTCTACTTGGATCACTCATAAACCTACTCACTACTCCCACTACATGGAAATGTCAAGCCTAGTGCATACCATAGCATACATCAAGCTACCAACTGCTGATGAGTATGGTACCCTAGACATATGGATTCTATCCTCCTCAGTCTTGGGACTCTACTCCTTTGATAATTTAAAGTGACCTACCAAAGGAGTACCAACTAGTTTAGCATCCTGCATACTAAACCTCTCCAAGACCTTCTTTATGTACTCTTCTTGAGATAATACCAACTTCCTCTCCTTCCTATTCTGAGTTATTCTCATACCAAGGATTTTTTTACTGCCCCCAAATCCTTCATAGCAAAGGAGTCACCTAGCTACTTCTTGAGTACCTTTATTTCTTGCATGTTCTTCCCTGCAACAAGCATATCATCCACATACGGCACAAAATAATATAACTACCATCAAGAAACTTCTTAATGTACACATAATGGTCTGAGTGACACCTGGAGTAACCCTTCTCCTGCATAAAATGGTCAAACTTCATGTACCACTGCCGTGGAGCTTGTTTTAGGCCATACAAGCTCTTCTTAAATTTGCACACTAACCTCTCCTTCCCTTTGACCTCATAACCCTATGGCTAATGCATGTATAATTCCTCCTCCAACTCACCATGAAGGAATGCAGTCTTCACATCCAACTATTCTATGTGCAGGTCTTCTACTGCAACTAACCAATAACATCCTAATAGAAGTCATTTTAACAACTGGAGAAAAAAATTCATCAAAATCTATACCTTTATTTTGTGTAAATAAATTGACCACCATCCGGGCCTTGTATCATTTCTTGCCTCCATCTTCCTCTTTGATTCTATACACCCACTTGTTCTACAATTCTCTCTTGCCCTTGGGTAGCTCCACTAGATCCCAAGTCTATTTTTCCATAAGAGATCTATGCTCTTCATCCATGGCCTATTCCCACCTCTTATTGGCATCTACCTACACCGCTTCTTGAAAGCATTCGGTCTCTCTACTATCAATGAGCAACAAATAATTCAAAGATGGAGTAAATCATTTAGGTTCCCTTTTTATCCTATAATACCTTCTCACCTCGGGAGTTTGGGGTTCCTAATGAGTAGGTACCTAATCGGTTGTCTTGTGCGGAACATGTTGTACACGAACTAGTGCCTTGTACACCTTGTTATCCGTAATGTCCTCTAACACTATGTATTCTTTCTTTGATTTCTCTTTCTATTCCTGCAAATGATCTTTATACATACATTTTTCATTAAATAAAATATCTCTAGACTGAAATATTTTCTTGTCTTTAAGACTCCAAACATGGAAACCAAAATCATCTTCCCATATCCAACAAAGGTGCATTTCTCGGACTTAGCCTCTAACTTTGTCCTATCATCTTTATCAATGTGAACAAATAGCTCACATCCAAATACTCTAAGAAATGAGTAATTAATTTTCTTACTAGACCAAGCCTTCTCAAGTATACCTCCATCCAAAGCCATAGAGGGTCCTTCATTAATCGGATAAGCAACTATGCTTATTGCTTCCACCCAAAACATGAGTGGCAGCCCCGCATGTAATCTCATGCACCTAGCACACTCCATGATTGTCCTATTCATTCACTCTAACAATCCATTTTCCTATGGAGTATTTGAAACCATTTTTTTCCTATGATCCCATTTACCGAATAGTAATCAAAAAAATTCATTAGTGTAATATTCCCTCCATTATCCGACTTTGAGACATTTCAACTTGAGAACTATTTCATTTACAACTAAGGCTTTCCATCTTTTGAAAGTTTCCAACACATCAAATTTCTTTCTAATTCAATATACCCAAAATTTTCTAGTTGCATCATCAATGAAAGTGTCGTAATAACATGAACCACCAATAGAGTTTACCTTAGCTATCCCTCATACATTTATATGCACTAACTCCAACTTACCCTCCTTCCTGGTAGGTCCAACCTTGAGGAATCTCACCCACTTCTATTTCCCATAAACACAGTCCTCATAGAAGTCCAAATCTAACTCCTTTAATCCAAGAAACCTGTCCTTTATAATCTACATGCCCTTATGACTCATATGATCGAGTCTCTAGTGCCAAAAAGTTGCATCTCCATCTGCAGCAACTAAATTACAATAATCAACACCACTAGTTAAATACAAAGTACCAATTTTCTTACCTCTTGCAACCACAAGAGCTCCCTTGGTAACCTTCCAAGAATCCACTGTAAAACTAACCATACAACCATCACTACCCATCTATCCCGCTGATATAAAATCCACCTCAACTTAGGCACATGCCTAATGTCCTTAAGTAGCCATGTGTTCCCATTCTACATTTTCACCTGAACACAACCTTTCCCTACTATGCTACATGGTTCATCATCACCAAGATATACATGTCCAAAATCACCTTGAACAAAATCACTAAAGTAATTTCTATGTGGGGTGGCATGGAAAGAATCCCCTGAATCTAACACCCAAGATTCAACAATATTATCTAAAGAAAGAATTAAGGCATCTTGACAAACATCACCTCTTTGCCACATTTACCTCTTTATTTTCCTCCTTGTTCTTCTTATCCCGAAGAGCCCAACAATATTTCTTAGCATGACCAACCTTCCCACAGTGCCAACATTCTAATTTACTCTTGGAATTTGGCATTCCACGATCATTTGACTTCCCATAGTTACCTTTCCCTCTGTTCTTTTGTTTCCCTCTACTCTCCACCGTCAAAGCATTTCCAGAAGTAGAATAATCTCTGGTGCTCTTCCTTTGCATTTCCTCACTTAGGATCACACCTATTACATCCTCAAACTTCATCTTTGAGTTATTAGAGACTAAATTACTTATAGCCATAACTAAGCTATCCCAACTATCTGGTAAGGACCACAAAATTAGAAAAGCCTTGACCTCATCATCAAAGTCAATTTTTACAGAGTTTAACATACTTTCAACCGTATTAAATTCATTCAAATGATCGAAACAAAACCATTCTCGATATCTTCATATTAAATAACTTTTTCATCAAAAATATTTTATTAGAGGTAGAGGGTTTTTCATATAACTTCCCAACGCACTCATGAGACCTTTTTGGTCTTCTCCTGTAGTATGTTGAAAGCAACCAAAGATGTAAGGCATAAATGAATTGCCTCGAATTCCTTTTTATCCAGAAAAATCCCAATCCTCATCCGACATGGCTGTAGGTTTCTTTGCTTTTCTAGCCAAAGGAACATGGAGGTCATTCGATATAAGTAATCCTCCATTTGCATCTTCCAAAAATCAAAGTTCCTGCCCATTGAACTTCTCAACCCTCAATCTACCCTCATCTCTCATAGATCCCACTCAAGATAAACTTTCCCGTGATTTACAACTTCAGGTAAAAACTACCAAAGCTCTAATACCAATTGTAGGAAATTAGAGAACAAATATGCAAAAATAATTCCTCAAACCATAGCATTAGGAAACCATATAGCAGAATTATACTTGAAAAAATATAATAGCATAAATAAATAATGCACAAAAAGAAGACAAGAAAATATTTAATGTGGTTCACCCAATGTGGGCTACATCCACCAAGAACTTTCTTAGATTTTATTATCAACAAGATTAAAACAAATCTTGCAGTCTTCTCTCAATTATGAACTCACAACATAATTCCAAAGATGCTAAACCACATCTAAAACACAATTGAAACCCAATTGTTTAACCTTGATCTCTCTTGATCACCTCTTGATCATTAAGACTCAAGACCTATTGAACACTCAAGATATATTCAAGATACTCTAACACCTCTATTTATAGGATTACAATCCTTTTAAGAAGTCTTAAATCCAACCCTAGAAGTTTGAAATTCATGACCTTTCAACTTCCCATGGCTAGAAAAATAGTCACGACGTTAACAACCAATTAACAACATATTAATAGTGATGACACAACGACGACACAACAACGTCACAACAGATGACTACAGAATGCTCTTGAAGTCTCCAAACTTAACCGTTCAAACTCCAACACTTTAATACTAATTTGAGAAGACAAAAATAGGATCCACACCCCAACAAAGTAATGGTTTCTTTGGTTTTTCCTTTAGTGGGGGTGGTTATCTACATGAACCTTTCTCCCGGCTGCCTTCTTGATAAGTTAGAAATAATTTTTTTCCATTTGGCCTACCTTTTTGAGTAGGTTCTAGCAAGATCAAATAAATCTCATCTCAGTGAGGGGAACCTTCTTCTTTTTCTTAGGGGTCTAGTGATATATCCATTCGGTATAGCAGACGGAAATGAAAGTGGATGCTCATAGTTGAACATGGATCATCTGGGTAAATATAGCACCGGTACAACAGCTTAAAATGGATTTGGTAATGATAGATGGTGCGAGAAGATAGAATAGCTTCAGGAGAAGATGAAATGGGGATGGAAATGGAAATGGAAGGAAATGGAAGTTGCTGAGAAAATGGAGTGGAAAGTGGAGACCCAATCATCTCTCCAACTGAGAGAACATGAAGGGATGAGAAAACTTGGGCCATAGATGGAGATGGAAAAGAAAAGATGAGAAGAGGAGTGGTAGACAATGATGGAGGTGGTGGAGCTAAGGATGGTGATAATGGTAGTGAAAGAGAAAGTGGAAAACCTTGTGATATAACCAGAGAAGCACTAACATCAATAACTTCAGATACTTTCACTATAGAAGATACAACCTTGGTAGTAAGTAGTTTTACAAGAGAAGAACCACCAATAACAAATGAGATATTTCTTGGAGCTGTAGTGGCCTTCTGAGTAGACCTCTTACCTTTTGTAGGTGTAGGAAAACTTAGGGTTGGTTGGGATTCTATTATTATAGGTTGATCTAACCCTTTAGGTAAGATTATCAAGGTAGCTAACTAATCATATGTTATTTGCAAGATGGTCCCCACAATTTCCTTTTATTAGAACATTCTTTTTGATACCAGTCAATCCATGGAACCTTGATTTATGTAAATGTTGGGAATTGGATATATATGGCTCCCCATTCCCTTACCTCCTTGAAAGATTCATCAAAAATTATACGAATGTAAAAATTCTTATCAAAATGATAAAGGATGACATAAAAATAGGTATCATTAAATTTACGGAAATGTTTATTTCCTTCTTCCATTATGAGTTGAGGATAAAAATCATAAATCTGTGAAATGCTCCTACCATGTTTTTCATTCAACCCATTAAATTATCCCATGGAAATTATTGCATAGATGAAGAAAGAAGTCATGAATTCATTTTTCAAAGTCAAGACATTGCCAAACTAGAAACAAATTAAACTAATAATATGTTATCTGAATATTATAATCTCCTTATGTTTCTTAATGGTAGCAATGTA
Organism: Taxus wallichiana var. yunnanensis; assembly: GCA_018340775.1. Taxonomy (NCBI): domain Eukaryota; kingdom Viridiplantae; phylum Streptophyta; class Pinopsida; order Cupressales; family Taxaceae; genus Taxus; species Taxus wallichiana. Next base: position 125,495,050 of record CM031239.1, read on the forward strand.
AAGAAACATCCACTCTTAAAATTATCTTGATGAACTGAGACCCGAAAAAACTACCGAAAATCACAATAAATTCATTAACTTCATAGATAAATTCTGAGTGGAACAATGTTTTGGGAAGCTTAGTAACATTCTTGGCCAAATAATTCTTCATCATGATCTTTGTGCATAGTTCAAATTCCTTATCCTAGTATTCAATTATAGCCTCTGAGAAATTTTTGCATATCCCTTGACATACGGAAGTTTGAATAAGTCTTTGAAAAAATTGGTTTCTAGTGAATCACAATTTTACCATCATCATCCTTTACTAATTTAGAGGCCTTATCGAAGTGAGTTGTTACAGCCAAGACAAACTCAAGGAAATGCATGGATGAAGGAAAACCAGTAGTGAGAGCAAGCCCACTATCAAATATGGCTTGCATCCAAGATTTTTTATTAGGGGATTTTAGTCTTTCCTAGAATTCTGGCATATCCAAATGTCCCAAGTCCGTGTCTCTAATGTTTCCCAAATCTGAGGACAGGCATGTATGAGGGAAAATCCTAAGAAGGTATACTTCATCTTTTCCTTTCCTTTTGATGAAGAAGTTGACATCAGTTCGGGGTTTGGAACCCAATCAAACCTTGAAATTTTTATAGAAACAATTTTGAAGACTACACCTAAGTCTGAAAGTTTGAAAACAATCTAATTCCAAAAGATGAATCCTAAAACTTTGAAATTCCAAAATCTGCTTAGTTTTAAAACCCAAAAAGTACACCTCTCGAAGTCCAAAAGCAACTAGTTCTCAAGGTCTGAAATGTAACCCGTTCCAAAGGTTCAAAATGATGTTAAATCTAAAAATGAACCCCAAAATTAAACACCTCATAGTTCTAAAATGTGAAAATCACACCTTCAAAACACCGAAAAATCACATCAACTCCAAAAACTAAAGGTTCGAAGATCTAAAATGAGATCTTCAGAAAATCTAACTTGATGCCTACATGATTTGAATCTTGCACGATTGAATGAAATACCAAACAACATGTTTGAAATGAATAAAAATGAACAATGAATCAAAAGTTTCTTTCATTTTTAAGAAATAAGAAGAACAAAAATAAATAAGAAACAAAACCATGTCAATATAAACAAAAATATTAAATAAAACACAAAAATTTACCTTGAAATCAATGCCTAAAATGTATGATCTGGTGTGGTAAAAATTGAGCTGTCAAAGTGAAAGTGAAGTGAAAATGATGGGTGAAAATCCAATTTTATATAGGTAAACCTATAAAATTAATGCTTGAAATCTAACACATGTGGGGTAGTTGGGAATTAAATGTTATGTGGAGATTCCTAAATACCAAATGTAAACATGACCATTCTAATGTGAAACATGAAGTCCGAAACTTGAAAGACCAAAGTTTTGAAATTTTAGAACTTTTTGATTTGAGACTTAAGAAATCGGGAATGAAAAATATCCCCAGGTTGTAAAGTGAGACTCTGAAACCCAAAAAACCTAAGTTCCAAAATTTTAGAACTTCATACTTTCGAGTTCATAACTAAAACATGAAAATGATCAAAAATTTCAAAGAGAACTCTGAAACCGGAAAGCGTGAAGTTCTAAAATTTTAGAACTTGAGATTTCGACTTCATAACTTTAAGAAAAAATTTTTACTTGCAAATGACACAAAACCTAAAGTAAGAAAACCTCCACATTTTGAAGTCTGAAATTTTGGACTTTGGAAAACTCTTGATTCCTCGAAAACTTAGGAAATAAATTTCACAGAATGGTAGAAAATTTTAAAACTACCCTCCCGTTAAAGGTAACTTAAAAGGTTAACATTTTTGGCGACATCCAGGGAATGCCTTCCTGCTAAGCATTAGGTCGATATCCTTATAAAATCCATTGGGCAAAAAAATTCTTTAAAATATATTCAGAGCACACACCAAAACAAAAACAAAAATGAAAAGAAATAGAAAAGCAAACAAAACAATGTATGAAGCACTTTGAGGAAATGAACAAAAAGACACTGTACACACGTATAATTCTAATAAGAAAGCTTTGAGGTGAATCCCATTCACATGAATGGTAAATTATTCTCTATGAAGTCTAGATAAGAAAAATGAATTTACTTCCTTGTAACTTGTGATGATATATGGTTCGTTCTAGAGGGAATCAAATTTAGAATGCATATCCGGCTTGGCCCTATTAGCATCCCATTTAAGAACCAAATCTCCTTCATGGAACTCCTTGTTGGATGCAATTTTGTCAAAATATATTTTAACTTGAAATTGGTGTTGTTATAGAGTCTTCATTTCCTTGTTCCTTGTTTCTTCTAGCTCCATCAGTTTGGAGTAACTGACTGTCATTTAATCATTTTCCATAAGTTCCAGTTGATGTGTCAATTCCAAAGAAGGCATCTCTAGAGATAGCGGGATATTTTCTTCCCTCCCATATACCAACATAAAAGGTGAATTCCCAATATCCCTTTTGGGTGTGATCTGATTTTCCCACAGGGTAGTTTTGAGCTAAGTGTGCCAAGTTCTTCTATTGGTTTCCATTGTACACTTGATGATCCATATGAGATTCTTATTACTGGACTCAGCTAATATATTCCCCTGTTGGTAATAATTGTATGAATTTTTGAGATAAACCCCATTCTTGACATCCCATTTGGTTAATTTAAAACCGAGAAATGCCTTTGGGTTGTGCTGGAATTACTTAAAATAAGAAACCAAAACGTGTCATTATCCCCTCCAGAAAATCAAGGACAATGTTTTCATTTCCCTCTTTAAGTGCCATAGATTCCATCCAACGAGTGAAGTAATCCATCACGATGAGGACCCATTTGTTTCCATCACTTGATGGAGGATTAATCATCCCAATGAAATCCAACCCCCACTGGACAAAGGGTTGGTCGACCTGAATTGGGTGAAGAGGCAGGGCTTTCAATCTCTGCTTTCCTATGAAGAAAGCACATTCCTTGCATTTCCTTACCCAAAAATGGGTATCTTTGAATAAATCCAGCCAATAGTAATCGAATCTCATGATCTTTGTAGAATTTTTGCGTGCAGAGTAATTCCCTCCTGATAGACCATTGTGAAATTCTTCTAGTACCTTATTTACCTGTTCTAGTCCTATGCACCAAAGAAGAACACCATTCAAATCCCTTTGAAAGAGAACATTATCCACCATAACGTAAGGAATATATTGAAGATGAGAATCTTCATCTTTGAACTTTGTCCATGCTTACACTGGTACTCTTAAGAAAGGAGAAAAATTTCATCGTTGATATCCATTCAATCTGGTTATCATCTTGAGGTTCATTAAGGAACATTGTGTCTTCTTCTACCTTAGACTCCAAATCTATAGATAAGTTTTGAAAAAGACCTTTACCCATGACAAAATTAGTGACCTTAATGTGTAAATTTTATTCCATCACTTTAGTGACCCATCCAAAACGTTCTCATTCAAATATTTATTTAGAAAAAATCTTTAACTCCGAGGATGAGACATCATCAAATGTATCTTGTTATTAGAAAACATGTGTCTGAATTTCTTCAAAGCATAAATAACAACAAAAACCTATTTCTCAACAAATGAATATTTGAGCTCATAATATTTTAGGTATTGACTAAATAAGGCAATTGGTTGTTCGATTGATTTGTTATTTTCTGAGTGAGAATCCCATAAATACTTTCTTGATCGAAAAGGCATAGAGAATGAAATACATATCAAACCTTAGATTCACCAACGTAGGTGCTTGAGAAATAATTTCCTTAATGTCTTCAAAAATATCCTTCCCTTCCTTTGTGCATGAGAAAGGTATATTTTTCTTTAACATGGTTGTTAATGGTTTGGCTAGGGCTCAAACTAAGGGATGAATCTTCACACAAAATTTATTGTTCCAAGAAAACTCTGAAGTCCTTTCTTGTGACTTGGAAGAGATAGGGACAATATCGAGTGTATTCTAGCCGGATCAATGGATAGTCCTTCGACGGATACCACATGCCCTAGAAACTTACCTTCTTGTATAACGAAAATACATTTCTTGGGATTTAAAGAAACTTTGAACTCCCTGCACCTCTTGAATACTTTCCTCAAATGAGCCATGTGATCCTCCGCATGTTTGGAATACACTTTGTTATATTGTCCAAGTACACCAAGATAATATCATTGATTAGTCCTTGGAAATCCATGTCCATGGCCCTTTGGAAGGTAGTGCCAGCATTAGATAACCCAAATGGAATTTTATTATAGGCATACGTGCCCCACTTGGTAGTGAAAGCAATTTTGAATTGATCATATTCTTTGACCAAAATCTTATTATAACCTAAATATCCATCGAGCAAAGAGAACCTTTTTGCTCTAGCCACTTTGTTTAAAGAATTTGCTCCATTGATGGAAGAGGTTAATAGTATTTAAAATAAGCATGATTCAAATCCTCACAAGTCTAAACACAACCAAATTTCTCTTTTCTCATTTCTTACGGAACTAGATTTTCTACCCAAGAGGAATGCTTGATTGGGAAAATGATGCAAGCCTCAACAAGCTTAGTCATCTCCTTTCTCATCAGTGGCTCAATTTTGGGATTAATCACCTCTGTTTGATGGAATTGTTTGGAACTATGATTAATTTTGATGTTTTGTTATACCAAACCTAGATCAAAACCACGCAAATCTCTATAAATCCATGAAAAACATCATTATATTCTTGACAAATTTTAAAGAAAGCCTTTTTCTCCTTAGGGATACACACTTTTCGATCTTTATAACTCTTTCATTTTCTACCTCAACTTCTTCAAAATCATCCTCTTTGATTACCATATTCAAATTCTTCCTTCTAACTTGATCATCTGAATTAAAAATGGACTTAAGAGTGACCATAACCTTTGTTTATTTCTTACTTTTAAATTGAATGATTTGGTCACTTTGTATGGTTATTTTAACTCAGCTTGACTTTTTGTGGTAAAATCTTCTTCTTCTTGTAAGAAACAAATGATCTACTTATCACTTTCAAAAACCTACAAAATTCTTGCATTATCAAGAACTACTAGATGAAGAACCATCTTAACGAACTGTTTTCCCTCCTTCATTACATTAGTAGGAATGTCATACTGTGAGATGATAGTTACAATTCTATCTACATCTTGGTTTTGATTCCTAGGAACCATGTGAATCCCAAAATCTTCAAATATTCAATCAAAATCCATACTTTATTTTTATAAGATCTCAATAGATCATTTTTGATGCACTACAAGCTCTTACCTGATGCACTATCAACTCACTATCTCCAAAAATAGTCAAGGATTTGATACCCCTTTTTAGGGCTAGTTGAATTCCTTGTACCAAAGCCTCATACTCAACAACATTATTAGTGTAGCTAAATTGTAATCAAAAGGATGAAAAATATTTACTTCCTTTTAGAGAAATCATCATGACACCAACACCTGCTCCATTTTTACTCCTTGAGCCATCAAAAGTAGTTTCCAAAGTCCTTTAGAGATATTTTGGGGTGTGACAAGTGGTATGATCACATCCTCTTCATGAATACAATATTTACCCAGTCCTTGACTCTTCTTCCACTAATGCTTTAGCATATGGGTCATACTGATGATTTATACTTACCTCATCTAGAACAATGTTTGGGACTTCTTCTACAAGAGTGGTTGGTTCATGATCAACATCTTCTTCTTCGGATCATGAATGGTGTAATTCCCATTTATCAGACTAGTGGTATGGGGATCCACATGATTATGAAAAATTGTTTCTACCCTTATAGTCACCTTGGTTCCATACCAAGTCTTGAGAATCATATGTGACCAGTCAGCTAATAGGTAACCACCCATTTTGGTAGTGAAATCTCGTGATAGGAAAATGACAAAAAGAGGAGGAAGATCGATGACTGATATGTCTTATGTGAACAAAAAATTAGGGCATGCATGAATAGTAATTTGAAGTCCTTTGATAATTCAAATAGTTTGCACCACTGTTCCATCAAACTGAATAATTCCTCTAGAGACTAGTATGTATTGGATTCCTAGCACATCTATAATTTTCTTGGGCATGAATGAGCTACTGGAACCAAAATCAATCATGTAATTATGTACCAAATGATCACCAATGATTAGGGAAATATAGAATGGTGGTGGTTTTTTTGTCTTAAAAATACTTTTCCCTTCCAGTTGACACAAACTTGTAGCAATTACTACTCCATGACTTGATGATCTGTCGATTATACCAAAACTTTTTAGAGCCTCTTGCAACAATTTTATTTGAGAAGGAATTGAGAGTGCATCACACATGGTAACACTTAGGTTGGTCTTCTTCATCTATTCTACAATACTAAAAGGAATTTCTCCTACTTTTCTGATATTTATTTGGGTGTTAGAATCATTTTGGAAAATGCTTGTTGTGTAATGTGATGCTTGAATATCCTTATTTTCTCATAACCTAGCTTAGGCATGATTACGGCGAGTTTCTTTTTTACCTTTGTATCAACTACTAATTGCGGCCAAATCTATGAAGTAGATGCTTGATCATATTTGGAAGCTTGGGATTCCATTTCCCTCTTTTTGGAGTGGGCATTTTTTGTGACTGATGAAGAATCAATATTGAAATTGTAGAAATTGTCCTCTTGCCAATTTAGCATAGTCGTTTCTTCAAGAGAACCTATGCTTGATCGGATCCTTCCCGAAAGCGAGCTCCATTTTTGGGAAGACCCTAAGCTTAAATGTGTAGAGCACAATAATTCAATTATTCATTCATTTAATATATTAAACAATATTACAATAGATAATTGTATAGGGATATATATTCTAATCAAAATATAAATCTAGGTTGTATGCTATAACAACCCCAATTCTTTGTCCAACTACTAACCATCCCTAAAAACACTCACACCCTATGTGATTTGTTTTCACAACTCACAAAATTAATTTATTTTATCCACACACATAATAATATTTAATATGGAGAATTACAATAATCATTAAGGACTAATTCCTAACATTCCCCCCCTTAGTTTTAACATGGGGTGAGGAACCTTCTAGAGCTACATGATAATGATTGGCCATGGTCGGTCATTGCCTCCTTCTTCTCGGTGGTTTTTGATGGTTGAAGGTTACCCTATTTTGAAATGCCCCCAAAAAAATTGAAAAAACCATGGATGTTGGCTTCAACCGATAATGCATCAAATCACAATTTGATCACCTTTATTTTTTGAAAACAAATTTATTGCTATTGAATTTTATATTTCCCCCTTTTTTGAAAAATACTCCCTTCTTACAAAATTTTCTCCTTTGTAATAATCAACCTCTTTACATAGAAAATATTCTTTCTTAAAAACACAATATCTCACCTACCCACTTTTTGGGCATCATTTATCTCTTATAGCTCATTTAGGAGATATTATCATTGCATTGGTTTGGAAGTTTGTGTTGATACCGATCTGTAAGGGTCATTAAATATTTCTCCATTAAAGTAGTGAGATGCAACCAACTCCGAGTTAAAGATAGAAAAGGATGCAACATGGACCATACTTTCTATGATTTAGGTGAGTTTTCATCGTTGTTTATCCGAGCTTCGTGGACTTAAAACACCAAGCCGAAGCCATTTTTACCCTAAAAAGATCAATCTTTGAGGTCTTGCCTAAATTTTCAAGAACCTTCGTCTCTAAATTATATAGTGAGATCCATTAACAATACACCTAACCCAGATTGAATCTTCTCGGATGTTTTTGTCCCTAGCCAAAGGTACACCTCTCCCGATATATCTAGGTGACAAAACTTCAAAAAATTAGTCGGGGCCCCACAACAATGTCTTGTTCCTATCAAAGAGAGCTTGATTGTAGGAGCTTGAGTGGGATGGAGAGAAGAAAAATCTGCAACCAAACCAAATAGAGTTTGTTTTCCTAAAGAAGATAGAGTGTTACATGAACTAGAAGATACAAAATATTTCACGGGGTTTGGCACTGAGAGGAGGATGATCTGATCTACTCGACGTTGCAGACAAGATCATAAAGCAAAGGAGACCTGCTTTGAGGTAGAATTTTGACAATCATGTCAATGCTTTGATATAAAGCCGAATAGATTAAATTGGTGCCTGATTCCAAGCAACACAGAGATCCAAATTGACGTCTTTTCCAATTACTTGCCTTTTGTTGATCTGAGTTGTGTTACTCAAGGTAGATTCACCAAATACAAATGAACTATTTTCTTATCACAAGCCATGAAGATCACCTAGGATTAGTCAATCCAAATCTAAAATGAATAATTTGTGGTTTGTACAATGATCAAACAATGGAATGATTCAAAGAGAGAGATCATCATCCAATGCAGAACAGGAGCTGCAGGGATCACCGTTGTCATTTTCAAGAGGATACCATTTGTTGCCATGATTTTCTTGCCAAATATTGTTTCCATGCATCCTTGGGTTTCTCAGAAGCATATCCAAAATCCTCCAAACACCACTCCAAAAATTAAATACACACAGACAAAACAAAATCAGAAGCTAATATATGTATATCTAAATATTTTTATTTTTTGATTTTTGGGGTATGAATACGGTGAACAAAAAATGGGTGGGCACATTACAGAAAGGGATGAACAAAGTGGAAAGGAGAGGAGAATGGATGGTGAATGCCAAGAGCTTGCATGTGGTCTGCACTGCAAGAGATTGACAAAATGCAAGATAAATGTACAAATGTAACAACCATTGTTGTATGTGGTCCTGCTACTGCAACATTAGTTAATACGATCTGTTGGATGAAAGAATAATCAATGGAGGGTGAATAGAGAGGTATCATAGAAACCTTATTTAATACTAAATGAAAGTAGAGCCCCATTTCTAGGAAGATCCAAAGCTCAAATGCGTAAAGAACAATAATTCAATCAGTCATTCATTCAATATATTAAACAATATTACAATATAAAATTATATAGGGCTAGATATTCTAACAACAAATATGAATCAAGGTTGTATGTTATAACAATCTTGATTATCTCTCCAACAACTAACCATTCTTTAAAACACTCACACCCTACATGAGTTTTTTTCATAACTCACAACATTAATTTAATTTCTCCACACACATAATAATAATTAATATGGAGCATCACAATAATCATGTTAGGACTAATTCCTAACACTTCCCGTGTGTGGATGAATTTTTGTTGCCTCTAGTGGATTAGATACACTTTGAACCATAAGTGCCTAGCTCATAACTCCATTTGGGAAAATATTTTGATTTTGAGGTTGAGAAAAGGAATAACACCATTCATAGTCTTGAACTAGATAATTTTCGATTTGGTAAAATAGCTCTATGTTGGTGATAAAAATTATCATGTGACAAATTTGTGGATTTAGTATCAATGCTCTAGGAATCTAATTCCCTCTACTTAACCAAAGTGCATCTACCATATATGCATGCACGAGTTAAAAAGTGGATTTATGTGGTGGCCTTTCGACCCGGGATCAAACAGGGGCACTCCACTGACCCTCTAGAAAAGCTAGCAATTTCTTACTAGAGAGGACTTTTTCTATAAAGTGGGAAAGGGGGTTGAGAAATGAGATAGGAAAACTAATGTTGTAGGTAGAAAATCAGATTCCTGCACACACTAGTTAGAAATTTTAACACATGCACTTATGAGAAGGAAAACTCGTAGATAGAAATAAGACTGATTGCAATTTATGAGCACAAAGTATTTATAAATCCCTCAATCAAAAAATGATAGAAACTCCTTCTTCTTGTATTGATTGCTAAAAAAATTTACATAGTGTGGGAATGGAGGAAAACTTGTGAGGGGGGAAATGGAAGAAAATGGCTATCTCCTTTGTTCTCTCAAAGTAAAATACACTCTTGAGTTTACAAAATCAATCACCAACCCTTTGAAATGGGAATGGATTTACAATTTATAGAATGAGAGGTGACTCATCATCTTCCCCCAATTCCTTTTCATATGTTGTCGCACAACTTAAAAATTTTCAACTTGCTAGGAAAATTTTAAGTCCCTTTTTATAATATAAAGGTGACTTATTACATTAGGAACATTAAGACATATGAAAAAGTGCAACCCCAACATGAAATTAGAATATTGGAAAGTGAGAGAAAGTTGGGAGAAGAGGGGAGAGAAAGAGAGAGAATAAGAAGAGGAGATGTTGTTCCTGATGAAGTTTGTTGATCCTTGTCGATGGAAAGCTTCAAATGTAGTGAAACTCTAAATCTTTGAACTCCTTGCACCTTCAAATTGGCTCATAGATGCTTTGGAATGAGTGTTTAAAAACACTACTAAATGGTTCTACCAATGACCATAACTTCCACCCTACACAAGATACTCCTGCAAATCAAGCCATGAAGTGTGCGTTGAAAAACACTCAAGCGTTTTTGAGATGGATCTCAAATGCCTTGTGACAAATTCCTATGATGATTGTGAATAATGATTTACCCCTGAATGATTATCCTTATATGTCCCACTATGCCAAAACTAACCTTTGAGTGTAAATTACTATTAATAGTAAGTGTCCAAATGGGAAAGTTATTATTTTTGGTAAGAGGTGATTTTTGCCTCTTCCATCCTGATGTGATGAACTCCCTCATTCACTCATGTGCACACTATCTTAGGCTTGGCCACTTCTTGGGGTGAATTACTATTTTTAGTAAGCACCGATATATGGGGCTTATTATTTTTAGTAAGTTGTCATTTTCACTATTTTCTGCTTTGGACAATCATTTCGGCTTCCCGTGATCTTCATTGCACACTGCTTGCCTTTGTCATAACCTCTTTTGATGGTGACTTCCCAAACATAACAAGTATGTATATGAAAACTTACTATTTTTATAAAGTGGAATTCCACTACTTGGTTTGCGAAAGAACATATTTTTTTGGAATTGGCTCATTTTTGTGATCATGTCCTCCAAATTTTAGATGATTTTGTTCACTAGAATGCTTGGAAATAAAATTTAAAAATATTACCTGGGAGTGGCTTCGAGCATAGAGCTGCCATGGAGGCCATTAATGGAGCTCAAAATTTATAGGTCCAGTTTTTGTCTCTATTTGTGATGAAAATAACTCCACTATGAGAGGTTTTTCATTTGGAGTAAGTGTGCAAGTTTTTATCTTATTTCCATTTCCATATCGATGGGAAATCTGTCAAATGTGAGTCGATGCACGAAATGGGGATTTTTTTGGAACAAATATTTCAGGGCACCATTCAACCTCCCATTTTTTACATCTTGATCATCTTGAAAATTTTGGAAGTCTACAAAATACAACACCTCAATCCGACTTGTATTTTGCAAGATATGAAGATTTTTCGGGTTGACTTCCTAGTTATTTGGTAAAAAATATTCATTTTCTCTTTGTTATTTATTTATTCAACTCTTCTGATCAATCCTTCATTTTAACTTGTGTATTTTCATGGATTGAAGGGTTTGATGACAATGAAGAATTTGGTTCAGATCAGTAATTTCGACTAGGTGTCTGGACAAGCATGAACAAAGCCATGATAGGGTGTGAAGCTGTGAAGGAGAAATGGGGGGAAATAATGGCTAAGTGTATGATTTAAATCATTCAAAAAATGCACAAAAAAGGAGGGGAAAATTTTTATGTCCCTGACATCCCTCACCTCAAAGGGATATGAGGGACATAAAATTCCATCGTGAGCAAGGTGATGCCACATGGCGAGATCCGATGGCAAGAGATGAAAGCTCCACCACTCTCCCGGGGCTAAAAATTGGTCTTGAAGAGGTCACATGGGTGACCAAGAGTCTCCTTAGGGGCTCGGAACATTTTTGTGACCATGATTTACCTGACCTAAAAGGTACATGGGGGACATTAAATTCCATGGCAAGCAAGGCGATGACATGTGGCGAGATAGAACGATGCAGATTTGAGCTTCGCAAACATCCTGGGGTGAACTAGAAATCTTGTAGCTCGTATGTGAGTCCAAAGGGATTCATGGGGGATGGGAGTATTTTCTAAACCTTGATATCCCTAACCTTGAGGGATGTGAGGGACACAAAATCCCTCCAGGCTCCTAGAGCTGACATGTGTCCTTCCAAAATTTGACTAACTCCTAAACTCGCTCCAAGAGGGAAACTTGAAACGGCAATAACTTGAGCTCTCGATGGACTTGTTTGATGAAATTTTATATGATATTGACTATAAATGTCCTTTTGAATCCAATTATGTGAGTCACAAGTCTTGATTCATCCATTTAATCCCTGAAAAGAGTACTTTTGATTTGGTACTCCACCCACGCATGAGAAAACCGCTTCATGAGATCCATTGCGCCAAAGTGTTGTGAAAAATAATTTCACCATATTTTAGGGATTGGAATTACCTTTCTAAATGTTTTTGTTTTGTTCCTAAATCCATCTTGAGCTCTTGGAATCACCTTAGGAATCTTAGCATTTGTTTTGGCCTATGCATTACCTAGGCTTGTGAACCCTGATTTTGATCAAACTACTCCAAACTCTCAAAATATTCCCTAAATATTCCAAAATCACTTCCATGATGTTTTTAAGAATTCAATTCACCTTCATTTTGTATTTTTATCCTTTGTTATGATCCAGGGGTCACTCCGACCCTTTGAAGGCTAGTGATAGCCCTTCCCAACACTTCCCAAAGATAGCATTTTTCAAGAACTCCTAAATCACCTAGCTAATTCACCAAGGGGTTGTGTTAACATCAACTAGAAGGTCATTGGAATTGACTTGGATGGACTTGGGGTTCCTCGAATGCTAAAACATGAAAAATATGGCACATGGGTATAGTTGTCATGCTTAGAAATTGACAATTTTCTTGTTTCATATTTGCATGACAACACTCTAGAAGAACTACTAGCAAGGGGATTCCCAAATTTAGGGGTTAATATTTTCAGCTTGAATTGTAGCTTGATTTTCAGCCTGATTATTCCCTTAAAATTGTGGGTGATTTGACTTATATTGTTGATTCTTTGATGGGTATGGATGAGCATATTGAAACTGTTGCCTCTTGAGTGTAATGAGTTCATTCCAAAAAGTTTATAAAGTGACTTGAACTTAACTAGATCATTTGAAGGAATAGATGTATTCATTGCTGGTTGGCTAGAAGTTTATGGAATAAGGGCAATGACTAACTAGTTACTTGAAAGTTTAGGAAACACGGGCATAAGAGGTCCGGGTGCAATTTTCCCTTCTTGGATCAAATATTTTTCAGCCCTTATTACAACTTCATAGGCATCAGAAGTGTTTTCCTCCCATGGAATCGATCATAAATTATATATCACTATTTAAAGCTCATAAATAATACAAAAATGTATTATTAGGATAAGGATTTATGAATGTTGGAACCCCTGTTCCAAGAATTTTGGTATCGAATTTGAAATCACTTATGCACTCTTGAGGAGATCTCTTTATGGTAGTGAGTTGTTCCATGAGCAACAAGTGGTCACTATTATCTTCAAATATTTTTCAGAGATTCTCCCCTAACTCATCCCAAGTGGTTATAGTACTAGCCTCTAACCCACGAAACTACTAAGTGATTTTCCCTTAAAGGAAGTAGCAAAGAGTCTGACCACAATGTTGTCTTCTATAACATTATGTACTGCACAAATGCTAGCCACATCAAGAATATGTTCCATAGGAGTAATATGATTTTCCCTATGTAAAAGGGTAGACTTTTTATTATATCAACATGTATAAGATCCCGTTAGGCTAATAGAAGAGGGATGCCTCCATTAAATATAGGAAACTTGGTTCCTCACCATTCTAACAAGAGGTTGATTGTTCCTAGGTGGAGGGAACCTTCTATAAGGAGGATTTGAATGACCTCTACATGGTGACACTGGTGATGTTGAAATGCCTCTTCTTCTTCTTGGAGGAGACAAAGATAACTCAATATGTTGATAATTTCCTTATCATCTCAAAGGAGCTCTTGTCGAATTATTCGCATAAGTTAACTTACTTGGGATTAAAAATCCAGAGAAATGGAGTTATTAAGGGACTTTGAATCATGCAAATATGAATATAAGTACCAAATTTGTCCCACCGAATGCCAAAACTATTTTCACATGGATCGTGCACCCATTAAATATCTGTGTGATCTTGTGAAACATTGGAACATCCCCAAGGTGTGGGATCTTGTCGCCTTGGGATGAACCTCCAGAGAAGGCCAACTTACTTTGAGACTTGGAGCACTTGATTTAAGATCAATATGCAAGGCTAAAACATTTGAAAATAACTCTAATCTACTCAATTTATGGGGCTTAATTTTAGAGATAAAAAAAGCAAAATAAGGTGATGCACCAAGCATATTTAAGAGATAGACCTACTTAAATTCATAGTCAACTCCTCACAACAATATATGATATGCAAATGTCTTGCAATATTCCTCCATCTATGATTGTAAATAATAATGCAACTTTATAACATAAAGGAGATAAATTTTCCACAACTGATATTCAAAGTAACTATATCATTTTTTCACATAGATTGAAATAAGATAACTGAGATAAAGTTATATTAACCAATCACATCAAGGAATTAAACATTCACAAGCTATGAATTGATCAATGATTAACACAATAAACCAGATATTTCATAGAAAAATATTGTTCTGAATATAACTGAAAGGCTCAAAGTATCTGAAGCACTCTTCCAAGCTTAAAGAGTAACTCCCCAATGATCTAATAATCTCCTTAAAACTTAATGCATCTAACTATTTAATATTTCAACCTAAGCCTTTAACTAACTAGTTACTAAAAATAGAGTGCAATTAAGTTCAAGGGAATAGGCTCCCATAAAAATAGAAAAGTTGTTGCATAAGTTTGACCAAGTCAACCCTATAACTTTGACTGACTCAGAGCTTTGGAGTCATTCCAACAATGGCCTCCAGGCTTAGTTGGGACTCAGTAGATCTCGTTTCTTGTTCAGGTTTCTCCTAATGCTTTTCCCACATAGCCAAACGGTTCTTGTAATCAATGAAACATTTGATAATTACTTATATCTCTTCTTCCTCTGGCCCACACACATAATGATTTATGACATATGATGTGTCAACCTCTCACATAGCTTGACTAGAAGCCTTTTCAATTTGTCCACCACCTTCTTCATTTGGCTTATGAAATTATGACATGAAACTAATCTATGAATTGAATTAATATTGAAAGTTTTAGTTACCTCATCATCCTCCTTAACTAAACCTTTGAAAATTTCTTTAATTTGATCAATTGGAAGAGAATCAATATTCTTGTTGAATAATTTACAGTTGATGTTATCAAATTCTTCTGAAATGTCACTTAGTCCATCCACTATTTCAACACATTTATCCTCCAATTTCTTAATTAAATCTTACAACACTTGAGATCTAAATTCCATGGCCTTTTGATACTCAAAAACTTAGAGACATTATCAATTACACCCTCCTAAAGAAGTATATCTAGATTCATATCTCTAATTTCCTCCTAAGTAGTCAAATTCAGGTTCAAATTATTAATATCTTCAGAGAGGATTTCATCTAGCTTCCGAATAGAAACTTTCTTCGTCTACAAATCATTGTATAGTTCCATAGCTATTTTGATTAAAGGGTTGGTCTCTTGGAGCATACACTCAATCCACCCATCCACTGATCATCCCTTCTGACCTATCTTCTCAATTTCATGATATGAGATATCATCAATATATGAAGAGATAGTCAGAGAAATCATAGTTCAAGGATATGTGGTTAGAGTAGGTTGTGTGAATTATTCAAAAGAGCAGTGATATACTCAAATTTTTATTTCAATTCGTCCTTTGAAGCCTTACCTTTGTCATACTTTTTTAAAAATTCCCAAGGGCCACTTAAACATCCAATTTTGCACCCTCATGTGTTGTGTTTCTGATGAAAACCTAGAGATTTGATAATATTTTGCAGTAATGGTTTCTTTGGTTTTTCCTTCAGTGGGGTTGGATATATCTATGAACCTTTCTCCTGACTAGCTTACTGATAAGTTAGAAACAATATTTTCCATTTGGCTTGCCTTTTTGGAGTGGGTTCTAACACGCTCAAATCAATCACATCTACGAGGGGCACCTTCTTCTTTTTCTTAGGGTCTAGTGATATATCCATTTAGGTATAATAGATGTAGACAAAAGTGGCATGGTCATAGCTAAACTTGGAGCACTGGGTAAAATAATAACACTGGGTACAATAGTTGAAATGGAAGTGGTAATGATAGATGGTGTGGGAGTTAGAATAGATTTGGGAGAAGATGAAATAGGACTGGAAATGGAAATGGAAGGAAATGGAATTTGCTGAGAAAATGGAGTGGAAAGTGGAGACCCAATCATCTCTCCAACTGAGAGAATAGGAAGGGATGAGAAAACTTGGGCCATATATGGAGATGGAAAAGTAGATACGAGTAGAGGAGTGGTAGACAATGATGGAGGAAGTGGAGTTGAGGATGGTGATAATGGTAGTGAAAGAGAACTTGGCAAATCTTGTGATACAACCGGAGAAACACTAACATCAATAACTTTAGATACTTGCACTTTGTAGAAGACACAACCTTGGTAGTAGGGATTTTTGCAAGAGAAGAACCACAAATAACAAATGAGATCTTTCTTGGAGCTATAGTGGCCTTCTGAGTAGACCTATTACCTTTTTTAGGTGTAGGAAAACTTAGGGTTGGCTGGGATTCTATTCTTATAGGTTGGTCTAACCCTTTGGGTGAGATTCCCAAGGTAGCTAACCAATCATATGTTCTTTGCAAGATGGGCCCCGCCCTTTCCTTTGTATTAGAACATTATTCTTAATACCAATCAATCCATGGTAATGGTTTATTAGCAATGTTATCACTCCTATAAACTGGGTCAAGCTCATCATCATCATCTTCAATTCCATCAAGAACATCTGTAATACCATATTTTTAACTTCATCAAGATTTAACCTTTCAAACTCTCACTATCTAATGATGACCTCATCTTGATAGTGGATCCAGATATCTTCTAATTGAGGAACATGGGAACTGCCAACCCTGTTTCACTAAATTTTCCCCAATAATCAAAGTTAGTTCTAGGGTGGAAAGTTCGCAAGGTAACTTCAGACATTTCTCCATCGACATTATTTTCCTTGTAAATACTAGCACAAGTGTATCTTCCAATTGAAATGGGAAACTGGACTCATTCCTTATGTCATTTATTTTAAATCTTATGATAATCCAACAACTAACGAACCAGTTCTAACAAGACCCATTTATCAGTTGAGCATCTTGGTAATTTATTAGGAGCACCTAGGAAACTAGAACCTTGATGTATGTAAATGTTGGGAATTGGAGATATATGGCTCCCCATTCCCTTACCTCCTTGAAAGCTTCATCAAAAATTCTACGATTGTACAAATTCTTATCAAAACGATAAAGGAAGACAACAAAAAAGGCATCATTAACTCTACGGAAATGTTTATTTCCTTCTTCCATTGTGAGTTGAGGATAAAAATCATAAATATGTGAAATGATCCTAACACCCTTTGTATTCAACCCATTAAATTCTCCCATGGCAGTTGCTACATAGATGAGGAAAGAAGTCATGAAGAATTTTTTCAAAGTCAAGACATTTCCCAACTGAAAACAAATTGAACTACTAATATGTTCTCCCCATCTTATAAACTCCTTATGTTTCTTAATGGTATAAATGTAAAAAAACATCCACTTTTAAAATTCTCTTGCTGAATTGAGACCTGAAACTCTACTCAAAATAACAATAAGGTCATTGACTTCTTGGATGAATTCTGAGTGGAACAATGTTTTAGGGAGTTTAATAACATTCTTGGACAATAATTCTTTATCATGATATTTTTTTATAGTTCATATTCATTATCCCATTATTAATTTGTAGCCTCTGGGGAAATTTTTACATATTACTTGACATCCGAAAGTTTGAATAAGTCTTCAAAAAAATGGTGTCTAGCCTAATCACAATTTTACCATCATCATCCTTTATTGATTTAGAGGCCTTATCAAAGTGAGTTTTGTAGCCAAGAAAAACTCAGGGAAATGCATGGATGAAGGAAAACTAGTAGTGAGAGACACCCACTGTAAAATATGGATTATATCCAAGATTTTTATTAGGGGATTTTAGTATTTCCCATAATTCTTGAATATCCAACTGTCCCAAGTCCATGTTTCCAATGTTTTCCAAATATGAGGAAAGGCATGTATGAGGGGAAAATCATAAGAAGGTATACTTCATCTTTTCCTTGCCTCTTGATGAAGAAGTTTACATCAGTTCGGGGCTCAGAACTTGATCAAACCTTGAAAATTTTATAGAAACAATTTTGAAGACTCAAACACCGAAGCCCTAAATCGTGCTCGCTTCAAAACCCAAAAACAAACCTCTGAAAGTTTAAAATGAAACTAGTTTCAAAGGTCTGAAATGATGCTAACTCTCAAAATGAACCCCAAAACAACACTCATAGTTCTCAAAAGAACAGGTTCTAAAATGTAAAAACCACACCTAAAACAAAGACCAGAAAAACACCAAAAAAGCACACCAACTCCAAAAACTAAAGGTTTTGAAGATCTGAAACAAGATTTTTACAAAATCCTTGGGTTCGATGAGACTTGATGCCTACATGATTTGAAGCTCACAATATTGAATGAAAGACCAAATAACATGTTTGAAATGAACAAAAATGAATAATGAATCCACATTGGTGTCCATGGAAATATAACAAATAAATAAGAATAAGATTGGAAAGAAATAACAAATAAAACCATGGAAATATAAACAAAAATATTAAAGAAAACCCAAAAAATACCTTGAAAGTGATGCCTAAAAATTATGATATGGTGCGGTAAAAATCGAGGTGTCAGAGTGAAAGTCAGGTGAAAATGACGGGTGAAAATCCAAGTTTATATAGGTAAACCTGAAATTAATGCCCGAAATGTGATACGTGTGGGGTGGTTTGGAATTAAATATTCTGTGGAGATTCTAAATTCTGAAATGCAAGTGTGACCATTCTAATGTGAAACCCAAAGTTCAAAACCTGAAAAACTAAAATTCCAAAATTTTGGAACTTTGGGATATTGGACTTTGGAACTCAAAAATGAAAATAGCCCCAAGTGTAAAGTGATACTCTAAAACCCGAAAACCCAAAATTTTGAAATTTCAAAACTTTGGACTTTCGGAGTTCAGAACTAAAACACAAAAATGATCGAAAATGTCAAAGAGAACTCCAAAACTTAAAAGCCCGAAGTTCTGAAAATTTGGAACTTCAAGATTTCAGACTTTGGAAATTTAAGAAAAAAATTTGCTTACAAATGACACAAAACTTGAAGTAAGAGAACCTCCACATTCTGAAGTCTGAAATTTTAGACTTTGGAAAACTCTTGATTCCCCGAAAAACTTAGGCAATAAATTTCACGAATGGTAGAAAAATTTAAAACTACCCTCCCGTTAAAGGTAACTTAAAAGTTTAACAATAACCTTCTTGTATTTCCCATACCACCCAAGGAAGTAATTATTTCAATAATCATAAGCCCGGTTCACCATCACATGAAAAGGACTATAAATTACCCATAATAGTTTTCATATACATGTTTTCAATTTCACATGTTCGAGATTTAATAATAATTTATAATTAAGGTTTATAGTGAATAAAATAAATTTAAAATCAACATCTCTGATATAATTGATAAGAATATTATTTTATAATCCATGTAATTGCATTATTTATGCCTTAACTCATTTAATAATGAATACATTTAATATACAATTGAATCGTAATGTGTAATAATTTTTTTGTCTTTTACTTATTTCCCTATGTATATAACTTATAATCATAGATTAACCTTTATTTTCATATTCATCATTTATTTGGTTAATATTTCATGGTAGATAACTATATAATTCATTTTATCATTAATAATAATTTATTATGAAAATTACTTGTTCTATGTATCTATAATTCATTAGGGTTTCCATTGTTTCACTAATAATAACTTTATCTCTTTTAGTTCATTATAAATTTTTTTAAATAATTTCCTTTTAAATATATACCTCAGGGTGCTCCTACCCCAACCAATAATTCTATTTTAAATCTATACCTCATGGTGCTCCTAGCCAAACCAATTAATCTCTTTATTTACTCTAACGAATTAAACCTAACTCACTCTTAGGTTTGTTATCATTATATTAATCTTTAATGTTTATAAACCATAATATATTTTTAAATAATTGAAGTTCAAAATAAATAGGGAGAGAGTTGAACTCATGACCCTCTCCTTTAGGTCTAGAGTCTTATCCATTCAAACAAATAGTTTAAATTTCTTACTAAATAAAAACCCATTTTATAATAATCGTGTTCACTGATTTTAAGTTTAAACAAAATATCAAAGGGGTTGAGAGAGTCAAACCTAGGACATCTTAATCCCAACATCCTTCTACAAACCAAGGTGCTGAGACCCACTGTCAAAGAGAATCATGGATTAGGTTTAATTGAAATTAATTTTCTCAATCGGCTCTAGTTTAAAAGTTTAAAAGTTAAAATTTAAAACCATCAGATTTGAAAATTGAAATAGTCATATACAAACCACAAGACTAACCAATAAGGCATATATTTTCATGCAACCATTCAAAGAGTTAACACATTAAAAAGAATTTAATAGGAACCTGTAATTATTGCTACAATTTCATGATCTATCTTTTGTCTCTATACCTTGTTGGCTTCTTTTCTTGGTTCTAAAATTTTTTCATGCATCTTATACCTATCCTTTCTATGTGTTTATCTATTTTTTCTTGTTTTCTTCTTCTCTAGTCTTCTAATCTTGGATAATCTCTATATCATTATAGACATCACTTTTTCACCCCTAAATGACCTAAAATACACTAATCACATTATCACTATTATCCTTATCACAAGTGCCTTATAAACTACTATTGTAAATCCTAACTTACTATCGTAAAACCTCATTTACCCTCCCCTAACCACTTAAAACCAACCTAGCATAATTTATCCTACCCATCCCAATCCCCTCACATCTTCTTACCTTGAATCCCAACATCCTACCATTTAGAAAATAACATTAATCCTAATATGGAAGGTGGATTTAACCATTTTCCCCATCTATGGGAAAATTTATGGCGATCTATGATCACTTGCAATCATTGTAGATGTTTTTGATGAAAGAGCAGTGCGATACACACGGGAATAAAAACACAAACTGTAATTCCTTCTCTATATTTCTCTATTTAGGAACATACAAATATATAGGAAATATACTTCCTAAATAATAGGAAGTAGCAATAACAACTCACTAACTTACGTGAGTTGTTTCTAACAGACTAACCAAATATAATTGTTATTTTTTTTTATATAACAACTAATAATAGTTTTACTAACACATACTTACAACATAATAATTACTTCACGTAATTATTATTTATTAATGGAGCACTAACAATATAATTTTCTAATGTTTCCCCCTTAGTGCGAACATGGGGAAAACTTTCCTTTGTAATTGCACTCTGCTCATGATCTAGTGATTTTCACAAGATAATCACAAACCTAAAGAATGGTTTTGAAAATGGTTGACCACAAATCGAGAATGGTGGTTTTACAATTAGTTTACCACAAACCACAAAGTGATGGTTTTGCAAATGGATTACCAACAACCAAGAATGGTGGTTTTTCTATTGGTTTACCAAAACCACAAATGAAGGTTTTCAAGTGGTTTACCTACAACCACTTCATGATATGCCAAGCACTATTCTCAACCCTCATCACATCTCACTGTAGGGAACAATATAGGAAATTCAGTTGAAATCTATTCCTCGTACATACATAGAAAAAGCTAACATAAAGGAAATGGAACATTGGGATCATGTTCCCATCCTCAATGTGAAATTTCCACTTATTGAACGCTACAAAATGAAGCAAACACACAATTGAAAAAAATGCCACCAAATCATTTATGCGGCCCCGTCATTGGCAACTAACGAGAGGTCGCTGAATGACCTCCAACCTCCGTTTGTCTCCATCCTCTGGTAGATGGATGTTAATTTAGCTGGATGTGATTAGGAATCTCAAAATACCTTCAATAATTTGGACATCACATATAAGCGAAAATGCATCCAAAATTGAAATGCGGGTAATTTTTTTTTCGGACTTTGACGACAACACTTTTACTTTGACTATTTTGACAAAGACTAATGACTCAATTTTTGACTTTTGACTCGAATTTGAGAGGAGAATATTTGACTTTGAATTTTTAAATAGCTTGTGACACTTAACAACACTACAAATTTGACTATAACTATTAATTATAATACAAACTTTACTCTTAAAATATGAATAACAATATTAATGGACTATAGCACATGAAACACTAAAATCTAAGTACATAGGCGGGAGGACATGATTATATCAATAAAATAATTTTAAAAAGCGGAAGACCTATTTTAATTTAAAAAGTAATCAAATTTATTTCTTTTTAAATAACATTAATACCCAATTTTCCTAAGGGATACGTAATTGACAATGTTTGACTTAAAACTAAATATGAAACTCTAATCGGATCTCAAACATGTAGAAACTTTAAATCTAAGAAATTATAATATATAAACCGACCACAACACATTAAACGAATAATCAAATTCAAAGACTAATATCAATATGAAATCAGAAATGGAATACCAATGCTATCTGACCGTGTATGGCAAGAAAAGTGTCGAGATTTTTCCATCTGTTCAAAGAAAATGTCTGACAACAATATCACCGAGAGATCTTTAACATGTCATAGTTGATTCTCCCACTTAATGCATTTGAAAAGTCTTTGAGAATCAAATCATGCATATCAAGATTACAACTAAGTCGAGTGGGCCAACTTAACGTCACATGCTGCCATATGTGGATGATCATGATCTATCAAAATGCTAGTCTAGAAGATTGGTCAAATATTTGATTAAATGAACTTGCATGCTACAGAATTAATTGACTATTGGGCGTCACACATTGATCTAGTCGTTGGATTAGGCTCGCCAATGTTATAATTGATCCACACAATTTACCACCGCACAAATCATAGATCTTAAAACTGCTCCAATAAACATTGTTGATCAAGAACTATTATATCTGAATAATACTTCAAACCTCAAATAGATGATTTGGATGTCAAATTTGCTAGATACCACAAAATATTGCAATTATATATCTCTCCAGCCATGTGCGTAGCTCACACACCAAAATGAAACAGAAATCAAATGATAGGTTTCCGTATTTTGAATAAAGGAATTGAATCGACCTTGACATGGGAGAATTGAAATGCTTGCAAGGAGAATCCCATATAACTAAACAAAGAATAAATAGTCAAATCTAGTAGGACAACATCAAGCTCTAGACAGTCAACAAAGCTAGCAAATGACTATTTGGAAAACGTCACCCTGTGCAAGAGAAATCCGAGATGGAAATTAGAGCTGAAAAAATTGACGCAAAATTGATTGTTATCTCTTAATGATGGAGAGTTGTCCAATGTCGATGAATTCCTTTGAAGCTAGGTAGGCTGACCTGCTGGGTGAGTAAATGTGTACAGAAGATCTAATGAACTTAATAACAACAGGTTACGTTAATGAAAATGATGTATAAACTCTTCTCAAAAAATAATTTCACATCCACAGGGGGAGAGGACAAATATGACATCCCCCACACAAATCAACTACGCATCCATCATTAAAAGGAACTAATCACACTCTGATATCAAATGAAAGAGCAAGTTCAGATACACATAGAAATAAACACACAAACTGTAATTCCTTCTCTATATTTCTCTATTCGGGAACATACAAATATATAGGAAATATACTTCCTAAATAATAAGAAGTAGCTATAACAACTCACTAACTTACGTGAGTTGTTTCTAACACACTAACCAAATATAATTTTTTTATATAACAACTAATAATAGTCTTACTAACACATACTTACAACATAATAATTACTTCACGTAATTATTATTTACTAATGGAGCACTAAAAATATAATTTCCTAATAGTTGATTCTATTTAGCCACCCTATTCCTTCATTTCCTTGTTAGTGAGAAGTTGGTTTGGAGAATAGACTACTTCACCTTCGTATAATGTCATTACACTCGAGATCATCAACACCCTACCGCCAAAGTCTTAAAAACCTCATTAGATCATCATTTAAGCCTCTCTGAGCTCTGCCACCCTTACACATAACCAACAAGGTTAGTACATCATCATTCACCTATTTCACTTATATTTTTCATTGAATATAGTTTTTAATTAGTCATCTACACCATCCGTTCCACCTATTTTACAAGTTTCCTTTTTTCACTTGATCCAACTTTTACAATATCTACAATTTTAACATTAATCATTGTCAATTCCCGATCATCATTGATCGATGTCTTCGACCCTTTTCTCATCATTAGCTTTTCAAATACATCCATATCTTTGTTTTTTGAATTTCATGTGTTTCAGGATTCCTTATAGCTCGTCTCATTACTATCAAAGCTCATCACGTGTCAAAAACAATCTTTTTATCAACTTTTATTAAAATACACCTTTTTCTCCCTAATTGTGGTTGATCCCTAATCACCATCGATCCCCGTCATTTTAGTGATTTTTAGCATTATCACATTTATATCAATCGATTTCTAGAATAATTAGTTGTTTGCAAGATGTATGTTATGTAGATGACTATTCTAGGTCCTTCACACCCCATCACTAGCATATATGATCTCTTGATCATCCAAAAACTATTTGTGTTGGAAAAATTCTATATCACACATGAACCGAGTCTATGTGCCATTTCCCTCACACTAGAAGTTGAAGACATCAAGGATCAACTTGAGATCATACAAGAATAATGTGAACCTACAGAGAAATTCTAGTTTGATTACTTTTAGGACTTTGAGCTTTCCATGGTCCTATCCTCGGCTTCTTGATGATTCCATAAATTGGCCATAAATGACCATTATTGTTTCCTTCAAAGTTACCTTTGAAAGTGGATTTTAATGTAATCTAGGAACTTATAGTTTGTTTGAGGTAGAATATAGGATATATATTTGTTTCATTCTTTAGAAGTCTTTTGTTATCTATTTTGTTGACTAATCCTATTGATTATTTAGGAAAGATGCAAAGTCTTGTGTATGTAAGCCATAAAGGAAAGATAATGCTAGTTATGGGAAAAGTGAAATTGATAATGAATTGTATATCTAAACTCAAATATGATTTCATATCTAGATTCCTCTTGGAAAATTATGCAAGTTCAAAAAAGAATCATCTCAATCCAAGATTGTGTGCAAAAGTTATATCTATTTTTAGTTAGCTCTGGAACAATTGGAGTTAGCTCCGGAACTTACAGTTTTAGTTCTAGAACTTGCAAATTTAGTTCTGGAACTTGCATATTTAGTTCTGGAACTTGTAGATTTAGTTCTAGAATAATTGGAGTTGGCACCAGAACAATTAGATTTATCTCTGGAACAATTAGAGTTAGCTCAAACAATGAGAGTTAGCTCCGGAATAATTGGAGTTAGCTCCAGAACTTGTAGTTTTAGTTTCGAACTTGCAGTTTTAGTTTCGGAACCTACATAAAATGAGGAATTGTGAATAATCAAATAATCCAATGGGAAATCTGAGAGAGGTTTTTGTTCATATAAATGTGTTTAACAAAAACTCATTCATATTTTCTACAGGTTTTACCAATAAGGATAAATCTAACTTTTATTGAGCTGCAGTCTAAGGAAAATGTGTATCAAATGAGCACCAAAAGTTCCACATCCAGAATTAGAAAATTCAAATGGAAAATCTGAGAGAGGTTTTTGTTCATAGAATTTTTTTAACAAAAACCTCATTCAGATTTGCTAAAGGTTTTACCAATAAAAATTAATCTAAAGTTTAGTGAGCTGCAGTCCAAGGAAAAAGTGTATCAGACAAGCACCAAAAGTTCCATAGCTAGAAATAGAAAAGTCAAATGGAAAATCTAGGAGAGGTATTTGGTCAAAGTAATTTTTTGAGGAAAAACCTCCTTCTAATAAAGTAGGAGAATAAAATCAATGTGATTCTTTTTACTAAAAATCAAGGAGAAGATTTGGGAGCAAATCTTCCTAAAATAAGCAAGATAAGACTTTGACTCCAATAATATATCTCTCTCCATATTTTGTGGAGATGGAGATCTTAGTTGTTAGGATTGGGATAAAGATAAGATCAGATTATTTTTCCCAAAATAAGGATTTGGTTGGATGCATGAATTATAAATACAACCTCCCACACTCTTATATCTAATTTTCATTACCAAAAGTCTATATCTCATTCTTTCTCATTAATCTTCTGAGAGAAATTAGTCTGTAGATTTTGAATTAAAAATATGAATTAAGTCCTCTTCCAAGGAATGATCTGGCCATTAATTCCAAGGAAGATGGATCCATGTGTTATGTTCATTTATTTATTTCAGCGTTTTCCTTTTGTTGTGATTTCTGATTTTATGTTATGTAATTCTTCTATCCGTACAATTTCTTTTGTGAACATGCAGGAGTGTCATTTATCTTTCCTTTATTTTTAATTCAGAAATTTCATTTATGCAAAGTGTGATTTCTTTCATGCAAACTTTATTTTTGCAAGTGTGTCTTTACATTTCTGCATGTGTGATTTATTTTATGCAAGTTTGGATTGTGTTTAATGAGTTGTTTTCCAAAGATATTTTTTCTCTTAATGCATACAACCATCAAACACCAACCTTGGATTGACATTATTAATGGAGAGGATTGATGACCCTCATCACTACCTAAAACATAGAGAAAATTTTTCATACCCCTCTTAAATTCTAAATCATTTTCATTTATCCTATATTAAACAACTTGACACCCTTCAAGGAAGCCTCTTTAGATTCCTTGGATCGAAATTTGTTGAGCAACTCATTACATATTTATCTCATAATATTTTGTTTAGCTTTCTTTATACACAATTCTTATCACTTGGAAAAAAAGGACCCTCTTTCATCGTTCATGTACCCAATCATCTCGAGAATGCATTTTCGGTGTAGGTATCGATAAACCCTTCCTTATTTGAGTTTTTGGTATTTCAGCATTATAACAACTAACTAAAATTCATTATAAACATCTTAGCTTGCCTAGTGGAACCTCTTAGTCCCTTTTTCATTTAGATTTCATATCTTTCATTTATTTTATTGTCATATTGCATAACATTTCACCTTGGAGCACCTTGTTCTTGATATTTTAAAAGAATACTTAAATTTAAAATTAAAAACTATCGACAAAAAGTGATTATAGGTACACTCTTATTATTATTTCATCATTTCTTTTAGCATTGCATTTTGTGTGATTTGTTCTCATTAAATTAAGCATTTCCTTTGGATTGTAAAATGAACATTGATATCTCACACACAACCAAACCACATTAAAATCAATTCACAACTAAAAATCCTTCCCAAGTGGACCTAATAGGATTTCATCACCAAGAGGATAAGTCAACTCGGTGTTCTAGTCAAGTATAAACAATTTGGTTGGCGGTATATAGGCTAAGTACCGGACACCCTTATTGATGCAGACCATGAAGTGAGGGGGTAGGTCCCAATACCATGCCTCATACCGACACCAACATAGATCTTGGCCTCATGTACCTTAGGGTATATCAATGAATCTAAAATTTCACTTACTTGAAACTAGCCTTAGACAACCTCTTCTTAGAACTGCTTTTAGCCATTTTTCTCATTTCATACTTTTTCTTAAATTGAAAAAGATAAGGAAAAATCTATCGCGTGACTTTTTGATAGTTGTTTGAAGAAACCATTTTTTTCTTTGTTGATTGTGTGTTTAGTTCATGGTTCTAACTAGACAATAGTCCCATCTATAAAACATTGATAATATGTCTAGTCATCTTAAACAATCCTTGGATAATATTGAAACCCACCTTCAAACATTCTCAAAGTGATTGAGAAACTACACTCACCTTTAGCAATCAATCAAGAACCCCAACATTCTACTAGTACCTAGTCACCACATCAGAAATGACAGATCCACCTAGCCCATAGTTATTTGATAGTAGTGATCTAGTTTTCATAGAAATTATGGATTCTAACCTAGTAGCCCTTAATGCCTACCTTTCTTCCCGAGGTGTCTTCCTCCAACAACCAACACTTAAACATCAACCTCCTATCACTATTGTTACTTTCAATCTATCCCAACTCATCGATCCCAATCATGATCCTGTCATCCAACAAATTCATCTTTACTCCACTCGCCGATAGATTGGGAGAATCGGTCACCACGTTATCATCCGTTGTCATCGCTTTTTACCTTAACATTGCCTCATCACAAGACACATCCAACCAATCACCATATTTTTCGTCAACTCCTTACCAATCTTGACAACCTCACAAACCAACACTAACACATATCCTTTTATATCTATCCTTGAAGCCTCCAAAGTGCTTCTCCTATACTTCCTACAATTTCAGTTTCCCTTCCCCTTATCAGTATCTCAACCCTTCCCTTCACAACAACCTAATTCCTCTATCTAGAATCTTGTTATGTCTATCCCCACATCTATACCTAATATTAACAAAAGTTCTATTGCTATTACTCACCCCTATTCACAATAGGCATATAATGCCCCTATCCCACACATCGATTCTCAATATATACCATATCCATCTCAACCTTTTATCAACACTTCCATCCCTTCTCAATATATACCATAACCATCTCAAATACTTATTAACACTTCTATTCCCATTCCTCATCAGTAAATTAAACACTCACAACCCTTAGTCTCCAAACATCCCCACAAAATTCTCACAATTACTCCCCTTCATGATACTATCCCTTTAACATATCAGCTTATACAAAAATCCAACTCGCATATATATAACCAACCCGGCTTTTCATCTTCAAACATTCAACAACAAACCAAAATGACCCTTAGAAATAATCAAGACTAGAATTCAAAGTCTTGAAGCTATCACCATGGGTCCTAAAAGAACCCTTTCATATGTATAAATTTGTAAAAAACCCATCCATCAATTAGTACCTTTCAAATCCTATCCCCCACATTGGGAAATCCTAAAGTTTATAAAGTTATATAATAATGAGGACCCACAACAACACATTAGATACTTTCATTATGCATGTTATCTCATCACACATAAGCAATACCATATGTCGAGGACATTTCCCATGTCCTTAACAAGGCCCGCACTTCACCGGTATAACAATATTCCATAGTAATCATTCTCCTCATTTGCACAACTTACGTAGTTATGTTTTGAAAATTTATCCATCAATATTACTCAAAAAATCTCCATCACCAATCTCTATACCATTAAAATTTTTGAGGAAACATCTATTATATACTTCATTGCTAGATAACAAGGGATTATCAATCGCTTATCCTTTTCCCTCAAAAAAATTAAATTGGTTGATTTATTTTCTCAATCTTGCGCTAAACATGTATCATGAAATATTTGTATCCAGTCTTTCCAAACATTTTACTGAAGCCTTTCCCATGGCCCGTAAATTAGAAATTTCTTCCCTTAAAGATGGTAAAGTCAAAATCCGATCAAAGAAACCAAAACCTAGGTCCTCGTTTAAACCTTCTTCTAGTAATGATGAATCCAAAGGTTAAGCTAATTCTATCATTGTGAAATATGCATCTAAAGGTCATTCAAACTCTAAATGAGCCTCACCTTAAAGTAACTACACACCCATTGGGGAATCCTATAATGGGGTCTTTCACTAGATCTTAGCCGCATGTATGATCATACTTTCTCCTATCCACCCTATCAAGACATCCATTTCTAAACCCCGATGGTATCATGAGAATGAATATTGTAAATACTATCAAGTCTCGAGACCACAAAATTGAAAAGTGTCAGTCATTTAGAATTATCCTCTAGGAAATTATCGACCAAGGTGACTTACAACTTTAAAATCCTAATGTTCCTCCAAATCAGAAATCGGATGTCTTTAAAAACCCTTTTAGAATCATTCCCCATCCACCGCTTAACCCCAATCCAACGTTGTTGAATCTCACCAAATTATCAACAATTTTAAAGACATCTCACATACACCTTTAACACCTAGTTCTTTTTCCATATAATCCCCAATCGAATCAATTAATTCCTCTATTATTTCCACCAATAAGAGATTGGACTTCCCTACACCTTCCACATCATCTTTAAACCACACATGGCCTCTTTTAAAGTCCTAGAAAATAAACACATCATAGAGATCAAAAATATATTTTTGAATACCACATCACCATACATCACATTCGAATCTAAATAAATCCACTATATAACCCACAAACCACTTATCCAAGAAAATAAAAAAACAACCTCATGACTGAAATAAAAATCCCTTTCCTCCATCTTAGGGCCTTATCCTTCATCTAAATTCATAGTCACTTTATTATGTAATCCAAGGTTGTTCCTTGAGTGGCAACTAAATGAGTGGGAAAATGACCTCATCAGCCCTAACCTATATATCCTCAAACAACGTACAAGCCTATTCATCTCGAATCTCAAACAATTTTGACATTGTAATATACTAGCACCCTTGAAAAGATCATCTAATCATATATTATAACATTACCTCCCATTAATACATATGGATCATAAGGGTGGAAACCCTCTTGGTAAAAATTTGAAGCATTTTGTGCCTACCATCAAACACCAAGACACTCCACCGAGAATTGTAAATCCCTTCATGATACGATTCAAAGCCTTGTTAACCAAGGTATTTTACTTGTAGATCCAAAATTTCCAAATCAAATAAAAGCAACTTATCAAACCCCTAAACCCACAATTTATGAACCACCATCATACATCACATCTACATCTAGCAAGAGTGAAGTCTCTTATAGTAATACCCCACTCCATAAAATTGGCGTTGTTCACATAACTATAAGAGCATGCACACCGGACATCAAGACATCGATCATAATAGGCCTAAGGTATCCATCTCTATTTCCTTGAATCATATATTCTATCAAACTCTAAGTCTAAGGTGTCCATCCTAACATATCCACACACCCAATCTACCACATCCATATAAAACACCATCATCAAACAACTTCATCAACCCCCGTGAAGATGTCTCTTTACAAGCTTGTACGAACTTCTCCACATCACTAACAAGAAATGATTGAATATATCCAGTCCATATCAATACCATCATATGACCCTAAACCATTGCTAATCTCATCAGCACCCTTAAATTTATACCACTATTTCCTTTGATGACCCTAAAATCCCAACTTTACAGCTTCAAAGACCATGATCTTCCACTCTTTATCACCATCCAAATGAATGATATTCTCATCAAGAGAGCCATTATTGGTAACAACGCTAGTAATAGTATTATATATTCTCACACCTTCAAATAGCTCTAGCTACCCGACACTCTCATCACCCACCACCTACTTGTGTTAAGCACATTTAACAACACCATTGACCCTAAATTAGGAACACTTGTTTTTCCCATCAAAGTGGGTGTTAAAATCCTTCACGAGATCTTCTATCTTATAGAAGGAGAGTTTCAATATAATATGCTATTAGGTCAGCCCTGGATACATGTTATGTATTGTATCCCATGTCATTTACATCATTTTATAAAATATGAACATGAAGGTAAAACCTAAACTATTCCTGCTTGTCCAAATCCTTTCAAAGAATGTCACATGACCTATTGACCTAATGATGGGATAATTCCTAAGAAAAATTCAAGCTCTTATGATGAATATTTTACCATCTCTTCCATCTCTTCATCAAAGTTACCAGGATGATAACTCGATTAAAGGATTTTATGCAACATATTTTACTAGCTCTTCCATCTTCTTATTCAACTTTCAACTATTTACAATATGCACATCTAATTATTTCAAGGAAAACTATAAAATAACCATGTACAATGTAAAACACCATTTTTCAAAATTCTCATATTTTTTGACCCGTAGGTCTCCTCTTCTATTTATAGTCATTGTAAGGACAATACAAAACTGACAATGTCTCATTACACTTTCATAAATATCTAACTATAAAACTGCGAGGAGTTGAGCACTTTCTTCCTCAAATTCCTCATTGCATGCCACATGGAAGTTTAGAATGTTCTATTATTAAACGAGAATAATCGTCTACCCACTATCCCCAAGTAATTTGAATTTTTCAATCAACTTAAAGTAATGGTGATTAACCACCGAGTTACTTAAGTCTTAAAATGAATATACTTGAAGTCTTAAAATGAATATACTTGAAGATTATAAAAGAAGAATTATTCCAAATGTATAACTTTAGTTTCTGCCTTATTCTTTTCCTCATCCTTTTCTTCAGTTTCATCTTCATCTGCATCCCTCTTATTTTCCCAATACTTGTCATATTGATCTATCATGAATTTTATTACATCATTATATGTCTTTAAATTAGCCTCCATATCTATTTCCAATGTGAATGATTCCTTTTCCAAAATATTATAGCAGCCTTTGACCTTCCCAAGACATGACCCTAAATAATAAACATCTTCTTGAAGTTTTGACAATTTCTCCAGGGATGCAAGAATAAAAGGAGTGGTGGAATTATTGATTTCTCATTGAATTAATTGAAGGAATTATTCAATGCATTTTAGAGGTTTTTCAGTGCCATAATTTGTTAATTCATAAATTCCATTATCCACTCATCCAAATATGGCTCGACCTATTCTTCCAAGAGCTACATCTTTTGTATTATATACTTAAGAATTTTTTTCCTGAATGAGATAAGAAGATGTTTTTTCCTTTATTCAAAGGATCCTCTCGATACCATCTATTCTTCAATATACACATTATTAGGAAGTGATTTTATCTCTTGAATAATCTGAAGTTGCATCTCAAAAAATTTGCATTCATTGTCAGCTTTTAACTTTGAATTCTTTAATTTATCCCACTTTTCATCACACTCTTCTATTTTCACAAGTATATCCTTATAATAATCTATGGACACCATGGTTATGTTAGCCACCCATTCATCTACAACCTTCTATTTATCATCATTTTCCTCCATTATAGTGATCACTTGAGGATTCATCTCATTATCTCATTAATATTGGATGTGTTGAAGAACTTACAATTGTTAGAGCTCAAATCTACACTGTCCCGAATAATACAAAACTTCGGGATTTGAGACAACATGGGATTGTCTCTAAGCTATATGACTTGAATTGAGATAGACCTCGGGAGAAGGTCAACTTCCTCTACCTACTCCTAATGCTAAACTACTCCTAGGAAGTGAAATGCAACTAACTATCAATGCCAAGGATCGGGAGAAGAGAGTATGCATGAAATGAAATCCTAAAATGTGGAGGTGATAACACAAAATATAGGGTTGGACAGATTCCAAGAGAGTGAAAATAGGAAGACAATGAAGTACAAGAGGGCGTACTAAAGTGCCACAGTCCAAAACAACATTCAAATCCCCATTTCATTGAGTACAACAGATCTTAGTTATGCAAGAAGAGTGAAATATGCATAATATACCTGCAAAGAAATGGAAGGAAAGAAATGCAATATAAAAATACGGAAAAAGATCTACAAAACATGAATTTTATTTCTCAAAAGGATGCACAATCCATTACAAAGTAGAAATAAGGCAAGAATCCTTTGCAGAATGCTCAAATATGAGGCCTGCAACTCATAAAAGTTTCTAGAAAAAATTGACAAAGTTCCTTTACAATACTTTAACCCCCCTCCCCATAAAATGTGGGATTTGATTACATTATATAGGAAAATTTTACCACCTACCTTACATTGAATCCCTGACAAGTAGTTGAACTACCTCAACTACCACCATTAATGTTCTACTCACAGTGATATTTCGTTGATGGACCATCCAAACTATGGAATGGATATCATATCTAGGTTGGGTGGACGTCTATCCATTGAGCCATAAAATTTGATTGGGCCCTCCAACCCCATTAACATTCAACCTTTGATGGTTGGAAAATTGTCTAACTTATAGGTTATATACCTTGTGGCAGCCACCCAAACCGATGAATGTCATCCTCATAGTCATCTAACATGTTTTTCATATTCCATCCAACCTAGGTTGGATGACCATCTATCTTATGTCACCATATGACCAGCCAATCGGCGAACCACCATTATCATCCTACCAGGAGGTTGGACAACCATTTGACCTTGCACCGTCCAACCTAGAGTTAGAAAATTATCTATCTATACATGGTTGGATGTCCATATGACATCTCGTCCAACCCCGTGATCTTCACCCTATACAAAAATTGAATACTAGAGCTCCTATCCATCTACCAAGCTATCCAACCCAGTCATCTAACCATATCTTCCTTTCTCGAGACACTTGACTAAATTTCATGGTTGTCTATCTCATAATATGTCTTTACTTCAAATTTTGAATAGATTATCCAAAATTTTGTGGTGTAAATTTGGGATAACAATTTGATAACCTGTAGGGGACATCTACCTCCTAGATGGAGAGACCAGTTCCTCTAAGCATCCATTGGGCATGGAGTTAGTATACAACATGAATTTTTCTTTCATTGAAAACACTCCCTAAATTTCTTGAAGTACTGCATGGATTGGTACTAATATGGAGCTTCCATAAAACCTTGCTCAAACTGAAAATTGGAAGAGAAACAAATGCACAATTATGTAAAAACAAGAAAATATCATACAAAAACAAGAAAATATCATACATATTCCTAATGGAACATGCAAAGTAAGCACCAACACTTAACTAAAAGCATACCTAAACTACCAAATAAATAACGTGTTGTAAACACTTAGAGGAAATGAAAACTAAACTATTATGTACAATGATGAAATAAGTTGTCTTAAGGAGAATGCTTAAGAGAAATCCCATTAATTGGGATTTGTAGTGCATAACCATCAATATCAGTAAGATCAAAAGAATTAACTTCTACAAGCACTAATGGTATATAGGCCACTCCAAATCGCATAAAAATTGGAGTGTCTACCAGTTTTGGCCCTATCAACATCCCACTTCAAAACCAAATCACCAACCTTGAATCACTAAAATTTGGCCCTTTTATGAAACCATTTCTTGGTGGATTCTTGATGCTGCTCTAACTTAAACATTGCAAAGTTCCTCAGTTCTTCAAGCTCTACCAACTCTACAATTCTGATTTCTCTTTGATCTTCCCCTTCAAACTCTAGTTGTTGGGCCAATTCAAGTGAAGGAAGTTCCAATGACAAAGTTAGTCTTGCTTCCTTGCCATAAAACTAACTTGTATGGTGAAGTACCAATTGCCTTTTTCATGGTAATCCTATCATCCCAAAGAGCATTCCTCACCTTTGTGTGCTATTTCCTTTGATTGACATCCATTTTTCTTTTCATAATCCTAATCAGGTTCTTGTTAGTAGATTCCACTAAGCCATTATGTTGCAGTTAATAATTAGAAGAATTTTTTCAAATAAATACCAAGTTTTAGATCCCAATTAGAAATTTTAGCTCCTAGAAAATCCTTTGCATTATCAGAAATTATGGTTTGTGGGACACCAAACCTTGTGACAATCTCCTTAAGGAATTCAAGAATAACTGATTTAGATGCTTCCTTTAATGGTATAACCCCGGTCCACATTGTGAAATAATCTGTAGTTGTTAAGACCCATTTATGGCCAATACTTGATGGAGGGTTGACCATGCTAATTAAATCAAGGCCCCATTGAGAAAATGTCAGATATGATTGAATTAGATGCAAAGGAAGATATACCAACCTCTTTTTCCAGTGAAGAAAGCACATTCTTTACATTTTATGACCCATCTGTGAAAATCAACAAATAATGTAGGCTATAAATATCCTGCTCTCAGAACTTTCATTGTTATGGATTTGGCTGAAAAATTACCACCGGATAAGCTACCTTGAAATTCTATCAATATTATATCCACTTTCTCTCCTTCAATTCACCTGATAAATATTCCATCAATGTTTCTTTTGAATAAAATACCATCCATAAAAACATAGGGAAATGAGTGCAGCCTTAAACGTATTATTTTATATTTTCTCAAACCAAGAGGGTATGCACCTGTAGATAAAAACATTGATCATATCACTCATCCAACTATGACCATTGGTTATGTGTTCTTCATTGTGATGAATTTCAGCATCATGCAAAGGTTGGTTGTTCATGAAGGAGGTCTCTTTATCACCTTGAGCATCTAAAGCAAGCTGCTCACATAATCCTCTCCCTCTTACCAGTTTTTTAGCCTTGATAGTCACATCATATTTCATTATCTTTGTTACCCATTTGGCTCTTTTCTTATTAATATCTACCCCCATAATTAATTTCTCACTCTAGAATGTGAGACCAAAAGGTTTATGTGATTGGAGGAAAACAAACTCTTGAATTTCTTTAGAGCTCTCATGATGGAAAAAACCTATTTTTCAATGTGACTATAATTTAATTCATATTCCTTTAGTTTCGACTAAAAAAATCCACTAGTTGTTCCATTCCTCCATCATTTTACTGTGTCAAAACAACATCTATACTAGCGTCAACTCCATATGCATACAAAATAAAATATTTACTACATTTAGGATTAATGAGAGTAGGATCTTGAGTAATTTCCTTCGTAATTTTCTCAAAACTTTCCTTTCCTTCCACTATCCATTTGAAAGATGCATCCTTCTTTATCATTAAGGTGACAGTCTTGACAAGTCTTGTAAAATTAGGAATAAATTTCCGATAAAGTTAATCTTTCCCAAAAAATATTGCAAGGATTTTTATGAGTAGAAAGGAGAGAGAGAGGATGGCTGAAATTTTGTCTGGATCAATAGCAATGCCATCTTTTGAAATAATATGCCCCAAAATATTACCCCTAGAGACAACAAAATTACACTTCTTGGGATTAAGAGACACCCCAAACTCTCTACATCTCTCAAAAACCTTCTCCAAATGGCTGATGTGATCCTTGCTTTGCTTTGAGAAAATGGTAATATCATCCAAGTAAACAAGGATGAACTCATTAATGTAACCTTTGAAAGCAATATCCATTTCTCTCTAAAATGTGGCACCTACATTTGAAAATCCAAAGGGCATCTTTTAATAGGAATATGTACCCCATTTTTTCGTAAATGTAGTTTTAAATTGATCTTCTTCCCTAACCTTGATTTGATTGAAACCTAAATATCCATCCAACATGGAAAACCTTTCTACCCCTGCAACAATTTGCAAAATCTACTCCATAGAGGGTAAAGGGTAGTGGTCCTTTAGGGAAGCTTTTTTTAAATCATGAAAATCAACACAAAGTCTGATTTCCCCATTCTTTTTCTGACCGGGACCAAATTGGCCACCCAAGTAGAATATTTGATTGGAAAAATTATTCTAGCCTCAATGAGTTTGGATAACTCCTTCCTCATAAGGGGATCTATTTTAGGGTTGACCAACCTTTGCTTTTTCCTTATTGGATTAACATTGGGATCAAGGTCTATAGAATGTTGCACAATATTTGGATTAAATTCCTTCATATCCTCATAGTCCCAAGAAAATACATCACTAAATTTTTTACACAAGGAAACAAAATCTTGTTTCTCATTTTCATCACATACCTTTCCCAATAGAAGATCTTTTCCTTATGCAATGGTGACTAGTTAGCAGTCCTTTTTCTTGGTTTCCATGTTCTTTTCATCCATTTTGAATTTTTCATTTGAGCCAAAAATATTCTCCAAAGTAACCAAACCCTTTGGCAACCTATTTGTCTTCAATTGAATAATTTTCTCACCATAAATTTCCTGCAAATCAGATTGCATATTTGAAGAAAACTCAGCCTCATTTTGGATGAACTGAAAAAAAAATCATCACTATCAAAAACTTTCCAGCTGGTTTCATTATCTGGAATAGATGGCCTAACCACCATTTTAATGTGTTGTACATTTCCCTTGATCAAATCCTTAGCAGGTGAGAATTTTGATCCAAGTGCCACCATCTAATCTGCTTCTTTGTTTAACTTTCTTGGTATCACCTGCAAATTAAGAGCATCAAAGCTCTCCAACAAATCCCAAAATCTATGCTTATAAGCTTTCAATAGATTATTTTTT
This sequence comes from Taxus wallichiana var. yunnanensis, assembly GCA_018340775.1. NCBI lineage: Eukaryota > Viridiplantae > Streptophyta > Pinopsida > Cupressales > Taxaceae > Taxus > Taxus wallichiana. The sequence continues at coordinate 125,533,082 of CM031239.1, forward strand.
ATAGCACACTTTCCTGTGACTTAGTGAATTACCAATTCTATGTCCCCAAAAATTTGTAGCATTTTAATTTTCTTCTTTTTAGCAATCAACAATCCATGGACCAATGCTTTGTATTCTACCACATTGTTGGAACATGAAAATTGTAACCTTTGGGAAAAGAAAAAATTTCCTCCTTAGGTGAAAGTAACACAACACCATCTCCAACTCCATTCCTACTCCTATAACCATCAAAACACATTTTCCATAATCCTAAAGCATGTTCTTATCACTTTTTGAGCATGTTGGGTAGTACAGGTTCTTGTTTAAGAACACAATAAGTAGTTAGACCAGTTTCATAGGCTTTAAGTTCTTTAACATAGTGATCAAATTTATTATCTCTTTCAACCCATTCATCTAGAAATAGGTCTGGCATGGGAGGAGTGAGCTTCTCTTTTGAAATTGAATCATGCTCCTGATTTTCTTGGATTAGAAAATTTTCTTGGATAGGGGTGGGGTCATATGAATCAATATGATAAGAAAATATAGGCTCATCCTATATGGTAAATCTGGTACCATACCTAGTTCTCAAAAGCATGTGAGTCCAATCTAAAGACAAATAACCACCCACTTTGGTAGTAAAATCCCTTGACAAACAAATGGAAAAAATTGGAGGAAAGTCAATGAACGATATATCATGAGTTATGGTTAGGCTTGGGTAGGCATGAAGGGTTAATTTTAGATCTTTAATGACTCCTAAGATCTAATTGTTGAGCCATCAAGTTGTAAGACACTTTTAGCAACAGGGTTGTACTCTAGACCTAGGACATCAATAATTTTCTTTGGCATAACTGAGGTACTAGCACCTAAATCTATCATGCAATTATGAACTAAGTGCTTACCCACAATCAATGACATATAAAATGGTGGGGTTTTGATGAATTTACTTACTTGTTCCTCCTTTGAATGGAAAATATTAACAAAGTAGGTGCCTTCCAAATTACTTGAGTTAACAAGGGAAGTTACTTTAGAGCTTCACATAAGAGGTCCCTTTGTGATGGGATAGCCAAAGCATCCCACATTGTTACATTGAAAATTTTCCTCTTCATCTGCTCCACAATGTTGAAGGGAGGCCCATAGATTTCTGCAATTGTGGTACAATATTATCCTTTCTTTGTTATTTCAATGCTAGGATAGGCCCCTTTGGTTGGGAATCTACCTCTTTACTAGGAGTCTCAGGAATTCTATTTTGATCTATGGAAGATTATTTCCTTTTGTTGGAAGTGTTGTTGTGATTGAAAGAGGATGTATATTGAGATTTCAACATCCTTTTCTTTGACCTTGTGTTATCAACAACTACCTAATTTAATGCAAAAATCATTTTCTCTAAAGAAAATAAGATTTGCATCTTGGTTATCCTATTGAGCTCCTTCTTTATTAGAATTCAGAGCCTCCACCAATGGTTCTTATTGATTGGAATAGATTTGAACCATAAAATCTTGAACATGCGATTCCATTTCAAAAATTATCTTATTATGTGGTAGTACAAGGGAAACACCATTCTATTTCTTGAATGACATTATTTTTCACAGGAACCAACACTTGACTAGAGCTAACAATAGGAGATGGATGAGAAGCAATAACTAGCACAAGTAATAGAGAGATATTTTGAGCCTCGCCATGTGTTATTCTATTGATTCTATCCATACCTTTGATTTTTTTTTTTTATAGTTGATAACCCTGATTGAAGCCTTGGTTTGAAGACTGTCCCTGATTCGAATAACTTCTATATGACTGGGCCTGCTACTTCTCCAATGATATAACCTTGTTGGAAAAATTCCTTATCAAGGATTTCATGTCTTCATCCTCCTTTTTTGTGCAAGAGAATAGGATTTAGATGTACTATGCTAAGATTTTTCTTGAGAAGTGGGGTAATGGAAGGATAAGATGCTTGCGGTATCTTAGGGTACAATGGGATAGGTGGCATAGGAGATAGCTTTCCTTCTTAGATCAAATAATTTTAAGCCCTAATGACTATAGTATATGCACTAGGAAATGTGTTACCACCCATAGATTAAATCATAATAGCAATATCATAATTTAATGCTTTTAAAAAGTAAATAAATGCTTCTTCAAAGAAATAGTCTTACTAGGATTGGAATCCTCTCCCAACTCTTTTGAAATCTAAAATTGAAGAAGAAGAAGAAGTAAAAGAAGAATTATTCCAAATGTACAACTTTTGTTTTTGCCTTATTAGTTTCCTCATCCATTTCTTCAATTTCATCTTCATCTGCATCCCTCTTCTTTTCCCGATACTTGGCATATTGATCTATCATGCATTTGATTACATCATTATCTTCCTTCACAGTAGCCTCCATCTCTATTTCCAATGTGAATGATTCCTTTTCCAAAATATTACAACCGCCTCGACCTTCCCAAGACATGACCCTAAATAATAAACATCTTCTTGAAGTTTTGAAAATTTCTCCAGGGATGCGAACTAAAAGGAGTGATGGCATTATTTATTTTTTATTGAAGTAATTGAAGGAATTCTTCAATGTATTTTGGAGGTTTGTCAATTCCATAATTTTTTAAGTCATAAATTCCATCATCCAATTCATCCAAGGTTGGCTCGACCTGTTCTTCCAAGAGCTGCATCTTTTGTATTATATGCTTAATAATTATTTTCTGAATGAGAGAAGATGTTGTTTTCCTTTCTTCACAGATCCCTCTGGTACCATCTTTTCTTCAATCAACACATTATCAGGTAGTGAGTCTATCTCTTGAAGACTCTGAAGTTACCACTCAGGTAGTTTTACAATCATCGTCATTATCAACGCTAACTTTAAATTCTTCAATTTATCCCACTTTTCATGACACTCTTCTATTTTCACAAGTATCTCCTTATAATAATCTATGGCCACCTTGGTCATGTTAGCCACCCATTCATCCACAACCTTTTCTTTGTCACTAGTTTCCTCCATTATGGTGATCACTTGAGGATTCACCTATTATCCCATTAATATTGGCTATGTTGAAGACCTTGCATCCTACTTGATTATATCACATAGATTGGATGTTTATTCTTTCAATTTAGTATTCTTTTCCTTCTCTTCATCCAACTTAAGAAAAAGGCTATTGATTAGAGTCTGTGTGTCTTTCTTTAATCCTTTAGTGGTGACTTCTCCTAGGGGCACCCTTGTTATCACCATATCTTCTTTAGTTATTTCATCCTTAATTTTACCCATTGCTAGGGTAGACACTTCAAAAAATTATTTCCAGAGGATTCAATAATCATTCTTGAGGTCACCTTAGTTTCCTTGGACCTTCTCCCCTTTTTCTCAATACTCTTTAGCAATTGAAGATCCATCTCTTCTAAATTGATTACTTCCTTGGCACTAGGAAGGGTTTGTGAGGCCAACCATGTTAGTAAGTATTTCCCCAAATATTTTGGGTACCAAAATGAACAACCAACTCTTGACTAATTACTTCAGTAATGGATGTACGATTATTTCTTGATGTTTCTCAAGTACTTCAAAAGTGGTAAAACCTTGTAGCAATTCTTTTTCCAATTCTGCCATCTTCTCACTTATCAACTGATTTTAAATTTCCTTCTCCTCTTCAGTTCTAGTGTCAATTTTACTTTTGACCTCTTTTTATTTCTCAACTTCTTCTTGCAACAAATATTTTTGAACTGTTTCTAAATGAACATCTCATGTACTTCCCTTCTCAATATCTACCTCCACATTTTCTCTTAAGACTTCACCTTTCTCCATTGGTTGAGATACCTCTTAAAAGGAAGATCCATATATGGTGGCATCATGTATTCCTTTTGATTGAGTAGTTTATTGTTATTCTATAGATGGAGGAGATTCAATGCTTGGCGGAGATCGGGAGGAGGATGAGGAGATGGGGATTTTGAAACAACTATAGGGAACAAGAATGTAGTTGGCTTGAAAGGTGGTAACACAACCTCTCCCTGTGCAGAATGAACTTGAATGGTAGGAGTATCAGTAGATGAAGACACCAATAAATGAGAAGCATCACTTGAAGTAGCTTCTGAAACTGATGTTTTCCTTGGATAAGTTGGCTTTGGAGTTTCTCATTTTGTCCTGGGCTTCTTGATTGGATTCAAATTTGTGGTTGTATGCTACTCTCTCCTGGTCCTTCCTTTCTCTTTGTGCCCCCTGGCTTATTTCATTCATTATAGATTCCTCCAGGAAATAACCTTGATCAAGTAGCTAATTCAAAGTATAAAGAAATACTTTAGATGTCCTCTCCATAATTGTTTTGGACTTATTTCTTATAACCAACAATGGAGCATCATCACCTCCTTCTTCATAGTAGGCATATGAAATTACTTTCACATCATCTAGGAGCTTCTTTGGAATTTTTTCCAATCCCAAGCTTAGAATTTTTGTACTTTCATTCTACTATAATCTCTTCTTCTGATTTCATATTCATCTCTACTATCAATCTAGAAATCCTCCAGTGCTGGAAAATGTGTGTGATCTAATGAAAATGTTTTCCAAGAAATATTTCTATAGTCAAAATTTATTCTAGCCTTATAGTCTTCTTGAGTATAGTTGTGGAACATTTCTTTGGAAACATTTTGAGCTTTTTGGATGTTGGCATAGTGATAACTCCCAATGAAAACTAGAAATCAAACTACTACTCTATGAAGCCCTTGTTGTAAATCATGAAGTTCCACTAGTTGTCTACATAGTTCAAGTAAAATCCACCTATCACTAGGATACCTTGGGATTTTATAGGTTTTCCTAAGAAACCACAAAATCTCAAATATGTGAAATGAGAGAACTGAATAAATATGCACCCATATTGTACAACTACATTCCATGCAGCATCAATTACCCTCTTTTCTTTCAACTCAATATCAAGCTTGCAAATGACTTCATAGAAAAATAAATCATTAACTTTCATGTACTCCTTGAAATACCTAGGAAAATCCAACTGTGGATAATATTCATGGACATGATTCTCAGTTGTAGTACCTTGCATCCTTAATTTAGAAAAAGCACCATGTGCTACTATAACATACACAAGATAGGAATTCATCTTGAATTCCAATGTTTGGGTGACATTTTACAACTGGTTGTCAATGTTATTACTAATAATCTCATCCCAGTTGATCAAAGTACTAGGATTTCCATTCTCAATCATTCTAATGAAGTAATACATCCATGTAGAAAAGTGTTTGGCATTTTCTCTCCATTGATTCTACACAATAATTGAGTGATATCATCTTCTTCTTGGACTAGATTAGACCTCACAATAGTTCTAGGAAATCTTGATGCCTACTTCGTTTCCTTCAAATAACTCAGGTTCATGATCCGAATGGCATCTTCTCTATTGTTCTTCCAATACTATTCTAACTTTTCCATACTAACACCTAGTGCTTTAGGTGTAGTAGGAATCTTCAAGAAAAAGTTAAAGAAATGAGCATCAAGTCTCACTACTAGATTACCTGAAGCATCCTTAACTATCCTTGTCTGAAAATCATAATTTTTATCACATTCCAGTACAAATTCAGGCAATTGAGTAGTACTAGGAAAAATAGTTGCTTATATCAACCCACTCCTAGTCAATGCCTGCATGAGGGGTGTTTGAACTTTATCCTTGATCTCTCAATCAATTCAATAATGGAGACATGCCCCATATCTATATCACTAATTTCTATGAGCTTGGACACAATGCAAGACTCCACTAGATAGCCTTTATATTCATACTTCATCTTTCTTCCTTTGGCTTCACTAGACTTAGTCTTCCCTTTACCTTTCCTATCTTTGGAAGTTTCCTCAACAATAAGATTAGGATCCTCTCGATCATGGAAAATTATTCTTCCCTTACTGAATTCTCACTTACTTTAATTGATTCTTCTCTAGCTTCAGACACCATCTTTCCTTCAAGTAACCAATGTGTTCCAATTACTAAATATTAACAAAAACTCTTGCTTTAAATATAGAACTCAAGTCAAGACACATTATTTCAATTGCATGCAGCTATTCAAATTCATTCTAGGTCATGAAAGAGAATTAAAATCCTTTTAGAAGTGAAGTTCAAGGTTTGCTGGAAGTGATGAAGTGAAACAGTTCACTTTACAGTTCATTGCGGATTTTCAAGGTGCTACTACTTGAGACTTGGAGTTAACAAGAAGAAGTAATTCAATTCTGTGCAATATAGGAGAAGTAACAACTCTTTAAAACAACACAATATATGAGAAGTAATTGGCCCTAGGTTTAGTGCAAAACATATGAAGTAGTGACCTATCGGTTTAGTGTAAAACTTGTGAGAAGTAATGAGTAATCAATTTTACATAAAGCATGAGAAGTAGAAGTAACACAAAATAGTACAATGCATAAGAAATAGTGAGCCATCGATTTAGCACAACTCAAGTAATGAAGAAAAATTAGTTCTAATCACCGCAATACATGGGAAGTTTTAAGTAGCCAGTTTAGCACAAAACATAGACTTAGGAAGTAAAAGAAATTCTAAACCATGCAATGAATAGGAAGTAACAAGAAATTGGTTTAGGACAAGTATCATTAGTTCTAAAAGTACATTACATAGGAAGCATGAGACATTCGAGATCCATGTAAACAATCAGGAAAGGTAATGTGGTGTTTGAAGGGATGATTATTTCAAAAACACAACTTCTCCAAATGCTAAGTAGAAGTAAGGTATAAGTTCGCAATGCAAGAAGATTCAAGGAGTACTATGCGGTTTTTCTAAACTGCTTTACTTCCATTACAATAGAAAAACTAAAAGTAAACCTAAACCCCATAGACCAAAGGAAGTTTTAACATGGTTTACAATATTTGAAAACTACTTTGCTTCTATGCAACATAGAAGAAAAATTAAACCTAAGGATCTCAAAATATGAGGAAATAAGACAAAGTAATTCAAATTTAGACGTTGACATTGAGAAGAAGAAGAAACCATGGTCATAAGAAAATACACAAACCTAGGGAAAAAATAGGGTTTTATAACGATAAAATTTTAAGGATATTTTTCTAAAAGGTAACAATGGGTTACTTTGAACTAACGAAACCCTAATTCCAATTGACAACAATAACCTAAATCCTAATAATTTTACAAACCCACAATTCTAGAGACAAGAGAAAAATACCCACAAGGAAAACAATAAGCCAAGCAAATGAACAAAACAAGGAAGAAATAAACAAGAAGAAAGGAGGAAAAACAAAGAACCAACCTCTCCTACAAATGGGTCAAAGATAGAATTTGAAAATTTTCTTTAATTAGTCACACGAATATCGCTTAGGTTTCGAGAGGTAGAAAACTTCTCTCTAAATAAGAAAATGTGTGGATCTAACGTGGAATTACTTGAGATTATATATATTCCATGTCATTAAATGTAAGTCATACAATTTCCATGTCATCACTCCTCTTATATGTGGATTTTTTAGACAACTTCACTTCATTTCTTTTAAAATAAGTAAAGTACTCCCCAAACACCGATAACTTAAATGACTAGTTATGTGGCCTTTGGGACTTACTTTACTTGTCTTATTTTTTTGAGAAGTAAAGTTGTTTGGGTTTGGTGCAAAGAAGACAAGTAATAGGGTGTTGATTTAGCGCAATGAATAGTCTTAGTTTGGTAGTGTTTAGGAACAACTTTACTTGCTTAATAATAAGAAGTAGAAGCATATCGATTTAGCGCAAAGCTAAGAAGTAAAAGCACTTGAGTTTAGTGCTAAATTAAGAAAGTATAAGCCAGTTATGCGGTGTTCTGGGACTACTTTTCTTATTGAATTTTAACAATTAAAAGCACTTCCAATCAGCGCAAAGAAGCATACTTATGAAAATTGGGTTTTGGAGTATAGAAATTTTTTTACTTAGAAGTAAATAAGTCAAAGAAACCCAATAGCTTAAAAGAGTAATTATTTAGCTTTCCAAAGGATTTTTAGAAATTTTGAGCACATGGGTATTTCATAAATCACCCCCAAGCAACCTCCTACAACCTTTTGAAGAATTATAAAGCATTCTTGCAACCCAAATCAGTTAAGGAAATAACCTAAACATACTAAATAACCTAAAGAGCAACAAATAACATGAACACAACTCAATGTAAGACATGAAAACTCAAAATTTTCAAAGGGGTATCCCAAAATTTCTAAGTGAAATCTTGGGGACACCAACCAGTAAAGGTTTTGGTATAGGATGTTACGAGAAAGGTATACATGAATTTTTCTTTGACCATTCTCTCAAACAACATGAGAAATATGGATTATGTTTTGACAAAACATTCTCAAACACATAAGTTATCACCACATCTATATCTATAAGTGAACCAAATCTATCCTCTCCATCTTCACATGATAACTCTATCAACATAGATGATTCCATTTCCATCCCCCATGAATTTTTTTAATCAACACGATCACCTTAGGACCACTCACTTATCATACTAATGATGACACTAAGACCCTTCTACTTGTATTACCTAAAATGGTAGAGGAAGACTCCCTACCATTGATATTATTCAATTCCACAATGATCAATCCATCTTATCCTATATGGGGGCAGAGGATCATTACCTTCAAAATAATCTAACGCTTGACACATTAATGGTCCTTAATGAATCCACTATCGACATCAACATAGGGACTTCACAAGACCCTCACATAGTCAAGGTTTGCCAATATTTAGATTCATAAGAATTGGAAGACTTTATCACCTTTTTCCAAACATAGTGAGGCCTTCACATGCTCATAGTGACATATCATGAATTTACCCTAACATTATCATCCACAACATTGTAACAATCCCCAACGCTAAGCCTATAAAAAAGCTACATAGAATGCACCATCGCATAGTTCTCCTCATTAAATAATAGCTACAATGACTTCTCTCTTCAAAATTCATCTTACCCATCGACTATCCATAAGAGGTTTCTATTATTGTACCCATAATAAAGGCCTCTAGAAATTTATGCATCTACACATACTTATAATATCTCAATATCGCTTTTCCTAAACATAACTTCCTCTTACTATCATCGATTAGTTTTTGACCTCACGATAGGCCATGAAATGATTTCCCTTATGGATGGATTTTCTGGATATAATCAAATCCTTATCACAACTGAAGACCAACATAAGATGTATTTTATTACCCCTTTGGTGACCTTTTACCGCTTTCATGCCCTTCGACTCAAGAATGTAGGGGTAACTTATCAATGCAAAGATGACTTACATATTCCATGATATCATTTGTAAAACGTAGAAGACTATATGGATGATATCTCAAGTAAAGAAGAGAAGAGACCATCTATTCATCCTTGACGTCATTTTTTACTATCTTATTCAATATTTTCTATGCCTCAATCTGACCAAGTATGTATTTAGTGCTATCACCGATAAACTTATAGGGTTTATCATTTATATCAAGGGTATTGAAGTAGACCTTGTTAACATCAAATCCATCATTAAAATGCCTCCTCCCTCTAATATCAAACAACTTCATAGTCTCCAAGGTATACTCCAATCAGTTCATCTCTTTATCTCTCAACTTTCAAATCACTATCAACTTTTTCACCATCTCCTTCAAAAGGATGTCCACTAAAAATGGGATCAAAAATCTCAAAATTCCCTTGAAGACCTCAAACAATATCTCTTATCACCACTCATTCTCACACCTCCACATGAGGGGAGCCATTTTATCTTTACATATCTTTAACTGCCCATGCCCTAGGTGCTTGATAGCACATCAAGATGAGAAAGGTAGAGAGAAGGTTGTCTACTATGTAGTCCACACTCGTCATGATTACAAAACTCATCATACCAAACCAAAAAGTCATGTTTTGCCCTTTATTTCATGAATTCAAAGATTCATCATTATCTCCTTAATCATAAGACTTATGTCATCACCAATTTCAATCCTCTCAAATCTATGCATTATAAACCATACCACAGTGATCATATCACTCGATGGATCATGTTTATGACTAAATTTGATCTATAATTCATGTCACAAAAATATATCAAGGGGCAATCCATCACCGACCAACTCACAGAAGCTCCCCTTCCTAGTAATCAACTACCTCATGAACAATTTCCTAACAAATCCATCAACACCATTGATCAAGAATACACTCCCCTCAAAATGAAACTCTTCTTTGATGGTTCTAAATGTTAGCAGAGGGGAGGTACTAGTATCATAATCATACATCCTTGGGGAATCCTATCCCTCTATCATTTACACTTTGAAATTGAAATGCACTAGAAACACGGCTGAGTGTGAATCCCTCATCATGGGTCTCCAAACAAAAGTCATGATTAGTGTTCAAATTCTTGACATCTATGGATACTCCCAACTTATCATCAATAAAATCAAAGGAATTTACCAATGCAAAAATAAAATTTTACAAAAATATAAAAACATTGTTGAATTCCTCTTAAAATCCTTTGATCAATATACAATCTAAATAGTTCCTTGATCATCGAAAAATTTTGTGGACATTATGGATTATCTTGTATCACTTATTCCCTTATCAACTTAGTATTCCAATATTTTTGCTATTATGCATAGAATCGATCAACCATCCCATACCAACAAACTCCCTTCTATTAATCTTATTGAAAATAATCAAACAAATATTTGGTACACTCAAATCTATGACTATCTCTCTCAATCTAAAATTCCCTCCGATCTATCTAAAAATGATAAAATATATTTTATTCAATGTGCTAACGATACGTCATCATAGGCGGTGTTTTCTAAAAATGTGGATTTTATGACCTCCTTCTTTGATGCCTCAAATTTCATGAATCCACTAAAGCTATCCAAGAAATCCACAAAGACATATGTTGTGGAAACTTTAACAATATGGATGTTTTTAAATGCATCTTACAGATGGGCTATTACTTTGTATACCATTAACGATATTGTTGCACATATGTCAAAAAAGTCCAAACTTGCTCACATCCCGAGTTAGGCCTTACAACTAGCTCAAGAATTATGTTCCTTTTCATAATGGGGAATTGATGTTATTGTCCTGATCAACCTATATTCATTGCAATGAAATTAATCTATAATTATCACTACTAAATGCTTTACAAAATGGGTGGAAGCTATTCCCCCCATCTCTAATAAAGCTAATCAAATCACTAAATTCATCCACCATCACCTTATTTTCATATTCGACATTCCCCAAAAAATTATCATAGAAAATGGAAAATATTTTAAAAACAAAAAGATTCAAAATATTTGTGACACCTACAACATTTTGATGATATTTTTATCTCCCTAATTTCTACAAGAAAACGGTCAAGCAAAAGCTTCTAAAAACACTAAATAAAATCCTCACAAAAATTGTCAACCAAATAATCATGAATTGGAATCTCCAAATTTTGTTGTCTCTGGGACTATCGAAATAACATATGTACTCATACAGGGTGTTATGACCTTCTCATTTTAGTCTATGGATCCATGGATGTCCTACCATTTGATTTTAAAATTCCATCTCTCAACGTGTCCTTATATTTTATCTTTGATGAGGATTATCACAAGAACACTTAGAACAACTTGAATTGTTAGATGAACACCACCTAAAAACCCTCAAACATCATCATGTTTATCAAGAACACATAAAAGAGCATACAAAAAATGTGTCAAAGAACATGAATTTAACATTGGTGATATTTTCCTTAAATAGAATCAAAATGTCACTACTCTATAAAGGAGTAAACATGGAAAGTTTTCCCCTAACTAGATTGGTCCATATATCTTCACTAAAAATATGGGTTATGAGGTTATCACGTGGCCTCCTCAATGGTAAACCTAAAATGGAACCTCTAAAAGCCTTGTACTAGTGGAATTTCTATTGTTAACACATATACTATCATGACATTAGTCACATCAAAGATCTCATTCCACCACTAACATATCATTTACTACTGTAATGATTTGAAATTATGTGGTCCTCCATCAAAATATTATATATATAACCATATAGATGAGCACCAAAAATATTCGCATCACATTTTCTACATAGATAATTTCCTCTTCATAAGTAGGAGCCCCGAAATCAATAATTCCATCTTCCGCTTATCTATCATGTTGGTTTGAATTTTTTTCATTAGATACAATCAACATTTCAAGGAAAATTAATCCCTCCTCTTTAAGGGGAGGTTCACTTATTTCACTAAAAATTTAGAATCTAAATATTTACAAATATACAATCTAATAAAACCTAGATGAGGATATTGGTGAAGTGAATGATTCATGTTGGAAAAATAATTTGTCTAATGAAAAATTAGTGGGTTCTCACCAACAATGTACAAGATTAAGTTCCTCTTCTTGAATGAGGAAGATCCATTTATTGAAAAAGGACAAAAACAATCTTAAATAATTTTTAGGGTTATCTCAAGACTGGGATCACACCGAATACTTCCCTAAACTCGTGGCAATTTCATGTATTCAATACAAGAAAAGAAAATTACTTAGTGAGTGAGATGGGAAATAAAACCGAGAGAAATATTTCAACCAATAAATAGCATAACATTTTTTTCGCATTAAAATCAGAACATTTCACTTGTATCAAATAGAAGAAACCATTTACAAATAAAGAGGAACAATAAAAAAGAAACACAAAGTACTATTACATCATGTTGCACAATTTACAATACTCCTGAAGTACAATTTGAGATGGAGATAGAATAGTATTAGATAAGGAACATAAGAAATGAAGGCAATTGCTTCTAGAAATATAGTGAGGGCTAGTAAACAAGAATTAACCATCCCTTTGAAATGAGGGTGCTATTCATATTTATAGTGCAATGACTATCCTTTCATCTCCCTCACGTGGCATTTCACCTTCCTCCATGATTGTTGACCTTTCAAATTCTTGTCACGGCCTTTGATGTTCCTTCATCACCCATGACCTTTCATCTTCCTCCATCTTATGATAAAATCATCTCTAGGTTTCTCAAAATCTCCTTAACACAAGACATCTTTTTTTTTTGTGCCACCCAAATCTACTTAATGCGTGACATCATTTCCAGTGCTACCAAAAATCCCATCTATGTATGACATCATCTTCCTAACATGTAACATCGACTAGGTCATTAAAAATATTCTTTAAAAAATGACTGCATTTTCCTTTTCACATGACAACATCTTGACCTTCCCGTCACATGTCAACATTTCACTTTCCTTTTCGCACATCACCATCCGACTTTCCCGTCACACTACAACATTTGAATTTCTTATTACATGAAAATATTTTAATTTCCTATCATAGGACAAAAAAATTCTCCTAGGTTTCTTTGTTGTGCATTAAAATCCTATTGTAACATGTCAAAACCTTGTTGTTGTGTGTCAAAACCTTGTCATCATGCGCCAACACCTTTCTCGTCATGCATCTCAAGCCTTCCGACACCTAAAAATCATTGTCGAGAGACAAAAATTGTTGTTTCACAATAAGAATTTGTTGTTTGGTGAAAATAGGCTTGTTTTTTTGTGTCAACAAGTTTTTTTCATGTGACAACAATTGTTGTCATGTGATAATGGGTTTATTGTTGCCTAACAATAGTTGGAAGTTTCACAACAAACTTGTTTTCATCTTTTCAGAGTAATTTTAAAAAAAATAGGTCATACAATATAAGAATAGTTATGAAAAATGGAAAATAAATCAAATTATAATATCTGGAAGTCCTAAAAATGAATTATTAATCACATTTTACCCATATTTTAACCATTTTCCTCAAGGTATGTGTCGATAGAATGAGTGGTATAACAAGTTTACAATCACCACATACTAACATATCATATGGGTTATGAATAACACTAAATATAATTTAATTTGAGATTTGGTTAGGCTCTCAAATCTTCATGAGGCTCAGTAAAAACCTTTCAGAAATTTACAACTTTTATTAGGACTCATGTGTTACATTGTCGACAAGTTTTTACCTCTCAATGTTCTCAAAACCTTTCCTTGATAATTTTGACATGAAGTATGATATTTTATCGATCTAATTCATAGGGTATGAACTTATGAGTCTTCACAAGGATCCCGAATATCTTTGAACAAGGTGACTATATTTTTAGGAAGTGCATTTCCTAATACCTTGCTCCCAAAGACCCAAATTCACATAACTTATTCCTAAAAACTAATCTTCTTCCAAAACATTCCTAAACTACCTCATATGATTTCAAAACTCTATCACACACTTCTTTAAGGCATTATATCTTCTTGGGAATCACCTAAGGTGCTCTCTGGTGTAAGAAGTCTGAAAATAAGCCCTTTTAGGCCTTCGAGAGAAACTCCTTCCAAGTGAATCATAATGAACTCATGAATTGTTTCTCACCAACTTACCTACACATGATTTTTTTTTTTTTAAATATAGTTAGTACATACCTCTAATTCATAATAGGGTATACATAGTCAAATATTGGGTAGAGGGTAGGTTCACATTACCTAGTTTGAAGATTCTTTGAGTGTGGGCTTGATTGTCATGGAAAAAATTCAATTTTATGCTATAAATTTAGAATGAAAATAGTTGGCTCTAGCTTAGGGACTTGTCTCGGATTGAACAAAGTGAAGATGGGGCAAGTAAGAAAACTAGAATCTCAAGACACTAATATGACCAATGCATGATCCATTGGGCTATAGGAGTCATTGTAAACCAAGGGTAGATACATCAAAAATTATTTATTACACACAACATAAGAAAAACAAGAACAAATGATAGAAAGGGAAACACACAAACCTCTATTCACCTATAGTAAATGTGGAGGATAACCCTCTTTCACTATTTATATAATTTTAGGTATTTCCCACTATAAGGAAATTCCAAGTGAGTTCCATTTATATAAGATATTTGGGAGGTATTCTCTCCACATGTGTCCCATATCTGAAATTGGAAAAGCCATAATGAATCAAAAATTTTATGGCTTCCTTCGGTTCTCTCCTTTTATTCCATAGTAGGACAAGATCACCAATCTAAAATTCTCTTTTCTTTTCCTTCTTATCAAAAATAATAATTTACTCTCAACTCATGGTCCTTTATCCAATAAAATACCAAAACCCTATCTTCACATAGCTTATCCAAGTACAAAATCCTTTTATCCAATGAGTCTTGGAACTCACCATCTTCTACTATTTTTATCAATAGAATTTTTGGTAACTCTAAATTTATTGAAACCTCTACATTTATCCCATATAGGATTTAGAATAGAGACATAACAAAGCCTCTTTTTGTAATGATACGATTAGCCCATAGTTCATCATATAGCTTATTATGGCAATTTATCTCGATTCGATCTACAAGATTCCTCACAATTGTCACAAGATTCTTATTACTAGATTTTTCTTGACCATTCTCTTGAGGATAATAGTTAGATGCATGGGCTAAGGATATTCTGTATCTATAGAAGAACTTATTTAATTTAATAGAAGACAAATAAGTGGTATAATCAACAACTATCTTCTGTGGAATTAAAAAATGAACAATAATATTTTCCTTGATGAAGATACATACCATTTCCAAATTGGATTGCTTTACTTTTATGGCCTACACCCACTTATTAAAGTAATTCATTGTTGTGAGAACAAAAATATGACCTACACTAGAATGAGGTTTAAAAGCACCGATGAATTTGAAACCCCATTGTTGGAAAGGCTCTTCAATCACCATCGGTCCGAGAAGAAGTGCGGTGAGTTGTGGTCTTCCCAAAAAAATTGGCAAGGGTCACTCTTAGATACCCATTTCCGAGCATCTTGAAAGAGAGTAGGCTAGTAGTACCTCCCTCGAAGTATCTTTTGTGAAATGAATATGATAGATAAATTTCCACCACAGGCTTGGTCATGATATGCTTTTAGAAACTTCTCCTATTGCTCCTTATCAAAACACCTAAAGAAACATCCATCAAGGTCTTTCTTACACAATACATGCTTCCAAATCACATACCTTGCAGCTTTGAGCTTGAGGTTTCTTATTTTCTTGTAATCCATATGCTTCATAAAATCAGAATAAGTGAGGAAGTAAGCAATATCACTATACCACTCATTAGTATTATTCACAAAGAGTATCTAGGGTAGGTCCTTACATATAAATATGTAGTAATGAAATTATTTATCTTCATACTTATTTGTGAGAGATTCATCTTCAGTATCAAATTAGATAAACCATTTCCTCTAACCATATTATATGGCCTTATCTCTAGGTCATCCTCTTAAATATTGGACACTCTCGTTTCCTCTTTTTTCTCAAACCATTATTTTTGAGTCAAGATAGACTTTATAGAGGATCTAGAAACCATTAAAATGGCATGAGAGTGTAGGATGTAGAAGCTGAAATTCTTTCTTTGCTTTAACCACCGCATAAGTAGTATTTTCTATGATAGAGTATTTGAGATCATGATTCTTCAATTAGAAGCTCATGAAGGTAATATGAGACTAAATCTATTCCTCATTCTTCTGAACTAAAATAGTCAAAATAGTATGCTCAAATGCATAATAATACACAATGAAATATTTATTAAAATCAAGACATATCGGGTGGGATATTTGTCTATGGTCTTCTTGATATTATTGAAATATTGTTTCCTTCCTTAATCCAATTTAAGCTCTCTTGGGGCTTCATCATTTTTGTAGTATGATTGGTAAAATAAGGAAAAAAATGGTGGAGGAAGTTGAATTTACCAAATAATGAATGAAATCCCTTCTTACTTGTGGGTAAGGAGATATTTTCAATGTCTTGTACTCTTTCTAGATCAATAAATGTTCCCTCCTTGTTCACAATAAGTCCTAAGAGATTTCCTTTAGTCACTTTAAAGATTGAATTTTTCAGATTCAATGTTATGTCATGTTATTTATACCTTATAAAAACTTGTTCAAGGTGTATCAAATGTTCCTTTCTCTTTTTAGAAAATACTATGAGATCATCTAGATAAATGAAAATACATTTGTTCTTTAAATAATTGAAAGAAAATTCCATTTCTCTTTGAAAAGTGGCCCCAACATTGATGAGACAAAACAACATCCACCTATAGGAAAAGGTTCCCCATGGAGTTGTAAAAGTAGAATTATATTGATCTTCTTAAGAAATTTCAATTTAATTGTAGCCAAAGAATCCATCTAGCTTGAAATCATTTCTCGGTCTGTGACTACTTGTAAAATCTAATCCATGATTGAAAGTGGATAATTTTCCTTTAGAGAAGCTTGGTTTAGATTCTGAAAGTCTCGCACAAATCTGTATTTCTCCACTTTTCTTCCGGGCAAGGATAATATTTTCCACCCATGTAGAGTGATGGATTGGAAAAATGATCCTTACATTTATCATTTTCAACACCTCTTCTCATATTGTTCCATCAATCTTTGGATTATATTGTCTCTTATTTTTCTAGAATGGCTTTTCTTTAGGCTTGAGTGGTAATGATTTCCACATCTCTTTCAGTTTGAAATATTTCTTCATCATAAAAATATGCCAATACATCTAAATACAATTTTAACAAGGAAACGAATATTCTCTTTTCCTCCGTGAGAAACATTTCCCTATATTCACAAACCTAAGGTTTCTTCTCTGTTCCAATGTTTACCTTTTCAAAATAATTAGTGCTCTTGGGAGATTCACTAGCTTTATCTTTCACATATTTATCATGCCTATCGAAAAATTCTTCAAGCAAGACCAAGCCCTTAAGAATATTATTACCTTTCAACATGAGAAATCCATCAAAATCAACCTCTTCAATTTCACCTTTATCTTATTATGAAGTTTACTCCCTATGTGGGTTATCTCTTCCTTCAAATAAGAGGCTATTGAAATTATCTCTTTGTTCTAAGGAGGCCAAGAGCTGATTGTCATTGTTGAAAAATTTCTAGTGATTCACATTATCGAGAACACTATGTCTAAAACCATTTCGTGAAATATGTATCTTTATCAAAAGAGGGGTGTGGAATCATCAAAGAACCTGACACAACAAGAGAATCATCCTTTTCATTTTGTTCACGGGGAACAACTTGTATAGAGAAATCATCAAAGGATTCAATGCAATCCCATACTCTATTCCTGTAATTTTTTAGCCATGAATTCTTCACTTGGTAATGATTCTCAAACTTGTTTCACAATTACCTCTACATATCCTAAGAATATCAATTATTTTATTCCCATGGACTCAAATATATTCATGCCTAAGAGAAGGGCTTTATATTCTACCGTATTTTTTTTTATTTTCAAATTGGAAATTGAAAGAAAAAGGAAACAACTTACTTGATGGGGAAATCAAAACCACACTAGCTCTAGAACCCGAACGGCAATGAATTCCATAAAATCTATAGTCCATAGTATATGTTCATCTTATTATG
Source organism: Taxus wallichiana var. yunnanensis (assembly GCA_018340775.1). NCBI lineage: Eukaryota > Viridiplantae > Streptophyta > Pinopsida > Cupressales > Taxaceae > Taxus > Taxus wallichiana. Next base: position 125,551,404 of record CM031239.1, read on the forward strand.
ATATAAGAGGCATATAATCATTTCCTTCATAATTCATTAAGTAATTCCCATGTCCAAAGTGTCTTGATAAATAATATCTGCTCTAGGATCTTCCGATTTTTACACTGTATATTTCATTTTTCTCATTGGCGTAAACATTTTCTTCGGCCCTTGACTAGAATATTTGTTGAAGACTAGTCCATCTAAATTCCTCCTCCTAAATATCTATATAAAATTCTTCTCAATAACATCCCATATGAGGGTAGAATGTCTGCTACTAGGATAATCAATAACACTTTCTTCTAAGGGAGATTAGCTAAAGCAACTTGGGCATCCTTTATTATCCCTACAAGTAGGACTTATTTAGTTTCCATAGAATAAAAAGACCTTTAGCCCATGTTAGAGTTAAACCAAGGGCATTATCTAATTTCATTGACATCACATAATCATAAGCACCCGAGTCTATGATACAATTATTTAATTAGTAGCCTCTAATAAGAAGATAAAGGCGTAATGGCTCAATATTATCAGTCTTGGATGCAATTAGGGATAACATGTTTGAATATGATGGGGAAGGAGGAGATAGTAGTAACCATTTGGAATATCACATGATAGAATTGGGATTTGGGTTAATAAATTTGATAAACCATACTAGTTTATCAAACTATTCTATATGGGTCCTGGAAATATTTAGACTCCAATATTTGGACCTTAGACCTTTTGACATGACCTATGATATAAAAAGAGGATGAAGCATATGTATCTGAGTGATATAATATTTGGAAGAAGACACTACTTTGGGAGAAGGGGTTATTTTGGAAGCATAGGTAGACTTGGATGGTACCGTAGGCTTATTTGGTACGTTAGAAGTTTTGTTAGACATGTTTACCATATTGGAAGTAGCATTAGAAACCTTAGAAGAAGATGTTTTAATAGATGTAGACTTAGGAGACTTACTTGTTTCATCAATGGTCCTCTTGGATACAACAATGCCTGGTTTTTCTTTAGCAGAGTCCATACAAGGAGGAAGTGCAGATCCTCTATTGATTATTTTCTTAGACGGAGTCATCATGGAAGAATATGCATCTTTATTATTCTTAGGAGTAACATCAAAAGAAATTTGATTTTTAATTGAGAACAAGTGAACACCACACAAGAGAAACTTGGTGCATCACCTTCTTCACTTTTATCTCCTGAAGAGTAATCAAAATACCCAATATCAACATATTTATCTTATTTAATTCCAAACCCATATTCATCATCATCTTGTTCAAAGCAATCTCATCCTCATCATCACCCTGTGTATCACAAGATACATTAATAGGGGGAGACCCTAGAGTAAGTATTTGAGGTGGTAGGATGATCCTTTGTCTATTTTGAAAGTTCTTCTTTGGTGCATCTCTGCTCACAAAAACTTGAGAAAACTACTTCTTGAGAGATGAGACATCATTAGTCAATTTGGGGACTAGTGAATTTGTGGTACCCGCATTCAATATTTGTCCTTTCTCCTTTCTTAGACCATTTTTTATCTTTCCCAACATGATAAGATCATCTTCCAATTCATTGTAATCTTTTGTGCTTTTTCCAAATACACTAGTTGATTTATTCTTAGCATAAAACTCACCTCAGGGAGTTAAGATTTTGTGAAGAATATTAGCTTGTTGTCTTTGGTAGGTTGGTCCACCTCGTATTTTATAAAACATCCTGTTGAACTTTTCCACAAACTCCCTCATTGGTTTGAAGGAATATTTCTTTATTTCATATCATTGGGAAAAAAATGCATGAGCATATTTTTAAGGTTTGTATCTAGTTTCAAACTTGGTCTTCATGTCATTCCAATTAGTTATAGATCTACTAGGAAAGTGGTAGAACTAGTATGTTGTTGCATCTTGCAAATATTCTACAAAAAAGTAGACTGATACATCTTCATATCCAAATTGTAGCACTCCAAAATCAGTGATGAAGGCCATGATGTGGTCATCGTGGTGCTGCTTCCCATCACCATGGAACTTGGGAAAAGTATTTTTTTACCCTCTAAGAGGCTTAGAGTGTGGGTGGAGCTCTGCAGAAATACTGCAAGAACTTCTGTTAATGGGTAATTACATTTGGGAAAGGATGTATTGGGCATGGGGATTGTAATTTTTTTTTTTGGTAGCTTAGTTACATAGTCTAGTTGCAATGCATGACTGACTGGAGTGTGGGTCTCTCTGTGACACTTTGTAATGGCTCCATGGATGTAATGAGGTTACATATTATATATATATGAATATCAATGATTCTAATGATGCATACTTCTCTCTCATGAGTTCTCTTTCCTTTTATGCTAAGTATGGATGCTTGTATGCTTCTTTTCTTTTTGATATGATACACATTATAGATTCTATTAAGTACTCTATCTAAAATGACTGCAAGGATCTAGAGGCCATTTCTGAGCTCTATGGTTCTTGTATGTCCTAAATCCATTTGAAATTATTTTAAACACAAATCATAGATGATGTTTCCCACTAAACTCACATAAAAGAGAGACTCGGCACCCATGCATGCCTCGGGTGAGCACCCAACTTTCACTGGGTGATAGGCGGCATGCATGGGGTTCCTTTCTTTTTGTTAAGGGTAAAAATGACTACATCTTGGTTCCATTTCTAGGACCTCTTTTCAAAGTTGTAGTGGGAAATTAGCATTCATCATGATCTGTGTAGTGAGTAATGACAGAGTGGTTAACTTTGGAAAGTGTTGAATCATGGTTTAAGAGCACGGAGGATGAATTCACTCAGAGATTCAGCACTTGGACCTAAGTTTAATGCACGTAGATGGGTAGAAGAGAACCTCTACCATGATCTATATGAGACTTTTTTCTCTTCTTCCTAGTGGAACTATATGAATGGCTCACAACCTATGCATCTAGATCAAGTTGGCATTATGGATCATGTGTGTGACCCAAGAAGAATACCAGAGGCTGCATAGGATGCAGATCTAACATGGACCCATGTTGTGGATCATTGGTGGAAAGGAGTATTGGCTAGCTACACTCTGGAGTATGCCATTTCCACATATTCTTGTCTGAGGTTGTTGAGTTTGAGTTTCTGTGGAGCCCAGAGGATCATTTCTATGTGTTGTCCCTCTGGCTATGAAGATCTTGATGGTTACCATGAGTTTAGAGGCATTCCCAATGGCGGCTAAACCATTCTGAGAGTGTTGGGTGAGGAAGCTAGGGTGGAGGAAGATGGCAGATGTTGTGACGGAGAAAGATAGGGAGGAAAGATGACTCAAGTATGGTGAAGCACGTGAAAGGGAGATTGCTAGACAATGTGAGGTTGTAGGTGTGATGGATGTATGGTGGAAGATGTTGTAGGAAGGATTTGAGGTTCACGTAGAGGATGTGGAACTGAGCAATCTGTGTGACCCCATCTTGGCAAGCATGTAAGAGAGACCCCTTCGGCTTCTAATGAGAGTTCATCATGCAGAGAAAGAAGAACCATTGGCATGCATGCATCTGAGCCCACCTAGTGACCGAACCCTAGCGCTTGGTTTTCCAGATCAGGGGGAAAATATTTTCGGTCCAGTTGGTTACATTGGAAGTGATCGGTCTACACCCAGGAGGTATAATTTCTCATTTGGGCCTTCTATGGCTACAAACACCAACCCAGTGTTAGGAATTTTTGGGCAAGGTATAGACACACAAGCTTTTGGTCTCACATCTGGGAGTGGCACGGGGTATACTATTGGCAGTGGGGCATTGTCACAGACCATAGGCACGCATAGCTCAGTGGAACTGTGGGGACCCTTGGCATGACCACTTTAGGACCTGTGGGTCTGGTGGATCTAGGTGGTTTAGGACTGGTGGACTAGTGGGTCTAGTGGTTTAGGAGGAATAGGAGCTGGTGGGTCTGGTGGATCTTGGTGGTTCAGGACCAGTGGGCCTGGTGGATGGATCTGTGGTTCAGGACCTAGTGGACCTGGTGGATCAGGCGGTGGAGGAAACACAGGTGGAAACCAAGGCTTTGGCTCAGGAGGATTCGGGCCCCAACCACCCCCACAAGTTTTCTTTGAAATGTCTCTACATTTTCCCATTATAGAGGTATTGAGGATGTTGCGGAACATGTTCACAAGTGTGAACTACTATGGCACACAAAAGGGTATCACAACCCTAGAATGGAAGGCTAGTCAGTTTGTAACCACATTGCAAGGGCGCACACATAGCTGGTATAGGAAGTATGACCCTCATCAAACAGTAGTGGACTATACTACTTTAAAGAATGCATTCTTGGTAGAATTCCACATTCTAAGTTTGAGCAGAAAGCATCATCAACACTTTGAAGGAGATTCAACAAGGAATGGTAGAGAGTGTGTGGGAGTATGATGCATGCTTTAAAACTCTCTTGTCTAAATTATCATATGATATTCACCCTTCACAACATGCTCAGTGGTTTTTGGAGGGTTGATCACTCCTTTTAGAAGGGCCTTATCTCATAAAACTTTACAGACCCACGTGAGGCATTGGAAGCTTTACTCTGTGCGAGGCTATTGGTAGTGTTGATATTAGGCGTTAGCCCATTCCTGGAGGCTCAGATTGCTTGCTATGGCCAAGCAGTTGGAAAATTTGTCTGACAAACTCAGCCCATGAGACTCACAGTGGTTTGTGGTGCATAGATTGTGAAGTAGAGGGGCACGTTAAGGATAATTTCCCCGAGGATAGATGTATGCCATGGTAGTAGATTGTGAAATTTTTCATGGGGACCATGATGCGAGTAGGTGCCCCTTGCTGCAACGCAATATCCAGAAGAATGTATCTTGTTACTACAATATTTACACCTCTACAACCCATGATACTAAGGATTATAGGCTCATTGATCAAATCCATGAGGCCATTGATCATGGGGTGTGCCAGACCAGCATTGTTAGTAGTTCCAAGGGTGATGATCACCATTATGAGAGCACGCAGATGGAGGCACGTGCATGGAAGAGGTTTTGAGGAGGATTTTGTGGTCATGGTAACCATGGAGGAGGAAGGACTGAGTTCCCACATGGAACCTATTTCAACTGTGGATCTACAGATCATTACAAATGTGAATGCCCGGACCTGTTGCAGTGCTCGTGGTGTGGAAAGAAGCATAAGTATGAGGAGTTCCCAAATTGTTTGAGCACATGAATCAACAACAGCACCGAAAAAGACAAGGGCACTGCAATGGTTAGTATTAAGAAGGAGACACCCATAGTGGATGCCTCGGGTAACACGGATGTAGGTTTGGAGCCTATCTTGGTAACAACAAGGGTAGAAGCCACATGTGCAAAGAGAGATACCAAGACAGAAGAACCTAGTTTCAAGGGAGGAAGTAGTTCATGGAAAGTATCTAGACCCTACGCATCAAAGGAGGTATATCAAGACACTATGGATGTCATTCGAGTTTACAAGGGGAAATCCAGTGTCTAAAGGAGCAATCCAGGAGGGAGGAACAAGGAAGGAGAGTCGAGGTGCCAAAGGATGACCTGGATGAGGTCAAGGAGGTGTGTAAAATGCTAAGGCAAGAGAATATCATTCCCTTGCTAGGATCATGGTTGAGAGAGAAGGTACCACACCGGAGGAGAGTGAGAGGTAGGTCTTGCATGTAAACCTTCCCCCTCACAGCCTTGACTATGACAAGGAGATCACGTTGAATGCAGTTGTAGATGGATGGCTCCTTAGTAATATCCTCATTGACACTAGCGTGGAGGTTAATGTTCTAACTTTGGATGCATGGCATCAGATGGGAAGACCTGCATTACAACCATCTTTGAATGTGTTGTATATGGAAAAAACAAGACTAAGGTGATGCCCATCGGTGTCTTAAAGGATGCAACTATTACTATCCAGGGAGCTAAGTTTACTGGGGACTTTGAAGTCTTGGCTCACCAGGAGTAGACAATTTCCCAAGCACTACTTGGGTGCCCATGGTGTTACAAGAACAATGCGGACCTTTGGTTCAACAAAGGGTACATCAGCTTTGAAAACAAGGAGGAGTGGGTCATTATACCCCTGGCTGATGGGAAGTCGACACCCTATATTGAACCTTTGGGGAAGAAGTTCTGGATAGGATATACGTGTGCTCTCAATCAGGGACCCAGAGATAATACATCCTACTAACGGAGTTATCCAGTTTGAGGATGCTCAGTCAGTAAGTGATACCACCAGTCTAGCATGTGACAATTGGGTGCATGGAACTTATGAATTGATGGGATGGTAGTTGAGAGGGTCGGTGACCAAGGTAACAAAGGCACACATAGTTCGGCACCTAGGAGGAAAAGAGTTGCCCAAGTATTCAGGAGGAGCCTTCCCTGAGATCTTTCTACAGGAGGTGGAAGCTCAATGGAAGGATGAGAAGGAATGGAGAGGGATGCTTAAGTTATGTCCTTTTTCAACATAGGCACGGTGGTGGTGGGATACACATCAGGAGAGCCTTTTGGAATGGCATGAAAGTAAGAATTTCTCTCTCTGTCAGATTCTCTAGGAGCAACGTGCCCACCACCATCAAGGACTACCATGGGAAGGAGCCCCTCTTTCCATATCCAGGAGTGTGAATGGGGATCTAGAGAGAAGGCGCGAAAGAAGCTTTCCACCATCCCTCTAGGTGCACAAGTTGTATTCTACACTGCAGGTTACACACATGCATGGTACATTCATTCGAGAGACACACCACTAGACAGAGGAATTGGCAAGAGCTCATGGCTGACCTTATTCAAACCTTTGAGTATCGAGTACCAAGCCATCAGTTGATAAGGCCTTGTAGGGTATCAAGCACCTTACCATGGGGGATAGTGCCATGGTGGAAGATAGGTTGTTGGAATTACTAGGTGAACCAGGATTGGAGGCACACTTTGAAGAAGAAGTAGAGGAAACAAAGAGTTACAACTTGAGCACGCGTGTTTGGAAAAGGAGAAAGGAAAGTTGGTGTATGTGATTGATGGAGAGGAATCAAAAATCTTGGATGTTAGCCATTCTATAGGGATGCGTGAGGTAGTGGATAGTGTTGATACTCACGCACGTGCCCTACCATGAGCCCTTAAAGACAAAGAAGGTTAACATCGGTTCGGAGAAGAACCTAAGGAAGCTATTATTGGAGATTACTAGTCGGAGAAGGAAGTCTCTAAGATCATTGATCTATTGCATGAATTTGAGGATTTATTCCCACGTGGGTACCATGAGCTCAAAGGCATTCACCATTCCTTGGGGAGATGAAGATAAAGCTAAAGGATGGTGCACACTGGTTAGGAAGAGGCCCTACTGATGAATCCCAATTTACGTGTGTGAAGGTTAAGGAGGAGATAGATAAAATGATAGCTTCTGGGATCATTGAAGCAGTGGAGGAATCAAATGGATAAGTCTGATGGTAATCAACATCAAGAAGGATGGGTGGATTAGGATCTACGTGGATTATAGGGAGCTGAATGTAGTTTGTGTCATTGATCCCTTTCCACCCCCTTCACGAAGAAATTTTGGAAGGAGTCACTTGGGCATGAAATCTATTCCTTTACGGATGGATTTTGGGGTACCACCAAGTCTAGATTGCAAAGGAGGACCAGGAGAAGACAACTTTCACCACTTGAGTGGGGAAGTTTTGCATACACAGTCATGCCCTTTGGGTTGAAGAATGCACTGCTGTTTTTTTCACGCATAGTGGTGCAAGCATTCCAGGACTTCATCCATAAGTTTCTTCAGGTCTATTTGGATGATTGGATAGTGTATGGTCTAGTTAAAGACCATTGTGACAATTTAAGGTTAATGTTTGAGAGGTGTAGGCAGTTGAGGATATCCCTCAACATTAAGAAGTGTGTGTTTTCTACACCCTTTGGGACTTTATTGGGGCATATCATATGTAAGGAGGGCTTGTTGGTAGATCCCACTAAAGTTGTAGTTATTGTGGGGTTAGGGGAGCCTACTAGCTAGAGCGTAGTGCATGGATTCCTTGGGCATATGGGTTATTACAGGAAATTCATCAAGGGGTATGCCAAGATCACCACACCTTTAGAGGAACTACTCAGACATAAAAGTGCCTTCCATTGGGGAGAGGCAGAGAGGGCATTTGATACATTAAAAGATAGGCTTGTCACCGCACCTATATTACATTTTCCCTCTTGGGACAAGCCCTTTCATGTCCATGTAGATGCCTCAGGGACCACTATTGGAGTAGTGCTTGCACACAGCCAGTGAAGGAATTGTTGATCATCCTCTTGTGTTTTACAAGTAGGAAGTTGACACCAACAGAGAGCGAAACTACACCACAACTGAGCGTGAGGCATTGTCAATGATCTACATGCACTTTTCAAGTTTAGATAGTATCTCTAGTAACACCCTTTGTGTTTTACACCGACCACATGGCATTAAAGTATTTGGTGAACAAGCCTATTCTACAAGGGTGCATATGTCGGTGGGTGTTGTTGTTTTAAGAGTTTGAGTTCACCATTGTAGTGAAGCCTGGAAAAGCAATTGTGGACCTGATCATCTATCAAGAATTGATTCGAGGAGGATGCACAGAGTATTGAGGAGACAATGCCAGATGTGCAACTATTTAGGTTGTGGCACACACACCCTCAGATTTGGAAGAGATTGCAGTATTTTTAAAGGAAGGTGTGGCACGGAAGGAATGAAGGCATTAGAGAAAAAGTAGTTAGCCATACGCATGCACTCCTACATACATGTTAATCAATGGAGACTTATACAAGTTGGGACGTGATGAAGTTTTGTGCAGGTGTGTATTAGAGCATGAGCACCTCACCATCATGGAGGAAGCACATGGAGGAAGTGCGGGTGGGCATTATGTAGGTGATGCCACCACACGTAAAGATATTAATGGCAGGTTTGTGGTGGGAAACCCTGTACAAGGATTGTAAAGACTATTGTAAAGTGTGTGACCATTGTCAGTGCATTGGAAAACCAGGAAGGAGAGATGAAATGCCTTTGCACCCTATCCCTAGCAGCATGAGCCTTTTGAAAAGTGGGCAATAGACTTTGTAGGCCCTATTGCACACCAGTGGCGCGTAGGACTGGGTCACACTATGTCATCACTTGCATGGATTATTTGACCAGGTGGGTAGAGGCAGCCCCAACTAAAGATTACACAACAGCCACAATGGACAAGGTTCTTGTGGGAGAACATTATCACAAGGTATGGATGTCCGTTGAGTTTGACCAGCGATAGGGGTACATTTCTTGAATGAGACCATGAGGATCCTATTAGCAGAGTTCATGGTGGCTCATCACAAGACTACACCCTATCACCCACAAGAAAATGGAACCATGGAAGCATTCAACAAAATACTGAGTCATACCTAACCAAAATTTGTGATGTCGGAAGACAAGATTGGGATGACAAAGTATCAATAGTATTGTGGGCTTACAGGACAACGTATAAAAGGATGAACAAAGCCACACCATTTCAGTTGGTGTTTGGCATGGAAGTTTCTTCTAGGTTGAATTCATGTTACCTTCTCTACGAATAGCACACACACGTAGGAGGGTTGGCTGATGAGCAAGCGCTGGAAGAAAGAATTGAGGAGTTAATGAAATTGGATGAAAGAGATGATCACTCACCAGGTGGAGCCAAACAATAGAGAAAGCAAAGCAGAAAAAATCTTGGCATGATCACCACATTAGAAACAAGAAGTTTGAGGTTGGGCAGATGGTTTTACTATATGATTCTAAGTTTCTACGCCATCCTGGGAAGTTGAAAGTCCATTGGTTGGGTCCTTACACAATCTCATACATCCTTGATTCGGGCATGTGTGCCTAGTTACAAGCGTTGGATGGGACGAAGTTTCTGGACACTTCAATGGGAGTAGGTTGAAGCCCTACTATAAATAAGTCTTCTTGGTGTTTGTAAATAAGGTAGTTTTCCAGTTAGTTTAGAATTTTCCTTTATGCATTTCTTTTCTTGTGTTTCCCTTTCACGTTGTTGTTTTGTTTTGCACTTGGGCACCGGTAACCTTATTGCTACTTTTTGAGAATTTGTGAGTGCGCAGAGGACCGCACATCATTTTAAGTGTGGGGTGGAGTAATGTGAAGGAGCACATGGTTAAAGTGCCAAGGAAGTTTGTGTTAAAAATCCCAGTTGAATGGCCCGGTTGAAAGAGGTGTATGGAGAGAAAAGATAGAAAAAGGATGGTTGGTGCCAAGATAAAGCTACTTATAGATCCCACGTACAAAGGAGGAGAAAGTGCATTAAGCAACACGAGGTAGGTGAGAGAAAAAAATCAGGATAGAAGAAGTGCCTTTGGTGCTGGTTTTGCATGCATGTAAGAGTCTCCTGTCATGTTGGATTGGTTGCATGCCAAAAGGTTGGAGGATTTTCCACGCAGGTTGGGCACGTGAGGGAAAGCGCTTAAGTCGGGATTTGTTTGAAAAATCCACATTAAATGAAGAAAGTATGGTGGTAGGTGAAGTAGCACTTAATGCTCAAAAAGGAAAAACTATAAATAAGGGGGTCGGGACACTTCATTTTTCACTTTGCGTATAAGAGAACGAAGCACTTTTGCACCTTTGCAAACTAGGGCTTCCAAAAAACTGATCCGTGTGAAGAAAAATTTGGAGAAATTGAAGCATGAGTAGCTAGTTTGGATTTGTGAACCAGGAGGAAGGGATTTCACGGGCATGGGAGAAAGTGTGAGAAGACACCATCTTGTGAAGGGAGTATCCCAGTTAGGGTTTGAAGAACTAGGGCATGGGTTTAAGTAATTTTCTTCACAAGTTTGAGATCTAGGGTTGGAGAGAGCGGAAGAACAAAGTAACATAAGTGATTGAAGTGGGTAGAAGACCTAGAAAATGGCACCCAAGAAACCAGCTAGTACACCCAAGAAGGGAAAAGGAAAGGGCAAGGGAAAGCAACAAGAAATTGAAGCAAGCACAAATGAGGAATGGTATGCAGAAATGTAGTACCCAGATGGAGTGTTGTTGGGGAAGGAGTGGGAGTCCCATCTTAGGGATATGTCTATAAATGATTATAATCATCGAAAAAGCACAATTGAAAAGGAGTTGGCACTTGGAGTTAGTGTGCCCAAAAACAAGAGGATGCCAGAAGGTTTTCCCATATATAATGATGATGTGAAGGTCAAGTTGGAGAAGGTAGGGTTACTACAACTCTTTGAGTTGCCCTACTTTGGGAAACTTGAGTGACTATATCAGTGGCTGATGTCACGCATGCATGAGGACTATTTCCACTTCGCGGGGTGCAAGATGATGCATAACTCCTCAGCTCATTTCACAATTCACAGGCCTCATCTATGAAGGAGATGGGTTGGAAGATGATTTGATAGACAAGGAAGTGATTAAGGAAACTATCACCACTCTTGCTTGCAAAAAGGGGTCAAGGTATTATGATGTCACAGACATCAAGGATCCAGTAATGAAGATGGCCACACACCTTGGTGTCAAAGCTAAATGGCTAGGAGAGATGGACTCAAGTCAATAAGCCATGGTTAAACATTTGTAGAAAAATTTCAGAGGGCACCATCTATAATTTGTCCATTCATCGTGGATGAAATTATCAACTACGTGAAGGAAGGTGACAGGATCCTTTTTGGAAATGTGTTGTTGACCATCATGTTTTCGAGATAGGGGTACCAGATGCATCAGATAAGTTCATATGGGAGTACCTTGATGAAGACCCCTCACCCACCAAAATATTTGAGAAGTATGCTTGTGACACTATGACAATAGTGCACAAGGCACGCTTGGAAAAGTGGTACACGCACTAAGAGAATGCATTTTCGGGGGTAGAATGGAGAATTCTCAACAACTGCCAGTGGCCACTAGGGGAGAGGTAAAATTTTTGTGTACCAACATTACTACTTGGGTAGATTCAAGTTGATAGATGACTCATGGAGCCCATGGTGCAAGCTCCCCTTTTCCTTCACAGCTCAGTACTTCGCGGGGGAGTAAATAGGTTCAAGGAGTCCAAAAATTTTAAGTTGGACCTTGGTAGTTTGGACAAAGACCACATAGGAATTGCACAAAGGGTTGGTCTACCCTAGGCAAGCATGCATGTACATAGAGTGGTACGTGTCACATGAAGTGTAAATGACAAGGCCCATGACTCTACCCATTGCAGGAGGATCCACATGCATTTACATTCACATAAGGCCCAAGTCGAGAAGGGAACATACCTAGAAAATGAGGTATCTATACCTCAGGATCCAACTAGGGAGGAAAAGACCCACACCCAAATGGGAGGAAAAAAAGAACCAAAAAAGAAAATCCCAAGTGTGGTGGAGACACAGAAATAGGTTCCCCCAGGGACAAGCACCAGAACCAGCACACGTACGCATGTGCAAGAAAAAGGCCATAATCAGAGAAAAGACTCCAAAACTAGAAGAACCATCAGATAAGGAGTCATCAGAAGAAGAAATAGAGTCACCTACACTGAATCTCTAGGTTAGGAAAAAGTAGAGGGTAGAAGAGGAGACCACCTCGGAAGAAGTTGGAAGTATGGGCAAAGTACATAGGAGAGAAGGATGGTAGTGAAGAAGAAGTAAGTGGGGAAGAGGACCCCGGGAAAGATCAAGGGCCACCTATTTTCAATATACATGATTCAGAGGAGGAAGGTGGAGAAGAAGAAGAACAAGGGTTCCTTTTTGTGTGGCACAAGGATAGCCAGGTAGGAGGAAGCACCCAGGACATGGGAAAATGAAGAGGCTAGCACACAAAAAAAAGAGGTTCCAAGCTCGGCACAAGAGAAAATGGCCAAGGTGGTGAAGAAGAAGAGGAGACAAGGGACATTGAGAACCTTGGTGGAGGACAAGGTGGAGCGCAGCATGTGAGCCAGTGTTGAACAAGGAGAAGGAGAGCATGGAAGAGGAACATGGCAGCACTAGAGGCCTAGTTTTAACTGTAAGTATACCCAAGGTACGCACACATGAGGAAGGTGCAGAGGGGAGGCCAGAGATGGGTTATATTGATGACCCCAAGAAGGTGTTTCACACGTTTCTAGAGTACACTTCCGGTGGAGGAGCTTGTATGCATGTCATCTTTTGACAAGGAGGCTACCTACCCACGGACAAGGAAGATGATCTCTTGGGAAATTGAGTCCCACCTTGATGAACTAGAGTTTGAGGTAAGCCAAGGGGAAATAGTAACATTTCCAGGACTAGGAGAAGATAACCCAGTGGTGGATACCCAACAGCTCTCGGATGAACAACTGAGCAACATGCTTAACAAAGTCTCCATTGAGATAGAAGCTAGACTCTTTGGGTGAAATGATAGGATCAGGGATCTGGAAGGGGAGCTGAAGGAGAAAGAGGAAGAGCTAGCTACATTAACCAAGGAGCTGAGCCAGGAAAAGTTAATCAACACCCAGTGGCAGTGGGAATTGAAGGATGAAAAGGCCAAGGTGAGCATTGTGTACAAGAAAGTAGAATCCATCAATGAGGCCATACTATTAAAGCATCTAGACCTAGGCATCACCCACACGAAGTATGGATCTACTTTGGGATGCCTGGAGGATTTAACAAGGGTCCTCACCATGGAAAGATAACCACCAGCCTTGGAGTCTACAGAGAAGTGGCCACACACTTAGAGAAGGAAGATAAGTTGAAAATCATAGCACTCATCACAGAGTACAACAAAGTGCTTGCTTGATGTAAGGGCTACTTCCCAGACTGCTGAGGCCACATACGACAATTGTACGTGGATAGAGACAAAGTGGCAGGCACCTTGGTTGCCACTCATGAAGCGTGAACTCAAGGAGTTCTAGGAGAAAAACAAGGGGAATAGGGTGGAAAGAGACAAAATCCTTGCCGAGGTTGAGAAGAAATCAAAGGCCATTGAAACCTTAAGGGTTTCAATCAAAAACCGTTGAAGGAGCTATATCCATGTATCACACGAAGAATGGATGGACATTTGGAGGATATATATGCAAGGAGTTGGAGAAAATCATGGATACTATGAGCGTGTAAGGAGATGGACTAAATTTTGGGGAGGTAAGCACCTTGGTCGGTGACCTCTGTCAAAGAGCACAGGATGAAAGTCGATGCCTGGAATAAATTGGAGGCCACTTGCAAAAGGATTTTCCCAGTCTGTTGTGATTCTTTCACTCTCCCATTCTTTCTTCTTTCCCATTCTTTCATCCTCTTATTCTTTTTCCTAGGCGTAAGCCTATTTGTATTCTTTCTCTCACTAAGGGAAGTGTTCCCATGGATGGAGAACAGGCGTAGTGTGGGGTGATGTTGGGCCCTAGAATATTGACTAAGTATAAAAGGTGCGTAGGCACACAAGGTCCCAGTTAAAGAAAGGCATGCAAGGACAAAAGCACAAAGGTAGGGTTTTAGAAAAGGGTTTAAGGAAGCCCATGGCACATGCATGCGCGCATGCGTGACAAACAAGGGTTTGGGACTTAGAAAAATTGGACATTTCAGGGTAGAACACATGAAAATCATGACCCGACTATGCATGTGGATAAGATGCCATCCTGGCGACAGGTTGGCCCAGGAAGGAGCATGCCTATGGTAGAATCTTCTAGAAGCACATCATGGGATAAAGTGGGAAGCTCAGGCCTGGAGGAGCATGCTCACATGGAGGACCACATTCAGACACTTGGCATCGGATCTGAGGGCGTTGGAGGATGAGTTGGCAGTCCAGAAAAGCTATAAATACAAGCACCTACAGCAGAGTAAACAGAGAGACTTAGAGTGTGGGCGGAGCTCTGCAAAAATACTGCAAGAACTCTGTTAATGGGTAATTGCATTTGGGAAAGGATGTATTGGGCATGGGGATTGTAATTTTTTTTTTTGGTAGCTTAGTTACATTAGTCTAGTTGCAATGCATGATTGTGGTCTACTTCTCTCTGTGACACTCTATAATGGCTCCATGGATGTAATGAGGTTACCTATTATATATACATGAATATCAATGATTCTGATGCATACTTCTCTCTCATGAGTTCTCTTTCCTTTTATGCTAAGTATGGATGCTTGTATGCTTCTTTTTGATATGATACATGTTATAGATTATGTTAAGTACTCTATGTGAAATGAAAGGATCTAGAAATGAAGGATCTAGAGGTCCACAAATCTAGATGATGCTCTATGGTTCTGTGTATGTCCTAAAATCCATTTGAAAGTCTTTTAAACACAAATCATAGATGATGTAGAGGACATAAGGCTTAGAAAATTTTCAAATTCTATATTTTTAATTTTTGGAATATAATTTTTGAATCAAAATTGGGTGCGAGATATGCTAAATTTTCCCCACGGTGGGTGCCAAAAATTGTTGGCAAAATAATTTGTTGAATGAGAAAATTAGTGGGTTATCGCCAATAGTGTATGGGATTGATTCCCTCTACTTGAACAGGCGAGATCCATTTATTGAGTTAGGGAAATGAAAACAATCTAAAATAATTTTTAGGTTGGTCTAAAGACTGGGGGATCACATAGGGATACTTCCCTAAACCTATGGAAATTGCATGTATTCAATACAAGAGAAGAAAATAACTTAGTGATTGAGATGGGAAATAAAACTCGAGGGAAATGTTTCAGCCAATAAATAGCATAACAAAGTTTTTTTCATAAAAATCAGGACATTTTACTTGTATCAAATATAAGAAACCATTTACAAATAAAGAGGAACAATCAATAACAAACACAAAGTACTATTACATCATATTGCATAATTTACGGTTGCTCTTGGAGTATAATTTGAGATGGAGATAGAATAGTATTAGATAAGGAGCATAATAAACAAAGGAAATTTCTTCTAGAAAGACAATGAGGGTTAGTAAACAAGAATTAACCATCCATTTTAAATGAGGACACCATTCAAATTTATAGTGCAATTACTACCCTTTCATCTTTCTCAAATGACCTTTCACCTTCCTCCGTGATCATTGAAATTTTGAATTCTTGTCATAACCTTTGATGTTGCTTCATCAAATGTGACCTCTTAATTCCTCCATATTTTGATAAAATCATCTCCATGTTGCTCAAAATTTCTTTGACACGCGACATTATTTTCTCGAGCCACTAAAAATATTCTTGACGTATGACATCATTTTCTCTACCACCAAAAATTCCCTATGTGCATGACATCATCTTCCTAACACATGACATCTAACAGGTCGAGAAAAAATATTCTTGAAAAAATGACCTCATTTTCTGTGTTGCACGATAACATCTTGACCTTCCTATCACATGTCAACATTTCACTTTCCAATCGTATGTCGGTGTTTGACTTTCCCGATGCATGAAAACATTTGAATTTCTTGTTACACAAAAAAATTTGAATTTCCTATCACACAACAAAAATTTTGTTGTCATCTAGGTTTCCAATGTCCATGTCATGCATCAAAACCTGTTGTTGCGAGTCAAAAACCTTGTTATCATACATCGAAAAACTTGTTGTTGCGCATTAACACCTTGATGTCACACGTCTCAAGCCTTTAATATGCCTGAAAATCATCGTCAGGTGATTAAAATTATTGTCGGGTGACAAGAATTTTTGTTGGGTGACAATATACTTTTTTAGGCGTCAATTTTTTTTTGTGTGTCAATAATTGATGTCTTGTGATAATGGGTTTTTGTTGCACTTGCTGACAAAAGAGTTGACAGCTTTCACTACGAACTTGTTTTCACCATTTCGGAGAAATTTTCAATTAAAATATGTCATATAATATATGAAAATTTATGAAAAAGGGTTAATAAATCAAATGATCATATATATAAGTCCTAAAAATGAATTCTTCATCATATTTTACCCATATTTTAACTTTTTCCTTAAGGTGGGTACCGATAGATGAGTTGTAGGAAGATTTTATGATCACCAATTAATAAAAATCATATGGGTTATGAATAACACTAAATATAATTTCATTTGAGATTTGGTTTTGATCTAAAATCATCATGAGGATCCTAAAAACTTTTGGGCAAGTTACAACTTGTACCATGACCTTTGTGTCACACTATCAGATAATTGTTTACCTCTCAATGTTCCCAAAACCTTTCCTTGATGATTTCAACATGAAGTATTATCTTTGATCTCTCTAATTCATATGATATGAGCTTATGAATCTTCGTAAGGATCTTGAAACTCTTCAAATAAGGTGACTATCTTTTTAGGACTTGCATTTCCCAATACCCTATTCCAAAAGACCCAACTTTAAATAACTTGTTCCTAAACATTTATTTTCTTCCAAAACCTTCATAAACTACCTTAGATGATTTCACAACTCTATCACACACTTCTTGAAGTAATTATATCTTCTTGGGAAATCCTCGGGTGCTGCTCTGTTGGTGTAAGAAGTCTAAAAATAGGCCCTTTTTAGGCCTCGAGAGAAACTCCTTTGAGGTGAATCATAATGAACTCATAAATTATTTCTCACAAAATTACCTACAAATTAAAAAAACTTTAAAAATCTAGTTATCACATCCCTCTCAGCCATGATGGGGTTTACATAGTCAGAGAGTGGATGGAGGGAAGGTTCATAGTACGTAATTCGAGGATTCTTTGAGTGTGGGTTTTATTTTCATGGCCAAAATTTCAATTTTTCATGTTAGATATTTAGCATGACATACATAAGACAAACATGGAATAGGGTTTTAGAGGAATAAATAACAACTTATATAGGCAAGAAATATGAATCAGGGAATAAAAGTTCATATTGACTCATTTATCAAGGATATAAGTATCCTCCTTGGTTGTACAAGATTACCCACTACTGTAAAGGAAAGAAGTGAAGAAGGAAACACATTCAGATACAAATACTACATATTTATATCTTACTAATGCATGTGAAATATCTTAAGAACATGTGAGCCAATACATATGAAAACTCATAAAATATAAATGTAGATAGACAAAATTTCTTCACATCACATTGAACACAAAGTTTCATAATTCACATATATTAATCCTCACATTCACAAATTGTAAGAAATACAAAAGGAAAGAACACAAATGAGAGAAAGAGAAATATCTTCTTCTGTATTGATCAAAATTTTATATTTACATTCCAGAGCACCAATATTCAAAACTGAAAATTTCTAAGCTGCCTACGTATATAGCGTCGCAGGGCATTAATATACATGAAATTTGCATATAATAAGAGGAAAAAAAAAGGATAATAAGAAAACAACCATGACACGAAACTTGAATAATATAGAAATCTCATGTAATTTAAATTTATTGATAAATTTATTGGACCTAGACGTAGTCGCATGACTTATCTCCCCTTTTTTTATTATTTTTATTAATTAAAAAGCGTGTTTAAAACGAAACATTTTTGCCCTCAGAAAAATACCATGAACAGTTCCTGTAGGTTGAGCTCCTAATTCGAGGAAATTTACAATAGTAACATAAAATAAGCGGGTTTCATACTTATTCATTGGATCATAAAATAAAGACCGAATTCCTGGATAGCTCTTCCTTTTCTTCGAGACTTAGCATCAATTGCTACAATTCGATAGGTAACTCATTGAGTTAGATCGACAAAAGAACCCCCCCTCTAAAACATACATTTCGCTATTCTCTTTTCCACGTTCAGCAATAGAACTGATTAATCTTTGTAGAATTGGGATCTAGTTTTTCCCAAAATTGATCTGATCATTTTTTTAACTCGATGTAGACTTACAAAATAATTATAGCTCATTTAGAACATTTACACTAACCCTAGATTCTATCCCCTAATTTATATCTCCTTTCTGGTTAAACTCCGCATATCTTTTTAAGGAGATAAATGTTGAGCTAAGAGCATCTTCGAATCGAAAATGGCAGATGTCATAATACACAGAACCAATCATGTCGTTCAAGTCGAACGTTGCTTTCTACCACATCGTTTTAGACAGACAAATTATTATAATAATTATAATAAAGGTAGGTATCTGATCCAAAATCGATATGTAATTATGAATAGTCATGAATTCATACATTTTTGTAATAACATCAGTTCATTATCCTAGCTAGCTATTGAACGCTTCTTTAGCTGCGTACATTACTTCGACAGTAATGGTTTCAATGCCCTTTTGTCGTGCTAATTTCTCAGTATTTATTTTTACCTTTTCTCTAATAAAACGGGGGATTTTACTTAATTCTAGTCGACTTTCAGGATTCCAAATTAGGCCTGTATCCGTGGATAATGATTTAGTTATTACTTCTTTAGTATCATGCCCACCAAAAATATCTAGAAGATGGTCCTCCATACCCAAAGCAAATGAGTTATAAACTAGATCAGCTATTTGATTAGTACCTTCGTAACCTAGGAAGGGTCGGTATCCCAAGGGAAAATTTTGTATATGAACTGGTGCAGAAATAACTCCACAAGGAATATCAAGACGTTTACCAATATGACGTTCCATTTGAGTACCAAATATTGCAGATGGTTCCATCTGAGCGATCATATCTCCTACTTCAGCATGATCATCTGTGATAAGTATTTCATCACAGAAACCTTGAATTTGCTCTTTGAACCATTCCGCATCGTGTTTGCAATAAGTACCCGAACAACTCACACGAATTCCCATTTCTCGAGCAAGTATCTTAGTTATTGAAGCAGCATGAGTTGCATCACCAAAAACGACTGTTTCTTTCCCCGTCAAATTCTGACAATCAATAGATCTTGAAAACCAAGCAGCTTGGGAAACAAATCGAGTTTGTCCGTCGATATAATGTTCATAATCAACTCTTTTAATCGATGAACTAAGAGTTAAGGTATTCACATTTTTTTGAATTTGGCGGATCCACTCAGCCATATCCACAGCCCCCATGGGGGCTGTGGATATGTAAGGCATTCCATATTCTTTATTCAAATACATCGCTGTCATTAAGCCCACTTCACGATAAGGAATTAGATTGAACCAAGCTTTTGGTAAATTTTTAAGATCTTCTACAGATCCTCCTTCAGGAATTATTTGATTAATTCCGATGTCCAGATCTCGTAACAAACGTCTCAACTCACGACAATCGTGTTGATTATGAAAACCCAATGTAAAAATTCCAATTATATTGACAGAAGGCGCATTTGTCAGGAATTGATCCAATTTTTCTTGTCTATAGCATCTATCTAATCTATCTAAATAATATCGAACTACCTGTTCCAAAGTTCTATCCGCTGCCTGAATTTCATTCACTTGATAATGATCCACATCCGCAAAAATGACGTTGGAATCAGAAATTATGGATGCTCTATACACAAAGTTTTGTAAATCCTCTTGCAAAATACTAGAGGTACATGTAGGTGTCAATATAATAAGATCGGGACGTTCCTCCTTATCTTTCCGGAGAATATTATCCACAACTCTTTCTTGAGATCCATGTGCTAATACATGACGATCTACTATGCTAGCACTTGCAGCAGTAAAATCTCTTTCGCGTTCTAACATAGAACGCATTACATTAAAATAATCATCTCCTAGAGGAGCATGCATAATGGCATGCACATTTTTGAAGGAACTAGCTACTCGTAGAGTTCCAATATGAGCAGGACCAGCATACATCCAATAGGCTAATTTCATAAATTATAAATTAGCCTTTTTAAAATTTGATTTGTGTTCCTATCCTACACCACAAAAATATACCTTTCCATATTTATGCCTTATTATATTTCCCTTCCATAAGTATAGTCTATGAAATGATGAGAAATAAGAAAAAAGTATAAATTAAATTGGATTTACCATTCTTATTTATTTGAAATATTACTATTTGTCCCATCTGGGACGAAAGGATTCGAACCTTCGCAATAGCAGGACCAAAACCTGTTGCCTTACCGCTTGGCCACGCCCCATTCTTATATGATGAATGCATATAAGATCCTATATCTTGTTTATATATTCAAACAAGGTTCCATTCTAATCTGAATTGTATTATTCTTGTATTATTCTTATTAGATTTCTTATATAGAATATCGATTGTATATTTATTAATAGCTTCGATTTCGAAGAGATCTCTGAATTTCACACCAATAAGGATGTGGTTACATCCTCCATTGATGTAAGCCTGCTTAGCTCAGAGGTTAGAGCATCGCACTTGTAATGCGACGGTCATCGGTTCGATCCCGATAGAAGGCTCTTTTTCATTCTTTTCATTATTAAGCATGTTTTGTTAGGATCTATAAAATAGGGAGAAGACTCTTCCTTTTATGATCGTCAGTCCACCGAGTCTATCATGGCATAATATGTTTCTGTTTCAACTAGAAACGAAATGAATGATTGGAACATATTTTATTGGACCTCTCCAATACAAAATGAAAATAAAAAGTGCCGTTCTCTATATAAAATATATTATTTCATTATTCGTACTGTTTATACTATTCCTCTTTCCAGCATTATTTGTTCATTTTGTGTCGTGAAATAAGGAGTTTTTATGTCCCGTTATAAGCGCAATTTTTCATTGACTCAATATTCCTTCATTTTTATTGATAATTGTATCTGTAGCTACTGCCGTCTTACCGGTCTGTCTGTCCCCAATAATTAATTCTCGTTGACCGCGTCCTATAGGGATCATCGAATCAATAGCAATAAGACCCGTTTGAAGAGGTTCATATACAGAACGTCTTGAAATAATACCTGGAGCGGGAGATTCGATCAATCGAAATTCGGAAGCTGGAATTTTACCCTTACCATCAATAGGTCGAGCTAGAGCGTTTACAACACGACCCAAATAAGCATCACTTACTGGTATCTGAGCAATTTTTCCTGTTGCTCTCACGGAACTGCCCTCTTGGATCATTAAGCCATCACCCATTAATACAGCTCCAACATTATTTGATTCTAGATTTAGCGCAATGCCTACTGTACCATCTAAAAATTCTACTAATTCCCCTGCCATTACTTTATCAAGACCATGAATACGAGCAATGCCATCTCCTACTTGAAGTACAGTGCCAATATTAACAACTTTGACCTCGTTATTATATTGTTCAATCTGTTTACGTATCATACTACTAATTTCATCGGGTCGAATAGTTACCATTAATACTAAATAATTCTCTTTTTAAAAATAAGACCCATACTATATATATATTTGTATTTTTTTTTAAGAAAATGATTTAGTATATATTAAAGCTAATCAGTTATGTTTTTCATGGCTCTAAGCAGGCCGATATTATGATCGATCGTACGTAAATGTAACTCGCTATTCAAACAACTATTCAGAGTTCCTAGAGCTCTTTGTACAGCTTGGCGAGAAATTTGCTGTCGGACCTGTTCAATTGCTCTTTGTTGTTCAAAGTGAACAGTCTCATTCTTGAAATTCTCTAATTGTTCCAAATTAGCAGAAGCAACATTAATGAGATCCTCTTTTTCTTGCTCTATTTGAGAGTACCCATTTACCCGAATTTCGCGCGCTCTCATTTCTACTTCTCGTAAGCGAGCCCGGGCTTGCTCGAGCTGATCAGCAGCTCCTTTACATAGTTCTTCGGAATTCTGAATAGTACTCAATATTTTCTGTTTACGGTTATCTAATAGATTATTTAATGAAAGTAGATTATAAATTTATTAA
Source organism: Taxus wallichiana var. yunnanensis (assembly GCA_018340775.1). Classification (NCBI taxonomy): domain Eukaryota; kingdom Viridiplantae; phylum Streptophyta; class Pinopsida; order Cupressales; family Taxaceae; genus Taxus; species Taxus wallichiana. Next base: position 125,573,830 of record CM031239.1, read on the forward strand.
ACTTATGAATAGATAATCTCTTCCCAAACCGAACACGAACCTTTCGATTCATTCGGCTCTCCTGCTCGGCTTTTTTGGGAACAATCCCCTTTTATTGTTTCCACCAAGCTTGCCCTTTCCGTTCATATTATCTAATATCTAATAATAAGATCAATCTATCAAAGACCGAAATCTCCGAAGGGCTCTTTTGCCGAAAGGCATTTTTTATTATCAAAAAAGTTGTTGTTATTTTCTTTTTTCCTTTTCATTCGTATTTCCTCTTTATCTTTTCTTGAATAAATTCCCTTCTGTGTAGGTCGTCAGTTCCGCACTGAAACCAAAAAATTTGGATGGGAGATTAGAACTATTTTTCAGTAGATAGATCGAATCATTCCATTGATATGAATGTTATATATCGGATCAATCTCCAACTGTGTCTTTGAACCCATCTCATATTGACACGGTGGAAAAAATAAATCCCACTTCAAAACATAAAAATTAGATAGAAAAATATTATGAACTGGAAGAAGGAACATTAGAGAATGGTACAACTATGACCTTTATCCCGAGAACATGAACTCTAAAATTGACACCAACATCGAAATATCCATGACCTTCGAATGATTATGTTTGACATGGCTGCCAACCATCCTCCAAGGGAATACTCCATCAAATTTTCTACCCCACCATTCTACAATAGGCCTTTGGTGGCTTCCACAACAACATTATGCAGCTCAGAGAGTTATTCCATTTTATCCTTGTTGACTGATTTTTCCTTAAACAAGTCTTCCTTAATCAATGAATTGAATTTTGCCTTGAATTCATCAACTAAATTTCTCTCTATAGAATTTTCTTTATAGAACTAGAAACAAAGATCTTGTAGGTCAGTAAAGATATCTAATTTTAATTATTTTCCTTTTGTACCATGTTCTTTAATTAACTTACAGATTCCTCAAGAACTCTGATTTTCCATTCGACACTATAGACCCATTTTTTTGATAAGTTATTCTTAGAATTATAAAAAAATTATGAGACAATAGAATATTCTCATCAGTAGTGCTCATGATTCTGAGATCTTGAATGTTATCCAACCAAATCTTGATTTCTTTGTCAACAACATTGATTGTTGAATTGAATTGATCTTGTGCTAAAGAGATATTATCATACATCTTGTATGCTTCATCAATAAAGCTAAAAAAAAGAAACCAACATTCCTTATACCAATGTTTTAGTAGATCTACTAAATGATGCATGTTTATGGATTTCTGTTATGACCTTGATATCATATTCAAAAAGGATAGTTATATGAGGTTGTGAAGAGAGAGGAGTGAGATCCAAAGGAGTTTTTTCAGTTGAGAGAAAGGACTTTATGAAGTTAGAGAGAACTTGAACTTGTTCCTCTAGTTGTTCTTGTGTTTTCTTTCCTTTCTCTACCCTCTCAATTACCTTTGAGATAGTCTCCTTGAGGTTTTGCACTTCTCCTCAGGAGTGGATTCTCCAAGTGAAATTCTTGTCAACTCCAATTCTACAACAATTATGTATTTTTCATCCTTATCTCCCTTTGGCTTAGAAATTTATAGGAATTGTTGTCCCTTGGAATCTAAGACCAAACAAGAGGTTTTATTGGATTTATTTGGAGGAGGAGGAGTATTTATACCAAGAAAATAATAATCTGAATCAAAATCAAGAGAAAGAAGTTATGAATAATCCTTCCTCTTCCTGTTGTCAATCATGGGATGAACCCATGTGAATGAGTCATTAGAAGGTGGAACTAGAGGAGGTTCCAATGTAAGGACATTAGGAGGACTGAGAGAATGAGTAGTGAAAGCCTCAAGAGTAGGAACCTAAATAGAGGAAGAAGTGGTCTCCTAACATCAAGCTTAGGACTACTATATTTTTTTGTATCCGAGTTCAAATATTTTTACTTCATCTTCCTCATCTTTAATTCCTCCACCACTTTATCCCTCTTCATCATTCTTGTATTTTCTTCACCTCCTTGTTCTGATTCATTCTTTTTTTCCTCGCCTTCCCTTACCTCTTCTAAATGTTGTTATACTTTTTCAAGAACAAGGGAAACTTCTTCATTTGATTGAGTACCAAATTTTAATACCTCCTTCACTTTATCTTTCTTCATATACACCTTAGTTATTGAATCCAAGGGTGAGGATGAAGGATTCAATTGTACTAGGACTTATTATAGAGGAGTGGAGGTTTATTTTTATGAAGTAGAGGCTTCTTAATAACAAGACCACTTCATTGTTTCCTTGTACTCTTTTACTCTTTTATCAAACCACTACCTAGTCCTTAGTAAAAAAAAATTATTCAGCTTAGAAGTATCATCTATCTCTCTCTATGATCAATCAATAGTTGGGATAGGCATATGCTGAATGGTTCTGAGATACTCAATAGAGTAAAACTCACACTCATCATCCTCTATGCCTTCAGGTACATGGTAAAGGTTGATACTCTTGATCTGCATTACAATGAAAATATTCATCTACACATTCTTCCCGTTAGTCCTCAATTATAGGAATGTGATAGTAATTAATTATTATATTATTGGAGATGAAACCTTTACTATCAAATGATGTCCTCTTTTGATAAGTGTGGAATTTGAAATCAGATATTTTCCTCTCCACATTCTCGCGCATCTAGGTCATATTTTCACGTGTATTTTCCCTATGAGATAGGGAAAGGAATTCCCATCATCTTATTTTCCTTAAAATTTCTTTAAAACACATTCAATTACCTATAGACCTCCACTAGAACCAATTTATAATTATAATACATAGGCTATTTGTTGGGTACACCTTCAAAACCAGCCAATATGATATATGAGAGATTTTTAAATTAGATGAAGTGGTTGCCATAGGTTGAAATCAATTACCCTAATTCTGTAGATACACTATCAATTTTATTTCCTTCCAAAATCCTGACTATGAACATGGTGTAAGCATCATTGAATCTCCTATGATGAGTCTTGATGTTTTCATATGTCAGTTGAGGGTAAAACTCATAAATTGGTACAGTCTTCTTATCATCTTGTGGTGATAATCTAACCCAAACTTGGTAGGCTGAAATGGTGTACATGAGGTAAGATGTCATATAGAAGGTTTTAATTTGTTACACATTCACCAACATATTATCTAGGTTTTCTCAAATGATCTCCCCCTAATTCAAATTTTATTTTTCCATCATAGATTATGTTAATATATACACACATCTAGAAATGAAATTCATTTGTAAAATGTAGGCCCATCATTTTGGGAAGTAGATTAATCATATCTAACAATTCCTCTTTGAATTATGACCTTTATAGGACCTTGGGAAATTTAGAATATCCTTTCTTGTTAGATTTAAGCCACGATTTGGCAATCGTTGTCCCATACCTATCTTTTTCTTGCTCAAAATATTTTGATCCTCAACCTGAGGATAGGTATTAGAGTTATCAAAGGTATGAATCCCTAGGGATACATTTATGTAATTGGCATCGAGCTTGCAAATAATTTTGCCTTGAGGGTCCCCTGATGCACTTTGAATTTTTGAATTTGGACAAAAATGAGAAAGATATGGACAAAAATGTATTTCTAGGGTATGTGAGCAAGGTGAGTAGTGGACTATGAAAAATAAAGTTGGAATGGTAAAATGAATTGAGTTTACCCCTTTTATAATAAAACAATTTAAAAATAGGGTTTATTTGAGAAATTTAGTTCAATGCGGAAGCCAACGAGATTTGGATAACTTATCTAATAAATTCCCTTTACAATGCGGGTATGATGGGAATGCGGGGAAAATAATACCCAAAGGAACAACTTCTTTGGATTCCACTAAGTTCTGCATTTTCCACGTTACAAAGAAATTGAATGACTTGTGGAAAGTGTGAGCTTGAGGGGAACATGGTGCTTAAGGGAACATATCTATCGATTGAAGAAAATCCACACAACTAAGGGAAGTAAGGATTGTAGACAAACATAAAGTGCGGGGAACAACACCATATGGAGAATAAGGGCTCATTAAGAACAAGTTCCATGAGTTCCAAAATTCTCCACTTTATCTATAATTAAAGGGAAACCCAAGCCATGTAGAGAAAGCATGTGTGTGGGGAACTAAAATCTTGAAAGAATAAGTTCTACAAGTTCTAGGAGATGCCAAAAAATATGCAATAAAGGATTTTAGGGAAATAAAATGGTTGTGGAGAACCAAATCTTCCAGAGAAATGGAGCCCAAAGGGAACTAAATCTGTAGGGATACATAAAATTCACACAACACTAGACTTAATAGAATGGAAGTAACACATAGATGTGGGGAACCGGAGGCTAGGAGGAACTTGCTCTTCTACTTCCTTAAAAACCTGAAATTACCGAAAGACACTAGAAAAAATCTAGATTGACCCAAAATAAACTAATTGTGAAACTTTTTCACTCCTCAGACTTCACAAATGCATATAAATTAAGGAAAAGGGGTCACTTAACCAAACACTTAATTTTTTTCAAAAATTGCACATTTTTGGGTAGGTGACAATAGATGGTTCTTTACGGGATTGACTTGACTTGATTCATAGTGAAAAGAAAGAAAAATAAAATAACCTCGAAATCTCATGGTGATAAGACTAGTGCATACATCCATTGGCAAAATATAGAACAAGACCAAAGATGACACAAAGATGCAAGAAACAGACCAAAATAAATACCATACAAGACTATATAAAAAAATTATACAAAATACCAATATCTAATTATGACTTAAACAAATTCATATATTGGTCATTATATGGAAATGGAAGGGAAGTTCCATCCATATAGCTCAAATAATAAGAATTCTCACTAACAAAGTGTCGAATTTTAAAAGGACCAAGCCAGAGTGAATCGAACTTACCATGACTTCCATGAGGTTCATGCATTTTTTCCCAAAGTAGAACAATATATCAAACTTGTAAGTCTTTTTTTTTTTCAACCATTTGCTTGAAATTTGTATTATGTGTGAGATCCTCTCCACAACCTGGTAACTTTTCTTCATCTAACTTTTTTAAGTACATTATTCTCTTCTCCAAGGAATTATTGAACTTCTCATCTTCAATGGATTCGAAAAGGTGCAATGTAGGAAAATCCACTATGAATGGAAATTGATCCTATATTTCGTAGATCGACTGAAATGGATACATCCCAATGGATATTTTTGTGTAATTTTGTTAGCCTAAAGAGCATCATATAACTTCTTATGTTGGTTCCTCTATGACTTATCCATTAGTATCCTGATAATGGTTACGTTGATTTTCCCTAGTCGTTCCCTTGTAGATAATAATCTAATGAATGTGCAAGGAAAATCACATACCCATAAAAAAAATCAATGAGCTCATGAGAAGATAAGTTATGGGCATTATATATCACATTTTTTTGGGGACCTCGAATATAACCAATATGTTTTCCTTGATAAAGTCAAAAAATACTTTAGAATTGGTTCTTTTTACTAGATTTACTTCAACCCGATGTTGGAAAGGATCTTCAATAACCACTAGTTTTAGAGGAAAAGTGGCCAACTTGGGTCTACCAAAAATTATGACATGCTTCACATTTTGAAACCCATTTTGTTGCATCCTTGAACAAAGTTGGCCAATAGTACCTTGCATGGAGAATCTTGTGAGATTCTACTAAGGAAGAAAATCACCTCCATAGGCCCGATCATGGATCTTGATGGATATTTTTCTTTGGCACTTCAATGTTTCAAGAATTCTCTGTAGGTTAGAATATGAGTGATATTATAATACCTCATCGAGTTAAAATTAGGAAAATAAAAATAGGAATCTCAACAGTTTAGTTTTCATATGAATCATCTTTCAAACCTTGAGCTATCAATTCACACAAGCCCTTATGTTAGATAATATTGGTTTGATTGATGTCGAGATCATACTCTTGGACTTTTGCCACCCAATTGCCTCGTTTTGATCTAAAATCTTGTTGGGTGATAATAGACTTCACTATTGTATCGTATAAACACAATGGAGTATGAGTTTAGAATGTAGAAACGAAATCCTTGACATATTTCACCATAGTAAAGGCATGCTTCTCTAGTTGGGATTACTTTAACTCATGAGCCTTCAACACATAACTCATGAATGCAATGGGAACTTCACATCCCTGAAATTTCTTTTGTACTAGAATAGCTGACAAAGTATGCTCAGAGGCATAGCAATAGATTATGAAATATTTATCAAAATCAGGACAAACAACAATATGTGTCAGAGAAATATCCCTCTTTATATTCTTGAAATCATTATTTCCTTTGGCACTCTAATGAAAATATTTCTTTTCCTTCATCATATGGGCTATGCTTCTTGTCAACTCTGTAAAATCAGGAATAAATATTCTAAGGAAATTAATCTTTCTCAAGGAGTTAAAGCATTTTTACTTTTGGAAGAGATATCTTCTTGATGACCTAAACACACTCCAAATCAATATTTATCCCATTCTTTGACACAATATTCCCAAAAACTTTCCCTCTGTTACAAAAAAGAAATATTTCTTTAGATTCAATGATATTCCATGATCCTTGCATTTTTAAAGAACTAATTTGAGGTGTTGGATATAATCTTCTCTTTTTAGAGAATACAAATAGATCATCCAAGTAAATCATTATGAATTTTTCTCCAAATCCCAAAATCTAAATACATTACCCTCTAGAATGTTGCACCTATATTTATTAGACAAAAAAGCATCCTTCATAAACAAACATACCCTAGTGAGTTGTGTTGGCATTTTTATGTTAATATTACATGTCCACTTCAATATGGTTATACCATGAGAACCCATCAAACATGAATAACATTTATGAATCAGTTACATCCTACATGATCTGATCCATCATAGGAAGTGGGTAATTATCTTTGAGAGAAGTCTAGTTCAAATTTATAAAATCAACATAAATCTAAATTTCTCCACTCTTTTTCCTTACATGAACAATATTGGAAATCCAAGTTGAATGATGGATATGAAATATTATCATAACATTTAGTAGTTTTTAGATTTCTTGGTGAATAGTACCTACAATTTTTGGATTGTACTATCTTTTTTTTTTACTTGAAGGTTGAATGCCTAGTTTCAGGGGAATGTAGTATTGCATCTCCCTTGGCTTGAAAGTATTCAACTCATCATAGGAGTAGGCCAACACATCTATGTATCTCTTCAAAATTTAACCATTTTTCTCCTTTCTTCACCAGAGCAACATTTTCCAATATTGACAAATTTTGGCTCCTCATCACTTCCTAAATTAACCTTCTCAAACTTAGATGATTGGCTAGAATCTTGTGACACTTTTCCTTTTATATATTTATCATTTTATCAAATAAGTATTCTAAGATCACAAGACCTTTAGGTATTTTATTACCTTTGATTTTTATGCACCCATCCTAATCATATTATTCATCAAATCCTTCCTCATACACCCAAGAGGTAGTGGATTCATGATATCTAGCCTCACTTCCTTCAAAATACAATTGGCTGAAATTATCATTTAATTCAAGGAAGGAAATCAAATTGTGTTTGTCATTGAATACATTCTAGTTGTCCACCTTATCAGAACATTGGACCTAAAATTATCTCCACTATAAATTTCTCTTAACTAAAATACGGAGGAGGGATGAGTAAGGAACCGAGACTACTAGAGCATCCACTCTAGTATTGTTATCTCTTGACACAAAATTAATTGAAAATGCATCCAGAATTCAATAGAATCCCATACTAAATTTATATAATGTTTAATCCTATTATCCTTCACCTAAATTCCCCTTGAACCTATTTGATGATGATCTCAACATCACCGTGTGCATAAGGTTCAATATTCCCATCTCTCTTGCTACGATAAGCTAAGAAGAAGTGCCTCATATTCAACAATATTATTGGTGTTGGAAAATTGGATTTTATAAGATAATGGGTGAGATTACCATTAGGTGACACCAATACAATCCCTACTCTAGAACCTTTTGTGGAATAACTCCCATTAAACTCAAGAATCCAAATGTCATTAGGATCCTCCTAAAAAAAATTGGGAGTTTTGATTTCAGATTTAGACATCACCATATAGTGTCCATGACCCATGTATTCATACAAAATTTGTGCTTTATGGTCATATTTATTTTTAAGAATGTATCAATAGCCTCTCTCGACAACAATTTCTTCATCTCTAGTGACTAGGATGAGTACATGGAGACAGTCCATTTGAATTTAACATCCAACTTCTTTGCAAAAATTTATGCTCAATATCATACCATAGGATAGAGGTATGTCACAAGAACAAGAATGGTGGCCTACATGATTGTTTTAGAAATGTAGAAAAATTTACTTGGGCATTCATTATCCTTCCAACTAGGGGTACCTCTTTTGTCTCCATTGAGTAATAAGAACAAAAAATTTAGGTTCGCATAGGACCAAGTGCATAAGAAAAATTTTAGGCATCACATTGTGTGATGCTATATATTCAATGACCAAGTTGTTGATTTTATGGCCATCTATTAGTATCATTACATAAGAGGGATCAATCTTTCTAGAGGTGGAAGGTGAGGAAGAAATCAAATTTAGTGGGGATGGAGAGTTGGGGGTAGGAAAGAGACATTTATAGGTTGTGGAAGACTGGATTGGATTGGATTTGACATATTTTACTACTTGGGTAAAGTACTCAGGTGTGTCTGATAAATTACGCTTTAGAGATCTGAATTTTAGTATTTTTGATATGATCAATGATATCAAAAGACCCTAAAGTTGATGGAGCTTCTTGACTAGAAACAACAAGGGGTTTGGGATTATCATTTTAGTGTTGAAGGTGTTTTAGCCACATGCGTGGGGTTCATTATAGTAGGTACATAAGGGAATGACTACTAGATGGAGTGGAAACACTTAATTTCTTAAAAATGGTAGGGATGTGTGTTCCTCTTCTTGTAACCACTAGGGATGACATCATAAGATCTTTTTATCTTTCTATTTATTTTCTAGTTTCACAATGTACTTTTTCTTTTATTTTCTCTCTAGTCATGATGGCATAAGATTTTTTTGTTCATGTTTACAACTATATCATCATAATCATCATTGTCTACTTCTTCACCGGATTCATACACAATATAGTTAACTTGAGAGTCATTGAAATTTTCAGGGACTTCTTTAAGCTCTTTCATCTATTATACTTCTACCTCATCCTCAACTTCTTGCACTTCACATTCAATTGACTGGGAACTTCATAGGAGGGGCTTTAATAGCCAAATTTGGTTGAGGGGAAGGAAGATGGTTCTTGGCTAGAATTTCCTTCTCAAAATTCCATATATGGCACATTATGATCAATTTTTTTCTTGATTGCAATCATGTCATTGGCTAATTTTTGAACCAATTGATCAGAAGTTGATGCACTTGAAGTAGAAAATTTGGCCTTAGGTGGTTCCTTTCTCAACTTACCTAACATAATTAGGTCATCTTCTACACTTATGTCCAAATTTTGATTTTCTTCCATGTTAGAAAGATTTTCCCTTCTTATTGTGTAACTCACCTCTAGTAATTGAGCATTGATAAAGAAACACTTAAATTTCTGATCGGTAGGGTGAGCAACAGGCTAAAATCTTGTTAACCACTTTGTTGAACTTGGCAACAAAATACCACATGGGCTCATAGGCCTCCTTATTCATTTGGGAGAGTTGGGCCAGAATTTCACAATCATCTTCATCTTATTTAAACCATGCCTCAAATTGAGTTTTCATGGTATTCTAGTTGGTAATGTTACCATTGAAGATGATAGAACCAGGCGCAACATTTTCTTGCAAATTATCAATGAACAACATAACAAGCACCTCTTATGCTTAACTCCAATAATCCCACATGTAACAATGAAATCTACAATATGTTCATTTGTATTTTATTTTCCATCACCTTTGAATTTGGGAAAATTCTTCTGATTTCCCTTGGGAAAATCATGTAGAGGTTATGCGAGGGCTAGCGGCACAATTTGCTGGCCTTAGGGTACTAGTGTAGCCATTGTGGGAAAAAATGCAAAGAAATAACAATACCTGATGCTAAAACTAAGGCATGAGATAGATCACTTACTTGTGGCTAAGTGGTAGTACTTGCATAAGAGGATGAACCAACCCTTCCTTTGACAGAAGTGTACTTAAGGATATTTTGTTTTTACCTCTCTTCTCCGGAGATAACTAGAAACCTTGGTGTTGTTGTAACTGGAAGGCATGGTCTTCTATACCTTGAGCTCTTTATCCTCATGTATATCTTCTTCCAGCCAGCGTGTTGAAATTTCTTACTTTCTTTTAATATTGTTTTGTGGGAAACATGATACGTGTTACAATGGGTGTTAAAAAAATGTTTGTTAGAAATTTTTCGTTGGATACATTCAAAAGTTCAGGGCACAATAGTCCCTCCTCTTTATGGGTAGGTTCCCTTATTTCACCAAAAAAATGAGAATTTAAATATTTACAAATATACAATCTAATCAAACATGAATGAGGATATTGGTGCAATAAATGATTCCATATTATAAATATTCTCAATATATTAGATGAATATGGAATAGGGTTTTCAAGGAAGAAACAACAAATTATATAGGCAAGAAGTATGAATCAAGGAAACAAAGTTCAAAATGACTCATTTATCAAGGATATAAGTATCCTCCTTGGTTGTAAAATATCATCCTCACTACTGTAAAGGAAAGAAGTGAAGAAGGTAGCACATTCAGATATAGAGACTACAAAGTTATATCTTACTAATGCATGCGAAAGATCTTAAGAACATGTGAGTCAATACATATGAAAACCCATAAAATATAAATGTAGATATAAAAAATTTATTCACATCACATTCTATGGATTGAACACAAAGTTTCACAATTCACATATATTAATCTTCACATTCACAAATTGTAAGAAAGAAAAAGAAATAACACATATGAGAGAAAGAGAAATATCTTCTTCTGTATTGATCAAAATTTTGTATTTACATTCCAGAGCACCAATATCCAACCCCTTTACAAATGAGAAGAAATCCTTATATAGACTAAGGGGAGGATGTAAACAACTTTATAACTAATTTTCTTTTAATTAAGTTCTAAACACTTAATTAGTTAATTACATAAGTTAGCTTTATTTTACAATTCCATTTTCAAAATAATAAATCCAACTTCAAAACATAACAATTAGATAGAAAAAATATTATGAACTAGAAGAAGGAACATTAGAGAGTGGCACAACTTTGACCTTTATCTTGAGAACATGAACTCTGAATTTGGAAACAACATCAGAAATCTCCATGACCTTGGGAATGATTGTGTTTGACATGGTAATCCAACCAGCTTCCAAGGGAGTACTCCATCCCTTATCTACCCCACCATTCTAGAATGCCTTTGGTTGCTTCCCAACAACATTATGTAGATCAACGATTTCTTCCATTTTCTCCTTGTTGACTGATTATGCCTTAAACAAGTATTCCTTAATCAATGAATTGAATTTGGCCTTGAATTCATCAACTAAATTTCTCTTTGCAGAGTTTTCTTTATATTGAATTGGCAATAGAGAGCTTGTAGGTCAGAAAATATATTTTATTTTAATGATTCTCTTTTCTTTTACCATGTTCTTCAATTCACTTGCAGCTTCCTCAAGAAATTTGATTCTCCATTTGACAATGTAGACCCATTTCTTAGATAATTTATTCTTAGAATCATCAAAGATCCTATGAAATAGTATAATCTTATCATCAATTGTGCTCATGATTATGAAATCTTGATTTTTATCTAACTAAATCTTGAGGTCTTTGTTAATGACATTTATTTTTGAATTGAATTGATCTTGTGCCAAAGAGATGTTACCATACATCTTGTATGATTCATCAATAAATATCAAATCAGAAACCAACATTCCTTTTCCTTGTGCTTCAACAAATCTACCAAATGATGCATGTTTGTGGATTTTTGGTATGGCCTTGATATCATCTTTAGAAAGGATAGTTACAAGAGAGGAGTGGAATCCAGAGGAGTTTTTTCAGTTGAGAGAAAGGAATTTATGAAGTTACAAAGAACTTGAACTTTTTCCTATAGTTTTCTTATGATTTCTTTCCTTTATATACCTTCTCAATTAACTTTGTTACAGTCTCCTTGAGTTTTGCACTTCTCCTTAGGAGTGGATTCTCCAAGTGAAATTCTTTTCAGCTCCAAGTCTGCAAAATTTATGTATTTTTCATCCCTATCTCCCTTTGGATTAGAAATTTCTAGGAATCACTATCCCTTGGAATATGAGATAAAACAAGAGGTTGTCTTGGATTTCTTGGGAGGAGGAGGATGATTTGTACAAAGAAAAGAAGCCACCGCATCAAAAATAGGAGCAGTAAGTTGTGAAGAATCATTCATATTCTTGTTTTCAATCATAAGATGAACCCATGCGAATGAGTCACTAGAAGGTGGAGCTGAAGGAGGTTCTAATGCAAGGACATTGGGAGGACCAAGAGACTGAGTAGTGGAATCTTGAAGATTAGGAACCTCAATAGAGGAATAATTTGGTCTTCTAACATCAAGATCGGTCCTACTAGATTTTCATGTTTAGTTCTAATGATTTTTACTTCATCTTCCTCATCTTCACTTTCTTCACCACTTTATCCCTTTGCATCATTCTTTTATTTTTCTTCACCTCCTTGTTATAATTCATTCTTTTGTTCCTCAGTTGTCCTTACCTCTTTTGAATGTTGTGATACTTGTTCAAGCACAAGGTTAACTCTTCACTTGATTGAGTACCAAATTTATCTACCTCCTTCACTTTATATTTCTTCATATACACCTTGGTTGTTGAATCTAAGGGTGAGGAAGAAGGGTTCAATTTTACTTGAGACTTCTTGGAGAAGAGTGGATGTTTCTTTGTGTGAAGTAGGGGCTTCTGAGAATAATACTACTTCATATTTTTCTTGTACTCTTTCACTCTTTTATCAAACCATTATTTGGTCCTTGCTAGAAAAATATTATTAAGCTCACAAGGATTATCTCTGTCTCTCTATGACCAATCAATAGTTAGGATAGGAATATGTTGAATAGTTCTAAGATACTCAACAGAATACAAATCACACTAATCATCCTCTAGGCCTTCGGGTACATGGTATAGGTTGATACTCTTGATCTTTTGCGTGATAATCTTCCAAAGAACCTATTTCTCACCTCATACTCATCTACTCAATCTTCCTAGTAGTCCTCGATATGGGAATGTGATAGTAATTCATTCTTAGATAATTGGAGATGAAACATTTACTAAGTCACTCTTAGATGTTTGAATATGTATGGAATTTGAAATCAAAGATTGTCCTCTCTACATTATGTGCATCCAAGGAAGATTTACATGTGTAGTTTCCCAATGAGATAGGGAAATGAATGCCATTAATCTTATTTTCCTTGCATGTTCTGTGCAACATATCTAATTTCTGTAGAGACCTCCACTAGCACAAATTTATCATTACAATACATATGCAATTCGTTGGGTACACATCTTCTAAACCAACCAACCTGATATATGATAACTTTCTAAAATGGATGAAGAGGCTTCCATAGGTAGAAATCAATTTCCTTTCTTCTTATTATAACCTCTTAGTTGTATTTCCTTTCAAAATCCTGACTATGAAAATGGTGTAAGCATCATTGACTCTACTATGATGATTCTTGCAATTTTCATAAGTCATTTGATGGTAAAACTCATAAACTAGTGCATTTTTCTTATCATCTTGTGGTGACAACCCAACCCAAATTATATAATTTGTAATGGTGTACATGAGGTAGGATGTCATATAGAAGGTTTTTCTTTATTACACATTCACTAGTTACTTAGCTAGGTTTTCATAAATGATCTCCCCCAATTAATTTTTTTCCTCATAGATGATGTTAATATATAAACACATACATGATTGAAATAAATTTATAGAAGGTAGACCCATCATTTTGGAAATTAGAGTAATCATATCTAGAAATTCCTCTTTTAAATCTAGCTGTAGAGGACCTTGCGAAATTTTGAAGATCCTTTCATATGGGATTCAAGCCAGGATTTAGATATCATTTTCCTATACCTATATTTTTCATGCTAAAAAGATTGTGATCCTAGGCTTGAATCAAGGTATTAGATTTATTGAAGGTAGGAATCCCTAGGGCTGCATTTATGTAATTGGCATCAAGTTTGTAAATAATTTTTCCTTTAGGGTCTTTGATGAACTTTGAATTTTCTAATTAGGACCCAAAATGAGAAAGATATGGACAAAAACACCTTTCTAGGGTATAGTAGCAAGGTGAGTAGTGGAGTATGAAAATTCAAGCTAGAATGGTAAAATGAATCACATTTACCCCCTTTTATAACAAAAAAAAATCAAAAATAGGGTTAATTTGAGAAATTTAGTGCAATGCGAAAGTCAACGGGATTTGGAGTATTTATTTAATAAATTTCTTTTACAATGCAGGTATGATGGGAATGCGTGGAATAGAAGGCCCAAAGGAACAAGTTCCTTTTGTTCCACTAAGTTACACATTTTCCATGTTACAAATAACTTGAATGACTTGCAGAAAGTGTGAGCTTGAGGGGAATGAGGTTCTTAAGGGAACAGATCTATCCAATTGAAGAAACTTTGTACAACTAAGGTAAGAAATCATTGTGGGTGGAAAGAAAATGCAGTAAACAAAACCATGTGGAGAAAAAGGGTTCAATGAGAATAGATTCCATGAGTTCCAAAATTCTCCACTTTATCCATAATTATAGAGAAAACCAAGCTATGTGGAGAAAGAGGGTGTGTTTGGGAACTGAAATCCTGAAAGAATAAGTTCCACAAGTTCTATGAGATGGAAAAAAATTGTAACAAAGTATTTCAAGGAAATAAAAGGGTTGGAGAGAAGCAAGTCTTACAAAGAAATGGAACCCAAAAGAAACTATTTCTATGGGAAGATATAAAATCCACAAAAAAATAAACATAATAAACTATAGGTAATGTAGATATGTGAGAAATTGGAGGCATGGAGGAACTTGTTACTCCATTTCCTCAAAAATGTGTAATGAATCGCAAGACACTCGAAAAATCCAGATGACACAAAATAAACTAATTGTCAAACGTTTTCACTCCTCAAACTTCACAAAGGCATAAAAATTAAGGAAAAGGGGTCACTTAACAAAAAAATTTTTTTTTCAAAAATTACACATTTTTGGGTAGGTGGCAACATACTAAATGAAAACATGATAGGGGTACACATGTGTAATATTTACATGTCTTTTCCCCTCCTCAAATGGTCTACTAGGCTTGCCCTCAACACAAATAAAATTCAAAATATCTATATAGATGCACATTATTGGAAATATATAGTTTGATCCCTCAAAGGAAACCTATTAATCATGCTATCAAAATACATATTGATTCATTGAAGGAAATGACAATCAAATATAGATCGATCCCTTGAAGGACGATTATCTAAAATAAAAATAAAAATCATAGACCACTCCTTGAAGGGTGGATAATCATTATCATTACAACAGGTATTCCTACATTGATCAAGCATCCAATCAAAATAAAAATAATCAAAAGAATCCTAAGAAAACTTCCCACATTGACCAAATTTCTCATCAAAAGAAAACTTCCCACATTAATCAATTTGCGCAATAAAAATATAGCTGAGGCATAAGCCTAAAATACATCAAAGGACAACCTAATACCCCATGTACAAAATATATATCGACCCTTACCATGTTTTAATAAGGTATATAATCTCATTTCCATATATATCCAAGATCCTACATGTGACTAATTATTATTAGTTATATGTTAACATTTTTTACAAGGCCTCAAGTGCATTATCATACATATTTAATTTACCATAAAATCACACACGTATTAAAATCTAGTTCAAAATAAAGTATTTCACATTTATCCTTAACCACGATAATTTTTTTAAAAAACATACATCAAGATCACTACATTTGAGCCACATCATATCAACATAAAATTTCATATCTTCATTTATACATCTAAACACCATATCAACATTTACACATCTAACATCATATAAAATACATCTAAACTATTCAATATCTCAACGTCTCATCACAAACTCATATAAAAATCACTTCAAAATGAATAAATAACATGTGAATCCAAAATATCATCAATAATGTTTATACAAAATTCCTCAAGGGGGGTCATATATAAAATCATCTACCTTTGAGTCATACAAAAAATCTAGATACTATGTGGTAAAATAAAAATTAAACACTCGATCTCCACCCTAGCCTCCCTCCATATCTCTCTCGAGGTGTGGAACACTCCCAATGCTCTCTAAGGTAGTTTTTAGCTTGATCTACACTCACTCGCCATGTGCTCAACATGGTCGGAGTACACTAGGTGGGAACTTTGTCACTAGGAACTCATAATACCTCATCTCCTCTCCCATTTCCCGATACTTCTCGGTAGTAACTATAATAGGAGGCCCCATCTACCTTCTTACTTCTCGGTACTCCTCCTATAGGTGCAATTACTTTCCCTAAACTCATCTTTTTTCCCTAGGCTACACTCTTGACAACTTCCAAAGTCATCCCCACCTCCCCATACTTTTCTCGCAGTGCCTCCCTTGCTGGAGATACCTATCCCCCTACTATTGGTATGTGTCATTCTCTAAGTGTAGCTGATATCTCTCATGTTGCAGGTATCCCTCTCCCGACAAGAAGTGTCCTACTCTACTATCAGCCCATCTCCCTCCTACCATAATGCATCAAATGATTCTTGTAATTGAGATAGCTCCTCGTAACCATCACCCTCCTCCTCCACCTCTCCACCACTCATACCCTCCACAACACCAACATCATCCACATCTATACCCTCTAGATCCCTTGCCTCCTCGGCTGTTCTACCTCATCCACAATGATGGGTGCTATAAATTCTCTCTCTAAATTTTCTTTCCATAGATAATTGTCTCACGTGATATTCTTTGATAAATCCTGAACTTCCTCCACACCCTAGGGAATTTTAAAACCTCTATCATCTCTTCCCTCATCCCCCAAATCCATTGTACCCACCTTAATCCTATCAATTCCACATACATACCGACCATGTAGGAAATATCACATATGGCCTCTAGACCATGTCATCCACTGATAAAGTGCATAGTTGATTGGAATTTTAGACCCGGTATCTCTTTACTCCATCATCTCTCATCCAATCAAATATCCACCTCATGAACCCCACCATATACTCTACAGGGTCTCGAACTCTCCAAAGTAGACCTGGTGGACTCACAATGGATATATGCTCATAAGACCAACAATATAATAAGAACGCCACATCCAAATCAGACCTCCTCCTAAGAACAAACATCCACAACTCATGGTATACCTGAGCTAGTAGCAAACAAATCCTGGCATATACTATCGGTGCTACATGATAGCATCTACGACAACTGGAAAATGTTCTTGAAACCTACCACCCCACAGAATCGATAAAGTGCATAACATGAAATCACCAACATAACCATTGAAATTAGTTGATTACCGACACCTTTGCATTATAGTATCTCTCAATATGAAAGCCCCTTTTATATCCAATATCTATGACATCATATCCATATAACCATCTCATGGTCTCTAAACGGGACTCTTAGGTGATGGGTACTATCTACCCACCCTAGATAGGAAGTCATAAAATCATGTACATGTACTCTAAAGTTATGGTCATTTCACTAGTATGAATCTAAAATGTTCTTGTACTTGGCTCCCATCTATCTATCGGTGTAACCATAATTCCCGCATCTTGACAAATATGTGGGTAGTGGTAGAATCCTCCAAAACCAATGAATTTCAAATGGGCCCACTCAACATCCTTCACATCACCTTGAATCCTCTCTAACATCTTTAGGATCACATGAAGAAAATGATGTCTCTTGCTTGT
The DNA here is from genome assembly GCA_018340775.1 of Taxus wallichiana var. yunnanensis. Classification (NCBI taxonomy): domain Eukaryota; kingdom Viridiplantae; phylum Streptophyta; class Pinopsida; order Cupressales; family Taxaceae; genus Taxus; species Taxus wallichiana. The sequence continues at coordinate 125,591,724 of CM031239.1, forward strand.
CAAAAACACAAATAATACATCACTTAACATGTTTCTCAAAAATCAAACCAATCACCACCAATTACTAATCGATGAATTTTGCATTACCCAAAATGATGACAATCCACCCATTGCCTTCAATAGGGCATTCCCATCCTAAATTTCAGAAATCGTAATAAAATAAAATAAATCACAAAAATAAAATTAAAAAAATTTACATCTACCTACCCCTCTCTTGGTTTGTTTCCTCTTCTTTCCACTTCCAATTACCTCCACCTCTATAAAAATCTAAAAAATGACTAACCAGAGCTCTCAAATGGCAAAATGACATGTTGTAAAATAGCCATTTACATGCCCAACTTGGCTTTTATAAACCCCATCACCTTGATCACCATAGATTATCAATCTTTTTCGATCACCTATCCCAAAATGACGAAAATCTAGAATCACCACCAATTTCTCCCCATTTTACATGTTTTACCTATTTTTCACCTAGACTTATCTTATCACATCACAACACCATCAAAATCCTTATACATTTTCTTTGATGCCCAACAATTTTTCAAAACTCTGTTTTGGACCATACATCAAGTTTGGTACACATTATGGATGTTTCCTTTGATGATTGGTCCCACAATAGAATTATGCCTAAAACACATGTTTGAAGGATGTACACATGTTTGTAGGATGTACACATTTACGTTTCCATCCAAAATCCATATAATGTCCCCTACCAAGTGTTTCCTAGATTACTACCATCTCTACAAACTCCTCTAGCATGGTCATTTCAGACTACAATCAAAAGCTTGGAGCATCTTAAAGAAAATATATCCAATAAATCCAACTCTCTTCAATCTAATGACCAACAAAGTCATTCATTGGCTTGAGGAGGAACTATAACCTTATCACATAACTATGAAATCCTCGCACTAGTTTTTATTTTACATCTTGTGCCTACAAACAACTCAACAAAAAGGGATAAATGTAGACACCACTTTTCACCCCTAGGTTACACAACATACACTAATCACATTATCACTATTATAATTATCACCCTTATAAAATTACATTATAAACTACCATCATAAATCCTAACTTACCTGTCATAAAACCTCATTTACCACCCCCTAACCATTTAAAACCAGCGTAGCCTAATTTATTATGCCCATCCTAACCCCTAAATTTTTCTTACACAGAAACCCAACCTCCCACCATTTATAAAACAACCTTAATCCTTAGATGGCAAGTGGTTTCAACCATTTTCCATCTTTCCCTTATTGGTTTCCCCATCTACGGGAAACTCAATGGTGATCCCTAATCATTGGAGATCATTACGAATGCCATCAATCCTATTTATCCACCCTCTTCCTCCATTTCCTAGTTAGTCAGAAGATGGATTAGAGAATAGACTGTTGCACCTTTGTATAACATCATTACACTTGGGATCATCAACACCCTACTACCAAAGTCTTGAAAAACCTCATCAAATCATCAATCAAGCCTCTTGGAGCTCTGTCACCCTTGCACATAACCAACAAGGTTATTACATCACTATTCACCTGTTTCACTCATATTTTTCATTGACTATAGTATGTAATTAGTCATTTGCACTATTCTTTGCACTGTTTTACATTCAATTCCTCATTTTCTCATTTGATCCAACTTTTAAAATATCTATAGTTTTAACAACAATCATCGTCAATTAGTGTCTTGGTCCATTTTCCCATCATTATTTTTGCAAATACATCTAGATCTATGTTTTTCAGAATTTGACATTTTTGGGAATCCTTCTAGATTGTCTAAGTGCTATTAAACCTCATCCTCTATAAAAAAATAATTTTTTTATCAACTTTTATCAAAATACACCTTTTTTCCTGACCACCAATGATCCTGTCTTTTTAGTCATTTATAGAATTATCACATTTATATCAATATGTTTATGGTCTAATTAGTTATTTGTAAAATGTATGTTCTCTAGATGACTATTTCATGTCATTCACACCCCATCACCATCATATATGATCTCCTAACCATAAAATAGTCTTTTCTTTGGGAATAATCCAATATTTCACACGAGTCAAGTCTATGTTCCATTTCCCTCACACCTAAAATTGAAGACAACTTTGAGATTTCCACAACCCTAGTCTAGGATTCCTATAACGTAAAGAAGGATCTTCCTATCCCTCTTGAATTCTAAATCATTTTTTTATCCTACCTTAACATTATATCACTTGACCGTATCAAATGAGTTGACACCCTTCAAGGAAGCCTCTTTGGATTCCTAGGATCGGCCTTTGTCGAGAAACTCGTTACATATTTATCTAATATTTGTTTATTTAGTTGTCTTTGTATACATGTCTTCTCACTTGGAAATAGGATGAGCCTCTTTCATCACTTGTGTACTCAATAATCCTAACATTGTGTTTGTTAGCACATATATCATAAACCCTACCTTATTTAAGTTTTGGTATTTCAACATTATATAAACTAACCAAAATTCACCATAAATAATCATTTTATTCATTTATGGTCAAGATAATTCCTCTTTTATAAGCTTAAATGAGACAAGAATATATATTTCATTGTTTCTCCTCTCCATGTTATTTATTCTTAGCTTAGATTTTCTATATTTTAATTAAACTTCATGTTAAGTAGTTTTCCTATTCCTTTAGTTTAACTGACATTTTTCTCTTATATTTTAGGGATTATCATTTTTATTTTAAGTATAAGAACTCTTTTTTATCTAGTTAAACTTTTTAATCTTCCCATTCAATCATTTAACTCTGTGTTATCTTTTTCTCTATCTTGGAAACTAATTTTTCCCATAACACCCTATCTTTATAGCTAAATTTAGCTAGACTCTAACTTTAGCTTCACTAGTTGACTATTAAATTTTATGGAGGAGATAAAATTAGTGATGGATCCACCGATGAATTATATGTGGGTGTCATCAATGTCCCCATATATTTTGTTCCTTTGGTCTTAAGAGGGTTGGTTCTTATAAAAAATGGACCTCGATTGGTGCCACGCCACACCAATAAGTGCCTACAATGTATGGATTTGGAATTAAAAAAATATTCATGGAAAAATGGTATCTTGATTAGTTCCATGTCACACTAATTGATTCCTATTATCTTGAATTCCTCCTTTCCATAACAAAAAAATCATGGGTACACCAATGGGTGACATGTTGCACCAATCAAGTATACCCTAATTACAACTTGCTCTCTTAAATAATAGTCACACATGCACTAGATTTTAGGATTTTAAAAGGTTTAAAAGATATTTAAGTTTCTTAGTAAGTTGCCTCTAAATATATTTTCTTCCTATACAAGTGATTTCTAGATTGACGAGTTGTAAATATAGCTCAGGGAGAGCTCTAAGAAAATCATCTTAGTCTAACTTAGCTCTATGAGCTGGGTTAAGTCAATGATTTGGGTTAGTGAAATAGGATCTTGGATCATTAAATGAAATGTAACTCGCTTACATGTTCGAGCTCGATTGTACTATAGAGAAATGTGACTTGGTTCCAACTCATTCATATCAATGAAATAAGTTAGTTGTAAAAAAATGAATTAATAACATTAGGGATTAAATACAAAACCCATTTTAATCAATCCTTAGGTATTCCTCTTTTCCTAAAGGCGTACTTATTATAATGTACTAGATATGAAAATAATGAAATTGTGAGCATGTCAATGTCATAAAGCAATAATACATTGCTTGACTAATTATGTAAAGTAATGGTATGTTCCTCGTCATAACAAGAGCATGTACTATTATCTTTTTTTGTAATGCAACTAAATTGATTCCATCACACAAAGAGACACATTAAAAAATAAGACTAAATCACACAAAAGGGAATCTATGACCAAAAATTATGGTTAGAACCATTTCTCATGTATTAAAACTAATATGTAAATTATCCCTATCCGTACCCATCATCTTCATCTTTCTATCTCTCCCCATTTATACCCTTTTTCACTCCAGAGAAAACCTGAACACAATTAGACATGAATAACCAAAGTATTATCCATTCAATATAATCAAAATATCCAAAATGAACTATAAGTAACATATATGTATAAATAGTACTCCATAAATGTAATCTAAATTAATTCATCATCTACATCTAATAAAACATTGATAATAAAAACATATCATAATGCTTAACCAAAGTAAATTAAGATAGTAATACAATGATGTATCAAATGTGGCAACAATCTCTAGTCTGCTTTTTGTCTAGGTGACATTACAATTTGAATGTGGGATAGCTAAGCGACAAACTAAAAGAAAAAATTGGTGGAAAGATGCCCTCCTAGAACATATGGTATTTGATGCTAAGGAGGATATGGAATCAAATCTCAATTCAGGTGTTGGTCTGGCAGGTCCCGGAAACTCCTCTCTCTAAAATTCCAGTAGTGGGCAACAAGGAGAGTACAATCCCGGCTACTCCTCTATCGGAAATTCTAGTTAACAACAAAGATCATTCAGTTGTTGGCGAAAGGAAAATACAAAATACATATCTCTGGCTAACAACATTTTTTCTCAATTGGAATCATAGTGGATAAGGAAAATACTCCTCCTTTGTTCAATCCTTCAATTGTGGATGATTCAACAGGTTGGGTAACGATACATAAAAATAAAAAAATCTAAGAATACTTTGCTTCCCGCCTTTTTTTTCTCTTCTCGCTGCTCGAATGTCATCAAGAAATAATTTTCTCTACTACTTTGATGTTGTTATGTCACTGTAGTTTGTTTGTTGTGCATCAACTTTTTTTTAAGCTGATCTATTGTTGGTTTGGTTTTATTCTGTGCAGGATTTTTCCTACTTCTAGGCATTCCTTGTTCTATCTTGATTTTGATCATTTTATTATGCTTTCATTGTTAAATTCTGGCTTTTTGAGCCTTCTTGTACAAGGGTATAGTCCCTTTCAAAAAACTATTTACCTATTAAAAAACAACCTCTTAGTCTTAAAATGTTCCCAAAATGATAAGCTCATAGTTATAGGATGTGGAATCATTCCCTGCTAAGAGAAAGCATCATCTTGATGATTATTAATAATAGTAAAATAAACTAACTAATTAAATAAATTTGGGCATTCTTTATAGAATTGATCATATTCCTCCCGATGCACACTCATCCGAATATTGGTGCAAATTAAGCTTACACTAAGTGACTTCCCTATTTCATAAGTGAAGCTTGAAAACCTCAAGCATCCATACGGGATAAAAAAACTCCCAAATCCTCTACATCTATAGATTTTCAATAAATAACTTGATATATATCAAAGTGATAAGGTTTCAATAAAGACACATGAAACACATTGTGTAACTAAGATAGTTTTGGAGGTCACACAAGTTTGTATGTCAATGGGTTGACCAAATTCAAGAATATTAAATGGTCGTATGTAATGAGTTGCTAGTTTGGAAGAATTCCTAGACTCAATAGAGATATTATTTGGTTTGAATTTTAGAATAAATTTATCACCCACAAAAAATATTTAGGAATCTTGTTCCTATCGACATAAATATTTTTCCCATCTATAGCCTCAAACAAGTGATGCACGATAAATTTTACTTTCTCTTCCATATCCTTAACTATGTAAGGACCTTTTAACCACCCTATCCTCAATACTATCCCAACCGATAGTTGTACAAAATTTTATCCCATATAAATCCTCAAAAGGAGCCATTCCTAATGTCAAATGATGTAATTTATTGTTACAAAACTCAAATAATGCTACGTGATCTTCCCATTTATATTATTGATCCATATAATACATCATAATCATGTCTTCTAGAACTTTTCTCACCCCTTTTTTTGATCATTTTTCTTTGGGTAATAAGTGATTCTAAAATTCAATTTCATTCCTAAAGCAATGTGTAAGGTTTTTCAAAACCTTGATGTCATATATGTATCTCTATTAGAGATAATATTGTCTAGTACTCAATGCAAATGAAAAATATCCGAAAGAATATATTTTCCAAAATTTACAAATAATCCTTCAAATTACTTGGAATGAAATGGGATAATTTGGTGAGTTTATCCAAAACCACCAATATAACATCATGTTTGATCTTGGACATTATAATTCCTTGAAAAAATTAATATTAATAACTTTTCACTTCCATTTGGGAGGTTCATGTGGGTATAAAAACCTAGCTAGATGAACATGTTCAACTTTAACTTGTTGACATTCGAAACATTTAAAAACAAAACTTATTACATAATTTTTAATTCATATTTGACACACTCATGTGACTTGGATAAGGAGGATCACATGGCTCCTCCAATATTAAGGTCTTTAATCCATTAAGGTTAGGTACATAGATTATACCATGGAAGATAAGAAGTTCATCTCTATAAAAAAGTCACACTAGTATCTATGATTCCAACCACTAGTCTCCAATGCAGATGTGACCTTACCATAAAATGTATTTGAAGATAAATTACTCAAAACATGTCTAAAAGTTATCCTCATTAAGGCCATGAACACTATATGCCACCTTCTCGCTAAGGGAATTTGCAAGTCGGTTTTCCTTTCTCTTTATATAGCTTATATAGAAATAATACCCACTATAAAATTCTAACCAATTCCATTTTTATGCATTCAATTTAGGTTTATTGAATATATAATATAATCTTGAATGATCTATATTGAGCACAAAAGGATTCCCAACAAGTGATACCTCCTAATCAGTAAAATATGCACTAGAGCTACTAGATCAAGATCATGTAGAACATAATTCAACTCCACTTGACTAATATTTTGTGACTCATAAGCCACCACTCGGTTTTTGCATTAAAAATCCTCCAAAAACATTACCTGATGCATCCTTAACAATGATTAATTCTCCATTAGGGTTCACAACTTTCGAAATTGGTGTAGTAGTCAAATTTTCCTTAAGAAGCCAAAAATTTTATTCACAATATTTTTTCCATAAAAGTCTTCCTTTTCTTTTCCAATGAGGTAACAGGGCTTCCAATCCTTGAAAATCCTTCTACAAATATTCACAGTAGTACCTATAATTCCCATAAAACTACGAATTTAATGAAAATTCCTAGGTGTAGTGTTAGAACTATAATATTAAGTGCATCATAATTTACGGTTTATATTTAAATAATATAGAATAAAGTATATTCATATTATTTAAAAAGAAACTTTATATTAGGGATTGGTTAATTTATTTAATCAACTAATTAAATCGGGAGGTTTGCCCCGTCACTTAATATGGTTATAACCCTTTAGGTTATTTAAATATGGCTATAGGTCATATTCGATATAATCATGTGAATCAATAGATTTCGGTGAAAACATGGAGTAGAAGTGAGGAGGGAGTTATTGGACTGGTGTTGTAAAAAATTTCTCTATAGTGGATTATTCTTCCATGGTTTTTACCCATTTGGGGTTTTCCACATTAAATTTTGTGTCATTATGTTATAATGTTCTTTACTTTATTTCATTTATTTCATGTTTATAATGTATGTGTAAACATTGGTTGTTATATTAATTTAATATCTTGCCCGACATGGTACCAGAGTGAGATTAATTTATTAAATATAATCCTAATGTAACCTAATGACATAACAGTTGGGAAGGTAGTTGAAATATTTTAAATATTATTTAATTTCACACCTTCCCGATTCGCATAGTTGGTTAAATGAATATTACACAGGTGAAAAAGGACTTTTGGATTTTCAACTACGTAGAAATAATTATACTTCGAGAATTACCGGACCCTAAAACTAAGGTAAGGGTTGTAAATTTTTGAAAAATTTGTATATAGTTTTACGGATTCAAGGAAATAAAAGGGGAAGTAAAAAATTGAAGTTAAATTTGAGTTTCTAGGGGAGACAAGGTTCGAGAAAATAGGCCTTTCTATTTTTTTCATTGGCCAAGTAAATTTCTTGTCTGTGTAATATAATTGTTATTTACATTTTATTTTTTTCGAAACCCTTATTCATGTCCTAAATAGGGCCCCTGAGAATTTTTTTCTTCTCCCTATAGTTTAATTCAACTATAATAGTTGAATGTTTTCTTAAATATTTTTGTATTTTATAAAAAAATAATATATATGTATAATTTTATATTTATAAAAATTATTTGAGTTATAAAAATATATGTATAGTTATATATATACATATACATATACATATACATATATATATATATATAAAACTTATATGGTTTTATTAAAATATATAGACCTAACCGAAAACCATATATAAATACAATATATAAAATATATATCTATATATAACTATAAGTTATAAATATTTATAAACCGGCCAAATATATATAAAATATATATTAAAAAACTTTTAATACAAAGGGGGTCTTTCCTCCCAATCACTGTGTGTTAAAGGGAACCCCCTGTACTACTCTATAGAGTGATCACCTAAGTACAACATGTGTCCCCAAGTGGGACCCTCCTCTCCTCCTCTAATCATGGCCCCCTCCTTAGCACTTTTTTTTGTCCCACATTGGGATGGAGACAGTGGTGAGAAGTCTTTATAAGCATTGGTGTGTGGTAGTGGTGGTGTGACTAAAATCACACCACTACATTTTGTTTAAAATCCCTTACGGGTGCGGATTGGTACTCGACTTGGTTCCTTGTGAGTAGCTTGGTCGTGGGTTTCTTACAAAACCATTTGGTTAAAATGATTGGCATTGGAATTGGAATTTGGTTAAAATGTAAATACGGTTTGTGGAATTCGATATAAAAACTAAAGGTATTAGGATCTTTGATCCATCTAAAATAGAAGTTATCGAAAATAGGAATGTTAAAATCTTGGGAAAATATTTTTTCTTCTTCATCATCTTCTTACTTATGATGTTTTAAATGAAAATGAATTTGAATTTGAAAATTATGAAAATGATGTATGTAATGAAGAAACTAGTGTTGAACCTATAGTTGGAAATGATATTGTTCCTAGTACTTCTGTAACTAAAATACCTAGATGGGATGAGTCTATTATTCAAGACTCTAATTCAGGAAACCTTCATAAAATGACTAGGAGTCATCATACATATCATGCTTTGATGACCTTGTATGAACATGAACCCCAATATTTCAAAGAAGCCTCTTCTAACGAAAGATGGTTAGATGTTATGAAATATGAGTATTGCTTTAATTAAAAATAAAACATGGGAATTATTCCCTCCTCCTGAAAAATGAATTATAGTCGGATCCATATAGCTATACAAGATCAAATATAAAGCATATGGCAAGTATAGATAAATTCAAAGCCAGACTTTTAGCTTGAGGGTTTACTCAAAAACCCAATATCGACTACGTTGAAACATTTGTACCAATGATCACAAGTAAGAATTTTGATTTCCTTAGCTACTCAAGATGGTTGGGAAATCCATAAATTGATGTAAAAAATGTTTTTTTGAATTTTGATTTATAAGAAGAAATTTATATGACCCAACCTAAAGGATTTGAAGAGCTAGGAAAATAAATGTATGTTTATAAATTGAAAAAAAAATCTTTGTATTGTTTAAAACAAGATCTTAGAGCTTGGTATTCTAAAATTTATAGTTTTTTCAATGAAATTGGTTTTCTAAATGTGCATCGATAATGATTTATTGGTTAAAATTGAAGAAAATGTTGATATTCTCATTATATTGTATGTTGATGATTTACTTATCAATATTAATTATAAAACATTAATTATGAAAATTAAAGGAAAGTTAATCTAATATTTCACTCTTGATGGGAATTTTAGGAAGCTCCATACCTAACATTTCATGTTTTTAAATCACTTCCATATAAATAGGAAGGTGAGCATTCCTTTCTATTTGTTTAATTCCCTACAAGCTTCGGTGAAATATTTTCAAGTGAAGACTATGGATGTTCCGTTGCACCAAGGGTTGATTCTACTTTTTGCTGCTCAAATTTAGTACCCCAATTCCTACAACAAGTGTTGGACTTAGGTATGGTGAAGACTATGAAGAACATTTGACTTTGGTTGATAGATGCAAGCTCAATTTTTTTTTGAAAGAGAAGGCTAAGAAGGAGTTAAATGTGGTGTTTACTCTTCAATTTCTTTTAGGGTAGAATATGAATCTGAGTACTTCACAGGGTTGGAGTGAGGGAAATGTTTTCATAAATTTCCTTGCCAATAAAATTGAAAATCTTGAAGATATGGTTACTCACTTGAAAGTTAAGAATAAGAGTTTAATCAGAGGAGCTCAACATTATGGTGTAGAGCTTTAGATGCTTAGCAATAGGGTGGATATCCTTTAGGAGATGGTTTCATATGAGAAGGGGAAGAAAAGGATGTTGGAGGTTAGCGTCTCACGAGGATGATGATGATTGTACCAATAAGGGTGGGTTTGCAGGATGAGTTCAAGGACTCAAGGAAAAATTACGAGGGTATTTTGTGGCCTTTTTTTTGACCTTTTTATAGGTCTTTTTGTTTTTGGGTTTTTTTGTATTTGGTATTTTTGGTTTCTCGGTTGTGTTGCTCATGTAGAGTCAAACCCTTCTTGACTCGAGCAGGGTTTCTTTTTTGGCTAGGTTTTTTTATGGTTTTTATGGATATGATCTCACATTGTAATATCTTTATGTATATGGCCCTTAGAGCCTTTCCAAACTTTATCTATAAAAAATTCAATATTTTGAGATGAATGATTTAGGATTATTGTATAATTTTTTTGGCATGGCTATATTTCAAGATAAAAATTTTATTGTAGTATCTCAATAACAATATGCAACTAATTTTCTTTAAAAAATTAGTATGCTTGATTGTAAACCGGTTTCTATTCCTATATAAGTAGGATGTAAACTTGATCCTAAACTGCATGTGAAAAAGCTAATCATATTGTATATAGGAAACTTATAGGTAGTTTGATTTATCTAACTATTACTAGACCTGATATTACTTATACACTATGGATTGCTTTAAGGTTTAGGCAAGAATATTATCAAGATCATTGGAAGTTAGCAAAAATAATTTTATGTTTTGTAAATGGCACTATTAATTATGGTTACATGATATTTCATCTAACAATCCATATTTACATGAATATTGTGATTTTGACCATGCTAATGATGTGATAGATCATAAATCTACAAATAGATATATATTCAAGTTTGGTGTAGGTGTCATTACTTAGAGCATTAAAAAGTAGTTGATAGTTTCCATTTCTTCTACTGAGGAAGAATAAAATTACAATGGAAGCGAAAAAAGAATACATGCGGCTTTGAAAAGGTTTGTTAGAAGATATACACATGGAAGTTAAAGGAAGTACTTGATCTTCTATGTGAAATCCAGTTGTATTACTCTCACTAAGAATCCATTTCAACATCAAATAACAAATAATATTGAGATACATATGCACTTTATTCATGAGAATGTTATCAATGGTGATATAGATCTCTAGTACTACGTGGCAAGATCAGGTTGTAGACTTATTCATGAAGCCATTGTGTGTTAAGAAGTTATATAAGTTCCGTCCAATGCTTAGCCTTTCAAAGTTTCCATTGAGGGGGAGTGTGCATGGAAATTCCACATCCTAATGGTTGGATGGTTGATTGAATCCTTATCCTTTATACTTCTACTCTGGTTTAAAAGCATTGTAAAATATCTTGTATGATCTAAAGTATACTGATACATTTTACATGTAAACTGATAGAGTTTATGGGAAAAATATATTTCGGTGTGCATATGTTTATAAAGGAGAAAACCTTGTGTTATTAAAGGCTCCAAAAGATGCTGTATAAAAATATTTCCATGAGAAATAGTGAGATGTAGTCTCGTAAATCATGCTTAGCCTAAGTCATATGTCGATTTATGGATTCTAAAACCTTTTGTACCAAAAGGTAAGTTGAGCATGATGAAGGTGTTATAATTCTTTCAAAAATACATGTGCTAGCCTAAACCTTTAGGGTTTATGGATTTGTAAATCTTGTTGTACAAACAGGTAATGTTGGCATATGGATCCCACTTAATATTAAGGGGGAGTGTTAGAACTATAATATTAAGTGCATCATAATATATAGTTTATATTTAAATAATATAGAATAAACTATATTCATATTATTTAAATATAAAATTTATATTAGGGGTTGGTTAATTTATTTAATCAACTAATTAAATCGGGAGGTGTGCCCCATCACTTAATATGGTTATAACCCTTCGGGTTATTTAAATATGGCTATAGGTCATATTTGATATAATCACGTGAATCAATAAATTAGGTAAAAACATGGAGTAGAAGTGAGGAGAGAGTTACTAGACTGGTGTTGTAAAAGTTTCTATATAGTGGATTATTCTTCTATGGTTTTTACCCATTTAGGGGTTTTCCACGTTAAATTTTGTGTCACTATGTTATAATGTTCTTTACTTTATTTCATTTAATCCATGTTTATAATGTATGTTTAAACATTGGTTGTTATATTAATTTAATATCTCATCTCGACATGTAGGCCATTTCATAATAACCTTTATCTTGGCTTGATAAACTAAAATTCCATCTATTGATATAATATGACATAGATAGTGCAATTTTCTTTAGAAGGACCATTTTATAACTTGGCATAAATCTTATGATATCTCAACCTTTGTAATAGGAACTATAAGTTAAAAATGTGCTCATCTTCTATTTGTGAATAAATCAATATATCATCTAGGAAGACTAACAAAAACCTATCTATGTAATCTATGAACACACTATTCATTAGATTCATGAAATATTTCAGTACATTTGAGATTCCAAAATGAATAATTGTGAACCCATAATGATAATAACTCATGCAAAAAGTTTTCTTAGGGATTTCACTTTCCTTGATTCTTAATTGACAATACCCGGATCTCAAATAATTTTAAACAAAATATAATATCTCCTCACATTTGGTTAATAAGATCATCTATATGCGATAAAGGATAATTTTTCTTTATTGTTACCTTGGTCAACATTATAAGATCAATGTAAATTCTAAGTGTTTCATAATTATTTTCACAAAAATAGTTGGTACTCCCCAAAGTGAAACACTAGTTTGAATCAATTCATTATCTAGAAACTTATACAATTGAGTTTTTAATTCAAAAAAATTAGTGGTAGTCATTTGATAAGGTTATTTAGAATTAGTTTATGATCCTATAATGATGTTTATAAAGAAATAAAATTCTCTATGTGGAAGAAATATTGGAAATTCCTCTAGAAAGACATCACTAAAATATTTTAGGAAAATGTATTACTCCGATGTGGGTTCTTCTTCATCCCCTACATCATAAATTTGTGCTACATACATCATAAGTCCATTTATCTATGCTTTCCTCAACCACATAGCGTAAATTTTCCTCAACTCATTAGATTTATTAATCCCTTAAAACTCAAATACTCCCACTATCATCTTGGAAAGTCACTATTTTAGTATAACAATCCACCTTAGCATGATGTTACCATAACACCCCTAAAATAACATCACATGATCCTAAGGATGCAACATACAAATTCACATATGCACAAAACGTTGGTAGCTCCAGATTACTTACAAATAGACATTACTCTACTTTCTTTTCCATCCAGTTAGCATACTAAAATGTCCATTTTTAATCCATATAACTAGATTGTCTAGTAATTTTACTCAATACCTCGGGTGAAACAAAGCATTTAGTGGCTCATGTATCAATCAAAATAGAAACAAAAATACCAAAAAGTTTACTTGGTAACTCAATTGGAGTTGAATGAAAGTCTACACGATGATTGTTAACTACTACATGTATGTGGATACATGCTAAACTAATATAATCTAATTGAAAGAAGCTAACACCGAGTAGATTCATTACTTAGTTAATTCAAACTAATGCGTCATGAACAATCATGAAAGGAAATCTAATTAACTTGCATAAAAAATGAATCTAACATTAAATGTATACCTACCTTTGATGTTTTGGATGTGATTTGGATTTTAGATACTTCATTTATGATCCAAATGTACACTTTGTGTGATTAAGGATTTCTCGAGGAAGAGGAAGAGATCTCACAAATATGGCTTTCTTTCCATTTTATTTTTTCTCTTACTACTATTTTCCAAGTAGAAAGGTGGATTTTGCAAGTGCAACCACTAAGGGGGGTGAATCAATGGGCATTAAAAATTTATTTCACATTTACTTTATCCATTCATTAACCATTCATCAACTTGACCATTAACCATAAAAAACACAAGCAAAGGAAAACACATCAATACATGAGCACAAGATATAATTGGAAAAACCTCAAGGGGAAGAAAACCCACTAAAATAATACTTTATTATAGCCATGTTTAAAATTTAGCTGAGCACCAACCTAATAAGGAACACTAACCCCTTGGCTTAGTGAGGCACCAACCCCACAAGGAACACCAACCTCTAGTTTTAGTAGAGTGCCAACCTTACAAGGAGGCACTAACCCCCTAGATGAATCAGCATCAACTAAAGCCACCTAATTTTTTTCATCTTTGTAATGTTGCACTAAGAACTGATGATGACACAATGAATCTCACTTTCCTTCTTCCTTCAAATCTTTTCTCTAGGTCAACTCACTCATGGGATTCTTCACCAAGCTGATTAGGCCTAATGAATTATCTCTCTAATAACTACACACACTGTAGAACATCTCTACACACTCTTTTCCATTCTTGATGTTCACAAATACCTCTTTCACTTCTAGAAACAACCCTCTAGCTCACACTTTCTATCATACACATAACTAGCTCAAATGAGCCTTATAACTTTCTTTTATACCTAAATCTTGACATAATTACATATAGGTCAGCCATCATAGGAAAAATAACATCTTAAAATCATAAAAACATAGCAATAACACCATACATATGGCCATGTAATTTGGAAACACCATATATATCCATCTAATCCTTCAATAGGACTCAAGAAGTCCTAAATCACTCAACAATCCCACTTGCCAAAAACCAAGTAACTTGAGAAAGCAATACCTTCACCAAGTAACAAGAAACACTTAGAAATTTTGTTTAAGACCACTATAAATCTCCAAAAATTTCTTACTCCTATGTACCATCATCTTACATCATGAAGACACTTGAGAACAAGGACAACCAACATGCCTTAAAACTTAGTCTTCAGAAATGAAGCTCAAAACCTCATAAAATATCCTAAACCAATAAATTTTGATAGACCAATGGAAATCTCATGACTTCATGGTCATCACAAAATGCAAAATATGCCATAAATAAGGTCGAGACACATCTAAAATGGCTTTACAACCAGGTCACTTCCAAATCTTCCCTAAAATAATTCATGCAATAATTTCTTTAAAAAACCTCATAAGGGATAAAATTTGATTTGAAACCATATTAGAAATGTATAAAATATTCCATGGTTTCTCAAAAACTAAATTAGTCAACATGTCCAATGAAGAACTCATGAGAAAATTTAAATTCTTCATAAACTAGCATTTTGAGTGGGTCTACAAACTCAAATAATCATACTAGACAAATCAATTCATTTTGTGCTACTAAGAATAATATATTCTCCATCACTTTTGAAGTATGGTTTTACGAGGGTTTAAAACTAGTTTACTTTATCAATGATTGTTAATAAAACTCTACACCTTAAATATAATTATAATTCTTAGAATGGAATCTCAAGACCATTACCCAATTACAATGAAGATCTTGGTCCACCATGGATATTTTTCACGTGCCAATGAGCATCAAAAGTGTAAATCAACATTGGTTTCTCAATTCTAACAACTCGGTAGGATCAAAAATGACATAAGTTGCGAATATTCAACATTAAGACCTGAAATTTGGAAAACACATCCAATTAACATGATAACACATCCCACATCCTCATATTTTATAAAATACACTTATAAATGATGAATCCACTTCATTAATACATGCTTTCTTAAGAGCTAGGTCTAGGAATAAACCTACTTACCAAGTATAACATCTAAACAAGATTTATAAGACAATTGTGAATGTATAAACACCTCATAATCATGCTCTAAAAATGATTAACCATATATTACAAGTATCAATTCATCATGATATACCTCACTATACTAAGTAGGCCTCTAATTAGGCCACTTTAACATGCATTCTTCGCTACGATTGACCTCCTCGTCACTTTGGAACACTTGCACACCTACTAGGACATTCAAAAACTTCATGAAATCTCAAAACATCACCAATACCTCAGCAAGTCACTACCACACTCCTACAAGCCATTACATTGTTCAAGACACCATGAAACATCACCAAGACCAAACAACTCAATTGATACTACCAATCAACCTTCATGTCACTCATGTCATTTGACATCACTGCAACCTCGGACATTAATAAAATCATCACACACACTCTTGAAATCAATTAAAACATACTACCAACAATCTCCCCCTTTTCATTGATGGAAAACCCATTGATGGTAAAACACACAAAACTTATCTCCCCTAAGGTACTTACATGCCATCATGTCATTCTCCCCCTTTTGACATTAATGAAAAAAACATTACATATATGTAACATTGTGGTATGAAATCACATTAGGCTGACCATTTTTTTTTTGAAACATCAACCAAATTAAAAAGTTCCATTTTACCTTCTTCAATCATAATTTAAAATAACTCCCCCTTAACATTATGCCATATCTTTTTAACTCTTCATGACTTTCCTAGATAAGTGAGAAACAATCTTACCTTGCAATACTTCTCATGAATGTCAATATTGACACTAGAAACATGTTAGGACTAACATGTCTCATATGGATCTTGAATATCCTAATCAACTCTTCCCCTAACTCATGCACACTTTTAAACCTTTGATTCATGCATACTAAACAAACAAACTCCCCATGAGAAAATACACCTCCAATAAGATACTCTTCCACACACACATACTTGCACCAATCAATGACTAATATTGAAAGATAAATCAAACTTAATATCTTTCCTATCAATTAGCATTATTTATAAAAATAAATCACCTTAACTTGAAGAATTAGGACTCAAACCAATGATACAGTTTCTCATCATATGTTTGATATCAAGTACTAAAAATTATAAACAAATAAACAACCCTTTTATACCTTATATGATGTCACAATACTTCTCATATCTTCCATCATACATCATACTTTCACAAGGCTTCAAATAAGGTGCTCAAATACTACAAAAACATGCTTAGTAATGTAAACAACCCTATTTACTATGACATTGCATACTTGATATAATCATCATCTTAGAGCCTAAATGGATCCCCCTAAGAACAATATCCTATCTCTTCAAAGAGTAAAATCATATCATACAACACAATCACCTTTAACAACAAGAACTCAACACACATCATATGGAGCATAACATGTTCATTTTTCCCCTTTCTATACAAGCATATTACTGATCATCTAATCATTATATTCTTTCACAAAACTTACTTGATTATTTTCCTTTGGTTTCTTGATAGTTCAAAGACATCATAGACTTATGCCTTACTCATTTCTACATCATCTACTTAGATTGAACTATACAACACTTTTTTTGTATTCTTCAACAAACTTAGACCATAAACATAATAAAATGATCAATCACAACAATTAACACATAGATCAACCAAACATTTATAGTCTATATCAGACTCTTCCTCCTTTATGAGTCAAACTATAACATTCTACTTGTATCAAATATTGTCAACACCTTAATATAATGATTCATAGACTTAATATGGACTTTAAGACACACCTTTATGCTCAAACATGCATAATGTACTCCTCCAAATCTTGTCAACCTAATTCTTGGGTCTTAAATCATCTTGCAAAATGCATCACACCTCAAACATGACCATATGAATCCATTCTTGTAATCCTTATACATATCTTCTTAACCATTCCAGAAAACAAACTCATATTTGACAAAACTATGCTCGGTGAAATATATTTCAAGCCCTTCAAACTTTCTACCTTTGACATACTTTTGACCAAGAAATTCGTATTTACTATAAAAAAGGAATCGGATAGACTCCCCCTATCTTCTTGACACTACTAAATTGTCTTGATTGCAACTTATATAGGCCATATCATAGCAAGGATAGGTCACTTTTACCTAGGTCTTAAAAGTATGTAACTAACAAATTAATCAATAACACCAATAAAAATAACCATCTTTATACCTTAAGTGAACCAACAACAAGAGACCAACAAACTCCCCTCAATCCAAGATTACCCTATAAGCATCATAGGAAAAAACTTTGTCACCTCTTCATGATAATATTCTCCATCTTATGACTTCAAGATACCATCATGACTCCAAAAATCCTTCATACCTCAAAAAAATCTAACTACACTATAAGTCTTGACACTTTTCACCATCTCTATCGATTCACAACATAAAGTACCCCTTTGATCATCTTTCAATATTCATACATAGATTCATGAATCCATCTAATACTCTAAACCTATATCCTACATCTTCAAGCGTCTATACTCTTGTCAAGTTCTTCAACCACATTCTTGAGGCCCTCCTTTGCTTGTAACTTTGACTAAATAGATTCAACATAAAATACATACCTTATAAAACTTCATTTTTCCTTCTTAAATAGATGAATTCTTTAAATGATGTACATGAAACAAATATATGGATCATGACACCAAAGTACATGCATTCCAAAACATTGCACTTCATGGATGATCAATATTCACCTTAATTTGAACTCATATCTTATACACAACACATGATTTATAATCATTATACCATGACTAATATAGTACAAGTACCATTTCACTCTACTCTTATCCCTTGATAATTCTACTAATTGATGAATCTCTACCCTATTAAATATCAAAAGGTACATAAAATAACTTACCAACCATGTCGAAATTGATTTACCAAATTCCTTGATCCTCTTAAGCACATGTAACTTTCAACCCTTCATGCTAATACTTGATACATAACATCTTGAGATCCTTCTTTACACAATGCACCTATTTTAGGATCATGGTTCTCTTATCGACTCTTATGATCCATTAAATCATCCTTTAGATCATCTTGATACAAAATAATGGATCAAGATATCATTTTATGCATTCCATGTGAGGAATATTCCATGCTTCATGAAATGAAAATAAGTAACATAATACAATATTCTTATGCTTATCACATGCCCAAAACACACTTCCTAGATTTCTGACCATCAAATTGGTTACATAACCATAATAATTTCTTTGCATAACATACCAAACCTTGTCAAACATCTTTCGTGTACCCTTCATACATATAATCCAACCCTAACTTGTACTCATGCCATCTAATCTTGTAATCCTATTAGTTGTTTCTAAAATGTTTAACATATGTTGAGTCTTCATACACTCTTTTCAAATTAGTCATGAGTCTTCATGGATTAAGATGGAATCTTCATGTCCTAATTCAATCATAGAGCCAACAAGCATTTTACAACCTTTGTCAACTTTATTCAAACTTTCTAACCATCCTTAGACCACTTTTCCCATATTTGAGCCCTATAACTTAAGTCATCTTCTTCAAACTACCTGATAAGACCTTTATGAATTTCTACAACACACCTATAGAACCATGCTTCACCTTGACTCCTTTATGATTGATATGGCACTCCATCAATGGCATATGACTTATTAAACTGCTCAACAATCTCTTCATGCATGATTCTCAACTAGGACACTACAACATACACTTTGGATCTCAAACCACATATTTAGACACAAAATCATGTAAAAATTCTACTTGCAATCCCACATAGACAACTCATAGCACAAATCCCAACATGAATCCAAGATAGAGATAAAAATTCATGAATTATACTTAGACATAAACATACCTCAATCATATTTTCTTGACCTTCTTACACACACAATCATAATAGTTATGATGATTCTAACTCAACAATAAACTCTAATTTATTCTTAGGAATGAATAATGTCTCCATGAAGCCTAATGAAGACACTTTTGTTTCTTAGAGCACTATAACAAAAAAACTCAAGAGATTCCCAAGTCTCCATTTTCTTCTCATCTAACTTGCAGTCAATTTTTAAGATCCTTTTCTCTCCTTTTGCACATTGGGCTTAGTGACCATCTTGTACTTCTTCTCCTATTTTGACCCTATAGATTTCATACACACATGTATCTCTTGGAACACTTAAACCTCTAGATCATGATAAATCATGGAAAACATACATTCCTTCCTTGTAAACGTATCTAAATTAAGCATGACTAAATTTTTCTCATCTTTGATAGGCCATGAATTCAAGATAATTTTCTTGACTATCACACACTCCTTTTCAAATGAATAATACACTTTACAATGCTTGATTGACTTAGGTTCATCCTTCTTAACATTTTTTTCATGATTAAACTTTGGCAACCATACATTTGTGACCTTGGGATCATTAACCTTCATAACTTTTCTTGATGACTCATTGGACAAAAAATAATAGTATGACCTTCTTGATGAAACTTATAACAAACATCATGCCTTATTCCTCTTGACTAATTAATTCTGACTCTGATTTCTTTCATTTATCCATGGGTATTCACTGCTTGATAACCTTTCTCTACATTATCTTTCCATATGACCAAATTCATTGCAAGAAAAATAATAACCAGGAAATAAACTTGCATACCTCATAACATTTTGTTGTTTGGTGGCCTTATATTTTTCATTTCTATTGGAATGTAATTTCTTAGTATTTTGATCTTATTTGGAGCTAGGGTCTGCTTATTAACTTGGAATTTCATGCTTCTTATCATCTCCATTGTACCCAAGACCTGATTTATCACTAGCTGACTTTTGACTACTCAAAATATCATCTAGAGCCACAGTGCTCTTCTCAAACCTCTCAAATGTTTTTAACATGCTAGATACTTGCTTCAACTATGCCTTCAAGGTCCTCATTTCTAATTCATACTTCATCTTTTAGTGATTTTTTTCACTAACTCAACTTTAGTTTTACACTCTACTTCTTTAACCTTGAGACAAGATATCAGACCCTTAATCTTATAATACTTCTCCTTGATGATATTATTGCATACACTATCCATAATAATTATTTATGCTTCATTCTTCTTAGCTTCTTTGACTAGGTAACCTTTTAAGGATCATACCTTATCCTCAAGAAATTTTTGGATAGATGTTAACTCTTGGTTATCTTTCCTTAATTTCTTAGCCATCTTGTTCTTCATAGGGTCACCTCAAGATTGTTAATATTAATTCATGTACCCCTATTTGATACCAATTGTTGGAAGCACAACCAATGAGATAGAGGGCGAATAAATGGGAATTAAAAATTCTTTCACATTTAATTTAGCCATTCATTAACCATTCATCAACTTAACCATTAACTATTAACCATGCATCTAATTACCATAAAAGTACATGAGAAAAGGAAAAACCCTCAAGGGAATAAAAACCAATGAAACAAAACCCCACAAGGAGAGCACTGACCCTGGTTTTAGTAGAGCACCAACACTATAAAAAGGAACCAACCCCCTAGATGACTGAGCACCAACCAAATCCACCTAGTTTGTTTTTCATCTTTGAAATGTTACACTAACAACTGATGATGACATAATGAAGCTCACTTTTGTTCCTCATTCTTCAAATATGCTCTCTAGGTTAAATCGCTCATGGGATTATTAACCAATATGATTAGGATTGATGAGTTATATCTCCAATAGCTAAACATAATCTAGAAAATTTCCACACACTCTTTTCCCTCTCTTGATGGTCACAAATACCTCTTTCACCTTATAGAAACACCCCTTTAGCTCGCACTTTCTCTCATACACATAACTATCTTGAATGAGCCTTATAAATTGCTTGTATACTTGAATTTTGACATAATTACACATAAGTCAGCCATCATAGGAAAAATAACATCTTAACATCATAAAAACATAACAAAAACACCATACATAGGACCATATAGGTCAAAAAATCATCTAGATCCATTTAATCCTTTATTAGGACTCAAGAAGCCCTAAAGCACTCAACAAGCCCACTCAAAAACCAAGTCACTTGAGTAACAAAAAATATTCAAAAAGAAAAAAACCACTTATACATGTTGTATAATACCACTATAAACCTCCATCAAGTTCTTACACCTCTGCACCATCATCTTACATCGTGAAGCCACTTGAGAACAAAGATAACCTACATCCTCCAAAACTTAGTCTTTAAAAATGAAGCTCAAAACCTCATCAAATCTGCTCAAAATATAATCTAGATCCACAATACTCTTTTCAAACCTCTCAAAGGTTTTAACATGTTGGATACCTGCTCCAACTCTTCCTTCAGGACCTCATTCTGATTCATACTTTATCTTTAGCAATTTCATCACTAACTCAACTTTGAGTTTCATACTCTTCTTCTTTGACCTTGAGACAAGTTGTCATTGACCCTTAATCTTATAATCCTTCTCCCCAATGATATTATTGTATACACTATTCATACTAGAGATTTATTCTTTATGATTCTTGGATTCTTTGACCATCTCACCTTTTAAGGCACATACCTTCTCCTTAAGAACTCGTGTTGATAGATGTTAACTCGTTCTCTTTCCTTAACTACTTAGCCATCAAGTGCTTCAGAGGATCACCTCAAGGTTGTTAATATTACTTCATGGGCCCTTATCTGATACCAATTTTTGGAAGCAAAACCAATGAGATAGCTAGGTGAATCAATGGGCATTAAAAAATTATTTCACATTTCATTTATCCATTCATTAACCATTCATCAACTTAACCATTAACCATTAACCATGCATCTAATAACCATTAAAAGCATGAGAAAAGGAAAAACATCAACACATGAACAAAATATATAAGTGGGAAACCTTCAAGGGGAAGAAAAACCAATGAAACAAAACTTTATTATAGTCATGTTTCAAATTTAGTTGACCACCAACCTAATAAGGAGCACCAACCCCTAGGGTTAACAAGGCACTAACCCCATAAGGAACACCGACCATTGGTTTTAGTAGAGCACCAACACTATAAAGAGGAACCAACCCCTAGATGACTCAACACCAACCAAATCCACCTGATTTGTTTTTCATCTCTGAAATGTTGTACTAACAACTCATGATAACGTAATGAAGCTCACTTTTGTTCCTCATTCTCCTAATAGGCTCTCTACATCAGCTCACTCATGGGATTATTAACCAAGATGACTAAGATTAATGGCCTATCTGTCTAATAGATAAACATACTCTAGAACATCTCCACACACTATTTTCCCTCTCTTGATGGTCACAAATACCTCTTTCACCTTCTAAAAAAACCCCTCTAGCTCTCACTTTCTCTCATACACATAACTAGGTCAAATGAATCTTATAACTTGCTTCTATACATGAATCCTGACATATTTATATATAGGTAGGCCATAATAGGAAAAATAACATCTTAAAATTATAAAAACATAAAAAACCATACATAGGACCTATTAGTGTAGGTTATTTTCCATGCATTTATTTTATTTAAATGGGATTCCTCCACATAGGTGATTCGCCATGCTTAGGTGTCCTAGGGTGTCATTATGGTCTTACACACATCATAGAGCATCGAAGAGTTACATTTGATTGGATATTTTGGGAATGTAACTCCCACCTCTTAATGGCTACATTTGTGGGGGAGTTACATACCCCAACCCTATTTGTACATCCTTTCATCTTAAGAAATACAATGGAATGGAGCATGGAGTATTGAGCCTAGTTTTTTCCTTAATGCATGTAAATTGCTTTCATGGTTGTGTTCTTGTTTGAATCTTGAACCTACACCATTTCATGGTTGAGTGTAACTCGTTCATGCACACATTCCATCTAAATATTTTTCATTCCTCCCTTCGACAAGGTATCGGAGATTAGGTATCGAATAGTGTTGCTCGCATTAGTTTCTTACTACTCACCGCCTCATAGTTTAATGTGTAACCTCTTAACCTTTTTTGTGCTCTACTTGCATTTTTAAGGGACTTGTGCTTGGTTCATGTATTAATCTTGGTTGTTATCCTTGGTGTGTTAGTTGTGGAGAAATTACAGGTTTGAAAGTGTTGGTTTCGAATGTTTAAAAGGTTGAAAGTGGTGTTAAGGGCCCAACTCAGCCCCACTCATCGAGTTGGGAACCGAGTTGTCCCACTGACTCACCACACATTTCATTGGTTGAAAAATTTCTGAATCATCTTCATTTGCATCGGTTGGCTCATTTTTTCAACACAACATTGACTCAACATTGCATTGCTTTGTCAACTCATGCATTGGGCTTCTACACTACCCTCTTGGTGTGCATTTCAGCCTCCATAGCTCGGTTGGGCTCATTGTTGCATCGATTAGGACAACCAGGCTCGATTTTTTTAGCTTTTGTTTTTTTGCATCACTACACCAAACCATGTATTGGATTTTATTTTGCTATGTATTGATCTACCATTCGGATTTTCTTTTCGAAGATCATTTTTTCTTTAAGCTCGGACTATGCAAATTCAAACTATGCTTCTCTAGTGATCATCTCATTTTTTTGGTATTTCTTTGGTGGCTCTGGATGGAAAGTGTTTTACATTGGTTGTTCATGAACTTAGTCTATGGGCATCTATTCATTCCACATCTCATCCATTTCCTTAGGCTCACATTCTCTTACCTTGCGAGATGTTGTTGGCTCCTACCTTTCCGAATGTTAATTGGCTCCTACGCTACCTGGTTCTTGTTCTATTGTACACTAGCTTAAGCCTTTCGAGCTTACATCCATCCTATGAGTTATGTGCTTGATCCTATCATGAGGATCTTGTATTACATGCATTGGAAAACTCATGTCGACATTTTCTCGAGCTCTCTCGATGTAACAACCTATCCTTAGCCCTTTGTCTTTGCTGCTCGATCCTCTGCATGACCGGTTCAACTTCTGCTCAATGGTTAGACATGTGTCCCGATAGGATGGTTTCACCTATTTACCCAACATGTGTACTATCCCATGATTTTTGACACGGGATAGTCTTTTACACCCATGCAAACTTCCATTACACTTGCTTGACTCAAAGTGCACCTACGGCAGGTCAATAACCCTTGGTTCATCAATAACCACCCATCAACTCTACACGAGGGCTCCAACTCGGGCTAACTTGGTGGTATCTTGGACTACGTTTAGCTTGAAAATCTACCAACTTTGGTAGTTCACCCCTCGATTCAATGCATTGCCTTGCGTAGCTTGATGAGTCCACTCGATCTTGTGCACAACTCGCCCTCTCTCCATTTTCCCACATTGACCTCCCTTAGCTCACCAATTCGGTCAAAGATATATTTCCATCTCAGGTTAGCTTTAATCCATCCCTTTTAGAATTGTTTGAAGGTTTAAACAATCTAGTTTTTATTTTTTAAGGTGAAAAATTTTATTTTGGCATTGTAATATTTTTGGGATTCATTTTTACTTATTAATATATGTCCTTCCTTCAAGTGTAAGATGGAGGGTGAGGTTTGGGGTTGGTAGGAGGCTAATTCCCCTCACATGCAAAACAAACCCTATTTGAAATTTGATTTTGTTTCCAACGAGTACCGCATGACACCCTTTACACCCATTCCGGGAAATTTTTAAATTAGTTTGCAGAGTTTATTGGGTTTTTTCCATCAATTGCGGGAATCATTTTTTGCTATAACCTTTGACTCACCGCTCAAATTTGAGCTTCTTTAGTCAAGGTTGCATGATTTTCACACACTACATGATGGAATTTTTAGTTTTGTAAATGCACTACTTTATAAAGTACCGCATTCGGGGGTCACTATTACTCTTGGGTGTTGTATTACACGTAGATGCATTATCGGCTGAGTTTGACATCTTACATTTGTGGCACCTTGCACTTCTTGCTTTTGCATTATGGAGGTTTATCTTTCCAAACTTGAGCATTGTAAGATCACCTTACAACTCACGCCACTTCTTCTTGGGAGAGAGAACTATTCAAAATGGTGTGCTTCTATGGAACACTACTTTGCCTACGAGGGTCTTTCACACTTCTTTCTTGGGCAGTTCCTATACCCACCGATCATGATCATCGTCATATTGAGGAATTTATTGAAACTTGTGACCATTTTTTTCACTTGATGATGCATGTCTTGAGCTCTCCTCTTTCACGTGGAAGAATGAAATCCTTCTCACCGCATCTGTAACATCTTGGTCATGTTTACTATGATGACTTCCAATTTTGACATTGAATGTTGACATGTGATTTTCATAGGAAGGTATATTATTTTGACGTTGAGATAAGTTATTATTGTTTAGAATTCATGCTAGCTGTAATTTTGTTTACTTGGAAGCGAAACCATTATGCTATGTGAAATATAGGTTGTAAATCTATACTGTTGTTTCACATTTTCCATATGCTAACAACACACCTTGAATCAATTCCATTGATCCAAGGTATGCTTTGGTTCTTCTTTATTGTCATCTTGTTAATTGACATGTTGAATGAAACATATTATGGAACCAAGCAATATTTTGTTATAAATTGTGAAGGACCTAGCTTCAGGTGTCCTTACTCGGCATCATGTTGCAAACTATAAATTTGGACCTCCTTTATTAATGTTTTGTAACATTGATCAACGTGAGGAGATTAAGGATCTATGTTGTGGGATAATAAGGAAAATTCCTTAACCTTGGTCAGAATGCGTGTTGTTATTTGGATCTGACCCAAACTATAATGTTTCCCTATTGGATTTTTGACCTAAGGTAATAATACTTACCTAGGACCTATTACTAAACTATTTTGGTTGATGCCTAAAACTAGGTTGTGGTTCCTACCTTATATAAATTCTAATCTAAGAGGTGATGACCTAACCTAAGGAGGTATGTTATATGGCTAGGAGTCTTGAACTAACCTAAGATAAATCCTAGTGACCTAAGAACTAAGGTGGAAAAACCTAACCAATGCTAATGTAACCTAAACTATTACTAAGATGAAAAGGGGACCTATGGGTCACTTGGAAATGGAAGGTTGGTGGTGGTGGTTTCTAAGTTATTAATGTGAATTGATTTCATTCCTTACATCTTAAATTCACCAAGATTGGGAGGCATAAGAAGATGGTGGGATGCCTAGCTAGCATCATTGCTAAATTTAAAATGAATGGAGTTCTTGAATTTTGTTTTTCAAATTTGAAGTGGTGGTGGCATAAGGAAAGAGGGGGAAATGTAATCAATGCATTCAATGCATTCAATACATTCAATAGCCTCGGGCTCAGTGGAGGAAACTACCTAGGAGTTAGGCAGGAGGAATTGGAGAAAGTTGTTGGTCATTTGGATCTTTCTAGTTTTTTCTCTACATGAGAGTTTAGGTTCTTTGAACCAACAAGCTTGTTTTTCAACCCATTGTAATCATGGGTATCTTTGAGCTATTTCTAAACTTGTGGAAACATAGAGGAAGTTGGGAGATTTGACTGTTGACGTTGGTTGAAAAGAAGAGATTCTTGAAGCTCGGCCGAGATCTTCTACAAATCAACAAGAAATTTTATTAGGCATGATAGGCTCTTCTTGTTAAATAGTTCTACTTTTTATTAAGCATCTTCATTAAAAGAACTCTGCTCTTAGAAATGAATGGTTTTGTGGAAATTCCTTGGTGTATTTTTTTGTGATCTTCTGCTTGAGTTTATTGTTTGGAAAAGATTCAAAATGGGTATTTTTCTTGATGCATGTTGAGTAAATCGTGTTTATTTATTTGAAACTAGAAGGTTTCTTAAGTCGTGTGGACTTCTGAACTCTTGTGCTAAAATGGTTTAAGGAAAAATAATGATTGGTTTAAAATTTGATCGGGAATATCTTCCTTTGTTAGGAGAAGGTAAGAAAAATTGATGTTTCAGTTAAAATCTGAAGTGGCTTCAAATTTTATCACTTGTTGTTAAGTTATGTTGAAATGGGTCTTTGGATTCATTGTTTTCTTGTGGATTCAAACTTGTTTTAAAGCAACAGTGATATGTTGACACCTTCTGAGCTTAATACGTTTTGAATTTATGAACTTTTTGGAACTATTAAGAGAGGATTTCATTTGGTTTTATTCTTCCTTGCTCAAAATCTGGTAAATTATGATTTAACTTCTTCTCTTGGGACTATGTGTGAGGATATTGATGTTTCTCTCTCTCCTCCATGTATGAATTAGTTTGTGAATAATATTTTGATGTACATCTATAGAAGTTTTTGAAAGAATGGATTAATTTTGTTTTAGTTAATTGAAGTATATGAGTTAGAAGGGTTTGATTTTACTCTTCTCCTTCTTTTGGGTTTGATTTTGAGAACCGACTTGGGGTTGAACCTCCCTTTGAATTGCCTTCATCTTGTTCAAATCTGGGATGGAGCCCTTTCTTTCTTACGTATGGACTATTTCTTTGATTCCTATTAAGTGGGTACATGGATGGCTTGGTTGTATCTTGTATTCATTTTTCTTGAGCACATAGGAATACCTTGTAGGTTTCTCTCTATTTGGGAAATGAGGAAACATCTGACCGAGGCTATCTTCACTTGAAATGAAGCTAAGGAATTAGTTGTTAAGCTTGTTTCCTTGAAACTTGTATCAGTTTTGTGTTGTTGTGACTGTTCTCTTTATACTTGATGAGAAGCCCTCTCTTTGACCCTACCTTGTTTGATTCTATTTGTTTATCTTATATCGATTCAATTTCACTATGTTGTTTGTGTGGTAGTGGTTGTTGAATTTGGATGTTAGGTAAGGATCAGTCCATGGTCTTCTTGGGATGTCGACTATGTTTAACCTTTTAATAGGATGGATTATTGGGATCTTCTCTCTATTTTTGAGCTAGGTATGCATCATTGTTTTTCTTCAAAATGTAAAAAGGATTTGCATTTGGTTCTTTCTCTTCTCTAAATTGTTAAATACCATGTTGTTCATTGAACACTAAAGGATGACTTAAGTTGTTTACTTTTCAACTATTGTTGTCTTTCCTCTGTATTAACCATGTTGAGGCTGAATGGGTAATTAGGTGGGATCCTACACTTCTTATTCCCTTGAATCGATAAATTGGAATTGGATTGATATTGATTCAATGTTGGAAAGAAGGGAATTCTTGTGTAGAATATTAATTGGTTCATCCTAATTCCATCCTTTTTGATAGAATGAATTTGGCTTCTGATATTACATGAAGAGTTATGTTAGTGTTGTGGATTATGATTAATTTACTTCTTTAAAATAGTTCAGTTTCTAAGAACTGTAGGGTGGTACCCTTCTTGAACACTTGTTTGAATCAAGAAAGAATTACATGCATCTATAATGAGTTTGATAAGTAATTGAGATGTATTATCACTTATCTATTGTAATCCTTCTTGTGAAATTACTTGGTTGAGTGTTGCTTTGATCATGATACTTACATAATGTATTGTGGATTGCTTATTTTGACCTTCTTGTTAGGATCCTTATTCCTTTATGAGATATCTATCTGAATTGCTAAATGTTTCATAAAAGTAGAGTTCTTTTTATGAGACAGTTAGTTGAAAGCACATCATTTTAACGTTTAGTGCTTATCATGCTCAGTTTGATGAACTGACCCATGCTAGCATTTTTGTAGATGGATTCTTGTAAGTGACAAAAGAAGACAAGTTATTTTATGATGCCTCTTGTGTTTACCTAAAGGCTGCATCTTTTATGAGGAATTATTATTCTTATTGTAATATAATTGAAAAAGGGAAAAGTTGTATTCTTGTTTGAGTTTATCAATGTTGATTGGTAGGAATGAAGTCTAAATGTTTAGACTTGTAAAATGTATAATTTACTTGAGGAATGGGAAAAAGGATTGATTGTTATTTTTATTTGATGTATTATTCACTTTGGGTTTATCAGTAAAGGAAATTTTGTAAACTTGTCATTATTCTCTCGTGAACCTATCTATTTTGAATCATTTCAGTTGAACTCAAATGAAACTGATAGGAAGGGAATTGATACTTTATTCCTTTATCGAATGCAACTTCTAAGTTGGCACAAATAGATGGAAACATAACTAGATCATGATGGTTTACTAGATGACGTAAATAAGAGGGAAATCTATTTATAATTCTTGTATAAAGTAAATGGCAAGCAATGAACCCTAAAAGAATATAAAGATAAAAGAAAGGCAATTATTCTAAGGGGATAAGCATTTGTTAATACCTTTTGAGAAAACATACTCCCTCTGGTTAAATCAAATCAGAATATGGCAAACTGAAATGAAATAAATACATACGTAATGAATAGACTTCATCTTAATGAAGTCTATTAACAAGGAACCAAAATCTAAAATTAATCATGCTTAAACTTGGTTAAGCAAAGTAAGATAATCTTACCATGGTATATTAATTCTGTTTATGAGCTTGAATCTTATGATAAGATACCATGGAATGAAATACAAACCTTCGGAAGAGGGATTGATTACAGATTTATCTGCATGGTAACTATCAATCATTAATGGTTAGCAACCTTAATGAACAAAGAAATTAAGGATTCAACAGGGTTGCTGAAATTAAATCTTAATTAAGAAGATAAGTAAGTGTTTAACTTCTTAACTGGATATGTACTTCTAGATGAGGTGATTCCATAGGATGTTGGTACACACCAACTATAATATTGTGACATCATGAAGACCAGGGTCTTCATAATGGCACATGTGTTACAGCTGACACATCACAACACCCTTCCAATTGGATCATCTAGATCTACATAAACTTGGACTTGACCTTAGTTTTACCTTAGGTCAGGTTAGGGACATGCCTTCATATAGGGGGAAACTCATGATGACTAAAGGTAACTAGACACACACAATCGACTTGGGTCGAATTGAGTATGTCTATGTACCCTTAGTCACCACGAGTGATGCTCTATACCTTTTTATGTTGCTAATATGGGTTATGGTAAGCCTTGGACAAGAGGACTGATAGAGTTCAATGAAGACCATTCTAGATAACAGATGAAGTGGGGGTGAAGGATGTATTCCATCGATGAGTATGCCATCTAGGAATATGATCATGCAAAGCATGTGAAAATATTTGGCCAAAGTATCGCAAGTTACTGGTTGGTTGTTTGTCCTATATCACCTAGTTTAAGAAGTAGGATTTCAGATGAATATTGGTAACAAATATTCAGATAGGCCTCTTAAATGGAACACTTCAATACCCCAAAAAGGGTAAGAGAACCAAGTATACTTAGTATACAATACATTGAGTCAACATGAAGGATCGGTAAGAAACCAAGTCATGAAATGAGAGACCGATGAAACTCCGAGTCATGAAATGAGAGATCGGCAGTTCATCGAGTCATTACAACTGCATATGGTTATTTGTTATGAGATTGATTGGCATGGAATGTGTGTTCTAAATCATGATCATTTAGAATAGAGAACATTATTTAAAAACTTGAAACATGTGTTCTAAATTATGATAATTTAGAATAGAGAACACTATTCAAAAAAAAAAATTCCCTTGTTTCTAAAGCTTTAAAATGGGAATGTTACATCTTGGTATCAGAGCTGAAGGTTACAGCTCTTGACCTATTGTGTCCATAATCTGATAAAAACTTAAATTTTCTTGTAGATAAAAAATGGTTAGAATAAGAGGAAATGTTGCAAACAACCCACCACCGGGTGGAGAAGCAACTACTACCCAAAAACTTGATGAGATCCTTACTGCCCTGTTGGACACGAGGGATCATCTGGCTGTATTGAACAACAAAGTAATGGGAAATGAGGAGGAGGAAGAAGATGCTGATAATGACAATCAACCACCTCCTCTGTGGACAACACCAATGGGGAAATCCGGTGTTGATAATAGTAATGTAAACATACCTAATCAACCTAAAAATAAAAAGGCAAGATTAGCAGTGGAACTCACCAATGATATAAAAAGAATAAGTCCTCCTAAGTTTGATGGAACTACACTTGGGGATGGGGCTGAGAACTGGCTCAGTGAAATGGAGAAGTACTTTTCTATAAGAAACTTCTCTGAGGAAACAAAAGCAATATGGGGAGCGTATCAACTTTCTCATGAGGCATCTTCATGGTGGGACAACCATAAGGACTGAGTTGAATATGGTCAAAGAAGACATAACTTGGGATCAATTTAAAAGTTACTTTAGGCAAATGGTGGCTGCCTCAACTTTTCTATGATCAAAAAATGACTGAATTTTAGAACTTATCTCAAGGAAAGTTAACTATGACAGAGTATTGGGAAAGGTTTACTAAACTCCTTAAGTACGTGCCTCAGTATCAAACTGATGAGAAGTTCAGGATATGGAATTTATTATGGGATTAAATCCCATTATAGGAGGTGAGGTGGATGTTCACAGTCCAACCACTATGGAAGGGGTTGTTGAAAAATCCATAAGGCAAGAACAAAAATTAAGAGCAATCTCTGCTCATAGAGAGGAAATTAGAAAGAAGGTTCCAAACTCTTCTTCATCTCTTGCACCTAAAAAGGGACCCTGGAAGAGGTTTGGCATGAAAAAAAATTTTCCACTAATAATAATAAGAGAACAACAATAAACAAACCTATTGCTAGTATGTGGAACAACTTTGTCAAGAACAATAATAATGGATAGAAGTCCTACGGAAGCTAGAATGATAACTTCAAGGATGGAAATAAATTTGAGCCTAGGAAGGGGCCTATTGAGGCTATTTTAATTGTGGCAAGGATCATTACGTGAGTCATTTTCCTTTGAAGAAGGATGACCACAATCAACAACATAGGATACATGTTGCGGTAGCTGACAAGCAAGCCAAAAAGCAAGTCACACCCATAGAAGTTCTGGGTAAGTTATTCGATATACCTGTGACTATACTTTTTGATACTGGAGCTACTGAATGTTTTATCTCTACTAAGTTAGCTTTGAAATTAAAAATAAAAGATGAGAAAATGGATAAATTGTGGACTGTGCATTATGGAAATAATGTTGCTCATACGGTTAGTATGTGTCTTTTTGGAGCAGTCCTTGACTTGCCTAGTTTTTCCATAGAAGTTGACCTTTATGTTGCTCCTTTGGGGTCTTATGACGTAATCATAGGTGTTAACTAGCTAGCTGAGCATAAAGCAAAGGTTGATTGTTTTGAAAAACATATTAGTTGTTTAGATGATCTATAGAAAATCAATGGTCATTCAGGGTGTAAAACATGAGATTTCAGTTAGGAAGTTGTCAGCAATGCA
This sequence comes from Taxus wallichiana var. yunnanensis, assembly GCA_018340775.1. Lineage (NCBI taxonomy): Eukaryota > Viridiplantae > Streptophyta > Pinopsida > Cupressales > Taxaceae > Taxus > Taxus wallichiana. The sequence goes on from CM031239.1 coordinate 125,624,840, forward strand.
ACTTAAAAAGGCCAAAAACAAAGGTTGTACCTTGTATGTAGTAAATATTTCTGAAACTACAGAAGAAGGTAATGATTTTATGGAAAATATCCTTTGTTACAAAATTTCAGAGATGTATTTCCGGAAGAGTTACTGGTCTTCCACCCAAACGGGAGTTTGACTTCACAATAGAGATCAAACCAGGAACCGAGCCTATATCCAAGGCACCTTATAGAATGACTACCATTGAATTGGTAGAGCTTAAGGCTCAGTTATAGGAACTTTTTCAAAAGGATTGATAAGACCAGTGTCTCACCTTGGGGAGCACCGGTAATCTTTGTGAAAAAGAAGGATGGCACACTTAGATTGTGTATTGATTATAGAATGTTGAACAAGGAAACTATTAAGAACCGATATCCACTTCCTAGAATTGATGATCTATTTGATCAGATGCGTGGAGCATCGGTGTATTCTAAAATAGATCTTCGATCGAGATATCATCAGTTGAGAATAAAGGATGAAGACATACATAAAACAACTTTTAGAACAAGGTATGGGCATTACGAATTCATAGTTTTACCTTTTGGGTTGACAAATGCACCTGCCACTTTTATGAATTTGATGAATAATATTTTTCAAGAATACTTGGACAAGTTTGTGCTTGTATTCTTGGATGATATTCTCATATACTCTAAAAGCATTGAAGAACATCATGAGCATTTGAAGATAGTTTTGGAAATCTTAAGAAAGAGAAATTTGTATGGTAAGTTGTCTAAATGTTCCTTCTATGACATGGAAGTACACTATTTGGGACATGTAATAAGAAAAAATGGAATAGTTGTAGATCCTTCAAAGATCATAGCTATAACTGAGTGGCCTGTACCCAAGAATGTGCATGAAGTTAGAAGCTTCATGGGTCTTGTTGGTTACTATAGAAAGTTTGTTAAAGACTTTTCTAAGATTGTTGCACCAATAACTTCATTACAAAAGAAAGATAAGAAATTTGTTTGGAATGAAAATGTGAATCTTCTTTTAAGATTCTAAAGGATCAGTTAACTACAACACCTATTCTTGACTATACCTGATCCAAATGGGGACTTTATTGTTGTAACAGATGCATCTGGAGAGGGCCTCGGAGGTATTCTATTGTAGGATGACCATGTCATAGCTTATGAAAGTAGAAAACTCAAGTTACATGAATGGAATTATGCTCCACATGACCTAGAGCTTGCTTCCATTGTTCATGCCCTTCAAATATGGAGGCATTATCTTCTCAGTAGGCCTTTTGAACTAAAAACTGACCATCTTGGGTTGAAGTATATTTTCACTCAGCCAAACCTGAATGCAAGACAACGAAGATGGTTGGAATTTCTATCTCAGTATGATTTTGATATAAGCTATATTAAAGGAAAGGAAAATAGAGTAGTTGATGCTCTAAGTCATAGGAAGCACATTTCTGCTCTTATAACATTAAGAACTCAGTTTAAAGATGAGGTGAAAAGTGTCATGGAATCTGATTCTTATTTTCAACAAGTAAGGACAACACTTGCTGCAAATCCAAATGATGCGAGATATAAAGGTTTTCATTTCGACAATGAAGGAATTTTGTGGTTTGAAAACAAGGTATACATACCTTTGGCAAAATGATTTAAGAAAGAAATTATTAGTTGAATTTCACAACTCACCTTTTTCTGACACCCTGGCATTACAAAGATGTTGGCTGATATAAAACAACAATATTTCTGGAAAGGGATGAAAAAGGATGTGATGGAAATTGTGACACACTGTTTAGAATGTCAACGAGTTAAAGCGGAACATATGCATCCAACCGGTTTATTGTACCCTCACAACATTCCACAGTACAAATGGCAAGTGATAACCATGGATTTTGTTCAAGGGTTTCCTATGTCAAAGAATAAACATGATGTTATTCTAGTAGTTGTTGATAAACTAACAAAGGTAGCACACTTTATTGTTGGTAATCTAAAGGATGATTCACCTTGTGTTAGCAAGAAGATTTGTGCATGATATTTTTAGGTTACATGGAATACCTGAATTAATCATATCGATAGAGATCTGAGAATGACATCAAGATTTTGGCAAAACTTAATGCAAGCTCTGGGAACTAAACTAAATTTCAGTTCTATGTATATCACCCGAAAAATGGATGGACAGACTGAAAGAGTTAATCAAGTTTTAGAGGATATGCTAAGAATGTATTATATGGATCAATAGTATAAATGGGAGGAGTACCTTCCATTAGTTGAGTTTTCTTATAATAATACTTATCACACCTCTCTAAAAATGGCACCTTTCGAAGCACTATACGGAAGGAAATGCAAAACCCCTATTAGTTGGGACAACATTGAAGATAGAGAGGTGATAGGGCCTAAAATCCTTACAAAAATGGAACAACAAGTTAAAATGATTCGTGAACACTTGAAGGAAGTTACAGATAGGTAGAAAAGTTATGTAGACTTAAAGCGGGTGGATAGGAAATTTGAACTTGGTGAGAAGGTCTTTCTTCGGGTTAAGCCAAAAAGAGTTCTATAACTTTTGGCAAGGCTGCCAAGTTATCACCTCATTATGTGGGACCCTTTGAAATAGTTGAAGTAATCAACCCTGTAGCTTATCATTTAGCTTTACCTCCTACTTTATCACGAATGCATGATGTTTTCCATATTTCTTTGCTTAAGAAATACATTTTCAGATTTATCACATGTGTTGAATTGAATTCCTTGCAGGTCCAAGACCCAAGAATAATCATGGTTAAACCCATTCGAGTGTTGGAAAACTCACCAGTTGCACTTAAGAAATCATGAAATAAGTCAATGTAAGGTCCAGTGGGACCAGTTTAATGAAGAAAGTGCAACCTAGGAAAATCTCAAGATATGAGATCTACTTTTCCATACTTGTTTGATCAGAATTGATTCTAAAAATTGATAAAATCTGAAAATTTTAATTCATATTTTGATGTTAAATCTACCAAACTTGGGTAGTTACTGAACAATTTGACAACTATTTTAAATACTATTTTGAAAACTTGAATTTTTCAAATTTAGTCTGTTATGGACATATGAATGGAAGGACAATAATTAAATTTTTTCCTAAAACCTTAATGGTTTGATTAAGTTAATCATCGGATGATGATTCTTTTAAGGAGGAAGGTATGTAACGTCTTGGTCATGACCATTACTATGATGACTTCCACTTTTGACATTGCAAATGTTGACATGTGATTTGTCTTAGGAAGGTGTATTCTTTTGATGTTGAAAATCATGTTTGCAATGGATAAGTTATTATTGTTTAGAATTCATGCTAGCTGTAATTTTGTTTACTTGGAAGTGAAACCATTATGCTATGTGAAATATAGGTTGTAAATCTATACTTGTTGTTTCACATTTTCCATATGCTAACAACACACCTTGAATCAATTCCATTGATCCAAGGTATGCTTCTGGTTCTTCTTTATTTTCATCTTGTTAATTGACATGTTGAATGAAACATATTATGGAACCGAGCAATATTTTGTTATAAATTGTGAAGGACCTAGCTTCAAGTGTCCTTACTCGGCATCATGCTACAAACTATAAATTTGGACCTCCTTTATTAATGTTTTGTAATGTTGATCAACATGAGGAGATTAAGGATCTGTTGTGGGATAATAAGGAAAATTCCTTAACCTTGGTCAGAATGTGTGTTGTTATTTGGATCTAACCCAAACTATAATGTTTCCCTATTGGATTTTTGACCTAAGGTAATAATACTTACCTAGGACCTATTACTAAACTATTTTGGTTGATGCCTAAAACTAGGTTGTGGTTCCTACCTTATATAAATTCTAATCTAAGAGGTGATGACCTAACCTAAGGAGGTATGTTATATGGCTAGGAGTCTTGAACTAACCTAAGATAAATCCTAGTGACCTAAGAACTAAGGTGGAAAAACCTAACCAATGCTAATGTAACCTAAACTATTACTAAGATGAAAAGGGGACCTATGGGTCACTTGGAAAATGGAAGGTTGGTGGCGGTGGTTTCTAAGTTATTAATGTGAATTGATTTCATTCCTTACATCTTAAATTCACCAAGATTGGTGGAGGCATAAGAAGATGGTGGGATGCCTAGCTGACATCATTGCTAAATTTAAAATGAATGGAGTTCTTGAATTTTGTTTCACCAAATTTGAAGTGGCGGTGGCATAAGGAAAGAGGGGGAAATAAATTCAATGCATTCAATACATTCAATAGCCTCGGCTCAGCTCGAGGAGGAAACTACCTAGGAGTTAGGCAGGAGGAATTGGAGAAAGTTGGTCATTTGGATCTTTCTAGTTTTTGCTCTGCATGAGAGTTTAGGTTCTTCAACCAACAAGCTTTTTTTTGACCCATTGTAATCATGGGTATCTTCAAGATGTTTCTAAACTTGTGGAAATGTAGAGGAAGTTGGGAGATTTGACTATTGACATTGGTTGAAAAGAAGAGATTCTTGAGAAGCTCGGTCGAAGATCTTCTGCAAATCAACAAGAAATTTTATCAGGCATGATAGGCTCTTCTTGTTAAATAGTTCTACTTTTTATTAAGCGTCTTCATTAAAAGAACTCTGCTCTTAGAAATGAATGGTTTTGTGGAAATGCCTTGGTGTATTTTTTGTTGAGATCTTCTGCTTGAGTTTATTGTTTGGAAAATATTCAAAATGGGTATTTTTCTTGATGCATGTTGAGTAAATCGTGTTTATTTATTTGAAACTAGAAGGTTTCTTAAGTCGTGTGGACTTCTGAACTCCTATGCTAAAATGGTTTAAGGAAAAATAATGATTGGTTTAAAATTTGATCGGGAATATCTTCCTTTGTTAGGAGAAGGTAAGAAAAATTGATGTTTCAGTTAAAATCTGAAGTGGCTTCAAATTTTATCACTTGTTGTTAAGTTATGTTGAAATGGGTCTTCGGATTCATTGTTTTCTTGTGGATTCAAACTTGTTTTAAAGCAAAAATGATATGTTGACACCTTCTGAGCTTAATACATTTTGAATTTGTGAACTTTTTGAACTGTTAAGAGAGGATTTCATTTGGTTTTATTCTTCCTTGCTCAAAATCTAGTAAATTATGATTTAACTTCTTCTCTTGGGACTGTGCGAGGATATTGATGTTTCTCTCTCTCCTCCATGTATGAATTAGTTTGTGAATAATATTTTGATTTACATCTGTAGAAGTTGTTGAAAGAATGGATTAGTTCTATTTTAGTTAATTGAAGTATATGAGTTAGAAGGGTTTGATTTTACTCTTCTCCTTCTTTTGGGTTCGATTTTGAGAACCGACTTGGGGTTGAACCTCCCTTTGAATTGCCTTCATCTTGTTTGAATCTGGATGGAGCCCTTTCTTTCTTACGTATGGACTGTTTCTTGATTCCTGTTAAGTGGGTACATGGATGGCTTGGTTGTAGCTTGTATTCATTTTTCTTGAGCACATAGGAATACCTTGTAGGTTTCTCTCTATTTGGGAAATGAGGAAACATCTGGATCGAGGCTATCTTCACTGAAATGAAGCTAAGGAATTAGTTGTTAAGCTTGTTTCCTTGGAAACTTGTATCAGTTTTGTGTTGCTATGACTGTTCTCTTTACTTGATGAGAAGCCCTCTCTTCAACCCTACCTTGTTTGATTATGTTGTTTATCTTATATCGATTCAATTTTGACTATGTTGTTTGTGTGGTAGTGGTTGTTGAATTGGATGTTGTTAGGTAAGGATTAGTCCGAGTCTTCTTGGGATGTCGACTATGTTTAACCTTTTAATAGGATGGATTATTGGGATCTTCTCTCTATTTTTGAGCTAGGTATGCATCATTGTTTTTTTTTCAAAATGTAAAAGGATTTGCATTTGGTTCTTTCTCTTCTATAAATTGTTAAATACCATGTTGTTCATTGAACACTAAAGGATGACTTAAGTTGTTTACTTTTCAACTGTTTTGTTGCCTTTCCTCTATATTAACCATGTTGAGGCTGAATGGGTAATTAGGTGGATCCTGCACTTCTTATTCCTTGAATCGATAAATTGGAATTGGATTGATATTGATTCAATGTTGGAAAGAAGGGAATTCTTGTGTAGAATATTAATTGGTTCATCCTAATTCCATCCTTTTTGATAGAATGAATTTGGCTTCTGATATTGCATGAAGAGTTATGTTAGTGTTGTGGATTATGATTAATTGCTTCTTTAAAATAGTTTAGTTCTAAGAAACTATAGGGTGGTACCCTTCTTGAACACTTGTTTGAATCAAGAAAGAATTACATGCATCTATAGTATGAGTTTGATAAGTAATTGAGATGTATTATCACTTATCTATTGTAATCCTTCTTGTGAAATTACTTGGTTGAAGAGTGTTGCTTTGATCATGATACTTACATAATGTATTGTGGATTGCTTATTTGACCTTCTTATTAGGATCCTCATTCCTTTATGAGATATCTATCTGAATTGCTTAAATGTTTCATAAAAGAAGTTCTTTTTTTATGAGACAATTAGTTGAAAGCACATCATTTTAATGTTTAGTGCTTATCATGCTCAGTTTGATGAACTAACCCATGCTAGAAATTTTTGCAGATGGATTCTGTAAGTGAAAAAAGAAGACAAGTTCTTTTATGATGCCTCTTGTGTTTACCTAAAGGCTGCATATTTTATGAGGAATTATTATTCTTATTGTAATATAATTGAAAAAGGGAAAAGTTGTATTCTTGTTTGAGTTTATCAATGCTGATTGGTAGGAATGAAGTCTAAATGTTTAGACTTGTAAAATGTATAATTTACTTGAGGAATGGGAAAAAGGATTGATTTTTATTTGTATTTGATGTATTATTCACTTTGGGTTTATTATAAAGGAAATTTTGTAAACTTTTCATTATTCTCTCATGTGAACCTATCTATTTTGAATCATTTCAGTTAACTCAAATGAAACTGATAGGAAGGGAATTGATACTTTATTCCTTTATCAAATGTAACTTCTAAGTTGGCATGAATAGATGGAAACATAACTAGGTCATGATGGTTTACTAGATGACGTAAATAAAAGAGAAATCTATTTATAACTCTTGTATAAAGTAAATGGCAACAATGAACCCTAAAAGAATATAAAGATAAAAGAAAGGTAATTATTCTAAGGGATAAGCATTTTTTAATACCTTTTTGAGAAAACATACTCCCTCTAGTTAAATCAAATCAGAATATGGCAAACCAAAATGAAATAAATACATACGTAATGAATAGACTTCATCTTAATGAAGTCTATTAACAAGGAACCAGAATCTAAAATTAATCATGCTTAAACTTGGTTAAGAAAAGTAAGATAATCTTACGTGGTATATTAATTTTGTTATGAGCTTGAATCTTATGATAAGATACCATGGAATGAAATACAAACCTTCGGGAAGAGGGATTGATTACAAATTTATCTGCATGGTAACTATCAATCATTAATGGTTAGCAACCTTAATGAACAAAGAAATTAAGGATTCAATAGGTTTGCTGAAATTAAATCTTAATTAAGAAGATAAGTAAGTGTTTAACTTCTTAACTGGATATGTACTTCTAGATGAGGTGATTCCAGTAGGATGTTGGTACATGCCAACTGCAGTACTATGACATCATGAAGACCGGGGTCTTCATAATGGCATAGTGTTGTAGCTGACACATCACAACACCCTTTTGAATTGGATCATCTAGATCTACATAAACTTGGACTTGACCTTAGTTTTACTTTAGGTCAGGTTAGGGACATGCCTTTGTATAGGGGAAACTCATGATGACTAAAGGTAACTAGACACATGCAATCAACTTGGGTCGACTGAGTATGTCTATGTACCCTTAGTCACCATGAGTGATGCTCTATACCTTTCTATGTTGCTAATATGGGTTATGTTAAGCCTTGGACAAGAGGATTGATAGGATTTAGTGAAGACCATTCTAGATAAAAAATGAAGGGGGGTGAAGGACGTATTCCATCGATGAGTATGTCGTCTAGGAATATGATCATGCAAAGCATGTGAAAATATTTGGCCAAAGTATCACAAGATGCTGGTTGTGTTATCCTATATCACCTAGTTTAAGAAGCAAGATTTTAGATGAATATTAGTAACAAATATTCAAATAGGCCTCTTAAACGGAACACTTCAATACCCCAAAATGGTAAGAGAACCAATCATACTTAGTATACAATACATTGAGTCAACATCAACATGAATGAGTTATGAAAGGAGAGACCGATGAAACTGTGAGTCATGAAATGAGAGATTGATAGTTCATCGAGTCATTCAATTCATATGGTTATCTGATGAGATTGGTTGGCATGGAATGTACGTTCTAAATCATGATCATTTAGAATAGAGAACATTATTTAAAAACTTGATATGTGTGTTCTAAATTATGAAAATTTAGAACAGAAAACACTTTTAAAAAAATCCCTTGTTTCTAAAGCTTTAAAATTGGAATGTTCAAAGTTCTAGCATATTTCATGAGACCCTTCATTTAATGTCATCATTTTTTCTACTCTTGAGTCTCCTCTTATTCTTTGTATGATGGCAATCTGAGACTCGGACTTGTTTGATTCTAATTCTAATGATGAGGATTGTGGACCCAGATTTGATGTTGAGAGTACTAAAGATGACTTATCTCCTCTTTCTCTCACTATTCTAGAGAGTTTTGTTAGCCCTCCCATATCATTAAACATTGATTAGTCTCCTTATCAGCCTCATACCATCATTTCACCCTCCTCCTTTCCACTTTTAGTGTGTGAGGCCCCTTACACTCCTTTATCTTCATTGGATGATGTCTCTAAATTGATATTTTGTTTGTCGAGCCACCTCATTAGGATGTGTGTATGCCTGACCTTTGTCATATTTTCACGAGATGCCACTTGTGATGTACTACAGGTTCCTCATCCATCTATAGGTGCCTCGAGGAGTTCATTATCTCCATTGTTTGGAGTGCCCCTTCTAGGACTCTTATCACTTCCACTTTTCTAGAGACCTTCATTGATCCACCTTTGCTTGTGGATCAATTTTTGTTAATGGGGGTGTTTTGTTTCCTTCACATCAATTGAACATCCTTTCTATAGGTTTTCACCCTTCATACTCTAATAGTTCCGCACTCATGACATTACCTTCAATTCCCTAACACTCACTTTCTAGACCTATGTCACACTTTGTTAGACCATACTTAGAGTTCTTCATGTTGTTACCTTAGGTTTCCTCTATGGAATGGGAAGAATTTTAGCACATCATTTATGTCCTTCCTAATGGGTAGGCACACACGGTTTCTTGTGGGTGTCTCTTCTTCGATATGAAGAGGATATCATCATTGAAATTCTTCTAGGAGACCTCCTAGAGTTGCGAGGAGTTCAGCTATGTCTATGACATATTCTGCATTCCTCTCATCTCCCTCTTCTTCTCTCTTCTTCTTCTTTTCGAGAGATTGTCTCTTTGCACATGGGTGCCTTTACTTTGGATCATCTGTGGTGGGACCCATCTTTGGCATCTTTCTTAGATTAGAGAGTGGGCTTGTATCTCTTTTAGGGGATTGACACTACACTCACAATAGTCACATAGGGTAGTATCTCTAATTGTGGAAAAATTTCAGTACACCCTACTCATTTCCTTGCAAGACACTAAGCACACACTGCGACAACCACTCACGACATGTGGTGTGCATGACTATGATATATAACCCAAAATAAATTTTCCTAGCCACTAATCTCATATGGATTCAAGTGTGTTTGTGGTCCCACTTACTAGAAGGAGAAGAATATAAATCATTTCATTACTCCACATTTCTTGTAGACACCAGCACCCAACCAAGATGTTAGCGCACGTGCACCCACATCCGCTCTGGGTGCCCCGACCTCTTGTATCTTACTCACCAATTTTGGGCCTCTTCTAGCTGTCGGGCATCTTTTTGTCTTAGTGGTCAGCCTTTTAGTGGTTAATTACCAAATTCAAATCAGAGAATCATATAAGTACAATGCTATGTGATCAAATTAAGGGACCAAACTTTAAGCATCTACTAACATCACTTGATGTTGCATCGAAAGGCATTATAAGAGCATTAAAGCATCCATATAGCTTCACTTAAGGGACAAGTGACTACTAATTTTACATACACACATAGGAGGGGAAGTTTATTTTGTTCTATCCACACATCTACTTACATTGATACATCTAGCTATCATTTTTTATCAAGTTCATTGTGCATGAGAGATTTCTAGGGCATGATTTCCACACACACTAACTATAACTACATGGAGTCTAAAATGTAGTGCAATGCCCAAATCATAAGTTCACTCGGTCATGTGACTATTGAGGTCGTCGATCTGAATCCCCATTTTCATCTTTTATTTTTAGGATTTGATGTGTTTTGGGGTTTTACAGGATATCTCTTTCATAATAGGTTACATATGACATATGGAAACTTAATGCGACATAAAGGAAATCAAAGGAAAAGGTCAACAAACATCTAACAACCCTACAAACACAAGTTTATGAGGTTTTACGTAGACCTTAGCACCCGGTTAGGGCTTCGGCACCTAGGTGCCCCCATACCATCCAAGTGCCTTGTTCTAGCCTTGATCCAACTCTCCTGTAATTTTATGGGTTTAGTTGTGACACTCGTGTTCCAGTTCCAATAGTTTTCTAGCTTTGCACACCTCTAGATTTATTATGAATTAGCTAAGTATTTTCTCCTCTTTCTTGCACTTAGGGTTTTAAATTATCTTGTTTATTGCTTGTGTCACATTTTGTACTTCATTGCTATATTATTACATGTGAATCTGAAATATCCTATTAGGGTTTTACAAAAAGTTAATTTTTGTTAAATCGGTTTATATTGTCTTTTATAGTATGCTTGTCACTTTCTCTACTAACACACATTTTAGCCATATTTTTTTCATGTGTCTTGGTTTTACCATGCAAATTCTCTCCCCCTACAAGGATAAAATTTTAAATCAACATTTAGTCCCCTCCTTTAGGGAACATACTCTTAGTGACGTTGCATGCACCCCAAATGAGGGGGCATACATCAGGTGAATTAGTCACCTCATACATCATCTTAGTGCTTCAAATACATACATGCATAGTACATAAACATAACAAGGTTACAATTATAAAATGGCCCAAAATCTGACTTGGGTCCTTAGTTCATTCAAGTCTTAGATACAAACACTAGCACTGGGTGCTCCTGACCTTTCCTAGGTGCCTATGACTAGGGGGGGTAATTACAGACATTTTTTTATATCAACACAATTTTAAGTAGTTCACATAGCAGATTTCACAAGACATGCATAGTCTTCAAGAAATCATAATACATTTTATATTCTTTTTATTTGGATCGAAATAGAATAAGCATGAAACAAAACAAGATCACACCATCTACAGTGGTGTATAAATTTGGGAAACAGTTAGGGTTGGAGAATAACACTAGACCTTTCTCCCCAAAACTCTTTTGTTGTGCGTGAGATCACCCAAAAACTTGTTCTTTCGTGAAATCACCCAAAAACTCATTCTTTGTGTGAAATCACCCAAAAACTCAACTCTTCTATAATAGTTTAGGGCATTTTTCTATCCCTTTTACTCATCATGGATTATGTGCATAGTTTCCATTTATTACTTTTTCACATTTACACACTTTCAAATTCTTTTACTGATTTTTCATAATACATGAATTTGACTACTCTTTCGCTCTTCTTTAGTAGATCTATCCTTAATACGCAACTACATGTAACCCTTTATCGGGCACAACTATAGGTACAATAAAATAAAACATCATACGATTCACCCCGAGGGTCGATTCCTCTATCTTAACATCCATGCTTCTTTTTATCACTCCATGCTTTCACTTATCTCTTATCACGCTCCTACCACCAATGTACATGGTTATCAAGTACACATATCTTATCTACTTTATGTTATCGAGTATTCACTCAAAAACATAATGTGGGGGAAAATGTAGACACCAAATCACACACTTGGGTACATTTCTAGGTCATAATCACATATTACTATTCATATGATTCCTAAGGGAGAAAACTAGTAATTAACTAGCATTTTTGGCCTCTTTATTGTCTTTATTGCTCTCTCTATGACCTTACACACTCCACAACCTATTTTGATCTTCATTGATTTATCTTTCTTGACTCTGGACACCAACACCCAACTAGGATACCAATGTATAGGCGCCCTTATCCTTCTAGGTGCTCCCGACCACTTTGTATCTTAATCACCCTTTTATCTTTTGGGAATATTATTTTCTTAAGGGTAAACCTTTTAGTTTTCAATTATGAAATTCAAACAAGGTAATCATATAAATACAAAGCTATGTGACCAAAATAAAGGACCAAGCTCTAAGCATCTATTATCACCACATAAGGTTACATCCAAAGGCATTCTAAGAGCATCAAAGGAACATCTAACATTTATACAAGGGACACGGGACTACATTTTATGCATACATGCATAGGAGGGGAAGTTTATTTTTTCATCCATACATCTATTTATATTGGTACATCTAGCTATTGCCCACTATCACGTGCACTTGCACAAGGGCCTCCTAGGGCAGGATTCTTATACACACAATAACTACATGAAGTATGAAATGTAGTTCGGTGCTCGATCACGCAAGTTTAATTTTTGAGTGAATGTCGGGGTCGGTCTTACTCCCCATTTGCATATTTTATTTTTGTGTTTTGGGGTTTTGCAAGAGATCATTTGTTTTGTAGGTTACATGTGAATTTTGTAGACATAGTATGACATACAGGTGACCAAAAATGAATGTTAACAACCACCTTACGTCACGATAAAAATTATATTTCGAGCTTTTGCGTAGTCACAAGTGCCTACTAGAGGTCTAGGTTTCCCAAGAGCCACAGTCCTTTCCCAGACGCCCTCATCTCGGTTCATCTGGTGATTTCAGGATTTTATGTTCTTGGTTATGATAATATTCCTTTCCTATTCAGTAGTTTTCCAGTCCAACACACTTTGGGATTCATTTTGAAATCAACTAAGTCTCTTATTCCCTCTCTTACACTTAGGGTTTCAATTTTTATTAGCTTATCACTTGCGTCAAATCATGTTTTTATTGTTTATTTATCATATGTGACTCTAAAATATCTAGGGTTTAGCACATTTCCATATTTTGTTAAATCAACAACACACGAGATAATTCCTCCAAAGTGGTTGATAAGAGTTTTAAAATTCTCTACCTCCAAACATACTTTTTCCGCTTGGTCCTAGATTTGAAGAAGGACATTAGTAATAAAACTTGATTAGAAAGAATAAAAATTCTATCTAGTTATTGTTGATTAATATCAACTCTAAAAACTTTCTAAATTCAGTTGTATTTTACAAGAACGTAATTTGAGTCCCTTAGGAGAATCATTTTCGAGGTAAAGAATTATGGAAGAAAAGGTTGGAAAAAGGAATGAATCCATGTCAAGTCAATCGATCCATTGGGAAATACCAAAAGAGATGTTTTAGGGTTTTCATTTGGTGGTAAAAGGGACAAAAGGGTTAGAAACCCCCATGTGCTTGAGTCTATCACCAATAAGGAGGATTTGATAAAGAACACCCTATAGACAATGAGTTTTTTTGTTCCATGGGGATATGCCAGACCTTTACAAATCTTATAGACTAGACACGAGAAGTAGAGTTCATATGTCATATACAATTAAGAGTATCAATTGGGATAAATCTCTCCTCCAATAAGTGGTAACCAAGTTGGGGTTTGTACATGGATAGAGGGTGACCACCGACTAATTACAATCTCTCCACTATGTAATAGGGGTGTGACACCTTAATTTTGTGTAAAACATCCTCATGGATGAAAAACTATGAAGGAAATAATAGGAGCATCCAAATTTATAATCTAAAACATCTGATTCATAACAGACTAGGGAAGTGATTCTCTAGATCAACCTGCAAAATATATCAATGAGGTAGTAAATCCCTTTTTGAACAATATCATCCTTTTGAACCCAAGAGTAAGGGAGACCATCATATAGAATGAGAGTTAATAGACAAACCATTTCTAAAACCATTTCTAACCCATAAGAGATGGGGTTCAAATAATTCCAATGCTTGCCAAAAATCTTGGCAACAGACATGCCTCCAGCCTTAACCGAGACTGAAGTGAATATAAGAGTTTGAAACTCAAGACCATCCTTCAATAATGCAATGCATAAGAAGGAATTTCCATTCTTCAGATCTTTTAAGACTGTGAATGACCTATTTAGCACTAAGAGCATGTCCTTGGAGTTTAATGTCAATAAGTCCTAACCCTCCCCGCATCTTTAGGTGACATCAAATGTGCCACACCACCTTTTGAAATCCTCAGTAGAACCTTTTGTTTATTTTTGTACCCCTTGCAAAAATAGAACAACTTGGAGTGTCATAGATGTTGGAACATAATGATTAAATGGTCAAGCCAACCCTTAATGTATATGGGTCCATCACTAATATATAGGTTAATATTTAATAATATGAAATATTTATATTTCTATTATTAAATATGTTAACCTAGGTATATAATTTAGGTTAAATATTTAATATCATGAAATAATTATATTTCTAATATTAAATATTATAAACCTAAGTGTATGTGTCAACCATTTTAGGTTGAAAAGGTGGGTTGGGAGACATACCCGATCACCTTATATAAAAAGGACTTTAGGTCCTCATTTGATATATTCGGGAAATATATCAAATGTGTGCAAATCAAGTGATTTGGTTTTACCCTTGGTAAATAGGGTTTCAAAGGAGGAGGTGATCTTATTGGATGTAAAATAAGTTCTTTGAAGTAAAAGGTTATTTTCAAAGTGGTTTTTACCCTATTGGGGTTTTCCACTATAAATACTATGTCACCTATGTTATTTATTTCTGTAAGTATTTCTTTATTTACTTATGTTATGATGTAATCTTTATTTAAATATTTATTGTAACATTATGTAATATGTAAGTTGATTAAATCCGTATTTATTAGAATCCTCAAATTCTAACATGGTAACAGAGCGAGGTAAATTAAATAAATTAAGATCAAATGTTGTGTATTTTATTTATTTAATTTGTACGGGTTTTTTCAACCAACCCGAAAGGGTATTTAAAAGTATTTATTACTATATGAAATAATTTTCATGTTTTATATAATTTCAAATGTTTTGCGTTAAATATTTTGGAAGGTAAATTCATACCCGTGTTCTTTGTTCCCCTCTAAAAGGATTCGAGTTTATAGTTAATCTATAACTATATCCTATATAAGTTGAAAACTATATTATTATTTTTAAATAAAAATTATAATATACAATAAGGTTTATATAATAATTTATATAAACATCATATTAAAATTTATATAGTTTTGGGAAAAAAACTATATATTAAAAGTCTTTAACCATATTAAAATTACAAGGAATTAAGGGAAGATTCAACAAACCATATTCTAAGCCTAAGTTTAAATCATATTTTATATATATGGTTAGTTTAAACCACTTAAAATATAAATTTTATTAGATTTAGTTTATATTTGTTTAAAAAAAAAAACTTAAGTGCTTACTTTTTTTGGAAAGGGGGCATGTGTTTATTGCTTGGCCATGGAGGGATTACTTTAATATCTTAATACTTATTAAATAAATCCTAACATGTGTCCCTAACCATTTATATTATCCATGTAAGGGGGTGACCCCATTCATTTATATCTTATAGTTTATAAAAACTATATAAATAAACCTATTTAAAGGTTTTTCTTTTATATAAGAGTGGGAGTGGAGAATAAAATGAGATAATATCTCATGTATAAATGTGGAACTCTCAAGTATAAATGAAGAATTAAAAAAAAGGCTAGTTTATTGGTGGCCCACGTGAAGTGTGGTAAATATTTATTAAAATATTGGTAGTTATAGCCACATAAAAGTTTTAAAGTTTTTAGCTTGTAAGAATTCTATAAAATATTTTGCAATATTTCCATAGTTTTAAATGTGTGTAGGGTAAAATTAAGAGTAAATGAAGGGAGGAGACAAGGTTCATGAAAATAGGGATTTGAATTTATTTCATTAGTCGGGTGAAATTAGTTGCCCCTCTGTAAAATATGCAGTTAATCTATACTCTCATAAATCTACTTACACCTGGTAAAATTCTTTTAACCTAGTCTATGTCCTTTAAACCCCTTTAATAAGGGTTATGTGTTTTTATATAAAAAAATATACTATAGTTTATAATTTTTATGAACTATATGTTATTTTTTATTTACATTCTATAAACTATATACCTCTTTTTTTATAAAAAAGTGTATATATTTTTACATTATAAATTATAATAGGTTATTATAATGTGTTAAAATATAACCTCCCTAATATTATACAGAAGAAGAAATTATGGAATTTCACATTCTAGAAATACACAAGTTTTGGTTTCATTAAATTTGACGGTCAAATGACCATCATGGTAGACTAAACATAAGACAATATGATGGTCATTTAGACGCTCAAATTTAAGTTGACTAGATTTTTGTTGACCTGCATCTTTAGGTTGACATCAAATGTGCCACACCACCTTTTGAAATCCTTTAGAACCTTTTGTTTATTTTTATACCCCTTGCAAAAATAGAATAACTTGGAGTGTCGTAGACTTGAAATGAATACCACAGAGAAGTTTATATATGCCGCGAAGATAAGTCAAGAACCGCAGAAAAATAATAAATGTCGTGAAGTAAAGGGAAAATATTAGAAATCCGTAACTAAGGAGATAAGGCTGCTAAGGTCAGGGAATCCACATATTGAAGAAAAGGGTCCGCAGATGGTCTAAAGCAAGCCATGATATACTAAAGTAGAAAACCATAGGTAAAAGCAAATCAAGTAGACCGTAGATTGAAGGAAAATGGATCCGTGGATGACAACATGAGGCCGCGATACACAAGTAAAAGCTACGGATAAAAGTAGAGTTGGAATATGTCATGGGTCAAAAAATAAGGAACTACGAGAGATAATTTAAGGCTCCAACACGCGAAGGAAGAACCATAGAATCCAAAATCTATGCAAAATTGAAAGGAGAAGTCACATATTGAAGAAAATGCAGACAGCTTTTCGTGGGAGACTAAAAGTGCCATAAATTTTGATTGGATGATCCAATATTTGAAAATTGATATCGATGGAAAGGTCTCAATGTCCTCTTTAAAATGGAAACTAGATTTATTAATTTTATGAAGGATTGATTTGAAAACCTGTGGGTTGTATTTATTATCACTTTTAAAGTTTCCAAAGATCGTGATTTTATTAACCAATTTTAAGTATTCTAAACTCCAAAATTTATTCAATTCTGATTATTATGCATCCATAGAAGTGTGGAAAACTTATGTAGCAAATAAATAATCAGACCTAAAAACATTCGTAATAAACAAGATTGTTTACGGGGTTCGGAAATTCCTATGTCCCCGGGTTCATATTGAACCGATCCATTAATAATATTGAAATGTAAGTACAATAACTCTTACAAACAACCAAAATGAATCACAAAATGCAAATGAGCTGATCAATGTCCTAAGAACTCTGAAAAATAGCAGAAACGTCCCAAGAACGATCCGTGGCTCCTACAAGAGTGTTTTCACAATGTGATCTCCCTAACCGTGTTAGAAAAACACCTAAAAATGGAGATTTAAAAATATTATATGAAAAAAATTATATATCTGAGATCAGATCTGAATTCTAAACACTTTTCATGTTTACATCAAGTCACAATTCGGACCAAGTGTGCATTGAAATTTGTGTTTTCCAACTAGTTTGTCTTGTAGATCCTCGTTAAAATCTGCATTCAAAGCTTCCAAAAATAGGATAAAATCAACAAAAAGATCAAATCTTATATTTTTGGAATTTTGTCAAAATTTCATTCATTTCATCTTTTTACTCCGAGTTCCCATTCTGAGTACAAGACCTTCAAAAATGGCATTCTCTGAGACTGCCTCTTCTTCTGGCTTTTACACAGACCTGCACCTATGCCATTCAAATACAATAAAGCTCCTTTTATATTGTTTCTAAACAAGTGGCGCAATGGTTAGGCGCCTATTCTTTTGCTTGGGAGGTCATCTGTTCCAATCCCCTCCACTTCTCCTCCTTCTCCTTAGGCGGTTTTGAAGTGTTTTATGAGCCATTTTGCATTTTTTTATGGGATTATATCCCAAAGTGGCGGATTTACCTATTTGTACAAAATTAGGCCCCTTATAAAAATGTGCTCCATATTATCCAAGGCTATTATTAGCCTTAACCGTGCATATTTAGGGGGATTTAATCCCATATGGAGCGGTCAACGATTTATGTGGGTTTATCCCACATGGGCGGCATTAGAAATCTTCAAAGGTTTTTAAACCTTTGATTATACCTTACCTCACGTGGACTCCTCCACGCATGGGCTTAGGCCCCTCCACCACTCCACATTTGATTGCATGGGTGGTACGTGGCTGCTTTGGCTAATAAGTGGGTCACATAAATGGGTAAGGCTGGGGGTGTTGACCGCTTCACGTGCATGCTTGAATTGGTAAATGCGGTCTATTGACTCCGCTTGTTTATACGTGGTCCCACTCAATGAATAGAATTTGATCCATTTGATGATGTGTAATTCGAATGACATGGCCCCCATTTGTCGAGTTGTGATTAGAAGATCAAACTCGTGGTGGCTTGTGGACCCACCCCGTCGGTGATGACCAATTAGTCCACACGGCGGCCGGGCTCCCCTCCGTGTTAAAAGTTCAGCCTCTTACTCCCAGTGTACCATTTTTACGCTCATCGAAGACCGGTGATCGAAAACCCACAAACAACTCTCTTTTTCCTTTTTTCCACATGTCACAGTGCGATTGGTCCATTATTGACTAGTTGACTAGAGTTGACTTTCCCGTTAACTGAACTTTGACCGAACATATCTAGAGCTCCCGATGTCCATTTGTCGCGTTCTTACAGTCGTTGGAAAGCTCTCGAGATTATCTTCTGCACTGACACCATTTAGGGATGTTTAGGGAAATTTTTCAAAAATGGTCTCCTGATCACACCTCCCCACTGAGAAAGGATTTTTGTCCACAAAAAGTTGTGTATCAACCCACAAAAACATGCTATCTCTTCCCCGCATTGCAAATACACATACAAGAACCCAAAATAACATTATAGGTTAAATAAATGAAAATATTTGATTAGCTAGTCACATAATCAATCAGATAATAACACCCAATTAAGCTAGTGTTCAATTGAAACGTTGCAACCCTGTCAACTCTACGCACAACTGTGAACTGTCATACCCCACTGTAATGCCATCACAAATAACTGACCAGATAATAACACCCATTCTATTACGGAAAGCTAGTGTTCAACTGTCACTTTGTGATACGGCCGATTACCAAAAATTACAATTCCATAACATAGATCAGTATACAAGACATCTAAACTGCCCACAATTAGGCTAGTGCCCACTGCCCATCTGAAACTGTAACAACTGCAAGTATTCATTACCAGAATATAATAGACTATCAACGCCCAAAAATAGCTATAGTCAACAACTGAATCAACATGAATATGCCAAAACATTGTATCGCCATCACAAATAATAAGTCAGATAATAACACCCATCTATAATAGAAGCTAGTGTTCAACTGACACTTTGTGATTATGCTGATTACAACTGCAAGTTTCAAATTTAGACATGCTAATCGATGCCTATCCTCAGTATAGTGTTTTCATCAATGGAACTACCAACCAATCTGAGAAAACAAAACATGAGTATGATGACCTATCACTCAAATCTTCTCTTCACTGCTTTCCATTCATTTTCAAAGCTTTAAATATCAACTTAGAACAAATCCTTATCAATCAATAGGAATCCCTAAAATATAGCTCTAAATTTTTCTTTTTCCTACTATCAACATTTTACTCAGAGTGCAAATATAAAGTTGAGGAGTGTTTTTCCAAACCAATCACTTGGGTTTTTCCGCTTTGGTTGTTTTACCTCCTCGCACTAAAATGAGTTTTAGTTAGGTTTAAGACTGTTGGTTTTACAATACTGTTCTTTTTAACAACTTTCCAATTTTGTTGTTTAGGAACAAACCAACAAACCTTAACGTCATGACCATTCCTATTACAATGGGAACAAAATTTAACTTCCTATTTTTAGGAGTCTTACCCATTTTACCATTCTTAGAACTCGTGTACAAGAATGATTCCCTGTTTAGGAGAGGTAACATTCTTGCCATTTCTCGCATTTCCTTGGTGAGATTGGTCTTTGCAAGACCTGCCTTATCATTCACAAAAGGCATTAACTTCTTAATCAAAATTTTCCTCTTCCAACAATATGCAACAGAATGATTAGTACCTTCACAAAATGTGCAAGGGAAAGCATATTTCTGCCTACCAAAGCTATATTGTTCCAACTGAAAGAGTGTATTAGAAGTTTTAGGATTTGATTTTCCCTTAGTGATATTTTTAGTGTAAGTGGAAGGAGGTGGAATCTGATTACCTCTTTTACCTATTTTATTACACCTTTCATTGTTCCTCCTGATGGTGGAATCCTGCAATTCTAGTGGCTTAGATCCTTGGTCATTGGAAGCTTGTCTTCCTTCACCGCTTTAGAACTTTCTCCAATTTCCATTTTCCCATTAGAGTAACCCAAACCTGCAAACCGAGGTTGATCCTTTACTGTATTGGGTTAACATCACCTTGTCCATTTTTACCAAGGCCTATTCTATTAAATCCCATCTTAACCATTAGCGTAGATCCAATTCCCTTAGTGTGTTTTTCAAACCCACCCAAAGGAATATCTCAAATCGAATGAGAGGAAGAATT